>CM060938.1:232819399-234069399 GCA_030765085.1 Allium cepa
TTTGATTGGATGAATTGATTGCTATGGATGCTAGCATATGTTTGATATATATTTGTGCTTTAAAATTTAAAATCTTAAATGGGTTATTAAATTACCTTTGTTTTAAATTTCGGGGACGAAATTCTTTTAAGGGGGAAGGAATGTGATATCCCGGAATTTTAGACAATATCAATTTAATAATATTTATATAAAATTAAATTTATATTGACAATATTGATTAATAAAATATGTTTTGGTTTAATAATCTGAATAAATAATATTTAATTTGTGATTTTATTTTTTAAAAGCTAAAATAAATGTTTAAATTATAATGTATATATAATTGTATATATATTATAATTTATCTTTGTTTGGAATTTAATTTACATGATAATAAATAAATGATGTTTTGTTTTTAAATTCTAATAATATATTGAGTAATTAGGAAATTATGTTTAAATTAATATTAAGCTTTTAAAGATACATTTAAACTAGTAATTATATGGTTTGATAATATTTAAAATAAATGTAATTGTTTAAAATTATATCTTAGCTTAATTTTTGTTTTAAATTTAAATAAAAGTTGACTTTATTTCTTTTTAAAATATTATTTGATTAAATATGAATTGAGTATATTTTATACAAGTTTAAAATATAAGATAACATATGATTTAAATTCATTTAAATGTAAAAGTGATTTATAATTTCTTTATAAATCATATAAATTTTTTTAATTCTTATTTTAAGTCATATTAATTTTCATAAATATAAAGAAGGACTTAAAATAGGAAAATAGAATCTTCATTTTTAATTTGAATAAATTGATTTTTTATTTTGATTTCAAAGAATTAATTTGAATTTGGAAATTTTATTTTGAAACCCAAATTAATTGATTCTTTAAAACATTTGTGTAAGTTTTAATTTATTAATTGTTTTATTTACATTTACTTTTAATAGAGAATTCATATATATTTACATAAGCATAAAATGAATTAAAGAAAACCTTATATAAACATTTAAATATATAACTTAATTAAACTAGACAAGTGTTAAGTATTTAACAAATCTAAGCAACATGTGTAAATTGTAAATCAAACAAAATGACAAGTGTCATTTTATCATTATTTTCTTTTATTTATTTTGTTAAATTTATTTCAGCCCTCTTTTAAAAACTTTTTCACTTTTCTTATTATCTTTTAAAAAAATCAAATGCTAGTGAATCAAAGAAAAAAACTTAACCTGTTATGTTCCCAAAACAAAAATGAAAACCAAACTCAATATTCTGTAAAATTATTTTCAATGGATAAACAATCCTGTATCTTATTCTCAAACCTTCTCTGAACAACAAATCTGAAGTAAATCATCTCCTCAAACCCAAATATAAATCACAACAACCTATAGTTCAGTTTCAAAAAAAAAATCAAATAAGAGATCATTCAAAACTGCATTTCTTTTCAACCTGGAAATCAATTCTTGCAAGATAAAATATCTGCATTTCATTTCTCGAATGGCATGCATGCATGAAGTAGATAATCAGAAGAAACATAAAGTTTTCAGTCCAAAGCAATTCAAGTTCAAATTTCTCAATAAACATGGATGCTCTGCTCAGGAAATTCTATGAGTAACATTTTGCTTTAAAATGAATTAAGTGATAATGGTTGCCTAAATTATCTTTGGAAAATTAGATTTGTTTGTGAACATTTGTTAAATGTGTGCATGCTTGTAATTATAAACATATACCTCTGTTCTCCGTTTTTGACCAAGATTTGCAACATAAATTCCTATCTTTTGACCCAAGATCTGTTAAAATCTTAATTGCAGACAAATAATTGTTGTTAGTTTTTAAAGTAATGTTTAAAAAATTTATTTAGTTAAAATAAATTGGACAATCTCACTGGAAAACTTTGAAGGACAGTGAAGCTTGATAAATGTTAATGTTTAAACATACGAATTTACTGATTTAAGTATAAATTCAGAAAGCTTAATCAAAAATCTTGATTTTTTTTTAAACTGAAAACAAAGTTTCTAGCTGGGCTATGAATATACATTACTGTTTTGACCCAAAGTGGAGTTTGGATCATCTCTGATGATTTTGGGGTTCTGGAAGTTTGGAGTTTCTTCTGGAGGAAGTGTGGTGTAGGGTGAGGCCGAGGAAAATTTGAGGTGGTGGTTTAAGGGGTTGTGGTGGCTGCGGCGGCCATTTTTTAATTTTAACCCTAGTTGTAAACAAGTTAGGGAAATTCTATCACTTCTCTCTCTGCACTAGATCGAGTGCTAAGCGGTTCTGAAGGAGGGTAGTTGGGTCGATAACGAAGGCATGGAAGGAGGTGTAGCTCTATCGGTGGTAGGAGGAAAGGGATATTGACGTTGACAGGTTTTGGGTTTTGAGTTGACCTGTGTTCCAGGTTTTGGTATGGGACTGTTTATTTTGATTCCAGGTGAGTGATGAGTTCTGGTGGTCGTGGGTTGGGGCATGGGTGGTTGCCGATGAGTTGAGGCCATGGTGAGAGGCCGGAGATGATTGACGTCACGGTGCACGTGCACCGTGCATTTCTTTTGACTGGTGAAAGTTTTGATGAGTGGGGTGTTGTACTCGAGTAAATGCTCGGTTCATCTTTGTTTTTGCTCGAAGTTGAGGAGAGTTTTACTCGAAGTAAAATTGATTCCACTCGGGTAGCTTTTGTTTTCAGGTTGTTCCTGAAACCTGAACTATTTCAGGATTTCATCGTTTTTAAAAACTAAATATTAAAAAAAAGAAGCAGAACATAAGTAGGTTTAAATCTAAACTGAAGCAAGATTAAAACATGAATTCAAATAGGTTTTGAATTTCAGATTTTGAATAAACAAGTTTTGCAGAAAATGAAATATTTAAAAATAAAACCTGCACAGTTTTTATAAAGTAAATTTAAATCTAGAAATAAAATTTAAAACAAGACTAAAATTTCTAAGTCAAATCTGAATTTGAAACCTGAATTCAAATTAGAAGTTGAATTTGAAAGTTTCAAATAAAAGTAAGTTATAAGTTCAAATGTTATTATCAAGTGGAATATTTTAGAATTTTATAACTTATGAAATGAAATTTAAAATAGAGTTTTAAATTTAAATCTTTGAATCTAAAACTGAAAACATAGTTTAAATTTTGGGTTGTAGCATAAATAAGATTTGAATTTATATGTTTCAATATCACTTGAATTATTTAAGGTATTTTAAACTTGTTAAATTTGAATATGGGATAAAGTTAAACTATTCTTTTAAAACTACTTTAAAAGATAAGTGATTCTTTAAAATGAAAATTAAAGAGTTTTTAAATAATAAAAAAATCTTGTTTAAGTTTAAATTTAATATCATTTTCATTTTAATTTAAAATGGAATTTAAAGAAATTTAAAGGCAATTTGTTTTTAAATTTCTTTGATAATGATAATTAAATCATTAATGAAATTAATGATTATCATTAAGTTGATTTGAACTTAATGATTTATTAATTAATCTAGATAATTAAGTTTTGTAATTAATTAATTTAATTAATTAATAATTAGATTAATTAAATAAATAATTAAGGATTTATTTAATTAATTAAAAGTTTTAAGTAAGTTATTTAAATTTGATTAATGTGTGATTTAGAAATTAATTTAAATAAGATTCGATTAATTTAGTTAATGAATTGAATTATATTAATCAAGTAATTAAAAATTAATTAAGTTTTTAATTATCACTTGATTAATTTAATAATTATAGATTACTTAATGAGTTTTATAAATAAATTAAGAATTAATATTGATTAATTCAATTAATTTCTTTGGAAAAGTAATTAAAGATTTGTTATGGGTTAATGAAGGTCATTAACATAGTATTATTTTATAATTAATTAATGTAATTAATTTTAATGATTAATTTTATTAATTAATTTAAAGATAATCATTTGAGAATTATTTAAGTATAATTGCTTAATGAAAGTAATTAAGGAAATTAATTACTAATTGTAATTAATTAAGTTATTTTTGATTAATTAAGTTAATTAATTAAGTTTAATTAATTTAATTTAATCACTGGTTGATTGAAAAATAATTACCAATGTAATTAAAAATGAAAAATTACTTAGTAAAGTAATTAAGAAAATAAATTACTGGATATAATTTAATGGAGGAGTTTTGGAAATTAATTACTTTGTGTAATTAATATGTAATTTATATGTTGTATAATTACTTAAGTGAGTAATCAATAATTAATTACTTAGTGTAGTTAATTTAGGTTTAGATAATTGGGTTATTTGAAAATGGTTAAGAGATGTAATTAATTTAAGTTAATTACTTAATGTGATTAATCAAGAATGATTAATCAATAGAGATAATTGATGATTAATTTAACGGGGTTATTTTAAATAAAATAATTTGAGATCATTAAATTATATAATTAATGATATAATTAAGGATTTATTAATTAAGAAAAATTAATCAATAAAGGTACTAGTTAATTAATTAAGGATTAATTAATGAAGTAATTACAGGTTAATTACAGGGATTGGTTTGGATTAATTAATTTGTGAAATTAATTAGAGATTAATTACTTGAATGTAATTAAAGAATAATTAATCAAGGTGATTTATTAGGGTAATTTGTTACGAATAATTAATTGATGTGTAAGCAAGATTTATATGGATGAGTAATTAATTTAATTCATTTTAAATTAATTAAGGAAGAAGTAATTAATTTAATTCATTTTAAATTAATTATAGGATGGTGATTTGATAAGTCATTGCTTATGAATGATGATTGATATTTATTACCCTGAATGGTTGAGATCTCAGTTATGAGATAAATGATGTTGTGTGATTTGGATGTTATGGTTGCATTGAGTTGATAATATGATTTATCTGTTTGAGTTGATAATATAGATTATCTGATGTTATGATAATATTGATTATCAATTATGATGTTGAGAATTATCTATCTGTGTGTATGTGGATAATATTGAATTGAATTGTTTTAAACTTTAAAACAACTTGGACCTAAAAGACACGCTTTGGAATTCTATGAGACCGGGATCGGGTTTCCATATTTGGATATCCGAAAATCACATCGATTCCAAATAACGTTAGGTCATGAATCCAAATGGAGCTTTGTGAAGACTCGAGGTGTAAGGGCTATAAGTGAATATAACTCTGTGGGTGATTCCGTAACGAGTTTGACGGAATAGTGCTTATAGATTCGAGATGGTGATTTAGAGTGAAGGGTTATCGTCGTTAACTCTGAGGGTGATTCCAAAATGAGTGTAACGTGATAATGCCTTCGGTTTCGTTCGAACCCGGAACAAACTTGTATGGATTGAATGCTTTCAGAACATCGTCAGGTGGACGATGAGCATTCTAAGAGATGTGTTCTCTAAAGGTAATCATAGCCTCAAGCCTCATCAACCGGGAATGGCTAAAACAGGGGAGGTGAAGCAAGGTTTCGTGGGTAGCTCCCACTAAAGAGAGAGATTGACCCCTGTCTAGAAGTCTCTTTATATTCGGTTGTGTGGGCAGTTGGTTGCAAACAACTGCGGGGTTGTCTTGTTCGGAACTGTTCAGTAAGGAATGGTTCCGGCCTTGTGTTGCAGGGGAGCGGGAGTACTCCTCGGTACGGTGATCTAGGCCACGTACTGTGACGGGCGGTACCCCAGTAGCCCTGCCATTGTATGAAATCCAAAATCCAATAAGTGCCAACGGTTTTGATTGTATTACCCACTTTTGTGGCTAGTAGCTGGAATTTAATAAATGTAACAATTTCGGGTATTTCATATTTATTTGAAAACCCTAGACCCTATTATAATATCACTGAATTTCCTATCAAATGTTTTGGTTAGCGTAGGGTAAAAACTTTTCCATGTTTATGTGTGGGAAGTCTTACGTGATACCTTTCTTTTCAAAAGATTTTTGAAAGTTAAGCAACTTTAACCTGTTACTCACACCAGACCCATATCTGACCAGGAGTTTATCTTTGTTTTCTTAAATTCTTGGGGACTCAAATTTTTATGAGTAGTCAAGGGATTCAGGTTATGATTCAGGTTTGCTTTGACGAATATTGGAGGAGCAATGGAGCTGGAGGCTTCTGCGTTAGATATTAGTATTCCGCTGTGTGTTCTGTGTTGTCTCTGGATTGTATTGAGTTGTAAATACTAGACAGGTGTTTATAACTGTCTAGTATATGTGATGTGTATGCTGTGTATCTCTGATTGGTATTATATATTATGTAAATACTTATGTTATTAATATCATTTATTCGTTCCGCTGTTAAGATTCTTGTGTTGTTTCTTCTTTCTCTTCTTTCTTTTCTTCTTCTATCCCTTTCTTTCTTAATTGATCATGCGTCTTTCTGGGTAGTGGAAGACGGGTCGTCACGTGAGATGTGCATGGTGCTTTGGAGTTACGATACTTAATTTGTGTTATTTATTAATATATCAAATCTATTGTATGTTTTAGAAGAATATTTTTCATTTTCTAATTGAATTCTATAATCCTTCTTACCAAATCCTACGAATGATCCATAGTGTTAGTGAATTGTCAAAACTATTTGTAAAAGTTATTGAGTATTTCAGATGTATAGAACCTTTAAAATATATGAGAATGAACTAAGTCTTTTGGAAGATTATCTATAGTAGCCTAGTGCCATTATCACATATTTGGCTGATCTAAGAATTTCCAACAAATCTTAAATTTTTATTCGAAACAACACGAATCATTTACCTTCAAAAAAGCCAAAACAAGTTCAACTTTACACCATTTGAGAAATCATAACTCTATTAAAAACATAACCAAATCCATAACCTATGTTAAAAGGAGGACCGACATGTATTGATCAAAAGTGATATAGTCTTTGTGTCAAGCAAAAATCATACCAACCGCCTGTCTAAAACAATAGATGTCTACAGTAAGCCTATATAGAACGGCTTCTGGATCCACCATCGAATCGACCCAAACCTTTCAAGCATATGCTCCTAATGGAACATAGTGCACTAAAATAGTTACTTAACAGTAGAATTATATTTTATTAACAATATAAATATAATTGGTAATATTTTAAAATTCATACACAAATTTAAAAATGAAAAAAGGAAAAAGGAAAAAAAACGGTGATAGAATCATACGTAATGCATTTTTCTTTAGTAAAGATATGCCATTAAGTTTTATTAAGTTGACATAAGAAGTTTTGAGTAATTATTCCACATATACTAAAAGACTTCCATTTAATTCTCTTTAAACCCTAATAATTAAATAGATGTAGCAAGTTCTCTGACAACCCTGCAAAGTGATAAAATTATGCTTTAAGATTGATATAAACTATAACCGGTAGTGTAACAACCCGCATATTTATCGATTTTAAATTTAAATATTTTATCGTTCGTCGGATTTTGGTCCGAAAACCTACTTTTTGCATACGGTCGAATTAGGACTTGAGACCACCTCCATTGAGTTCAAAATGCCGTTTGTGACCTTTTTGAGTATAAGCTTTGATATGTTTGGAGAAAGTTGAATTTTGCTACTTTTTGCTTAGGGTTTTGGTTTGGGCTGAGCCAATTAACCACTTATGTATTCAGTCCCAATCCCCCTCTCCTCTTCATTACTTCATTCCAACTCCTCAAACTCAAGCTCCAACTGAAAATGGTGGAGAGGAAAAAGAATTAAAACTCCAAGCCCTAACTTCCTTAGCAAATCCATCTCCTTGCTCCAAACTCAAGAAGAACCCCTTGGTAAGCATCTCCTTCTTCTTCTCCAACTCTTTCTCCATTCAATTTCAGAAATTTCCTAAACCTAATTTTGGGAATGTTTCTCTTTTAAGCTTAGATTCAAGCTTCTAGTGTTGAGATTGAAGAGTGCTTGTTCTTGCCATTGCTTTCAAGCTTCATCTTCATAAATTTTAGTGCAAAGGTGAGATTTTTATCTCACATCTATGACTATAATTATCTTTGGTTGTTGGGTATGAATTCCTAACACTTCTTCATGTGCATTTGCTCTTGATTTGGATTGGTTTTGTGAATATTCAAATTGTTTGAGTTTTCAAGTCAAATTTGTGTGAAATCCTTTTATGGATGTTTGATCATGTTTTTGGTGATGCACCGAGGAGCATATAGGGCCGGGTTGCCGATTGGCATAAACCCTTAGAGCCAATGTTCGTCCGGTTGCATTTTGGAAGAATTTGTTCTTCATTTGAATAGGCTGAAAAACAGCCCAAGCATGATTCAGTCGACTGAAAACTCTGTTCAGTCGACTGAACCTGAAACCCGAGAGTTTCCAGGCATGATTCAGTCGACTGAAAAACTCTGCACAGTCGACTGAAACTGGAAACAGAAAGTTTCCTAAACCTGGAAAATTTCCAGGCACAAGGTCAGTCGACTGAAAACTCTGTTCAGTCGACTGAACCTGCTGTTTTAGTCCAATTTGCCTTTTTGGATTGAATTTCCAATTTAAATCGATTCGTGATGATCCTATTTATTGTCATCATTTATTATCATCTTTGATGACTTATTTTCTTTGGGAATTTTAGATATATCCACTTCAATGGATCCTTTATCGATTTCATTGGATTTTTATTCACATCTTCGAATGTGATCTTTGTGATTGATTGTTTCTACAATCCCCCTTGTGCTTTGTCACTTTAAAAATATAAAGGTTTTCTATACTAGTAGTAAATATCAAAACTCTTTCCTCGAACGATTTCAATACTATTTTAATACCAAATTCGTTTATAAAAACCGTTTTCCAATCTATTAGTATATACAAACCTTTACCTCACTCGTATGAGAAATCTAATTAAACGACTTAGTAAAACGAGTTGTATGAAACGCTTGCGTTTACTTCGTCGGTTAATTCTTGGACTTGTTCGATTGAATCTCTTGTGTAAATTTTCTAGTGGAGATCTACAATTTGTTCGTAAATATTTAAGTTAAGCTAGTGGTTATGGGACATGAAGCTAAGCTCATATATTTACTAGCTTAGTGTAATCGACACTTCTCTTTGATCATGACGATCATTTTAGGTTTTAGACTAGCATCGTGCTATGTCTTTGTGATTTGGTTCATCGGACGTCCCGCTGTACAACGTCGTTGTTCCCTTTGATTGTGATTTGGTTCATCGGATGTCCCGCTGTACGACGTCGTTGATCCTTTCCTTGTGATTTCTGGATCTCGTGTGTTGAATTCTGGAATTTATGTTTCACCAACTTTTACGATGGGCATTGATATATGTGTCATATATTGTGGCTTGGTGAATGAAATTAGGAGTATGACATTCCTTTTTATCTTGAGTAGATTATTGTGATATTGATTAATCTCTTGTTGATTTCCAATTTACTTATTTATCACAGCTTGGCATTGTGATTATTATATGTTTATGTCATATCTCTTATTATATATCACTTCATCTGATATTTATAGCTAGACTGATCCGTTTATTATATTCTTATTAAATAATACTCGGGTCAGACCGAGATGTTACAGGTGCTTCTTCTTGACTTCTCTCTTGGGATTGATCCCTCTGACTTTTGGCTAACTACTTAGATTAGTAGTTTTTGTTGTATACATTTGAGATATAGACTCCATAATGTATACTTATTCTTTTGTGTAGTTCATGTAACTATTTCTTTTGTGATATGTGGATCTTTTTAGACCACTACTCTGATGTACACTTTCATGTGTAATATTCATATCTATTTCCGCCTTTGTGATATGAATTGTCAATGACTGATTTATGTTATGTTTATTTCTATATTTGTTTCCGAAGAAATTATAGCCACTGTGTAGTAGCTTTGAGTTTGTGTCGGTATGTCGGATTTCCTCTTGAGATGAAATGTTATATTTTTATCCGATATATCGGTACTCGCACAAAGCAGTTACACAGATGGTCGCTCCTTAACAACCTTATTCTCCGTGCTAGTTGACAGCATTCACAGTAATGTTCTTGGCTAGCGTGGGTATAGAGGTGGGGCGTCACAGCTTGGTATCAGAGCCAAACTTCGGAACAATGTAGAATAATTTAGCAAGGATCATGTCCTAAGTCTTTCTTAGGAGTTGTGCTTTAGGATTTTATTCGGGTCTTCGTACCGTTCTATCCTACTTTCTTTTATGATTCCTTGTTTTATCTATCAAGATTGCTTGATATTCATTTTGAGAATAACTTTTTCCTCTTCTTTCTTTCTTTCTTAAAGAAGAGAAATGGTTAGACCAGGCCGTCCCAGCACCGGTCAATCTAGTGCTACTACCCAGGATGGAGTATTTATGTCTGCTCAACAACTTTTGGATCTCGTAAAGAATCAAGAGTTTATCTATGCTTTGAGTAAGAACCCCGAAATGGTTCTACCTTTGAAACTTGAAGTTTCTTTCTATCAGCTTGTGGATGTTACTCTTCTTCATGGAGAGATTGGTAAAGGAAGTGTTTGTGATATTGGGACTTCCAAGAAGAGGCATATTAAGTTCAAGAGCCTTAATCCCAATAAGAGAGTGAAGCAAACTACTTTTGTAGCAAAGACTCCAATCCCTGATCGTGGAGGATGCTACAATTGTAATTCTAAGGAACATTATGCGAATATGTGTCCAAAACCCCATTCTTGTCGCTATTGCAAGAAACCGGGTCATCTTTTATCTGCATGTTCCAAACTTTTGAATAAGGACATGAGAAAACTAAATATTGTGCAAGCCCCTAGCAACTCTTCTCTTGGTCAAGGTATTTTTCATTCAATCCTTGATGACATTTGCTTTGTGATTATCTTGTTCATGTTCTTTTTTGATATAGTTTCCATCTCACTATTTTATATCAAAAGGAATTGTTAATTCTTTTTCTTTGAATATTTTGGGCTTGTTGACTTCATTGAGGATTGTGAATCCGGATGGTAGATCCGCAACACTCAATTTGCTTTTGTTTAGATGTCGAAATTGTTTTATGTGACTTTTCTTTCCGGGCCGATATTTACTTTGGCTTCAGAATTTACTTTTGTACGCAATTGACTTTTTCTGTAAGGATTGGCCTAAATTGTGAAGCCCATATCCTATTTTCCGAGTGGACTATTCATCTTCGACGTTTTCAATCTGTTAAGCAGATTTCTATTTTTCCTTTATGATTTTGATTCCAACTTGATGGCATCATTTTATTCCTTAAGCCCACTTATAAGGAAAGTGTTATTTCTCTCATCTAAATAGTTTGAGAATTTTCCAGTATATTTGGCTTGTCTTAGGATTATCACCTAAGTAATCTTTTGTGTGGTGCTAAGGTCTTTTTAGTTCGACTTTACCACCGTTTTCATTGGCTACGAGTCGCGTGAGTTAGCATTCCACTTACGCACTCCGCACTCGTTATGATTCTATGAATGAATTATATTGTCATTCAGTTTGTCCAACTTATTTCATCCATTTTATAAATCGAATATTCTATGAATATCTCGATGACTCCATTCTTGTATTCATTGATTTTGGATGAAAATAGTAATTTAAAATTTTGCAAATCTTTTTCATAAGATTTATTTATAAGTAAAACTGGATTTTGTTCTTGAAACGAACAAAGAATATTCTTAAAACTTTTTAAGAGATTTATTTATCCTATAAAATATGATTTTGTGATTGTATTGCCCGTTGAGTGCTTTAAGAATTTTGGTCGATGCGCTTGATCAACGTTATCGATAGGAATCTCCTAAACGCTTTGATGAGACAGTCAGACACGATATATTGACTTGTAAAAATGTAAATTTTTATAGAAAGATTATTACATAATGATAAATGTAATTTTGAAAGTTTTAACTTTTCAGGAAAGAAGATTATTTAAAAGAAATTCTTTCTTTTCGATACTCTTATTCTTATGATTCCCGTTGGGAACCAAGACTTTATCATTTGTACCGATACTAGTCGTATTGGTTTGGATGCCATTCTCTTGCAAAAGAGAACGTGCTATAACTTGTGCTTCTAAATCTTTATAGCTTATCAAGACTAGATATGCCACTCATGGTCTAGTGTTCGCGGCTATTGTTTTTACTTTTAGAATTTGGCATCATCATTTTTGGATGAGAAATTTGTTCTCTTCGATCATAAATCTTTGGAATAATTATTTTCTCATAAGGAACTTTATGTTGACTCGAGTTCCTAGCATCTTATGATCTTGATATTCTTTTATTCCCGAGAAGGGAAATCGTGTTGCCAATGCGCTTTGTCGTAAGCAACAAGTAGTTGATTCTTTGATGTTGTCTGAATGGAATTATTTTTCTATCAAGTTCATCGGACGTTTTGGTATACTTCGTTTTATTGAGCTTTATCTCATTCCTTTTAAGGACTAGCGTCCGATGTCCTTTTATTGTGTTCGGTTCATTGGACGTACCGTTTTTGTACTACGTCGGTGTTCCGAAAATCATTCGGGCTTTGATTCATCGGATGTACCGTTTGTACTACATCGATGTCTTTGCTTTTGATTCATCGGATGTACCGTTGTACTACATCGATGTCTTTTCTTTTGATTCATCGGATGTACCGTTGTACTACATCGATGTCTTTGCTATTTGATTCATCGGATGTACCGTTTGTACTACATCGATGTCTTTGCTTTTGATTCTTCGGATGTACCGTTTGTACTACATCGATGTCTTTGCTATTTGATTCATCGGATGTACCGTTGTACTACATCGATGTCTTTGCTTTTGATTCATCGGATGTACCGTTGTACTACATCGATGTCTTTTCTTTTGATTCATCGGATGTACCGTTTGTACTACATCGATGTCTTTGCTTTTGATTCATCGGATGTACCGTTTGTACTACATCGATGTCTTTGCTTTTGATTCATCGGATGTACCGTTGTACTACATCGATGTCTTTTCTTTTGATTCATCGGATGTACCGTTTGTACTACATCGATGTCTTTGCTTTTGATTCATCGGATGTACAATTGTACTACATCGATGTCTTTTCTTTTGATTCATCGGATGTACCGTTGTACTACATCGACGTCTTTGCTATTTGATTCATCGGATGTACCGTTTATACTACATCGATGTCTTTGCTATTTGATTCATCGGATGTACCGTTGTACTACATCGATGTCTTTGCTTTTGATTCATCGGATGTACCGTTGTACTACATCGATGTCTTTTCTTTTGATTCATCGGATGTACCGTTGTACTACATCGATGTCTTTGCTATTTGATTCATCGGATGTACCGTTTGTACTACATCGATGTCTTTGCTATTTGATTCATCGGATGTACCGTTGTACTACATCGATGTCTTTGCTTTTGATTCATCGGATGTACCGTTGTACTACATCGATGTCTTTTCTTTTGATTCATCGGATGTACCGTTGTACTACATCGATGTCTTTGCTATTTGATTCATCGGATGTACAGTTTGTACTACATCAATGTCTTTGCTATTTGATTCATCGGATGTACCGTTTGTACTACATCGATGTCTTTTCTATTTGATTCATCGGATGTACCGTTGTACTACATCGATGTCTTTGCTATTTGATTCATTGGATGTACCGTTTGTACTACATCGATGTCTTTGCTATTTGATTCATCGGATGTACCGTTGTACTACATCGATGTCTTTGCTATTTGATTCATCGGATGTACCGTTGTACTACATCGATGTCTTTACTTTTTATTCATCGGATGTACCGTTTGTACTACATCGATGTCTTTGCTTTTGGTTCATCGGATGTACCGTTTGTACTACATCGATGTCATCGGATGTACCGTTTGTACTACATCGATGTCTTTGCTTTGGTTCATCGGATGTACCGTTTGTACTACATCGATGTCTTTGCGTTTGATTCATCGGATGTACCGTTTGTACTACATCGATGTCTTTGCTTTTGATTCATCGGATGTACCGTTGTTCTACATCCATGTCTTTGCTTTGGTTCATTGGGCGTACCGTTTTTGTATTACGCTGATGTCCCAAATTATTTGAGTTTCTAGTTTCCCGGGCGTACCGTTTTTGTACTACGTCGTTGCACCGGCTCAATTTTCTGCTATTCTTGACGTTCCCCACGTCTTTTATCTACGGGAATGCCTTAGGGATTCCGGTTTTTATTCTTGAGCCCGGTGTTATTGTGGAAATTGAAGTTTCACCAGATTTCTTGCTAACTCTTTTGTGCACTTTATGGTGAACTTCCTATTTCAAATTTTCTTTTGTATTAATATGCTTCTGTGGTTGTTACTTCTTATATTTCCTTCTTACTTATTGCGAGGACGCAATTTCTTTAAGGAGGGGAGTCTGTAACAACCCGCATATTTATCGATTTTATATTTAAATATTTTATCGTTCGTCGGATTTTGGTCCGAAAACCTACTTTTTGCATACGGTCGAATTAGGACTCGAGACCACCTCCATTGAGTTCAAAATGCCGTTTGCGACCTTTTTGAGTATAAGCTTCGATATGTTTGGAGAAAGTTGAATTTTGCTACTTTTTGCTTAGGGTTTTGGTTTGGGCTGAGCCAATTAACCACTTATGTATTCAGTCCCAATCCCCCTCTCCTCTTCATTACTTCATTGCAACTCCTCAAACTCAAGCTCCAACTGAAAATGGTGGAGAGGAAAAAGAATTAAAACTCCAAGCCCTAACTTCCTTAGCAAATCCATCTGCTTGCTCTAAACTCAAGAAGAACCCCTTGGTAAGCATCTCCTTCTTCTTCTCCAACTCTTTCTCCATTCAATTTCAGAAATTTCCTAAACCTAGTTTTGGGAATGTTTCTCTTTTAAGCTTAGATTCAAGCTTCTAGTGTTGAGATTGAAGAGTGCTTGTTCTTGCCATTGCTTTCAAGCTTCATCTTCATAAATTTTAGTGCAAAGGTGAGATTTTTATCTCACATCTATGACTATAATTATCTTTGGTTGTTGGGTATGAATTCCTAACACTTCTTCATGTGCATTTGCTCTTGATTTGGATTAGTTTTGTGAATATTCAAATTGTTTGAGTTTTTAAGTCAAATTTGTGTGAAATCCTTTTATGGATGTTTGATCATGTTTTTGGTGATGCACCGAGGAGCATATATGGCCGGGTTGCCGATTGGCATAAACCCTTAGAGCCAATGTTCATCCGGTTGCATTTTGGAAGAATTTTCTCTTCATTTGAATAGGCTGAAAAACAGCCCAGGCATGATTCAGTCGACTGAAAACTCTGTTCAGTCGACTGAAACTGAAACCCGAGAGTTTCCAGGCATGATTCCGTCGACTGAAAAACTCTGCACAGTCGACTGAAACTGGAAACAGAAAGTTTCCTGAACCTGAAAAATTTCCAGGCACAGGGTCAATCGACTGAAAACTCTGTTCAGTCGACTGAGCCTGTTGTTTTAGTCCAATTTGCCTTTTTGGATTGAATTTCCAATTTAAATCGATTCGTGATGATCCTATTTATTGTCATCATTTATTATCATCTTTGATGACTTATTTTCTTTGGGAATTTTAGATATATCCACTTCGATTGATCCTTTATCAATTTCATTGGATTTTTATTCACATCCTCGAATGTGATCTTTGTGATTGATTGTTTCTACAATCCCCCTTGTGCTTTGTCACTTTAAAAATATAAAGGTTTTCTATACTAGTAGTAAATATCAAAACTCTTTCCTCAAACGATTTCAATACTATTTTAATACCAAATTCGTTTATAAAAACCGTTTTCCAATCTATTAGTATATACAAACCTTTACCTCACTCGTATGAGAAATCTAATTAAACGACTTAGTAAAACGAGTGGTATGAAACGCTTGCGTTTACTTCGTCGGTTAATTCTTGGACTTGTTCGATTGAATCTCTTGTGACAATTTTCTAGTGGAGATCTACAATTTGTTCGTAAATATTTAAGTTAAGCTAGTGGTTATGGGACATGAAGCTAAGCTCATATATTTACTAGCTTAGTGTAATCGACACTTCTCTTTGATCATGACGATCATTTTAGGTTTTAGACTAGCATCGTGCTATGTCTTTGTGATTTGGTTCATCGGACGTCCCGCTGTACGACGTCGTTGTTCCCTTTGATTGTGATTTGGTTCATCGGATGTCCCGCTGTACGACGTCGTTGATCCTTTCCTTGTGATTTCTGGATCTCGTGTGTTGAATTCTGGAATTTATGTTTCACCAACTTTTACGATGGGCATTGATATATGTGTCATATATTGTGGCTTGGTGAATGAAATTAGGAGTATGACATTCCTTTTTATCTTGAGTAGATTATTGTGATATTGATTAATCTCTTGTTGATTTCCAATTTACTTATTTATCACAGCTTGGCATTGTGATTATTATATGTTTATGTCATATCTCTTATTATATATCACTTCATCTGATATTTATAACTAGACTAATCCGTTTATTATTTTCTTATTAAATAATACTCGGGTCAGACCGAGATGTTACCGGTGCTTCTTCTTGACTTCTCTCTTGGGATTGATCCCTCTGACTTTTGGCTAACTACTTAGATCAGTGGTTTTTGTTGTATACATTTGAGATATAGACTCCATAATGTATACTTATTCTTTTGTGTAGTTCATGTAACTATTTCTTTTGTGATATGTGGATCTTTTTAGACCACTACTCTGATGTACACTTTCATGTGTAATATTCATATCTATTTCCGCTTTTGTGATATGAATTGTCTATGACTGATTTATGTTATGTTTATTTCTATATTTGTTTCCGAAGAAATTATAGCCACTGTGTAGTAGCTTTGAGTTTGTGTCGGTATGTCGGATTTCCTCTTGAGATGAAAGGTTATATTTTTATCCGATATATCGGTACTCGCACAAAGCAATTACACAGATGGTCGCTCCTCAACAGCCTTATTCTCCGTGCTAGTTGACAGCATTCACAGTAATGTTCTTGGCTAGCGTGGGTATAGAGGTGGGGCTTCACAGGTAGCCTAGTAATCAATTTTCAAACATAGAGTCAATGCCTCCATCAAGCAATCTATCATGAATAGAGGCCAAATCAAAGCTAACATATTATTTAACGATTGATTTACATTTACATTTACAACAAACATGTTATTTAACGAGTGATGTACATTTGAAAAAAATGGAAGATTTTTCTTTGTTTCCAAACTATTGATGCGTGAATTACATATCTAAACACTATGTAGTGTAGTTAGCTGAAGTATGAACCTCTGAAATAAATAAGAATAAAAAGTTCATCCAATTATTGTATGATTTAATTTTCCAACTTGTTGAAATGTAGATTCAAATTTTATATAACTTTCAAGCATCGTGTAAATGAATTATTTTGATTGTGACTAAAATAGGTGAAGATATTTGGTTTTAAATGGGATTAAAATAGCATAATTTTAGAATATTCATAACAATGTTCTAAGCGATAATGGCGATGAAAACAGACACCATTTGTTGTTTTACATGTGACTATTCGGTTCAGGTGCATAGTTGTGAAAATTATTAACTTCGCCATCCCCAAGTCATCTTTAATAGAAAAGAATCTACATCTAACTTATTGTTGTGTTATGTTTGTCTAATGGAAACCATCAATAAATTGTGTGCCGTTTTATAAGATACCAAGCATATTAAGTAGCTTAAGCTGTCTCATATGCCTACATTATAAAACAAACTATATAAACTGTATCCAGTAAAATGAAGGGACTTCCAAAAATTAGTTTATTATAAATTCAAAGTTAAATTAACCTTGCATTTAGGAAAGGGTCAATCATTGGACTACACAATCTACAGTCGTAGTTCAAAGGCGTCCAATATATGGATAGTGAATATTACATGTAATTTTAACAACCATTTCAAGTTATAAAATCAAACATATAACTCTAATGAAACCGTTTTAATTCGCAACATTGCAAGACGACCAAACCCATTTATTCATAGCCCAACAATGTTATTTTTAATAGCTGACCTGTCATCAAGCTTAATTGCTTAACCCATAAAATTCCAAAATTACAATATCTACAGAAGAAAAATATCTACAAAACACATGATATTGAGGTTCCCATTGAAAGCAGCAACGCTTTATGATTAAAACATAAAAAATTCACTTAAAGTTGGCCAACAAAAGAGACATTGATGGAGGTAACGAAATCTGTAAAAAAGAATATTGATCAGTGTGAATCAGAATATTAGTTAGTAGATAATTCAAAAGTTAGGAAAATACATACTTTATAGGCTACAAAAAATAGTCCTAAATATTATGGCCTAAAATGATTCTAATTAGCAAACAATAATGCTAATTAAGTAAAAGACATTTATACATTGTTGTAAATTGCTAAATTTTTAATAATTGTTAACAAGAGCAAAAATTCTTTAACTAGGTCATAGGACAACCTAATACTATTTTAAACAAGCCTTTTGTCTTGTATGATTTGGCCAATTTAATCGAAATTAGTTGCAAAACTATAGAAGGAAAATAATTTGTTTTTGCAAAAACAATTTGAGGCACTAATGCTAAAATGTTGTATGCTATTTTGTACTCCTTTACACGTTAGAAGCTAGAAAGAACTACTACTATGCTTACAACAACGAAACGAGAACTCAAATATGATATATTATATTACTAAACTTTCTCATGAATAAAGTCTGTATGGTTTTAATTGTATGTTATTTTAAACTAATGCAGGTGCTAATACTTAAAATAGCATGGTCACCTAATAGATGCACATGATGGATAAACACATAAAGGAAATGTGCATGGTTACCTAATAGATGCTTCTGGAGCCAGCGGCATTAAGATCTTTGCTAGATCGACGGACGAAATGAGGAGATCGACGGGGAGAATCGGGTGGCGAGGGCATGGAAGAGGCTTTGCCTATGCTTTCCAGGCAAAGATCGACTACGCTTCAAGCTTTCTAATTTGGCGCAATAATGGGTCGTAGTGGGTAGAGGCAAGTTGGCCCAATCATATGTGAGGTAGTTGATGGTGATGGTGGCAAGCCAGTTAGAGAACAAATGATAAGGAATAAAAAGAAAGAGGGATTGATGAAAATAGTAGTGATCGATGAGAATGAGAGAGACATGGATTTGAGAAAGGGGGACAAAAAGTAAGTCGGAGCCAAACTTAGTTTTGGAATTTGGGTCCAATATTTGGATGCAGGAATAAAAATTCCACTAATTACAAAAGTGAACATCCACATGCATACGAAAATAATAATTACTAACATAATATTTGTATTATTCGAATTTATAATTTTTTTAACTTTTTGAATTTTAATTTTTTTTGAAAATTTTCATATTGTATTTCAATTTTATGGACTTTAAACTTAATAAATACTTTTTTCTTTATTTTAAATAAATTCAAAATTTTAAATATTTTAATTAAATTTTATGAAAAATTAAAAATGGTATTTCAAATTTTGCGAAAGTTTTCTATGTTTTATGAATATTTTTAAATTTATTTAAGACAAAATTTCAAAATATTACTTATTAAAAATTAAATATTAAATATTAGTCTCAATTATTAATTATTAGATAATGAATAGTAATTATTAATTATTACTTCTTAATTATTGATAATTACTTCTTAATTATTAATTATTACTTCTTAATTATAACTTAACATTAATAATGTTAATTATTATCTATATTTTATTATAAATCCCATAATTATAATTGAATAAATTATTAAATGTTATTTAATATGTTCATATTACTAATTAATAATAATTATTATTAATTTTAATATATTTAATCTTAATTAGTAAAAGTTATTTATTAATTATCTATTATTTAATAGGGCAAATATTTTATACAAAAATATTATTTATTTTAATTTTTATAAGTAAAATAGGAAAAATTATCATACATGCAACATATGGTTGGACCGCTCAAATGCTCTACTCGCTTGCTGAAGATAGAACCATAAGTGACAATTTATATTTAAATATTATACAAATTTCTAAATTCATTAAGAAAGTATATTTCACTTAGGTGGATTACTGAATATTAATAGTAATTATTTCATGTTTCAAAATAATCTATAATTATTATTATCTAATTAAAATTGTTAATTATTATTATTTGATATTAAATTTTAGCTTTTAATTATTACTGTTTAACTAATTATTATAATTTTTATATTACTAATTATTAATTACTATTATTTAATAGTAATTATTAATTATACTTAAATATTTATTATTTATTATTTGTTGACTGATTGTTGATTGTTAACTAATTTATCATTTATTATTTATTAAATAATAATTAATTATTAATATGGTTATTTCATATTTCAAGTTAATAATTAATTATTAGTATTTAATAGAAGTTTTAAATTATTATACATTAATAATTAATTATCATTATTATTAAGCATCCTCCATTAATTTCAACAAGGTACATCTCTAGGATCGAACCCGTAACCTGTAATCTCATAGTATGAAATACCAACCAACTGAAACCAAACAAGTTTGCAATTAATATCTAATTTTTATTATTATTTAAGTATCATTTATTTTATTATTATTTATTATTAAATTTTTATTAATTGTTAATTATTCTAATTTAATTGTAATTATTAATTACTACTTATTACATATTAATTATGTATTACAATAGGAGACCAAAAGGAGCTAATAGGTATCTATTATAACTAGCATAATAAAAGAGTTGGTGAAAATTGACATCTATTACAATTGGAAAAAGAAAAATAGTTGCAATATCCATGTGCAACAACTAACAAAAAAAAGTTGTTGAAAGTAAGTTTATTACAACTTTCTGAAACAAAACGTTGTAAAAACCTTAATTACAACTAGTAGATTATGACCATTGCAAAAAATATAGGTATATTAGGGCAGTTTTGTTGTAGTGATAATTTCTAAACTCCAATCGTTCTTTCACCTTTAACATGCACTCAATTATTCAAGATAAATTAAACCAAACAAATATGTAAATTTTTTGGCATTTATCATTTGTTGAAATTATTTAATAAAATAAAATATAAAAGAAAAAGAGGGGGAAAGGAAAAAAATTAACAATCATTAAAAGTCAGTACTTTTAATAATGGCTTAATTGATATACCAAATACATGATTTATATTTATATATTAGTTACTTGAAGCCTAAGTAATAATATAATAGGAAATATTATAACTAGGAAAAGTACAAATAATACAGGTAAATATCAAATAGTGAGATCTTCTGCAATATGTCTTAACATCATCACTACAATATATATATATATATATATATATATATATATAGTAAAAACAGGCAATAAATTAGGTGAATAATCAAAGCTTACTTACAAACTGGTCAAACAATGAATAAAAAGGATTGAAAACTATATACGAATATATAGTTCCTGTGATGATCTACCTCTATGCTTACAATAACAAAGAGTATTAAAAGAAAATACTGTCTGTTATTATAAAAAATAAGGCTGGATAGGAGCGGCCATCCGTAGTTAGGCCTTACACTAGTATTGGTTATCTCGATAGGAGTGGTATATATATATTTTTCTTCTCTTTGTTTATATACTCCCATCGACATATCGAATTCCAATATAAAACGAACTACGATGGTTCATAATAGTTTAGGACAATATATATAATAACAACACAGATAAGCTAAATGCGGAACACAGATAACATAAAATCTCATACATATGTAACTGAAGTCGCTTACAATACATGTGATACAATACATATGATACAACTACAACTGTTGACACTGGAGTTATATATACAAGTACATTATTGTAAATAATGTACATGAATACATATCATCCTTTAAAATGACAACAACTATTCCAAAAGGTATAAAGAGACTTCATAGCTCAAGCAGCAACCCAAAGCAAGATATCAACAACCTGAAATAACTCGGTCCGACCCGAGTATTAATTCAAAAGAAAATAATACACGGGTCAGTCTAATTCAAACTCAGTTATTAATGCACGGAAGCAATAATAATTAAATAATCAAATAGACGACAGTCATAATAAATCTCACATATCCAATCCTTCAATAAGCGAATCTGATAACGGTAGATATAACACGTAACAGCAATAAACAACGAATCAACAAAGCCAAATCATCAACAAAGATAAATATAAGAATTATCAATGAAGATAATTTAGAAACAACAAAATTGCCTAAACAGTAATTAACAGCAAGTGGCCAAAGCAAAACCCTAGCCAGTGAAACAACAGAAACAACAAAATCTAATTATCGATGCGATAATTAGTAAACTCATAATCTAATTGTCCAAAAGATAATTAGATATCACAAAATGATCGAATTAAACCAAATCAAAATATACTTTCAAAATATATTGAATTGGACACACGAAACAATTCAAACAATTGAAATATCACTTGAAAACATGAATACCGATTGGCTGCAGTACACGCTCACGTGTACTGCCTCGCCAATACGACATATGAAATATGCAAAAGATCAATAAATCAGAAGCAAATGGTTCAACACACAACAGTGATAATGCAACCTGACTCGAAGCAGTTTCAAGTCAAGTATAACAACAATGCACAAAGGACACAGCAAAAACTCGAGCTCCAGAAGAACAATGGCACTCCAGAGCAACATAAATGACACAAAATATGAAGACAGCAAATATAACATGCAGTTTGCTGTGATATAAGGCAAGACTCAACAGATGCAACTAGAAACAAGAACTCAAAGTTAAAAGTGAAGCAATACAAGATGAATCACATCAGGCAGCAAGCTCTAGATGGATATTACAAGTGTAGACTCAAGTGTACAACTTAAAGCAATGCTTAGTGTACAACATACAAGTTCATATGTACAACAAACACAAAGCTAATGAAGACCACAGACCGAACCAAGATATGTAGAATCAAGGCAACATGAAGTGAATCACAAACCAAAGGAGTGACATGACCAACAAAACAACTCAACTATATGCAACAGTAACATGAAGTGGACAATGCACCAATACTAAACAGAAGAATACATGTACACAATATCCATAACTGTCACTCATGAATGCAGCATATACAAGGATAATATGGGTGCAGTGAAGACTGTAGCTCATGGCTACAACGAGAGAACATCAATGGCACTACACAGCAATGTGCGGCCACAAACAATCAAGCACATGAAATCTCAAGCCAAGGCCGAAGCCAGCAGGAACATGAATTCACAAATCAAAATCAAAGTAAATTCTCATGTAAAATATTTTCACAAAATTAAGTTTGTAGATTCCAAAATGTCAGTGCCGAAAGATCAGTGATAATATAAGTGCAAACAACTACAAAATCAAGGCCGCAAGAAATCAAATGCCCAAAGATGTCAAAGTCAGGTGACTTCAACACAAAATACATACCAAAACAGTAATTAACTAGTAAACAAACTGCAGTTCAATGCCAACGCTATGGTGATGACCAAAGATGGAAAGTCAGGGAATAGCATACACAAGTCAGATGACCGAAGTCACAAAAGAAATCAACAGCGTTCAAATAAAATCAAACTGCCGAAATAACCAATTGACGAATTCATATAATTGTATACGAACGAAATCAAGGAATTCAAACTCTATATAAACTAAGCTTGAAAAAGATGTGAGTGAAAAACACTCACCTTTGTTCGAAGAATCCAAACCCAATTTGCAGCCGGAATCATCTCAACCTCGATCAAAATTCGATGCAGTCGAAGTAAAAAGGAGACCATCGATTGACAAGAAGGAATGCCGAATCATCTATTCAATCGAATATTTCAAGTCAGCTTCTTCGAATTCACGAAAACCCTAATTTTTAATCAAGAGGAACGACGAAGGAAGTCGCCATTTTTTTTCATTTGATTTAGGGCACGCGAAAATGACAAAATGAATGGAGGAACGATATTTACATTGATAATTATCATAGCCCCAAGCCAAAGAAACGTGGGCCAAGAGTCAATATTTAAAGCCCACACAACATTCAACGAGTTTTCAAAAGAATTTCAACCTGATTAAAACTTCCAATAGCAATTAGCTAGCACATTAATCGTTTAATGACGATTATAAATTGGTGCAAAACCCCGGGTTGTTACGGTTCCATATAACTATAAAATTCTAAAAATAATCCTACACTTTCTCTACGTATTTCTATATAAGAAGCTTTAAACTTCAAATTGTTATCAAGTCAGAAAGATTGAACTAGGTAGGAAAAAAGAAAAGAGCAACAACCTAATTTTGTAGTAGTGCGAAGAATTATAATTGCCAATTTCAGAGTCCCCTGCAACCAATTTCATAACAAAAACCATTTGAAATCTATTATTTTGTACAAGATATTTTTTTAATTATAAATGGAAAGCATTTATTATTGACCAATCAATGAAATTTGAAATTAACCAAAATTTGGGATATAATCTTGCACCCAATTCAATAATATACAAACTCCAAAATCTTTTGACAATGAGCAATCTAGCATGGCTAACGCTATTGCATACTAGCAACGATACAATCATTTGGTAAACTTTTCGGTCATTTACATAGTTTAGTTAGATTCTAATTTTCATTGCACTATAATCTATATTCAAGACTAGAATTAGATACTATTTGTTACAAAATGTCTAGGAGAGTATGCACACTTTCAT
Source organism: Allium cepa (assembly GCA_030765085.1). NCBI lineage: Eukaryota > Viridiplantae > Streptophyta > Magnoliopsida > Asparagales > Amaryllidaceae > Allium > Allium cepa. Next base: position 232,843,890 of record CM060938.1, read on the forward strand.
CTCCTATATTAAGATTCGATGGAAATTTTACCATAATTCCCCGTTGTTCTATTGAGACTTGGGTTTTCCTTCCATTTTTTAGGTTCTAAGAGTAGCGAAAGATATAAAATTAATTGCGGGATATTGAAATAAGACCTTATATGAAAAATAACATTATAGAAAGTGAAGACAAAGTAATAACATGTTGGAATGATTAATAAGATAATATCGATAAAACAAGTGATAAGGACTATATACATATTATGCTTACTATACACGCACACACATTCATAATTTTAAAAAATTGATTACATGGTAAAGGTCATTTAATTTCATAATTAATACATAGGTTTAAAAACGATACCAATCAATTGATTTATTAGCATATTGCATAGTCAATTAAGGAGTTTTCTAATAATTTTCACATGAAATTTATATTTAATTTTAGTGAGAGTATAATTTTGAAAATGAATTGATTTTCCTTAATTTCCACAAAATAATTAACTAAAGGAAATAAATTGCCTCATTTAGTTAGAGGAAACTAATTGGTTGATTTACTAATTCTGAAGTTACCCGTTAAATTAACAAATGTTGTTAATCAATTGAAAATTTTATATATAACATTTTTAATCAATTAGAATTTTTTTTGATAATTTACAATCAATTTCTATAATTAATTTCCACAATTATGCAATCAAAAAAACATTTCATTGAATTTAAAATAGATTAAAGAGTCAATAAATTCTTTTAATGCCAAATAAATACTAGATGAAGGTAATATTAATTAAAGGAGAAGTCTTGTGAGAATTTGTCATTCTCTACATAAACCCATTTCCATTCTTCACTCTATATCTCTCTAAGTAAAATCTATAATATTTATCATAAAAATGCATTCTTCAGTGTTATAGTGTTTTGGTAACCAAAAACATATTATACATACCATTATGTCTCTAACACTCAAAAATCTAGATCTGCGTACACTATTTCTTTGCCTAAAACGCACATTCATCATTTCATGCTTTTCATACACAACTGCAATCTTCTCTCTCCTCCTTTTCACTAATTTCCTAGAAATTTGCAGCCTCGCCTATGATACCATTATTGGTTCCACCATTAGAATCGCATTCATTGTTGCGTCCTCTTCAACCTTTGAGATCTAACCAGATGTTGAAGGAGAATTTAATCCTTCTACATATAGACCTTTGGTTGATGATGTACAGAAGACAGAAAGAGAATATCATCTTCCCAAGCTTCAGGCATTTCAATATTACGAACCACATTTTCATTCCATTTAATGCCATACTCAGATACATCCTATACCTTGTATTCTAATACATAAAAAGTTCAATGTAAGACCTTTGGTATTCTTTCCACATATTTACTCTCATTTCATTTCCTATTCCCTCCCTAGGGAAATTTTTTTAATTTTGCACACAAAGTATATTTATATCTCTATCAATAATCTATAAACATTGGAATTTACATTCATATTCTTTTATTTTATAATCAGCTAGCCCATGGAATATGTTATTTTTGCTAAAAAATATATCCATTTATTTCTTTCCTATTTTCCTTGAATTACAAGAAACTTTTTAATGTTCAATTTGATTAGTTTATTGTTTATTTTGGCTCATGCTTAACATGCCACATTATTCCATTTTTGCCAATTTAATTTCTTTGAAAATAAATGACTGCTTTTGTTACAATTTATGTAAATCATGAAATGAATATGCTTTTATGTTCTTTTGTTTAGTCCCACATCGTGGAATATGTTAAATCCTTTGCTCTGAAGCCTTTATATATAGGAGGCTATGTAATGTAAATATATGTCCAATTCTCAGGAATGAATAATATATCTTCCGTCTCTCTCTAATGGCTTCTACTTTCTTCAATTTCATAACACTTTATCAGCACGATCTTTTTCTTGAATGTTTTGGATATTCTAATCCAAAAGATTAGATTCGGAATTTTTTTCATGTAGGTATATTTCTTTCTCTTATTCAGTTACTGAAATCAGATCTATCTCTTACTCTTATTCAACCAATGAAATCAGGTTTGAAATTTTCTTGATCTGCTTTTGTAGATTTATTTTGCGATTAATTTAGATCAAGATTTAAATATTCTTATTTCACAATTCTATATCTATTTCCTAATTTCAGATTTGGATTTAAGTTTTAATAGATCTTATCTTTTCAAGATCTTATTTTGTTACAGATCTAAATTTATAGATCTTATTCCACTGTACATGTACTTTTGATCTCATCCTACAATAGATCCATTTTTTTTGTTCTTTTTTTTAATCTCATTATATTATAGATCTCAAAATCACACTCAAATAATATACCTTTGAGATTTGTACATTGTTTAAAAATAAAATGTTGTGATTTTTTTGAATTTGGATTTGAATTGATTTCAAACTTGCTTATTATTGCATTTTTTTTGAGTTCATTATTTTGGAAAGGAAGTTTTGAATTTGACAATTTCTGTTGTTGATTCAAATAAATTTATTGATCTTGATTACGTTTTGGTTTGTGATATAGATCTAAGTAATATATACATGTTTGATAAATGAAGTTTTCATTTTGAAAACTCTTTGATTTGGATTTTGATTTTGGAAATTATTTTGATATATATTGTTTATATTTCCAGAAGAAATATTTTAATATTTCTTAGAGAAACATATACAAGAATAATGCATATATAGAAGATCATATTAGTTTAGATCCAATATTAATATTGATTTAGTACACCTGAAGTGAATGGAAACGTTAATGAAAACATATACGGTAAACTTAATTTCTAGCATTTGAAATAAAAGTTGAGAACCTGCAGTTGCTATAATGCTAAAAGCTTGAGTTTCCATAAATTATTAAATTTCAAGTTTTCTTATAATAAAGAACCAGAAGTTTCAATAAAAGAGAAGAAACTTGAATTATAAAAAAGGGATATATATATATATATATGTATATACATATATATATAAGAGTTATTTTAGTTATTTTAGAAATTTTGACTATTAAGAAATAAAGTTTCTCTTATGGTAATCATTTAATTTTATTATTGAGTATATTAAACTTAGCTTTGAGATTAAATTTTGCTAACTAAACTTAGTTAGATTGATTTATTTATTTGTAAAGAAATCAATTCATTGTGATAATATTTTATATTTTATGCCACAATAATGGTAAATTGCATTCATTTTTTTAATCATAAATGCATTAAATGTTGTCGTCATGGTAATAAATTAAATTACCATATCATCATAAATGCACTGGCTATAGTAAATTAAATGATATTGTATTTTTATGTTTGGAATAAGAATAGACATATGGTTCATTATGTGGTGTATTCGTTTTGGCAAACAATGCTTGATATAATGAAAGAAACAAGTTTGAACAACAACTTGAAGTTGTGCAAATATTTTTTTCCAGCCAGAAGTTGTACAACTCAAAGTCCAAGACCTGAAGTCTTGAATTATGAAAATATTTTCTGATAAATTTTACAAGCTCGAATTCTTGTCAGTATTTTTTTGTCAAAAATGTATAAGTCTTGAAATAGGAATAGACTTTTATTTTGTTACAATGGTACAAAAAAAGGGGGGAAGTTTATATAAAATTTGAGAACCTGAAGTTCGTAACAAATTAATGAACTTGAAGTTCATGAATTAGAAGCCCGAGCTCTATTGAAATTATTCAAAATGATAAGGTTGTACTTCCTGAAGAAGTTAAAGAAAATTAATAAATAATCATATGAGAAAATGATGCTGCATTCAAGAGATTATAAAAATCTCCAAATGAGTTATACCTTATGTTATATCTTAATATTTACACTATATTAACCAAATATCCTGAAGATATTATGCTATATGATATTTCAAACATCATTGGATGTGTGTGTGTATATTAATCTCTTGAAAAGATGTTTTAGAGATTTATTTATATTTATATTGCAAAATCCAACATCCCAGAAGAGATGTTATAGGAATTTTATTTTTGTTACATTGCAATTCCTTAAAAGGAAATACTATATTCCCTGAAGGAATAATGATATAAATTTTTTTTGAGTAACAACAATAATTTATCCCAAAAAAATAATATTGTATACCAATGTTATACTTGAAATAGTACATATATGTATCTCTAGAAGAGAAAGTTACACTCCAGAAGTAGTGGTTTTATTTCTTGCATCTTACTTTCAGTGGGTGAAGTTTTATCACCGTATTTAAAGTTTGATATGCCATTTTAAAAGCAGTTACAACAAAAATCTCCAGCATGGATATTTTATGCCACTGTAAAAGTAGTAATCATGTAATTTATATAAAATAAATATTGTATATTGATATGGCATTCCAATAGTGCATATATGTATCCCTAAAAGAGACTAATAAATTAGGAAATGATAACATATCTCTAGAAGAGATTTGCTTATATATTTGGTAATTTTAGCAAACCAAATAAATGCATAGAAATTTGATTATAAAGGATCCTAATTTTGTTTAGATTAGATCCTAAAAGTTTGAGAGCTATGCAACATGTATCATTTATTTCATTATAATTATATCAAACATGAGAAATACTACACATATAATCAATTCTTGAAGATATATCTTTAAATATTCTCATGAAGAGATAGTCTATATTTCATATCATAATTTTCATGCAAGCTATACATACGGTCCTGAGGAAATCTGTATCTGTAACATTCCAAGTATCTAGAAGATACTTATTTTTTGCTGTAATTTTTTTACAAAACTCTTAATAGAGATGTATAGAAATGTCTATATGCAATTAAAAATTATTCCTTGATAAGTAATCATAATTAGTGTTCGAAAATGATATTTGAGATATAATTGAGAAACAAAACTTAACAACTTGAAGTTGTGTGCATATTTTGTTCGAACCAGAAGTTTGATATGATTTCAAACCAAATATCATGCGGTTTTGACAGGTTTGCATTGACTTTGACTGATAAATAAAAATTAATAGTTTGGATCCTTGTAATAGTTTGTTCTAAAAATCATTAATTCAAATGAGAAAGAATATGAAAATTTTATAATATATATGTGATACGTGGACGCACGTATACATCCATATATGTAAATATTTAGCTAACAACCTGAAGTTTGTTATAAGCTATTATTTAGTGATTTAAAATCCAATCAACATAAATGTTGAATGACCTGAAGTTGTGTATGTGGTCAAATGATCTATACAATAAGTAAATTCCTCCAATTGACTAGATCAATGAATGAAAACAAACTCTACAAAGCAATATCAATTGGATGCATCTTACCAACTAATAAAATGATTATCCTCCTATAACAGATAGACACATAATGTATTTGCTAGCAGCAATGTGATAGTGGATTAGGATTAGAATCCAAAGAGGACTATTATTTAATGTGACAATTGTCATCATTAAGGGGGAGGATAAAGGGATACAAGTTCATTTTGATCATCAGTGTTAAATATTTATTAAAATATACAATGATGCAAAATATTATCGATATTATCCTTAGTAGACTTTCTCCAATATAGATTTGAATCCCTGAAGGATCAAAATTTGTAAACCACATCTGAAATATGGTTCAAAAGTCAGTTCAAAATATTTTTGAAGCAATAAAGATGCCAAATAATGGAGGTGAGTGTTCTTGAAGAAACATGTAACGACCCGTAGTTTCGCTACTTCGAAAATGAGAGATTTCGTTCGTTTTAAATTTAAAATGAGTTTAAATCTTAAATAAATATGTTATATATAAAAACAATTATTTATTCTTATAGCTAATAAGTTTACAAAGTATAAATTTGAATTTTAAAACAAATCGACAAAGGTTAAGTTTTGTTAAAAATAAATAAAGGCTTATATAAATGGATTTAAATATTTATTTAAAAAAGGTAAATCTTATTTAAAACATATAATAAAGATATTAAAAGTATGTTAAAAGATTTAAAAGCTTGTTAATAATCATTTTACAAAAATAACAAAAATTTGTCGCATTTTGTCAGTTTTACATACACGGTAAAATTAGAGATTTTAATATTAATATAATATGGTTTTAAAATATAAAGAGACTTGTTTTATATTGTTTAAAGAAGTAAAAAGTTAATTTTTAAATTTGGTTTACATAAATAAATAGTTTAACTAAAACGTCAAAATGTGACCGTAAAACATTTCGTCGAAAAATGACGTTTTGTCGATTAAAGGTTGTCGCAACGTCGTCGCACCTTTATTTTCTTATGTAGAAACATATATTCTAGTAGTGTAAGTGTTAATTAATTAACTAATCAAGTTTACTTTTACTAAACAAGGTTAGAAACTTCTATAAAACAACTAAGAGAAAAGTAAGCACAAAAAGACAAAAATGTCATTTCAAAGCAAAAGGTTAAACATCAAATCAAACCAAACATAATTATTACTTTACTTTTCTTACTTCTTAAGTAAAAATGACATAAAGCATGATTTGAAATGTGATGTTAAGTGTTGAAAAAAAGTAAGGTTTCTTAAAAAGTAAGTAAAGGGCATTTTGGTCATTTTACATAATAATATTTTATTTCAAATTTTTTCCTATAAATAGCCATGCATACCTCTTCCATTTCACACAAATAATTCTCTTCTTCTTCTTCTTCCTTTAAGCTATTTTAATGGCTTCTCTCTTTGAAAGAGGTAGGAGGGTTAAAAATAGTGGAGTGCATAAGCACTAATCCACTTGTTACTCTCTAACCTCTTCTTATTTCACTTCTTCTTCTTCTTCTTTTCTTAAAAAGGGCCTTAGGCCGTGAGTTTGGGAGTGGATAAGGGGAGGACGTGAGCAAAGCAAGTAGAGATGGAGATGGTCGAGCACTTGGAAGCATGGTTATGATAAGGTTTAGAAAAGTTTAGTGAAGCGTTGAATTAAATGAATGTTGGTAGGAAGTTAAACGTTTTGGTTAAAGGTGAGAAATTCTCATTGCTTTTGAATTTATATTTTGATTATGTTATAAATCATATATACACAATTATGACATATGAATGTTTGTACCAAATTGATTGTTAATATGGATGATTTGATAGTTAGTAAATTAAGTGAATTGTGATAATATACCCCGTTATGATATTAATAGTGAATGTTAGATTTGAAATCATATGCATGTGATTGGTTGAATGGATGTTATGTTAGTGGTAAATATGAATATTGGATATGTTCATTTTGATTAAGTAATCCCTTTATCTAAAAAGACCATATTTTAGTAATGTGAGAAAATGTGGAAAAATAAGTCTCTTTTTATTTAAAAGTGAAATTAAAGTTAAAATGAAAGAGAATTTGAAATTTGAAGTGAATCGGATTTGAAAAGAATAGTTAATTTAAAATTGAAATTAAGATGAATAGTGAAATTGAAATTGAAATCGATTTTGAAAAAGTGAAGTTTAGTTTGATAATGAATTGAAGTTTAAATTGAAATTAGATTTGAAATCTACGTTTTAAATGTGTTTAATTTGAGATTAGAAATGAAATTGAACTGAAATTGGAATTTAAAATTTAATATTAAAATAATGTGAATATAATAATATTATAATATGGTAATAGTGAAAATTCATTTTAAATACTTTCAAAAGTGAAAATATTGATTTAAAATAGTTTCTAATGATTTTATAAGTGTTGAAATCAAATTTGAGTTGATTATTTCAAGTATTGAAAAATAAGTTAAAACTAGACGCGTCGCGCAACGGTAGTTCGCGATTTCGCGTCGAAAAGTTCAAATGAGTGTATAGACTGGAATATGGCTCGGAATTCTTCGAGATAAGAAAATTCCGGACTATTATATCTATATCTTCTAAACGAAGAAAGAAAATTGAAATTTCGATAAGTTGATTTTGAAATAAGTCAAAATCAATTTTCTAGAAAAATCGCGCTAGTGCAGTTAAGTGACCATAACAGAAAATTTGTTTACATGGATGTTTTTAATTATGAAAAAATATGGAATAAATTTGATAAATCTATTTAAATCATTTAAAATAGATTTTGATAGGAAAATATGAATTATCGAATGTTTAAAAGTTGTTTAATTCAAATAAGCTTATTTAGCACTTTCCGCAGCACTTTTCTGCTGCGAATTGTAAAATTTTTGGAATATGAGTTTAAATGTAACGACGTTTCTCAGAATCAATTGTGAATGTTTTAAAAAGGATAATTAAGCATTTTGGAAAATAATGTGGAATATCTATAAGCAATTTCAAAATAAGTCGAAAATCTGAGTATGCGGAAACGACTAGTACATTTGTCCCGCCTGTGATATCTGAGAAAATAAAACAAGGTGTTTAACTAAGGTTAGGGATGGAGCAACCAGTGGCCTGAACTTACCTGGCCTATGTTTTCTTTTCTTAGGCGAAGGGTGGAACAGATCGAAGGGAAAGCCCGGATGCTCTTAAATAAAAATATTCTATTAAGTTTTCCGAAACAAAAGAAGATTGGTATTATCCAAAAGTTAAGAAATCTCCAGAAAGAATGATTTCTACGATCGAATTTACTTCAAAATGTTTGTTAAGATTGATTTAGGGTTTATCGTAAACGATGTCTTAAATAACATTGTTTTTTACCCGCTTAAAAGTAAAGAAATTTGGATCAAGAATTAACTAAGGAAATTTGAGATATTTTCCAAAGCAAAAGAGTGAATTACTTAGAATTACTCTAATTTAAAAGAAACAGATTTCGAAATCATCTGAAAAGAATTAAAGTGAAAAGAGACTTAATAAATCCTATATACTCGTATTCACTTTTATCGATGATTGGATTTCGAAGGAACCGGAGTCGGATTTGGTTAATTCCAATCCGAAAACCACTTCGAACTAATGTATACGTTCGAACGTGAAGACTTGTTGAAGACGATGTTTATTGAAGACCGTGGATCTTCATAGCGTTAGGACTGATTGTTGACTTGCTCTGGTTAGCTCCCGAGTTATATATAGCAGTGGTCTCCTCGTGATGGAGATTTTGTGGATTGCAAGGGATTCTTGCCTAGTAATGGCCGAGGAAAGTGCCTTCGGTTTGACCTGTTCCTGGACAACTTGTATGCACGTTTGTCTAACATTACATTTCTAACGATTACGTACATTGGTTTTTACAAACGTACATCAGTGGTGGCGGAGAAGGCAACTTCTCTTAGCTTAACACCCTCCTTGAGACTATCGAGCTCAAGGGTTGAATTTTTGTGGAGGGCAATTAGTAGTTAAATGGAAATGGCAATATGGCATTAAAAGATGTGATATGTGCTTTGTAAAAAGGTAATCGTGACCTCAAGCCTCATCAAACCGGAAATGACCGAAACAGGATTAGATGCAGCAAGGCTAAATGGGTCTTTTCCAATTAGGGTATGATCATCCCCTTCTAGATATATTTCTTCCCGCTATGATGTTTGGGATGTTAATTAATGTGGTGTATGGAAAGCGAGCGCTCGGTTAAAAGTCGGTAACGACCGGGGATGACATATTCGGTACTATCTAGTTAAAGAGTTAGGCCGGTCTTGTTTTGGTATAGGGTAGATGTTCTATGCCTCGGGACATCCATCTAGCGGTGTATCCATTTCGGAAGGTAGAACCTGCGCCTGGTCATTTGTATGGAAATCCATTCTCTAATAAGAACCTACGGTTTTGTTTGTAGAGCCTAGTATGCTGGAATTTAATAATGGTAACAATTTCAGCTAAGATTAATAAGTTTATTTGCAAATGTTTTCAAAGAGATGTCATTAGAAATAATATCAAATGTTTTGATATAAAAATGTTTTAGTTATCATAAGGTAAAAACCAGTCCGTGTTTATGTGTGGGCGTGGTCTTATGAGATACTCTTTATTTCCAAAGGATTTATAACAAAGGCTGATATATGACACTGTCATTTATTATTGATTTTTTCTCACGCTGGTTTATCAAGCCTTATCCGGGTATTTTCAATACTCGGGCCAGATCCGAGTAGTTTCAGGATAGTCGAAGACGGTTGGAGTTTCCAAAGGAGAGCTGGAGATATTCATCGACGTATGGACATATTCTGTTATCCGCTTTGCTCAGTGTATTTTGTTTGGTGTTTGTCAGCAATTGTAAGGGCAGGTTTTATAACTGTCCAAGCTGAATTTAGGTTAGACACCGATATATGTATTTAAAAGTTTTCTGCTGTAAAAATATATTTTCAATATTATATGTTATTCCATTCGTGTGAGATTCTGTTGTCTACTTTTCTTTATCACCCTTAATGATCCGTCTTTTCATGCAATTTGAGTTGGACATGTGTGGTTTATTGTCGATTCAAAGGGTACGGTAAAACGGTTTGTTACATTTGGTATCAGAGCTGAAGGTTAAGCGAGAACCTTGGCTCTGTTATGGGTAAAGTCTCATCAGAGATAGGATTAGTAATATCCTAGGATGAGTATCTCATTAGAGATAGGGTTAATAACACCCTAGAATGAGTTATGTGAGTATTATATATATATGAGCGCGTATTTGTTAATTTTATAAAAAGTGATTTTGTTTTAAAGGAATTGGTAATTGAAATAATTTTACCTTAGGTTTATATTAAGGGGATATTATTATCTTTTGGGTTAGAAGTTAAGGATTGATTGTAACTTTTCTTAGTAAAACTAAAATATGAATATCTTGTGATTAGAGTTGCACAATTTGACTATAAGATATTTCACATAGGATCAATTAGTTGAAAGCTAGAATTTAGAAATTTAATCATATACTCTTAGATATTTGGTATTAAGAAATAATAATGATTAAGTGATTATCATAACGGATGGATTTCAAAGCTAAGTACAAATATCTTGTGAAGTAAAAAAATTCACAATTTGATTATAAGTATTTGATGATAATATTGAAACTACAAGTTGTAACTAGAGAAAGTAAAAAAGAAAATGCATACCTAGAAAAATTCTTATCAATAAGATAGAAAAAGATAAGCCAAAAATTGAGATTTTGGATAAATATAATATGAAAGGGTAAGTTCTGTAACTTATAAAGAAGTTAAGATAATTTGAAATTTAGACACTTTGACTAGGTTAAAATCAAGGTGAAATTTAGGAATAAGAGATATAAGAAATATCATCCTAATATAAAGTTGGAATTAGTTATACATTTACGGTAACATTTGTAATTCAAAATGAAGTAAGAATAGAAGTGGATATTCTTTTATAATATGGTTAGTAGGTTGATTGTTGAATGAAAACTGTTAATACCAAATACCATGTGAATTAAGTTTCACATTTGACTATAAGGTATTTGATGGATTTAAGATTAAGAATTTTGATTTAAATAATGGATAGGTAAATAAGTTGAGATTGGTAAGAAAAAGGATGCACACTTAGTAAAGTTGTCTTATTAATATATGGATAAGATAAATAATATTAGCTAAATGGAGACCTTAGGTAAATAAAACTAAGGGTTAAAGTTTTATAACTTATTTATTTAGAATAATAGAATTCCATAATTGTTGAAGACCCTAAATGATGTAATAATGGTTTGAAGATTAGGGATATGAATATATACTATTAGGAAGTAAAGGTATATTATACAAGTTTAAGTCATATTTGTATGCTTAAGTAATAATATATTTAGAAGAAAGCAATGGTTGTGAAATAAACTTGGATTAATATAAATTTAAAAGAAATGTATTAGGTAAAGATGAATGTGAATAAGTACATAAATTAAAAGTAGATCATTTTGGTACATAAATTTTGATCTAAGATTTGAGTACAGAACTTTGAGGTGTTTACACCAATCCGAAAAAGGATTTATCACTCGATTTTTGATGGCAAACACTGATGAGAGTTTATGATTATGTACACAAGTTTTCTATCATAGTTGGGAGTTATGCAAGGAAAGTAAGGGTTTGTGATCAAGAAGTCTGATCAAAGTCTGTACTAGAAGATCGGAGGATCGATACTAGTTCGGAAGTAAAGTTGTGGATTTAAATAATATATCAATCAAAATTCACATATAGTATGATGTTTTGGGTCTATCTATATAGTAGTTAGATAGTCATCTTAGACACTAAGATATAGTGGTTGGACTGATGTTTTGGTATGTGTATATATAGGCCTCAGGTATAGTACATGCTCAGGACAAAGGATGAGTTATATGGATGTATTTATAGTATCAGTGTGGTTGTTTTTGGATGTATAGTCTTGTTTGGTTGTTGTTTATATTATCTTAAGTGTGCAGTATGCACTAGGACGGGTAGGATAAAAGTTTTGACTTGATGTATGTATATATAGCCATAAGTACGTGATAAATACTCAGGTTAATGTGGGGGAATCTTTATATGTATGTTTGGCATCATCTGTTTTAGTGTTGTTATGATATCAAACTTCTTCTTTTTTATCATTGGTAGAAATAAGCTAAAATGTTTGAGGGTAAGAGTATGAGATGGATTCTTTTATCTAACTTTCATTTCGAGGACGAAATGCTTTTAAGTAGGGGAGAATGCAACGACCCGTAATTTCGCTACTTCGAAAATGAGAGATATCGTTCGTTTTAAATTTAAAAAGGAGTTTAAATCTTGAATAAATATGGTATATATAAAAACAATTATCTATTCTTATAGTTAATAAGTTTAAAAGTATAAATTTGAATTTTAAAAAAAATCGACAAAGGTTAAGTTTTGTTAAAAATAAATAAAGGCTTAAATAAATGGATTTAAATATTTATTTAAAAGAGGTAAATCTTATTTAAAACATCTAATAAAGATATTAAAAGTATGATAAAAGATTTAAAAGTTTGTTAATAATCATTTTACAAAAATAACAAAAATTTGTCGCATTTTGTCAGTTTTACATACACGGTAAAAGTAGAGATTTGGATATTAATTTAATATGGTTTTGAAATATAAAGAGACTTGCTTTATTTTGTTTAAAGAAGTAAAAAACTCATTTTTAAATTTGGTTTACATAAATAAATAGTTTAACTAAAACGTCAAAATGTGACCATAAAACATTTCGTCGAAAAACGATATTTTGTCGATTAAAAGTTGTCGCAACGTCGTCGCATCTTTATTTTCTTATATAGAAACATATATTCTAGGGGAATTTAGGCTCAAGGAAAAAGTTGCAGAAAAATTTAGTTATAGGGACAAGAAGTTTTCTTTTTAGGCTGAAGGACACTTTTTAGTGTAAATCACAGAATGATAGTTGTAACTATCATTTTCTGTTTACACTGACAAATGTCCTTCAGACTAAAAAACAAACTTGCTGTCCTTAAGACTAAATTTTTTCGTAACTTCTTCCTTGGGCCTATTTTCCTGTATATTCTAATAGTGTAAGTGTTAATTAATTAACTAATCAAGTTTACTTATACTAAACAAGGTTAGAAACTTCTAAAAACCAATTAAGAAAAAGTAAGCACAAAAAGACAAAAATGTCATTTTAAAGCAAAAAGTTAAACATCAAATCGAACCAAACATAATTATTACTTTACTTTTCTTACTTCTTAAGTGAAAGTGACATAAAGCATGATTTGAAATGTGATGTTAAGTGTTAAAAAAAGTAAGGTTTCTTAAAAAGTAAGTAAAGGACATTTTGGTCATTTTACATAATAATATTTTATTCCAAACTTTTCCCTATGAATAGCCATGCATACCTCTTCCATTTTTACACAAATAATTCTCTTCTTCTTCTTCTTTTAAGCTATTTTAACGGCTTCTCTCTTTAACAGAGGTAGGAGGTTTAAAAATAGTGGAGTGCTTAAGCACTAATCCACTTGTTACTCTCTAACCTCTTCTTAATTCACTTCTTCCTCTTCTTTTCTTAAAAAGGGCCTTAGGCCGTGAGTTTGGGAGTGGATAAGGGGAGGACGTGAGCAAAGCAAGTAGAGATGGAGATGGTCGAGCACTTGGAAGCATGGTTATGATAAGGTTTAGAAAGGTTTAGTGAAGCGTTGAATTAAATGAATGTTGGTAGGAAGTTAAACGTTTTGGTTAAAGGTGAGAAATTCTCATTGCTTTTGAATTTATATTTTGATTATGTTATAAATCATATATACACCCTTATGACATATGAATGTTTATACCAAATTGATTGTTAATATGGATGATTTGATAGTTAGTATATTAAGTGAATTGTGATAATATATCCCGTTAACATATTAATAGTGAATGTTAGATTTGAAATCATATGCATGTGATTGGTTGAATGGATGTTATGTTAGTGATAAATATGAATATTGGATATGTTCATTTTGATTAAGTAATCCCTTTATCTGAAAAGACCATATTTTAGTAATATGAGAAATTATGGAAAAATAAGTCTCTTTTCATTTAAAAGTGAAATTAAAGTTAAAATCAAAGAGAATTTGAAATTTGAAGTGAATCGGATTTGAAAAGAATAGTTAATTTGAAATTGAAATTAAGATGAATAGTGAAATTGAAATTGAAATCGATTTTGAAAAAGTGAAGTTTAGTTTGAGAATGAATTGAAGTTTAAATTGAAATTAGATTTAAAATCTAAGTTTTAAATGTGTTTAATTTGAGATTAGAATTGAAATTGAATTGAAATTGGAATTTAAAATTTAATATTAAAATAATGTGAATATAATAATATTATAATATGGTAATAGCGAAAATTCATTTTAAATACTTTTAAAATTGACAATATTGATTTAAAATGGTTTCTAATGATCTTATAAGTGTTGAAATCAAATTTTAATTGATTATTTCAAGTATTGAAAAATAAGTTAAACTAGACGCGTCGCGCAACGGTTGTTCGCGATTTCGCGTCGAAAAGCACAAATGAGTGTATAGAGTGGAATATGGCTCGGAATTCTTCGAGATAAGAAAATTCCGGACTATTATATCTTTATCTTCTAAACGAAAAAAGAAAATCAAAGTTTCGATAAGTAGATTTTGAAATAAGTCCAAATCAATTTTCTAGAAAAATCGCTCTAGTGCAGTTAAGTGACCATAACAGAAAATTTGTTTAAATGGATGTTTTTAATTATGGAAAAATATGGAATAAATTTGATAAATCTATTTAAATGATTTTTGGATAGGAAAATATGAATTATCGAATGTTTAAAAGTTGTTTAATTCAAATAAGCTTATTTAGCACTTTCCGCGGCACTTTTCTGCTGCGAATTGTAAAACTTTTAGAATATGAGTTTAAATGCAACGACGTTTCCCAGAATCAATTGTAAATGTTTTAAAAAGGATAATTAAGTATTTTGGAAAATAATATGGAATATTTACAAGCAATTCCAAAACAAGTTGAAAATCCGAGTATGCGGAAACGACTAGTACATTTGTCCCGTCTGTGAGATCTGGGAAGATAAAACAAGGTGTTTAACTAAGGTTGGGGATGGAGCAACCAGTACCGTGAACTTACTTCGCCTATGTTTTCTTTTCTTAGGCGAGGGGTGGAACAAATCGAAGGGAAACCTTGGATGCTCTTAAATAAAAAGATTCTATTAAGTTTTCCGAAATAAAAGAACATTGGTATTATTTGAAAGTTAAGCAGTCTCTAGAAAGAATGATTTCTAAGATCGAATTTACTTCAAAATGTTTGTTAAGATTGATTTAGGGTTATCGTAAACGATGTCTTAAATAACATTGTTTTTGACCCGCTTAAAAGTAAAGAAATTTGGATCAAGAATTAACTAAGGAAATTTGAGATATTTTTTAAAGCAAAAGAATGAATTACTTAGAATTACTCTAAGTTAAAAGAAAGAGATTTCGAAATCATCTGAAAAGAATTAAAGTGAAAAGAGACTTAATAAATCCTATATACTCGTATTCACATTTATCGATGATTGGATTTTGAAGGAACCGGAGTCGGATTTGGTTAATTCCTATCCGAAAACCATTTCGAACCAATGTATACGTTCGAACGTGAAGACTTGTTGAAGACGATGATTATTGAAGACCGTGGATCTTCATAGCATGAGGACTGCTTGTTGACTTGCTCTGGGAAGCTCCCGAGTTATACATAGCAGTGGTCTCCTCGTGATGGAGATTTTGCGGATTGCAAGGGCTTCTCGCCTAGTAATGGCCGAGGAAATTGCCTTTTGTTTGTCCTGTTCCTGGACAACTTGTATGGACGTTTGTCTGACTTCGCATTTCTAACGATTACGTACATTGGTTTTTACAAACGTACATCAGTGGTGGCAGAGAAGGCAACTTCTCTTAGCTTAACACCCTCCTTGAGACTTATGAGCTCAAGGGTTGTATTTTTGTGGAGGGCAATTAGTAGTTAAATGGAAATGGCAATGTGGCATTCAAAGATGTGATATGTGCTTTGTAAAAAGGTAATCGTGACCTCAAGCCTCATCAAACCGGAAATGACCGAAACAGGATTAGATGCAGCAAGGCTAAGTGGGTCATTCCCAATTAGGGTATGATCATCCCCTTCTAGATATATTTCTTCCCGCTATGATGTTTGGGATGTTAATTAATGTGGTGTATAGAAAACGAGCGCTCGGTTAAAGGTCGGTAACGACCGGGGGATGACATATTCGGTACTATCTAGTTAAAGAGGTAGGCCGGTCTTGTGTTAGTAGAGGGTAGATGTTCTGTGCCTCATGACATCCATCTACAGGTGTACCCATTTCGGAAGGTAGATCCTACGCTTGGTCATTTGTATGGAAATTCATTCTCCAATAAGAACCTACGGTTTTGTTTGTAGAGCCTAGTTGCTGGAATTTAATAATGGTAACAATTTCAGCTAAGATTAATAAGTTTATTTGCAAATGTTTTCAAAGATATGTCATTAGAAATAATATCAAAATGTTTTGATATAAAACTGTTTTAGTTATCATAAGGTAGAAACTCGTCCGTGTTTATGTGTGGGCGTGGTCTTATGAGATACTCTTTATTTCCAAAGGATTTATAACAAAGGCTGATATATGACACTGTCATTTATTACTGAGTTTTTCTCACGCTGGTTTATCAAGCCTGATCCGGGTATTTTCAATACTCGGGTCAGATCCGAGTAGTGTCAGGATAGTCGAAGACGGTTGGAGTTTCCAGAGGAGAGCTGGAGATATTCATCGATGTATGGACATATTCTGTTATCCGCTTTGCTTAGTGTATTTTGTTTGATGTTTGTCAGCAATTGTGAGGGCGGGTTTTATAACTGTCCAAGCTGAATTTAGGTTAGACTCTGATAAGTATTTAAAAATTTTCCGCTGTAAAAATATATTTTCAATATTATATGTTATTCCATTCCTGTGAGATTCTGTTCTGTCTACTTTTCTTTATCACCCTTAATGATCCGTCTTTTCACGCAATTTGAGTTGGACATGTGTGGTTTATTGTCGATTCAAAGGGTACAGGAAAACGGTTTGTTACAAAACACTTAAGGGTGCTCTTGAAGAGCCCAATGACATGATTGTCAAATTACCCATAAGTGGTTTAGGTACCTAAAACATAATTAAAGATATCTCAATAAATCATGTCTAGGACTGACAAGAAATAATCATCGATGATAAATTTGTAAATATTAAAGCGCTTATATTTGTAAATAGATTAAGAATCTTGAATTAGGGGAAAACATGACCGGCCATCATGAATCCTTTAATATTCGAGAAATATGGACATGTAGTCCGCAAAGTACCGAAAGTACTTGAAATGCTTAATATACCCTGAAGGTATAAATGTGGTTTAAAATCATATTAAATAATGAAAGTATACAAATTCCTGAAGAATATAAATAACTTTCATTGTTATAAAGAATGCAAAGAACAAGGAGAGTAGATTTCAACCTACTTTTAAGTATTGTTGTAATGAAAATCTTGATATAATTCATGATGAGTAGATTACTTCCTATTTTTAAGCATCGTTGTAATGAAACTCTTAATATCCATTGAAGTGATAGTTGCGATATGCAAACACTTATTAAAGTATAAAAATTTACGAAGAATATATATAACTTTTGTAGTTATAAAGAATGAAAAAGACATGAAGTGTAGATTACAAATTTCTTCTAAGTATTGTTGTAATGAAAATCTTGATACATTAAGATGATAGATTACTTCCTACTTTCTAGTAATGTTGTAATGAAATTTTTAATATTCATGAAAGATGTATAGTTGCAATGCGCAAAACTAATTTGAAGAACAAAAATGAAAGCACATGAAGTGTTTTTCATAAAAGTAGCATACAAAATGCATAAAATGCAAACCATATTTGGAAGAAACAATCTTAGAAAATTTGATTGTATCAAAGGAAACTATTAATAAATTGTATTATTAATGAGATACATATTTATGGATCCAGAAGTATCTATAACCAATTTGAGTTATCGAAAGACGAATATGAGTTCAGAGGAAAATTTAAAATCAGGGGGAGAATTCATAAGTATTTTAGAATGCACTCTTTTTCCTTAACTAAGATTTTTCCCACTAGGTTTTTATTAGTAAGGTTTTAATGAGGCATTACCTTGATCCAGAAGTATCAACTCCCTAGTAACATTTGAAATAAGTTATAACGTACTCTTTTTCCCTACTCTTTTTCCTTATTTAAGATTTTTCCCACTGGGTTTTTCTTACTAAGGTTTTAACGAGGCATTGTCTTGATCTAGAAGAATCAAACGTCTTTTCAAGAAATAACATCTCAAATATGTTATTAAAGTTAAATTGTACTTTTATCCTTGACTAAGGCTTTTCCCATCGGGTTTTCCTTTGTAAGTTTTAAATGAAGTATTATTGATCCAGAAGTATCAAAATCTATTTGATTCTATAAATTATTGAAATATGTAATACTGTTTTGTACTCTTTTTCCTACACTAAGATTTTTCCCATAGGGTTTTTCTTAGTAAGGTTTTAATGAGGCATATTTTGATCCCTAAGTATGAAACTCTTAAAAAGTATATCATTTTGAGTATGATATTTATGATTTCATAAGTTGCACTCTTTTCCTCTTTCAAGGTTTTTCCCATTGGGTTTTCCTTATAGAGGATTTTAATGAGGCAACAAACAATATCTATATCGACTGAATCGATAAATGCAAGCAAGATAATAATGAGGGGGAGTGATCATCATACATGTTTCGAAATGGAAAATTTCAAGTTATCAGAGCATTCAAGATTTTGAAGACGCATATTCAATGGGGAGTGTTACAATATATGTAAATCATGAAATGAATATTCTTTTATGTTCTTTTGTTTAGTCCCACATCGTGGAATAGGTTAAATCCTTTGCTCTGAAGCCTTTATATAAAGGAGGCTATGTAACGTAAATATATGTCTAATTCTCAGGAATGAATAATATATCTTTTGTCTCTCTTTAATGGCTTCTTCTTTCTTCAATTTCATAATAGTTTTATCCTTGTAATTATTTTTACTGAGATGTTTTAGTTCTTTTCGTGTACTCATATTTTCCATCTCCTTCTCTTTTGTTGGTATACTTTCATAAATATAAGGATAGAATTTTTAAAGAAGATATCTTATTACTAGAAGATAAATATGTATGTTTTTTAAGGTTCATATATAGTAACTAGGATATGATATCAACCAAGCCTATTTAATACTTGAATTGCTACTAAGATAGTGCATAGTCTATGTGGAATAATAATAAACCTAGTATGCACGAAATATATTACATAAGCTTCCTATCATTTTTATACTTTATTAAGCTGTAGCATGTTTTTTTCTCTTTTAAATTGCATTATTGGATAAAAAAAGAAGATCAAATTATCCATGATTGTTAATAATTTTTTAAATTTTGTGAGATGAGAATCTTTTATTATTGCCATGAGAAGAGTGGAAAATAAGAATAAGTGGGATAAAAGAAACAAGTGTAATTTCAAAATAAAATGGACTAAGAAAGAAATAAGTGGTGTGTGTTTTTTAATAAAACACCATGTAGGAAGAAAGTGGAGTGTTAATAGAATTGGCAATTTATTTTAGTGTATTTTGTATTTTGGTTTGCTTTATTAGGTTTTATATATTAAAATAATTTAGGTATCGTTAAAGCTTCCGCTTTGATATATGTATGTTAAATATAAAATTTATCTCTATAATTAATTTTTAATAAATATCAACTCCAAGAGCCCTTTCATCTGTACGTGCATTATTAATTAGGAAATAAAGTATATTAAATGTTATGACTATAATTTAAATTCCAATGAATTGTCTATGCCAAATATTAATTATAATGACTACAATGTTACTATTAGGCGTTAATTTTGCATGTCAAATGTTAATAGGTATTTCCAGAAAAAGAACATGTCAAATCCATCATAAAATTAAGTATACATTAAAATCTAAAACATTTGACATGTTCTCGATATAATCTCAAGTCCAACCCTTTATTCTATAGTGTTTGAAACAAAGGAATTGATTAATTAAACCCAACATAAATCAGTTTTGAAGGGAAGGACGATTTATTTGGCTTAGATAACTTTAATCAATTTCTTATTGAAAGGCCTTACCACCTTGACTCAAATAAGTAGTTAATATCATTTTCTTTTTGTTTACCATGTGGTATTACTTAAAGAATTGTTTTTGTAGGTTCGTAAGGCAATACAAACCAATTTGTTGATGCATTTTTTTGGATATAATAAATGACTTGGTCATAATTGAGATATAATAACCTGTAATTTACAATAGCCTAAAATATTGCATAGCTCAGGCTAAATGTCTTTTTGAAATGTTTTTTATATTTATTTCAATTATTATAAGAAATGTTGTTCTTTGATATACCATAGAAAAACAAAATTTTAATTTTTAGAAACAATAATTCGGGCTTAAAAAACCCAAACATATGTATTTATGTTCTGTATAGGCCAGACAATAAAACTCTTGCCTTTACATATAGGCTAGATCAAAGCATGTTTCTAAATTATTGATTCTAATATTTTTTTAATAAATTTATTCTTCTTTTTATTTCATTGCATGGAGTAATTTGAAATTTTTTTCCTATTGCAACCAAATGCACTATTCATCTTTTGGGAAAGCCAATTGGGACTTAAAAATCCTCTAAAATTATAAATGTACCAACTATAAAATGAATTTCGTATTATTACTTTTTAAATTATTTATATTTTGTTTTCTAGCGATGAATAATTGTATATACTTCAAAAAGCTGTTAATATCTTCCAAAATAGGTTTAGTCTGCAGTTTACAGTAACTATGTTTGTAAGTCTAATTGATAAAACTGTTTGACAAATCA
Source organism: Allium cepa (assembly GCA_030765085.1). Taxonomy (NCBI): domain Eukaryota; kingdom Viridiplantae; phylum Streptophyta; class Magnoliopsida; order Asparagales; family Amaryllidaceae; genus Allium; species Allium cepa. The sequence continues at coordinate 232,864,987 of CM060938.1, forward strand.
TAGTTGTACATTAGTTAGGTAGTAATCAACATGAAAGCATGAACAAGGTAGTAATATAGATGGAAAAATTTATAAACATACTACGGAATAATATTATTTGGATTTGTTCATTTTACAGCTGAATAACGTGCGATTGATTATATGGTGGTTGATTTTTATACCAACCACTTTTCATATAGGCTCGTATTTGTGTTTAAATTTTTATATTAGTGATATTGACATCATTGTACATATTGGTTGGTTCAAAATTTATTTAAATAATGATTAAATGAACTATACAACAATGATTTTGTGGTGCTTCAAATACTGACAAGCTTCATCGCAATTATAGAAGTGACACCCTTTTAAGGAACACTAATAATGGTGTATTTCCTATTTTTTCTTTTTTATGATTATTAGATAAAATATCAAAATCTTATTAGTAAACTAAAGTTTGGTAAAGTTTTTATATATCTCATTTTGCATTTAAGTCGTTTTATCACCGACTTAGTCCACTTACATAAAATCATAATGCATAAACATGTCATTCCTTTCAGACAACATGAATGCTCTATACATGAGTTAAATATCTTCGGCTAATCTACAATATTTGACATCGTTAAAAACATTCTTGACTAAGTTTAATAAAGATGTAATATTGCTAAAGAACGTATCAACTTCAAAAAAAATTTGAAAAACATAAATAATACTCACTCTATTGTAGATGGAAGCAACTAAATATATAGAGCAATGAACTAAAAGTGATTTGTTTTCCTTTATTGTGGTCTTTATCAACCTTGCTGTTTTTTTAATCTTATTCCTATATTATGGGATGCAATTAAATATTTTCTTACTCAAGCAAGACTATAAAAAGTATAGAGCCGTGTGTGTTGTTTACTCCCATCAAAACATACTAATATTCAAATTTCATTGCATGCCACATTTACAATGTGACAACCGAAGTTGCTCAATCTATGCTCCTAAGGTGAAGTTTAGTTGGAGCTGTGAAGTAAGGATCAATTGTCTTATAGGTGAACACTTTATGTTTAATGGTTATTTAACATTTTGTGAAATTATTTTGTTATTCACCCATTTTAGGTATAATAATGATGCTTTGATTCCATCAATTTACATTATTTTAACCTTTTACACGATTCTTATCATATTCTGATAAGGCAACAACATTACAAACTAATATTCTAGTATGATAAAAATCATATGAATATATAGATGAGGAGAATATATATAGAAAAAAAGAGATCGAAGAAAGTCTTATTTATTTCCCAGTCACTAATTTCTACTACATTACTATAACAGGTGATTTGAATGAGATTGGTGAACCAAATACAGATAGAGAGAGAATAATACTGAGTTAGAACAAGAGGAGTGCTTGGAAGCTTATAAAAGAAAATTTGACCAAGCTACCAAAATTAAAGAGCAAATGCGCCAAAAAATAGTCGATGTTATTGCGCAACTAGCTTCGTTACCTTCCGCGACAGAAGATGCGGGAATACATATTGATCATTCAAATGGATATCCAAAGAACTTGAAAGAATATTTAGTAATGATTACCTCATGCTTAGTGTAACGACCCATGTAAATTCGATGTTTAAAACGAATTAAATTATAGGATTTCTAATTTAAATTTAGGAAGAAACAGAAATCTTATTTGTTTACATGAAAGAGAATGTTGAAATTTGATGGATCAAGGGTAATTAAAATTTTACAAATTTAATTTTATATTTCAATTAATTGGAATAGTGAAAATTTGGTAATAGATTCAAATTTATGTAAGACAATGAATTGCAGTAATTAAAGTTAATAAATCAATGGATTAAATGGAATAATTAATTGGAGTTAAGATCTAAATTTGTATGTGGCATTCATTGATATTGGAATATAAAAGGGGAAATTTATAGTATAAAATGTTGACATCACCTTTAAGATGATGTGTTTATAATTGATGCATAATAGGGAAATCAAATGAATGGGTTTCATTGAATAACAATTAGCAATTAATGAATGAAGAGAAATTTTAAGGGCGTAATTGTTTTCGTTAAATTTATTTTGGTAACAAATTGTATTGAATATAGATTTAACGTTGTGTGATGTATTTAAGTAATAATTGGAGAACAATGTAAATTATATCCGTGAATGGTCAATTCAATTAAACAACAAGATTTTTAAATAAATAAACGTTTTATTTAGGTTTCAATTTGTTAATTTATGAAGTTTAATGAGAAATCAATTGCAATAAATTGCCCTAATTTATGCAGTTAGAGGAGATTTGGATTTGCATTATAGATGGAAGTATAATCTAAATTGATAGGTAACAAACTTAAGAATAAAATTTAGAGCTAATAGGTGGCAAATTTATATAGTTGTTTATTTACGAAATGTGTACGTAAGCTTTGGTAAAACGATTTCTATCTATCCAAATCTAACGATTTGTTAATATAGATTTAAGTATAGGAGCAGTATTTATTAATTAAATTGAAGTATTGCAAAATAAATGAAATTCAACGTTTAATATTACATTATTGTAAGTAAGATAATATGTGTAAGTATTGTTAAGGTTATTCATATTTGACAAATTTATTGAGTTATAAGGATTGATATATAAATTAATGTTGGTTTAGGATATCGTTACTTGGTGATTTATTATAGAGTAACGGGAGTGTGAACGTAAAATAATAACAGCATAGATTTATGGTAGGACATAATTTATGGTTTTAGGAATTTAAATCCGAAGATTTATTTATTTGAGGAAATAATACGTATTAAATCTCAACTTGATATAATCAATGCAAATTTAGTAATTAAAAATAAATTGCAAGTTGGTAATTTAGGATGTTTGTGAGTAAATTTGCAGGTAAGATAATTTTTAAAGTTTTACCCATTCGTATAATTTATTTAAATATATATAAATCAAATGGCAACATTGTGTTAATAATAGTCATAAGTGAATTTGAATACTAAAGGGGTAACAATCGTTTTAGGTTAACCGTTTATTTAATATATTAAGTCTAGACTGGTAATCGATTGAAATAAAAAAAAATTATTTTGTTTTGTTAATGTGACTTGGTTAATAAAGAGGAATTTATATGAAATGAAGCATGCATGAGAAATGCATTATAATTCAATGTTATGTTTACCCATTAAATGTATACTAGGTTAAGTATCAAATAGAGGGAAAGAAAAGTAAATATTGAATTGATTGATGAATAAGTATTCATTGGATAGAAATTTAATGTAAAGTTGATATTAATTGTATAAAATCTATCAAAGATAATGAATTGCAATAAATTGTGGGTTGATAATAAGGTGTGAATGGAAATTTAATTTGTTATATTAAATGAATGGGATTCAAATTTATTGGGAAAGGTAAATGGATATTTGTTAATAAATATAAATGGACTTCAATAGTGAACTTAGTTAATTTGAATATATATAATAAATAATGATTTAATGGAAACCTATAACTGTATATATCTATAATATTTGAGTGGAAATAATATATACTTACAAATGTGGGATTTAGAGTCTTACAACAATTATTAGGAGTGATATAATTAGTTCATTCAATTAAATTTGAAAACATTGCAATAGATGTAAATTAAGGGTTGTGTTAAATAAAGTAATAAATGAGAAATAACGTAAATGTCTTTATAGTATGGTGATTTGTAATTATTACGTTAATTTAAATTATCGTTCAGCGCGTTTGTTTATCAGATCCATCTACTCTAATTCTAACCTATCTATATAAACCCAATTATAAACCCTAGCCTCCATCTATTCTCTTTTATTTGTGCGTTCATTTTCTTCAATTCTTTCTCTTCCTAAATGGATGCAAATTTCAGATCCAATTCTATTCAAAAATCAAATAAAATTCAAAGTTCTCAGAAAATTTCAAAAATTATGTTGTAGTTTTCATCTACGGATCTAAGCGCAGTCTCTGTTTTTGCAATAGTCGCTTGAGTCAACCAGAAATCACGGTCAAACGTGTAAAATTCGAAACCCAAAAGGTTGAATTGGGGCCTTTTGATTTCTTCATCTATTTGCGAAATTGGAACATGGGTTTGGTGAGATTAGTCACTAGGGGTGCGCAGGAAACGCTGACGTGGCAGGTGGTAATAGGTCGGTTTATTTTTTTGAATTTAATTTAATTTTGATTTTTCAAACGCGTTAATACATTTAACTTCCACATACGAACTCCGTTTCATGCGCGATTTTTTTGTTAGGATCATAATTAAATTCCAGATTTTTTTAAGGCTGGTTTGGACAGATTTGGAGACCGTCGAACTTTTGGCTTTAAATCGGATATAAATTCGACTTAAATTCAAAAGGTGAGTGTTTTAACCCACTCACAATTTCTAAAATTTCTTTTGTTTGTTAAATTAATTTTAGATATGAGTAGAAATTTATTTATGACTGTTTGGCATGTTTTATTCATTATCTGATAAATCACATTCATTTAATATAACTGTTAATTAATTTTATTTATTGCATAAATTTGACAGTTAGAATTTATTTAATTGCATATTAACTGCCGGTCATAGTTATGTTAAATTTTTATTTCATATTAACTGCCAGTTAAATTTACGTTTATTTTTGCATATAAACTGCCAATTAACAGTTATTAAATTTATTTTGAGTATAAACTGATAATTGATACCATTATTTATCACCTGTTATGTATTGATGATTGTTTGAAATTGGATGATGACTGTGATAAATGGATGTATGATTTGATGGATGAATGGATTATTAATTTTATTACATGAAGTTGCTATGCATTTCATTCATTCGGGATTGCGGTTTGAAATGATATATAATCGCATTTTTTTTCATTTTAAATTGCGGATTGAAATGATAAACATCTGTATCACTTGACCATAGGATAGAAAATTTTATATACAGGCACCGCGGTAAATATATAAAATTATTTTTGAAATGTTTTTCTATGGTTTTGTAAAGTTATATATATATGGTTTATGAGATATTTATTTGGTTATCGATAAAGGCTATTATATATATATAGTAATTTCCGGTTTTTAAGCTTTGTATAAATTTGATTTGAAGTTTAAATAAAGTTTGGTTTTAAGATCAAATAAGATTAAACATTTATTTAAAATTTAATTTCTGGAGTTTTATGACTTAAATGAGAATAGATTTGGAAGATGAATATTAAGTTAAATTGAAATTTAATAAAAATTAGAATTTTTAAAGGATATGATTTTTATAACTTGATTTTTGTGTAAAGTGATTTTAATGAATATCAGGTTGATTAAATGAATATATAATAAATTGAAAGGTGATCCAGTTATACGAAGTTAAAGGTTTTCTTAAATTATATTGAATTCATTAAGAAAACATTTCAAGTCTAAATAATAAGTAACTGAATTTGATATATATATGGAATTGTCAATTGAGTCTGTTTGAAATGGTGAAATATTTAAAGCCTTGATACATAAGAATTGAAATGGTATTTGGAAGTTTAGATCGATATTTGAAATTGATTTGTGAAATCTAAAGAAGCTATTTTGTTTATAAAAGTAATTTAACATTTAACCATTTAAGAGATGGAAATTTTGTTTCAAAGCTATGTTTTCAAGGTAGTATAATTTGGAAATATTATATTCAAGAGTTTTGATTTCTAAATATTTTACATTGGAAAACCTATGATTTTGGAAAGAATATATATTGGAAAATAAATGATATCGTATTGATTGGGGTTTTAAGAATAAATGATATCGGGTTTATATGGGTTTTAAATGGATATTTTATTATGGTTTTAAAAGTATAATTTTTTTTTAAATAACCGCGGTGTTATAATAACGATTGTTGGCAAAGAGACCGGGATCGGATATGGACATACTCTCTGTCAATACCGAAAACCACTTTGACTAACCGTGTACGCGGTGGAGATCCCAGAATGAAGTAGGTTGGTGGCGACGTTTCCTGTAAGGTAAATACATGGACCCAACTCCCGTGAGTTGGCATAAGGTGGCTAAAACAGGAGCGATTGACGGGTTAATGAGGTAGCAACTCTGATCGGACACTTCCCTTCGGTACTATACTCTGATTTTGGATTGATTCGGTGGCCACCTTCATTTTTGATTTCTTTGATGTGGGGAGTTTGTTCGAGGTGGGCGGCAGCTGCGCGCTGCGCATTTCCATCGGCCCGGAAGCGTAATTGGTATATCTACCCTGGCATTGTGTAACTACCCGCATATTTATCGATTTTATATTTAAATATTTTATTTAAATATTTTATCGTTAGTCGGATTTTAGTCCGAAAAGCTACTTTTAGCATACGGTCGAATTAGGACTCGAGACCACCCCCATTGAGTTCAAAATGCCGTTTGCGACCTTTTTGAGTATAAGCTTCGATATGTTTGGAGAAAGTTGAATTTTGCTACTTTTTGCATAGAGTTTTGGTTTGGGCTGAGCCCACTTATGTATTCAGTTCCAACCCTCTCCTCTTCATTCACTTCTTTTCTATTTTCCTAATACTCAAGCTTTTATGTTAATGGGGGAAAGGAAGAGGAAATAGAAACTCCCAAGCCCTAGTTGCTCTTGATAATCCAAATTCTTGCTCCAAATTCAAAGAGAAGGATAGGTAAGCCTCTTCTCCATCTTCTCCATCTCTTCTCCTCTTCAATTTCAGAAAATATCCTAAACCTAATTTAGGAAAATATGTGTTTTATTCTTAGATTGAAGCTTGTTGAGTAAGAGTGAAGAGTGGTTAGCCTTTCCTTTGCATTTGAGCTTCTTCTTCTTGTTCTTGAGTTAAAAAGGTGAGATTTTTAATCTCACATCAATGCTTATAATTCTCTTCTATTGTTAGGTATGAATTCCTAACACTTATTCATGTGCATTTGAGTTTGATTTGGATTGCTTTTGTGAATATTCCAATTTTTAGTGTTTTGAGTTTAATTCGTTAAAAATCCTAACTTTGATGTTTGAACATGTTTTTGGTGATGCATCGAGGAGCATATAGGGCCGGGTAGTCGATTGGCATAATCCCTTAGCGCCGTTGATCGTGCGAATGCAATTTTGGTAAAGATTGAACCTCATTTGTAATAGGCATGGATGAAGCTGGAAACAGGTTCGGCCGACCGACTCCTCTGGTCCGGTCGACCGACCTGCTTCCAAGTGCATAAGCACTTTCTGTTTTAGGGTTCGGTCGACCGACTCAGGGAGCCCAGTCGACCGACCTGCTGTCCTGAGAGGTCTCCAGCCTTTGGTTCGGTCGACCGACTCAGGGGGTCCGGTCGACCGACCTGATGGTTTTTGCCAGATTAGCCTATTTTGTTGATCCGTTTGAATATCCAATTTTAATTGATTTGTGTTGCCTCCCTTTTGCTGTTGTCATTTATTATCGACTTTGATGACCTTTTCTTTGGGAATTTTAGATATATCTACTTTGATGGATTTTATATCGATTTCTTTGGATTTTATTCACGTCTTCTAATGTGAATTTTTATGCCCGATTGTTCCTACAATCTTCCTTGTGTTTTGTCACTTTAAAAATATAAAGGTTTTCTATACTAGTAGTAAATATCAAAACCCTTTCCTCAAACGATTTCAATACTATTTTATTACAAAGCTCGTTTTCTAAAACCGTTTTCCAATCTATTAGTATATACAAACCTTTACTTCACTCGTATGAGAAATCTAATTAAACGACTTAGTAAAACAAGTGGTATGAAACACTTGCGTTTACTTCGTTGGTTAATTTTTGGACTTGTTCGATTGAAACCCTTGTGACAATTTTCTAGTGGAAATCTACAATTTGTTCGTAAATATTTAAGTTAAGCCAGTGGTTATGGGACATGAAGCTAAGCTCATATATTTACTAGCTTATTGTAATTGACACTTCTCGTTGATCATGACGATCATCTTTATGGTTTAGACTAGCAATGTGCGATGTCTCTTTGTTTGTGATTCGGTTAGGCTAGACACCATTTGTGTGATTCCATTCACACATACCTTTTCGGTTAGCCTAGACACCACTTGTGTGATTCTATTCACACATACATTTTTGCTGTTTGGTTAGGCTATACACCATTTGTGTGATTCCATTCACACATACCTTTATGCTTTTTGGTTAGGCTAGACACCATTTGTGTGATTCCATTCACACATACCTTTTCGGTAAGCCTAGACACCACTTGTGCGATTCCATTCACACATACCTTTTTGCTGTTTGGTTAGGCTAGACACCATTTGTGCGATTCCATTCACACATACCTTTTCGGTTAGCCTAGACACCACTTGTGTGATTCCATTCACACATACCTTTATGCTTTTTGGTTAGGCTAGACACCATTTGTGTGATTCCATTCACACATACTTTTTCGGTTAGCCTAGACACCACTTGTGTGATTCCGCTCACACATACCTTTTTGCTTTTTGGTTAGGCTAGACACCATTTGTGTGATTCCATTCACACATACTTTTTCGGTTAGCCCAGACACCACTTGTGTGATTCGATTCACACATACCTTTATGCTTTTTGGTTAGGCTAGACACCACTTGTGTGATTCCATTCTCACATACCTTTTCGGTTAGCCTAGACACCACTTGTGTGATTCCGCTCACACATACCTTTTTGTGATTTCTGGATTTCGGGTGTTGATTTTTGGAATTTATGTTTCACCAACTTTTACGATGGGCATTGATATATATGTCATTTATTGTGGCTTGGTGAATGAAATTAGGAGTATGACATTCCTTTTTATCTTGAGTAGATTATTGTGATATTGATTAATCTCTTGTCGATTTTCAATTACTTATTTATCACGGCTTGGCATTGTGTTTATTATATGTTTGTGTCATATCTCTTATTATATATCACTTCGTCTGATATTTATAGCTAGACTGATCCATTTATTATTTTCTTCTTAAATAATACTCGGGTCAGACTGAGATATTACAGGTGCTTACTCATGGCTTCCTACCTGGAACCATCTTCTGACTTTTGGCTAACTACTCTAGTTTAGTAGTTTTTGTTGTATACATTTGAGATACAGACTCTATGATGTATACTTATTCTTTTGTCTAGCACTTGTATCTATTCCTTTGTATTATTGTGGATCCTTTTGACCACTACTCTGATGTACACTTTCATGTGTAATATTCATATCTATTTCCGCCTTTGTGATATGAATTGTCTGTGACTGATTTGTGTTATGTTTATTTCTATATTTGTTTCCGAAGATTTTATATAGCCACTGTGTGATAGCTTTGAGTTTGTATCTGTATGTCGGATTTCCTCTTGAGATGAAAACTTATATTATTACTATCTGACATATCGGTACTCGCACAAAGCAATTATACAGATGGTCGCTCCTCAACAGCCTTATTCTCCGTGCTAGTCGACAGCATTACTCTGTAGTGTTCTTGTCTAGCGTGGGTATAGAGGTGGGGCGTCACAGCTTGGTATCAGAGCCAAACTTCGAAACAATATAGAATAATTTAGCAAGGATCATGTCCTAAGTCTTTCATAGGAGTCGTGCTTTAGGATTTAATTCGAGTCTTCGTACCGATTCATCCTATTTTCTTTATGATTCCTTGTTTTATCTATCAAGATTGCTTGATATTCATTTGTGAATAACCTTTTTCCTCTTCTTTCTTTCTTTCTTAAAGAAGAGAAATGGTTAGACCTGGACGTCCCAGCGTCGGTCAATCTAGTGCTACTCCTCAGGATGGAGTATTCATGTCTGCTCAGCTGCTTTTGGATCTCGTGAAGAACGCTCAAGCTGCCGGACCCAATACAGAGCCTACTCATCCTAGATCCGGTTTTGCACGCTTGTGCAGAGACTACACTGATTTGGGTGGAATGCCATTCAAGGGATCCGAGAGTGTTATTGAAATTCAAGCTTGGCTCAAATCATGCGATCGCATCTTTTCTCGCATGAACCTTATTGATCTACATCGAGTCCAAGTGGCTTCTAGCATGCTCCAAGAAAGAGCGTTAGATTGGTATGAGCTCCTAATTTCTGAAATCGTTGAAGCGGATCTCACTTGGGAGCGATTCCGGGAAAGATTCGAATCGAAATTTGTGCCGGAGGCCGAAAAAGTAACTTTGGCCCGGCGTTTTATTGACCTTGTTCAAGGTGAATCTTCTGTGACAGACTATGTCGCATCTTTCGAATCTCTTTCCAAATACAGGGTTGAATACATTAACACCCCAATGAAGAAAAATCAGAGATTCGTCTATGGCTTAAATAAAAATCTTAAGAAGTCACTACTCCTGAAACTTGAAGTTTCATTTGATCAGCTTATTGATATCGCTCTTCGTCTTGAAGAGGCCGATAGAAATAGCAATAATGAAGTTGTGCGTGCCAAACCCAACTTCAACAACAAAAAGAGACCCAACGAATTCCAAGGCCCTTATCCCAACAAAAAGGGTAAGCAAGCAACGCCTGCTGCAAAGGCTCCTTCTCCTAGTAGTGCGAGATGCTTCAACTGTGGATCTGGGGATCATTTTGCTAATAAGTGCTCAAAGCCCAAATCGTGTCGCTATTGTAAGAGCCCAGACCATTTCATCCATCAATGCCTCAAACGTGAAGGCAAGAGGGAGGGAAGGTTGAATATGGCTCAAGCCCTTGGCAACACGTCTCGTGGCCAAGGTATTTTTCATTCAATCCTTGATTTTGTTTGTCTTGTGAATATTCTTTTCAAGTCCTTGTTGATTTGTATCTCATTATTTTTATATCAAAAGAACTTGTCGATTCTTTTCTTTGAAAATATTTTGTGCTTGATGACTTCTTTGAGGATTGTGAATCCGGATGGTAGATCCGCAACACTCAATTTGCTTTTTATTGATGTCGAAATTATTTTATGAGACTTTTCTTTCCGAGCCAATATTTTTACTTAGGCTTCGGAATTGATTTTTGTAAGGATTGGCTTAATTGTGAAGCCCATATCCTATTTTCTATGTGGACAATTCATCTTCGACATTTTCTATCTGTTAAGCAGACTTCTGTTTTTCTTTTGTGATTTTGATTCCAACTTGATGGCATCATTTTATTCCTTAAAGCCCACTTAAATGGAAAGTGTTATTTATCTCATTCATGTAGTTTGAGAAATTTTTCGGTATTTTTGAGTTTGTCTTAGGATTATCACCTAAGAAATCTTTTGTGTGGTGTTAAGGTCTTTCTAGTTTGACCTTGCCACCGGTTTTCATTTGCTACGAGTTGCGGAAATTAGCATTCCACTTACCGCATTCCGCACTCGTTATGATTCTATGAATGAGTTATTTTGTCATTCAGTTTTTCCAGCTTATTTCATCCATTTTTTAGATCGAATATTCTATGAATATCTCGATGACTCCATTCTTGTACTTATTGATTTTGGATGAAAATAGTAATTTAAAATTTTGCAAATCTTTTTCATAAGATTTATTTATAAGTAAAACTGGATTTTGTTCTTCTTCTTAAAACTTTTTAAGAGATTTATTTATCCTATAAAAAATGATTTTGTGATTGTATTGCCCGTTGAGTGCTTTAAGAATTTTGGTCGATGCGCTTGATCAACGTTATCGATAGGAATTTCCTAAACGCTTTGATGAGACAATCAGACACAGTATATTAACTTGAAAATAGTAAAATTTTCTAGAATGATTATTACGTAATGATAAATGTAATTTTGAAAGTTTTAACTTTTCAGGAAAGAAGATTATTTAAAAGAAATTCTTTCTTTTCGATACTTTTATTCTTGTGATTCCTGAAGGGGAACCAAGACTTTGCTATTTGTACTGACACTAGTCGTATTGGTTTGGATGTCATTCTCTTGCAAAAGAGAACGTGCTATCACTTGTGCTTCTAAATCATTATAGCTTATCGAGACTAGATATGCCACTCATGATCTGGTTCTCTCGGCTATTGTTTTTACTTTTGGATTTTGGTATCATCATATTTGGACGAGAAATTTGTTCTCTACCCCGATCATAAATCTTTGGAATAATTATTTTCTCAAAAGGAACTTAATCTGCGTCAACAACGTTGGCTCGAGTTCCTTGCTCCTTACGATCTTGATATTCTTTATACGCCCGGTAAGGGAAATCGTGTTGCCAATGCGCTTTGTCGTAAGCAACAAGTGGTTGATTCTTCGATGTTGTCTGAATGGAATTATCTTTTCATCAAGTTCATCGGACGTTTTGGTACACTTCGTTTTATTGAGTTTTATCTCATTCCTTTTATGGACTAGTGTCTGATGTTCTTTTATGGTGTTCGGTTCATCGGATGTACTGTTATTATACTACATCGATGTTCCGTCTCATTTGGATCAATGGATGTACCATTATTATACTACATCGTTGTTCCGGTTCATCGGTTCATTGGGCGTACCGTTTCTGTACAACGCCGTTGCACCGGCTCAATTTTCTTCTATTCTTGACGTTCCCCACGTCTTTTATCTATGGAAATGCTTTTATGTTTCCGGTTTTATTCTTGTGCCTGGTGATATTGTGGGAATTGAAGTTTCACCAGATTTGATTTATGAACATTCCATTCGCATCATTGCTTCGGAGGTTGAGCGCCTTCGGAATAAAGATGTTTTTCTTGTGAGAGTTCAATGGTTCTCAAATCCTTAGGATTGCTCTTGTTAAATCTTGAGAATTCATTGAACGAAAACTTTCGGATTTACTCCTTCGTGCTCTTTATGGTGAACTTCTTGATTCAAATTTTCTTTTGTGTTGATATGCTTCTATGGTTGTTACTTCTTATTTTCTTCTTAAGTATTGCGAGGATGCAATTTCTTTAAGGAGGGGAGTCTGTAACAACCCGCATATTTATCGATTTTATATTTAAATATTTTATCATTAGTCGGATTTTAGTCCGAAAAGCTACTTTTAGCATACGGTCGAATTAGGACTTGAGACCACCCCCATTGAGTTCAAAATGCCGTTTGCGACCTTTTTGAGTATAAGCTTCGATATGTTGGGAGAAAGTTGAGTTTTTCTACTTTTTGCTTAGGGTTTTGGTTTGGGCTGAGCCCACTTATGTATTCAGTTCCAACCCTCTCCTCTTCATTCACTTCTTTTCTATTTTCCTAATACTCAAGCTTTTATGTTAATGGGGGAAAGGAAGAGGAAATAGAAACTCCCAAGCCCTAGTTGCTCTTGATAATCCAAATTCTTGCACCAAATTCAAAGAGAAGGATAGGTAAGCCTCTTCTCCATCTTCTCCATCTCTTCTCCTCTTCAATTTCAGAAAATATCCTAAACCTAATTTAGGAAAATATGTGTTTTATTCTTAGATTGAAGCTTGTTGAGTAAGAGTGAAGAGTGGTTAGCCTTTCCTTTGCATTTGAGCTTCTTCTTCTTGTTCTTGAGTTAAAAAGGTGAGATTTTTAATCTCACATCTATGCTTATAATTCTCTTCTATTGTTAGTTATGAATTCCTAACACTTATTCATGTGCATTTGAGTTTGATTTGGATTGCTTTTGTGAATATTCCAATTTAGTGTTTTGAGTTTAATTCGTTAAAAATCCTAACTTTGATGTTTGAACATGTTTTTGGTGATGCATCGAGGAGCATATAGGGCCGGGTAGTCGATTGGCATAATCCCTTAGCGCCGTTGCTCGTGCGAATGCAATTTTGGTCAAGATTGAACCTTATTTGTAATAGGCATGGATGAAGCTGGAAACAGGTTCGGCCGACCGACCCCTCCGGTCCGGTCGACCGACCTGCTTCCAAGTGCATAAGCACTTTCTGTTTTAGGGTTCGGTCGACCGACTCAGGGAGCCCAGTCGACCGACCTGCTGTCCCGAGAGGTCTCTAGCCTTTGGTTCGGTCGACCGACTCAGGGGGTCCGGTCGACCGACCTGATGGTTTTTGCCAGATTAGCCTATTTTGCTAATCCGTTTAAATATCCAACTTTAATCGATTCGTGTTGCCTCCCTTTTGTTGTTGTCATTTATTATCGACTTTGATGACCTTTTCTTTGGGAATTTTAGATATATCCACTTTGATGGATTTTATATCGATTTCTTTGGATTTTATTCACGTCTTCGAATGTGAATTTTTATGCCCGATTGTTCCTACAATCTTCCTTGTGTTTTGTCACTTTAAAAATATAAAGGTTTTCTATACTAGTAGTAAATATCAAAATCCTTTCCTCAAACGATTTCAATACTATTTTATTAAAAAGCTCGTTTTCTAAAACCGTTTTTCAATCTATTAGTATATACAAACCTTTACTTCACTCGTTTGAGAAATCTAATTAAACGACTTAGTAAAACAAGTGGTATGAAACGCTTGCGTTTACTTCGTTGGTTAATTTTTGGACTTGTTCGATTGAAACCCTTGTGACAATTTTCTAGTGGAAATCTACAACTTGTTCGTAAATATTTAAGTTAAGCCAGTGGTTATGGGACATGAAGCTAAGCTCATATATTTACTAGCTTATTGTAATTGACACATCTCGTTGATCATGACGATCATCTTTATGGTTTAGACTAGCAATGTGCGATGTCTCTTTGTTTGTGATTCGGTTAGTCTAGACACCATGTGTGTGATTTCATTCACACATACCTTTTCGGTTAGCCTAGACACCACTTGTGTGATTCCATTCACACATACCTTTTTGCTGTTTGGTTAGGCTAGACACCATTTGTGTGATTCCATTCACACATACCTTTTCGGTTAGCCTAGACACCACTTGTGTGATTCCATTCACACATACCTTTATGCTTTTTGGTTAGGCTAGACACCATTTGTGTGATTCCATTCACACATACCTTTTCGGTTAGCCTAAACACCACTTGTGTGATTCCATTCACACATACCTTTTTGCTGTTTGGTTAGGCTAGACACCATTTGTGTGATTCCATTCACACATACCTTTTCGGTTAGCCTAGACACCACTTGTGTGATTCCATTCACACATACCTTTATGCTTTTTGGTTAGGCAAGACACCATTTGTGTGATTCCATTCACACATACTTTTTCGGTTAGCCTAGACACCACTTGTGTGATTCCGCTCACACATACCTTTTTGCTTTTTGGTTAGGCTAGACACCATTTGTGTGTGATTCCATTCATACATACTTTTTCGGTTAGCCTAGACACCACTTGTGTGATTCCATTCACACATACCTTTATGCTTTTTGGTTAGGCTAGACACCACTTGTGTGATTCCATTCACACATACCTTTTCGGTTAGCCTAGACACCACTTGTGTGATTCCGCTCACACATACCTTTTTGTGATTTCTGGATTTTGTGTGTTGATTTATGGAATTTATGTTTCACCAACTTTTACGATGGGCATTGATATATATGTCATTTATTGTGGCTTGGTGAATGAAATTAGGAGTATGACATTCCTTTTTATCTTGAGTAGATTATTGTGATATTGATTAATCTCTTGTCGGTTTTCAATTACTTATCACGGCTTGGCATTGTGATTATTATATGTTTGTGCCATATCTCTTATTATATATCACTTCGTCTGATATTTATAGCTAGACTGATCCGTTTATTATTTTCTTCTTAAATAATACTCGGGTCAGACTGAGATATTACAGGTGCTTACTCATGGCTTCCTACCTGGAACCATCTTCTGACTTTTGGCTAACTACTCTAGTTTAGTAGTTTTTGTTGTATACATTTGAGATACAGACTCTATGATGTATACTTATTCTTTTGTCTAGCATTTGTATCTATTCCTTTGTATTATTGTGGATCCTTTTGACCACTACTCTGATGTACACTTTCATGTGTAATATTCATATCTATTTCCGCCTTTGTGATATGAATTGTCTGTGACTGATTTGTGTTATGTTTATTTCTATATTTGTTTCCGAAGATTTTATATAGCCACTTTGTGATAGATTTGAGTTTGTATCTGTATGTCGGATTTCCTCTTGAGATGAGAACTTATATTATTACTATCTGACATATCGGTACTCGCACAAAGCAATTATACAGATGGTCGCTCCTCAACAGCCTTATTCTCCGTGCTAGTCGACAGCATTACTCCGTAGTGTTCTTGTCTAGCGTGGGTGTAGAGGTGGGGCGTCACACATTGCCTCGTTGTGCCGTGTCACCTACCCTACCGTGCCTTTACTACGAGTTTCTATTTGTGTCGTACCTATGGAGTATCCTCTGGTAGCCTCCCGATCAGGAGGTATTACGGCACTGTATAGACTATTGGCATTATTTGTGTTAAGGGCTATATGGGTAACCCCTTAACGCTATTAAAAGTAAGTTTATTTTACAAATAGACACTATTATAATAGTGCAATATACTATATAGTAAATAGTTTAAAGGATCCTTAGGAGATGTAAATCCCGAGCATCTCTTGAGTTACTGCACTCATATTTATTTCTGTTAATTTAACTTACATAAGATCTTTTAGTTCTGACTTGAGTGTTTTGTCTTTTCAATTCGCTTGGGTCAGTCCGAGCGTTTCAGGATTTGAAGATTTAGCTCTGGAGGACGAAGACGAAGACGTATATTATTATTATTTATACTAGTGCACTACACACTGTTCCGCTGCATTGTTGTTGGTATGTGTAACTCTAATATGTATTATATGAATGTTTTGTAAACAGATTTATAAACTGCATATTTTATTATTATATTTTATCCTTCCGCTGCGAGATTCTGTTTTATTTTATTTCTTTCTTGTTTTTCTTATTTACCCCATAACAATCCACCCTTCCGTATGGATTGAATCGACATGTGTGTCTGTTTAAATCGTGCGAAAAGGCGGGACGTTACATCTGGTATCAGAGCTTTGGTTTAGCGATAAACCTTAGCTTTGTGGGTTTGACTCTTTACTAATAGGGTAGTAATACCCTATGGGAGTCGCTGAGTGTATATATACGAGAGAGCGTATTTGTTATTATTATAAAAAGGTTTTTATATTGTGTTAATCTATTCCGTTTCGTATTTATAAATTCTGGTTGGTGCATGGGACGCTATGACATCAACAGGGATTTCTAAACACTTAATAGGACAGACCGACATAATATTTGATTTTAATATATGTGAATGAAATAATTTTACCTATTATATTTTCTATAAAATAATTTTTCAAAATAATATCTATATTTGGCTGTAATAGATTGGTTTTTATGTAATAAAGTGTATAATTAATAATAGAAATAAGATTGAAAAATAAAATCAATGAAATTTGGAAATTTAGGACTTAAGATCTGGGGTTTTGAAATTTCTTTTGAATAAATTTTGGAATATAATAATATTGTTTATAAGTATTTTCTTATATAAATATTTCAATATAATTCGGAAGATTTGTTTAAAGGAGATTTTGGAGAAAATAAGTTTTGTACTTTCCTCTCTGTCACTGGAAAATAATTTCGGTGATGAGTGCACGCATCATCGACATTCATTTTCGAGTTTCGAGGGGGAAAGGCCACTGTACTAGTTTTACTACCGATTCTTTTCTTGAAAAGATATTTATATATATATTTTGAATTGTTTTAAATATAAATTGAGATATAAGTTGTAAGAATATATTTATCTGTTATTTTAAAATAATTTGAAATTTAACCCGGTATCTAAATTCTTAAATTTCTGTTAATAAATTGTTTCAATTATTGTAGTGAAATGAAAGGTTAGTAATTAATAATTGGAACCTTTAATTAAAGTAAAAATTTAATAATAGGGAGATAAGTAATGTATATAAATGATTGTAAACCTTAGTAAATGAATTAATGAAATTCTTTATTTATAAGAATTGATGTTATAAGGTTATAAATTTAAGTGTAATTAAAATGTTACTATAATTAAAAACTATAGAATAAAAGGAATTGAAGGTAATTTGAAATATGTAACTTATAAAACAAAGATAAAATTATTGCACCATTAATTAGTTAAAAGAATTGTGAATTTTTTTGCATAACTTTCAATTACAGCCTTAAATAATATATATATATATATATATATACATATAACTTACCAAATATTAAAAGTTGAAATGTTTAATAAGAGAATGTAATAGAATATTATACAAGTAGTAACAGTATTCAATGAAATTGCTGTTAAATGAGAATTTAATGTTATAAACTTAAGTTATAATTGAAATTTTACCAAGTAAAATATAATAAAGGTAAGTATGACAAATAGATGATTATAAACTTAAGTAATTAAAGTGTAAATAAAAGAGGTCATGCAATAATAAATGAAGGAATAATAGTAATTAGTAAGTGAAAATAAATGAGTGTAATATAATAAAGGGAAATTGTAAACTTAAGAAAAAGGGTTGAAGTTAATTTCTAAACAAAATAGAAAGAAATATAATGAAAATAAATGACGTAATGAAAGAAAGGAAATTAAACAGGTAAAGTATGAAATAAATTTATAATAAGTTAATTTGGTTTGTTGGTTTGAATTCTATTATTTGATTTATGGTTAGTTGGGTAAGGGAATTTGAAATTGTTGGATGAATAAATAATCTATCTTGTTCCATCTAAGACTGTTGAGTAAATGATGCACTTGATAGTAATTTCCATTCCGTACAATTTCAAGTTTTGAATCCGAACAACTATTTGTTTGTTTGTTGAATGGTTGTTTTGGATTTGTTGTGTATGCTGTTTTGATGGTTGTCGTACTGATTGGTTGTTAGTGTTTGAAACCGCTTAATTTCACTTTATATAAATTGTTAACCCTTTGGATCTTTATAAGTGAAATGCAGGTTGTGGAAGCAATTGCTGCTGCTTTTGGTTCCATAACTTAAGCGTAAAATGCCCGACAAATAGGTACGTTTCAGATTACGGTTTATAGCGCTATTTATATATATTTTGGGAATTGGAATATAATATTTTGGATAATATATGTAATATAATTGTTATATTTTGATATTATGTTTTCTCCTGAGCCTCCCCGTACAAAGGAGACTCTGCCAAAAAAAATTCGTAAATTTTGGACTTAGAATTTTTTTTACAAACATAATGATTTTAGAATGGTATATTTTATTTAAGGTAACAAATGTTGTAAATTATTGTTTATAAGTTAATATTTGAATAAGATGTACTATTATTAAATTCTTCCTTCTCCCTTCTTTTCCTTTTCGAGGACGAAAAGTTTTGAGTGGGGAAGAGTGTAACGACCCGTGTAAATTCGATGTTTAAAATGAATTAAATTATAGGATTTCTAATTTAAATTTAGGAAGAAACAGAAATCTTATTTGTTTACATGAAAGAGAATGTTGAAATTTGATGGATCAAGGGTAATTAAAATTTTACAAATTTAATTTTATATTTCAATTAATTGGAATAGTGAAAATTTGGAAATAGATTCAAATTTATGTAAGACAATTAATTGCAGTAATTAAAGTTAATAAATCAATGGATTAAATGGAATAATTAATTGGGGTTAAGATCTAAATTTGTATGTGAGCATTCGTTGATATTAGAATATAAAAGGGTAAATTTACAGTATAAAATGTAGACATCACCTTTAAGATGATGGGTTTATAATTGATGCATAATAGGAAAATCAAATGAATGGGTTTAATTGAATAACAATTAGCAATTAATGAATGAATAGAAATTTTAAGGGCGTAATTGTTTTCGTTAAATTAATTTTGGTAACAAATTGTATTGAATATAGATTTAACGTTGTGTGATGTATTTAAGTAATAATTGGAGAACAATGTAAATTATATCCGTGAATGGTCAATTCAATTAAACAACAAGATTTTTAAATAAATAAACGTTTTATTTAGGTTTCAATTTGTTAATTTATGAAGTTTAATGAGAAATCAATTGCAATAAATTGCCCTAATTTATGCAGTTAGAGGAGATTTGGATTTGCATTATAGATGGAAGTATAATCTAAATTGATAGGTAACAAACTTAAGAATAAAATTTAGAGCTAATAGGTGGCAAATTTATATAGTTGTTTATTTACGAAATGTGTACGTAAGCTTTGGCAAACCGATTTCTATCGATCCAAATCTAATGATTTGTTAATATAGATTTAAGTATAGGAGCAGTATTTATTAATTAAATTGAAGTATTGCAAAATAAATGAAATTCAACGTTTAATATTACATTATTGTAAGTAAGATAATATGTGTAAATATTGTTAAGGTTATTTATATTTGACAAATTTATTGAGTTATAAGGATTGATATATAAATTAATGTTGGTTTAGGATATCGTTACTTGGTGATTTATTATAGAGTAACGGGAGTGTGAACGTAAAATAATAAAAGCATAGATTTATGGTAGGACATAATTTATGGTTTTAGGAATTTAAATCCAAAGATTTATTTATTTGAGGAAATAATAGGTATTAAATCTCAACTTGGTATAATCAATGCAAATTTAGTAATTAAAAATAAATTGCAAGTTGGTAATTTAGGATGTTTGTGAGTAAATTTGCAGGTAAGATAATTTTTAGAGTTTTACCCATTCATATAATTTATTTAAATATATATAAATCAAATGGCAACATTGTGTTAATAATAGTCGTAAGTGAATTTGAATGCTAAAGGGGTAACAATCGTTTTAGGTTAACCGTTTATTTAATATATTAAGTCTAGACTTGTAATCGATTGAAATAAAAAAAAAAAAATTTGTTTTGTTAATGTGACTTGGTTAATAAAGAGGAATTTATATGAAATGAAGCATGCATGAGAAATGCATTATAATTCAATGTTATGTTTATGTAACGTCCCGAAAATTTTCGACTTTCGAAAATTCAACATCGATACTCACTTTATCGACTGCCGAGAAATCGAAGGCCGAAAACCCGAAATGTTATGGTTTAAGAAAAAGAAAGAAGTAGAAGAAGATAGAAAATAGAACGGAAAAGAAAGTAAACAACAGAACAACATCAGAATCTCACAATCGCAGCGGAACAACATATAATAATAAATGAATAATCTTTAAACAAAGAACTATATCAGTTATTACATTACATTTAATTTCATTTCATCATCAGAGTATACAACATCATACAACAACAAACAGCGGAAAAGAAATACTATATACTAGTGATACGCCATGCCATCCAGCTTGCCACCATCAATTCCTGAATATCCAAAATATCCTGATAAACCTGAACTCTTAACTGCCCGTGTGGAAATTGGTGGGCACCCAGAGTTTAGGAAGGAAAACAATAAACTCCGAGTCAGTCATGTGACTGGTGTGAGAACTCAAAACAGTTTATTTATCTTTAAAATCAAAGTAGAGGAATATTTTTAATTCAATCCGCAATGCTTTTAAAATTGAGACTACCATAAGGCCTCCCGCACACACACACATGCAAACGCAGAATCGGAGGAGATTTCTCCTTATGATAGTCAAAGATGCTTGATACGCATTTAAAATAACATTTGATATTATTATTAGTGCATTGCGTAGAGGAAAATCATTTCGAAAATAAAGATATAAATCATAGCCGACATAGACATTTCGAACTATGCCTACTATAGCAACCATCTAAACAGTGGTGACCACCATAAGTAAATGGCAAGTTCTACAACTAATACCATACAAGGTTTCGTATTGGGAATTGGATTTCCAACAAATGGTCAGGCCAAGGAACTTCCCATTGCCACATGAGAATGCCTCTGGAAGGACATCCCCGAGAACCAAACCAGATCTCTGCCAACACAAGGCCGGGTTACCCCTAACTGAGTAACAACTGACCGAATATGCCATCCCCCGGTCCTTTGGGACCTTTATCCGAGAGCTCTCTAATCAATTCACACAATCATAATAATAAAGTGTTTAAACATGAGTAAGTATCTGGGCTCCATACCATGATACCACCCTTTTCCAGAAGGAAATGCACATATCCTAAAGGGCGCTACCCCTCATAACCTTGCCGCATCTTTCCTGTTTTGACCATTTCCAGGGTGTGAGGCTCTACGAAGTCTCATCCACAAAAACATACTTTATACAAAAGCCATGCTTTGGGTCAACAAATGATCATAGAAATGATCACCAAGATAGACGATCAAATAAATGATCCTATCACAAATAATCAACACAATGATCATTTCAGCAACACTCAGCATGTCACATTACCAAATTGGGAATATATTGCTGATAACCTTCAACTATATAACATCTGAGCTCGTACGTCTCAGAGAAGGGTGTTAAGCTAAGAGAATAAATTCTCCTCCACCAACAGAAAATATATTTGAAAGAAATCGGCTTTATATCTCAACTTGTAATGTCAGGCATACAATCCATACAAGTCTGTTCCAGGCTCGAACAGAACCGAAGGCACTTACAAAGAAGTCCTTGCAATCCGGATATCCACAATCCTGATCGGATTCCCCATCACATATGGAGAACTCTATACCGGAGCAACTCGGTGCAGAGTCAATCGATAGGTCATCCTATCGCTCTCACAAATATCCGGTCTTCAACACCGATCATCAATGCTATCCATTACGTCGTATCACTATTCGGAATGGGTAATCCGAATAACAAGCGCAATAATTTAAAAATAAGTGCGCATTCAAATTCAAGCAAATCACAACAAATACCTTTCAAAGGTAAATATTGATAGTCGGTTATTGAACTATCAATGGATATGCACACATCACCAGATTCCAAATAATTTTCCAAATTATTTATTTTCCAAAATATCTTTACAAGATATATGATTTTCAATACTTTAAAAATAAATCAATATTTATTTTTAAACAAATTCCACTTTATTTTATAAATTCCATAGTGAATTTATAATTCCCAAAATATCTGTGAATATACGTTTCAATTCGATTTCTAATATTCATTTTCCATTTATCTTCAAAAAGATAAATTCTTAAAATATTCACTTATTTATTGGAAAGCAATTCCATACTTATTAAAAATAAGTAATTCACAAATCTTTTTATTTTCTACACTTGGAAAATATTCAATATACATAAATCGAAATTTAGTATATATTTCATTCTATTAAGGAAATCATTCTCTTAACATACTTATTTGGGCCAAAACGAATGTTACGTAAAACATCGTTACGACAACCCAAAATCACTAGTATAGGGATTCGAAATTAAAATAGATATATAAATCCCAATACTATACAAAACATTTCCTTTCGGAAATCATTTACTATAACAACAGTGTTATAGTCTACCATTTCCTTTTATTTCTCGAAAACGTCTATTTCAACAATGAATGTTGAAATCTATGGTTTCGAATCTCAACACCTTTTAAAACATCGTTAGATCGTTTTAATTTTATTTAAAACATCACATTCAAAACAATTTCTTTAACGTATTATTTACTATTCAAAAACGTGAATATACTACGTTAACTAACTTCATCATTTCTATTCATTTCATTTCAAAGGATTATTCACTGTCTAGAACGTGAATATAACTCCATAAACAAGTTATAACAATTTACTTATCAAAATAAGTCGTTTGCGAATTTGTAAAACAACGTTTATAAATTCTATTTCTATTTACTTTATATCAATTCCTTTTATAAATTCCTTTATTAACCTATTCCAGTTTATAACTCAATTATAAACTAAAAGTTCATATTATAAGTTAAATACTTATAATTTATTCGTTTACAAAAATCGTTCCTTTGAACTTCATAATTATAAATCCTATAACTTATAAGATTCAATGATTTATCCAAAACCATTCCTTTAATAACTTTATAAAATTTATAAATCTTACTATTTATAAATTTCATTTATAACTTCACTATTAAAATTTTTATAAATTCCATTCACTTCATTCAAACACTTATAAAAACTCGTTTTATAATATCAATATTTCAATTTATAAATATCCATTTATAAATCTCTTAATATAAATCAATTTATATTATTCTTTAAAACGTCTTCAAATTCCTTTATAATTTCACCATTTTGATTTATAAAATAATCAAATTTTATAAATCCTATATTTAAACTTTTCACAATAAATTCAAAAATCCCAATTTAAATTACTTTATAAGATCATTAATACCATATTTTCAAAAAATCAACTTTTAACTATATTTCTCAAAAATCATAATTTTTATAACATTAAAAATTATAACGTTTATTTATTTAAAATGGATCAATTCCAAAAATATAGTATACTTCAAAAATCACTTTAAAAATCATTTTTAAAATTCCAAAATTTGGCCTAGTGATGCTACACACCAAATAGCCAATCACGACAACAACGATATCATATATCGATATGATAATCCATCAAATATCAAAATATCTGAAATCAAATAAATACTGTTGAGGAATCCAGTTGGATCCCTCCAACCTGTTTTCCTGCATCCAAAAACATTAGCACAATACCAATTCCGTTCCAGTACGAAATTATCGCGATATAAGGGATTTAAAATATTATCCGCTTAATAACGGCGCAATAGGGTCTCATCCGCTAAAAAATGCGGGGAATCAACAAATGCAATATATACATATGCCAATATATATATATTGCTATTATATATAATACCAATTTCACTGTTTATGAAATATTCGTGGTATATGTTTTTAATAATAACATCCGCTTACTAACGGCGCATAATGTCTATTTTAAAAATCAATAGATAACAATCATCATTCAAACATGCATTCAAATATTTTAAATCTAACTATTTAAAATAAAATCGAAACCGATTCGATTGAGTGAGAAGTTCTCACCTTGATTTCAATTTCGTTTTAGCGATTTATTTCGAATAAAATTAAACGGACGTTTAATTTTACCCAAAATTCTCACTAACTCCAAACGACTCCAATCCAATTTCATCGCGTAGTGCTCGTCACGATTCCAACGCAACTGGTTTCGCGTGTTTTCGACCTCGTATGAAAAAGTTATGAATTTTCAAAGTTTACACACGATTTTAACTTAATAATTACAACATATAATTTCTATTTTCAACCTATACTTTTTTCTGGCCATAGGATCTCACAGCAACAAATCTTGGCCACTCCCTGCTTCATCTCCCCCCTCACGTATCCTACAGGCCACAAGCCGCACCATAGAACCCATCTCTCAAGAACTAGGGTTTAATTATGCTTCTTCCACGCTTAATTAAAAATCGATCAGGGACTCTCATCTCGAAGAGCACGACACGAGCAACCTTCGGCTGCCACCTTATGCAACTCAGCCTCCCCAGGCACCTTGATTGTCGTGCCGACCTGATGCAAAACGCGAGCATGTAGCCTCCACTCCGTCACTCCAATTCCGATCATCACCGTATAGAATCAAAGCTCTCGTCGAGCTCTTCGACTTTCGTGTTGAACACTTTCTATAAATGTTTATGGATTGGAAGTAATTGAGGAGAAAAGAATATTAATTTCTAGCCATTGATAGTTTAAGGGGGTGGCGGCTGCAGATTTTAGCCCTAGGGTTTTGTAATTTGTGAAAAAATGAAATATTACGGGCTTTTATAGAAAATTCGCGCGACACTATTCATCCCGGATTTTCCGAACTCCAAACGAAGCGTGCCGGTTGGCGTTTCTAAGGTTTACCCCGCGTCCTAGACACAATGGAACATGTTTCGGAAGCTAATTCGGTCATCTGTGCGAGTTATGGCAATAAACGTTCAATTTAAAATTAAACCGATTAAACGATTTTCTAGGCATTTTAGCTTGCACCGGACAAACGGTAAATCCAATTGACACGAAATTTGAAACCATACAATAATATCACATTACGGATCCGATGAAACTGGTTTCGTCGAAATCCGAGACTTTTTGAAAAATGGCTATTTTAACTCGCCAAATTAATATTAAAAATAATTCGATGCGTTTCGAGCTGCCACGATCAAACGATAACTCCGATTGACACGAAAATTGAAATCCGGTAATAACTAACTATTACGGATCCAATGGAACTAGTTTCGTTCAATTCTGAGGCTGTTCAAAAATTGGCTATTTTACAGTCGATTATTAAATATTAAAATATTCAATTTTCACAAATTAACTCTTAATTCGATTTTAAAAGTTCTAAAATATCATTCTAACTTCAATATGATAAAATAAAATTTTACAAATCAATTTCAATCATATTTAACTCGATTTTCAATTATTTTCATAATTTAACATATTAAATTATCGATTTAATTATCCAATTAAATCCAATTATTCAAAATAAAATTTATTCGACTTATAAATTCACTCATTAATATTTGAAATTAATTAAATATTCAAATTTTAATTAATAAAAATTCTGGGTCGTTACAATCTTCCCCCCTTAAAAGAATTTCGTCCTCGAAATTACCAAGTAAGAAAAGTTACAAAATCTATTAACTTTCCCAAAATCCATAATTAATTTCTTACAATAACTTTACTAAGCTTCCAAAATTATACTTAGTTATCTTCTCAAAACAACTACTATTGTTTAACTTTCAATTCCAAATCAAAGTTAAAGTTTCAAAATTTTCCAAATTTTCTCAAATTTTTCTAACGCCTTAAATTTTCGGAAAAATTCGCCATAGTCTCCTTTGCGCGGCTCGATCCGGAAAAAAAAAGACTGTATATATCACAAATATACATCTCATCAAGTAATGAGGCATCCCGCAGGGAAAAAAAATGTAAAAGTACGATATTTAATCCGAGATATGTACCTTATATTTTATTAGCAAGCATATACGGCTAATATAGCACGAAAGCGAGCTCCAAATGCGAAGCAAACGCGATCCGCACCTACTAAACACTCAACAAACAACATGAGAACATGTATATATGACAATAGTATCAATATACAACATATAGCAACATAATAACTATATATGCCAACATAGCAAATGTATGAAAAGCAATATATTCAACCATCAACCAATTATCATTCATAACCAACAAATGTTCATTTACATTCTCATTAATATTCAATGAATTGGTTTTCCATTTAAATCATATTTGATTCATTAACAGTGGATGTTTTTACTAACATTCATTTTCAATTAGTTTATATTCACTAATCCATATTCAAGTTGGTTCACTTCCAAATCAAATTCAATTCTATTCAAATTTATTTACTTCTAATTTGAATTCAATTACATAGCTTTCAATTTCATTAACTCTTAATGAATTATATACAATCAACTAACAATCATATATCAACCAATGTATATTAATTTCAACCAAATTCCTTTTCTTATATTCATTCAATTTGGTTTAACACCTTTTACATTCAGTTGAATTAATTAAATTGATTTTCATTCAATCTTTCAACTTCCAGTAACATTAGATTTTAATGAATTAACACCTATATTCATTATTTCATATCAACTTAATTTACATTCAATTGATTCATTTCAATTTCTAATTCATTTAACCATTTGATTATTTACTTCGATACCAAAATCAATTCCATTCAACAATACTTAAGTTATACTTCCATTTTAAACATCACTTAGTTTTACATAACTTAAATTCCCACTTGTAAATCAATTTCAGATTCCAATTCTAAAGTAAATTTTCATTTTTTATTTACAACTCATATTCATAAATATATTCATATAGTTTCACTTCTTATATATATAAGTTTATTTCACAATTATAAATCACTTTAATTATAATTCAATTCTTATAATTCATTTGCTTATACAATTATTCTTTTATTTAGATTATTCAAACAACATATTCAACAACCAAACAATCAACTTATATACATTTTAATAATTCTGAAAAATTATTCCTTTATATATAAAATATAATCAAGGTAAAATTATTTCATTTACCCAATTTAAAACAATATTGTGGCGAATTGTTCTATTCAAATGTTTATAAACCCCTTCGGCATAGTTGTCCAGACCGTGCTGACGAAGGTTCATATGCCACTCAACAAACCAATCATCACAATATAAAACAATTTTATATTCACTAACAAATACGCTCTCATAGCTATTATTACACTCAACTCATTCTAAAGTACTACTGACTCTATCTCTAATGAGTAATACCCAACAGAACCATGGTTGTCGCTTAACCATATGCTCTGATACCAAATGTAACGTCCCGAAAATTTTCGACTTTCGAAAATTCAACATCGATACTCACTTTATCGACTGCCGAGAAATCGAAGGCCGGAAACCCGAAATGTTATGGTTTAAGAAAAAGAAAGAAGTAGAAGAAGATAGAAAATAGAACGGAAAAGAAAGTAAACAACAGAACAACATCAGAATCTCACAATCGTAGCGGAACAACATATAATAATAAATGAATAATCTTTAAACAAAGAACTATATCAGTTATTACATTACATTTAATTTCATTTCATCATCAGAGTGTACAACATCATACAACAACAAACAGCGGAAAAGAAATACTATATACTAGTGATACGCCATGCCATCCAGCTTGCCACCATCAATTCCTGAATATCCAGAATATCCTGATAAACCTGAACTCTTAACTGCCCGTGTGGAAATTAGTGGGCACCCAGAGTTTAGGAAGGAAAACAATAAACTCCGAGTCAGTCATGTGACTGGTGTGAGAACTCAAAATAGTTTATTTTTTAAAATCAAAGTAGAGGAATATTTTTAATTCAATTCGCAATGCTTTTAAAAATGAGACTACCATAAGGCCTCCCGCACACACACACATGCAAACGCAGAATCGGAGGAGATTTCTCCTTATGATAGTCAAAGATGCTTGATACGCATTTAAAATAACATTTGATATTATTATTAGTGCATAGCGTAGAGGAAAATCATTTCGAAAATAAGGATATAAATCTTAGCCGACATAGACATTTCGAACTATGCCTACTATAGCTACCATCTAAATAGTGGTGACCACCATAAGTAAATGGCAGGTTATACAACTAATACTGTACAAGGTTTCGTATTGGGAATTGGATTTCAAACAAATGGTCAGGCCAAGGAACTTCCCATTGCCACATGAGAATGCCTCTGGAAGGACATCCCCGAGAACCAAACCAGATCTCTGCCAACACAAGGCCGGGTTACCCCTAACTGAGTAACAACTGACCGAATATGCCATCCCCCGGTCCTTTGGGACCTTTATCCGAGAGCTCTCTAATCAATTCACACAATCATAATAATAAAGTGTTTCAACATGAGTAAGTATCTGGGCTCCATACCATGATACCACCCTTTTCCAGAAGGAAATGCACATATCCTAAAGGGCGCTACCCCTCATAACCTTGCCGCATCTTTCCTGTTTTGACCATTTCCGGGGTGTGAGGCTCTACGAAGTCTCATCCACAAAAACATACTTTATACAAAAGCCATGCTTTGGGTCAACAAATGATCATAGAAATGATCACCAAGATAGACGATCAAATAAATGATCCTATCACAAATAATCAACACAATGATCATTTCAGCAACACTCAGCATGTCACATTACCAAATTGGGAATATATTGTTGATAACCTTCAACTATATAACCTCTGAGCTCGTACGTCTCAGAGAAGGGTGTTAAGCTAAGAGAATAAATTCTCCGCCACCAACAGAAAATATATTTGAAAGAAATCGGCTTTATATCTCAACTTGTAATGTCAGGCATACAATCCATACAAGTCTGTTCCGGGCTCGAACAGAACCGAAGGCACTTACAAAGAAGTCCTTGCAATCCGGATATCCACAATCCTGATCGGATTCCCCATCACATATGGAGAACTCTATACCGGAGCAACTCGGTGCAGAGTCAATCGATAGGTCATCCTATCGCTCTCACAAATATCCGGTCTTCAACACCGATCATCAATGCTATCCATTACGTCGTATCACTATTCGGAATTGGTAATCCGAATAACGAGCGCAATAATTTAAAAATAAGTGTGCATTCAAATTCAAGCAAATCACAACAAATACCTTTCAAAGGTAAATATTGATAGTCGGTTATTGAACTATCAATGGATATGCACACATCACCAGATTCCAAATAATTTTCCAAATTATTTATTTTCCAAAATATCTTTACAAGATATATGATTTTCAATACTTTAAAAATAAATCAATATTTATTTTTAAACAAATTCCACTTTATTTTATAAATTCCATAGTGAATTCATAATTCCCAAAATATCTGTGAATATACGTTTCAATTCGATTTCTAATATTCATTTTCCATTTATCTTCAAAAAGATAAATTCTCAAAATATTCACTTATTTATTGGAAAACAATTCCATACTTATTAAAAATAAGTAATTCACAAATCTTTTTATTTTCTACACTTGGAAAATATTCAATATACTTAAATCGAAATTTAGTATATATTTCATTCTATTAAGGAAATCATTCTCTTAACATACTTATTTGGGCGAAAACGAATGTTACGTAAAACATCATTACGACAACCCAAAATCACTAGTATAGGGATTCGAAATTAAAATAGATATATAAATCCCAATACTATACAAAACATTTCCTTTCGGAAATCATTTACTATAACAACAGTGTTATAGTCTACCATTTCCTTTTATTTCTCGAAAACGTCTATTTCAACAATGAATGTTGAAATCTATGGTTTCGAATCTCAACACCTTTTAAAACATCGTTAGATCGTTTTAATTTTATTTAAAACAACATTCAAAACAATTTCTTTAACGTATTATTTACTATTCAAAAACGTGAATATACTACGTTAACTAACTTCATCATTTCTATTCATTTCATTTCAAAGGATTATTCACTGTCTAGAACGTGAATATAACTCCATAAACAAGTTATAACAATTTACTTATCAAAATAAGTCGTTTGCGAATTTATAAAACAACGTTTATAAATTCTATTTCTATTTACTTTATATCAATTCCTTTTATAAATTCCTTTATTAACCTATTCCAGTTTATAACTCAATTATAAACTAAAAGTTCATATTTTAAGTTAAATACTTATAATTTATTCGTTTACAAAAATCGTTCCTTTGAACTTCATAATTATAAATCCTATAACTTATAAGATTCAATGATTTATCCAAAACCATTCTTTTAATAACTTTATAAAATTTATAAATCTTACTATTTATAAATTTCATTTATAACTTCACTATTTAAAATTTTATAAATTCCATTCACTTATGCAATCCATTTTCACTTCATTCAAACACTTATAAAAACTCGTTTTATAATGTCAATATTTCAATTTGTAAATATCCATTTATAAATCTCTTAATATAAATCAATTTATATTATTCTTTAAAACGTCTTCAAATTCCTTTATAATTTCACCATTTTGATTTATAAAATAATCAAATTTTATAAATCCTATATTTAAACTTTTCACAATAAATTCAAAAATCCCAATTTAAATTACTTTATAAGATCATTAATACCATATTTTCAAAAAATCAACTTTTAACTATATTTCTCAAAAATCATAATTTTTATAACATTAAAAATTATAACGTTTATTTATTTAAAATGGATCAATTCCAAAAATATAGTATACTTCAAAAATCACTTTAAAAATCATTTTTAAAATTCCAAAATTTGGCCTAGTGACGCTACACACCAAATAGCCAATCACGACAACAACGATATCATATATCGATATGATAATCCATCAAATATCAAAATATCTGAAATCAAATAAATACTGTTGAGGAATCCAGTTGGATCCCTCCAACCTGTTTTCCTGCATCCAAAAACATTAGCACAATACCAATTCCGTTCCAGTACAAAATTATCGCGATATAAGGGATTTAAAATATTATCCGCTTAATAACGGCGCAATAGGGTCTCATCCGCTAAAAAATGCGGGGAATCAACAATTGCAATATATACATATGCCAATATATATATATTGCTATTATATATAATACCAATTTCACTGTTTATGAAATATTCGCGGTATATGTTTTTAATAATAACATCCGCTTACTAACGGCACATAATGTCTATTTTAACAATCAATAGATAACAATCATCATTCAAACATGCATTCAAATATTTTAAATCTAACTATTTAAAATAAAATCGAAACCGATTCGATTGAGTGAGAAGTTCTCACCTTGATTTCAATTTCGTTTTAGCGATTTATTTCGAATAAAATTAAACAGACGTTTAATTTTACCCAAGATTCTCACTAACTCCAAACGACTCCAATCCAATTTCATCGCGTAGTGCTCGTCACGATTCCAACGCAACTGGTTTCGCGCGTTTTCGACCTCGTATGAGAAAGTTATGAATTTTCAAAGTTTACACACGATTTTAACTTAATAATTACAACATATAATTTCTATTTTCAACCTATATTTTTTTCTGGCCATAGGATCTCACAGCAACAAATCTTGGCCACTCCCTGCTTCATCTCCCCCCTCACGTATCCTACAGGCCACAAGCCGCACCATAGAACCCATCTCTCAAGAACTAGGGTTTAATTATGCTTCTTCCACGCTTAATTAAAAATCGATCAGGGACTCCCATCGCGAAGAGAACGACACGAGCAACCTTCGGCTACCACCTTATGCAACTCAACCTCCCCAGGCACCTTGATTTTCGTGCCGACCTGATGCAAAACGCGAGCATGTAGCCTCTACTCCGTCACTCCAATTCCGATCATCACCGTATAGAATCAAAGCTCTCGTCGAGCTCTTCGACTTTCGTGTTGAACACTTTCTATAAATGTTTATGGATTGGAAGTAATTGAGGAGAAAAGAATATTAATTTCTGGCCATTGATAGTTTAAGGGGGTGGCGGCTGCAGATTTTAGCCCTAGGGTTTTGTAATTTGTGAAAAAATGAAATATTACGGGCTTTTATAGAAAATTCGCGCGACACTATTCATCCCGGATTTTCCGAACTCCAAACGAAGCGTGCCGGTTGGCGTTTCTAAGGTTTACCCCGCGTCCTGGACACAATGGAACATGTTTCGGAAGCTAATTCGGTCATCTGTGCGAGTTATGGCAATAAACGTTCAATTTAAAATTAAACCGATTAAACGATTTTCTAGGCATTTTAGCTTGCACCGGACAAACGGTAAATCCAATTGACACGAAATTTGAAACCATACAATAATATCACATTACGGATTCGATGAAACTAGTTTCGTCGAAATCCGAGACTTTTTGAAAAATGGCTATTTTAACTCGCCAAATTAATATTAAAAATAATTCGATGCGTTTCGAGCTGCCACGATCAAACGATAACTCCGATTGACACGAAAATTGAAATCCGGTAATAACTAACTATTACGGATCCAATGGAACTGGTTTCGTTCAATTCTGAGACTGTTCAAAAATTGGCTATTTTACAGTCGATTATTAAATATTAAAATATTCAATTTTCACAAATTAACTCTTAATTCGATTTTAAAAGTTCTAAAATATCATTCTAACTTCAATATGATAAAATAAAATTTTACAAATCAATTTCAATCATATTTAACTCGATTTTCAATTATTTCCATAATTTAACATATTAAATTATCGATTTAATTATCCAATTAAATCCAATTATTCAAAATAAAATTTATTCGACTTATAAATTCACTCATTAATATTTAAAATTAATTAAATATTCAAATTTTAATTAATAAAAATTCTGGGTCGTTACAGTTTACCCATTAAATGTATACTAGGTTAAGTATCAAATAGAGGGAAAGAAAAATAAATATTGAATTGATTGATGAATAAGTATTCATTGGATAGAAATTTAATGTAAAGTTGATATTAATTGTATAAAATCTATCAAAGATAATGAATTGCAATAAATTGTGGGTTGATAATAAGGTGTGAATGGAAATTTGATTTGTTATATTAAATGAATGGGATTCAAATTTATTGGGAAAGGTAAATGGATATTTGGTAATAAATATAAACGGACTTCAATAGTGAATTTAGTTAATTTGAATATATATAATAAATAATGATTTAATGGAAACCTATACTCTGTATATATCTATAATATTTGAGTGGAAATAATATATACTTACAAATGTGGGATTTAAAGTCTCACAACAATTATTAGGAGTGATATAATTAGTTCATTCAATTAAATTTGAAAACATTGCAATAGATGTAAATTAAGGGTTATGTTAAATAAAGTAATAAATGGGAAATAACGTAAATGTCTTTATAGTATGGTGATTTATAATTATTACGTTAATTTAAATTATCGTTCAGCGCGTTTGTTTATCAGATCCATCTACTCTAATTCTAACCTATCTATATAAACCCAATTATAAACCCTAGCCTCCATCTATTCTCTTTTATTTGTGCGTTCATTTTCTTCAATTCTTTCTCTTCCTAAATGGATGCAAATTTCATATCCAATTCTATTCAAATATCAAATAAAATTCAAAGTTCTCAGAAAATTTCAAAAATTATGTTGTAGTTTTCATCTACGGATCTAAGCGCAGTCTTTGTTTTTGCAATAGTCGCTTGAGTCAACCAGAAATCATGGTCAAACGTGTAAAATTCGAAACCCAAAAGGTTGAATTCGGGCTTTTTGATTTCTTCATCTATTTGCAAAATTGGAACATAGGTTTGGTGAGATTAGTCACTAGGGGTGCACAGGAAACGCTGACGTGGCAGGTGGTAATAGGTAGGTTTATTTTGTTTGAATTTAATTTAATTTTGATTTTTCAAACGCGTTAATACATTTAATTTCCACATACGAACTCTGTTTCATGCGTGATTTTTTTGTTAGGCTTGTAATTAAATTCTAGATTTTTTGAGGCTGGTTTGGACAGATTTGGAGACCGTCGAATTTTTGGGTTTAAATCGGATATAAATTCGACTTAAATTCAAAAGGTGAGTGTTTTAACCCACTCACAATTTCTAAAATTTCTTGTGTTTGTTAAATTAATTTTAGATATGAGTAGAAATTTATTTATGACTGTTTGGCATGTTTTATTCATTATCTGATAAATCGCATTCATTTAATATAACTGTTAATTAATTTTATTTATTGCATAAATTTGACAGTTAGAATTTATTTAATTGCATATTAACTGCCAGTCATAGTTATGTTAAATTTTTATTTCATATTAACTGCCAGTTAAATTTACGTTTATTTTTGCATATAAACTGCCAATTAATAGTAATTAAATTTATTTTGAGTATAAACTGATAATTGATACCATTATTTATCACCTGTTATGTATTGATGATTGTTTGAAATTGGATGATGACTGTGATAAATGGATGTATGATTTGATGGATGGATGGATGATTAATTTTATTAATTGCAAGTTGCTATTCATTTCATTCATTCGGGATTGCGGTTTGAAATGATATATAACCGCATTTTTTTCATTTTAAATTGCGGATTGAAATGATAAACATCCGTATCACTTGACCATAGGATAGAAATTATATACAGGCACCGCGGTAAATATATAAAATTATTTTTGAAATGTTTTTCTATGGTTTTGTAAAGTTATATATATGGTTTATGAGATATTTATTTGGTTATTGATAAAGGCTATTATATATATATATGGTAATTTCCGGTTTTTAAGCTTTGTATAAATTTGATTTGAAGTTTAAATAAAGTTTGGTTTTAAGATCAAATAAGATTAAACATTTATTTAAAATTTAATTTCTGGAGTTTTATGACTTAAATGAGAATAGATTTGGAAGATGAATATTAAGCTAAATTGAAATCTAATAAAAATTAGAATTTTTAAAGGATATGATTTTTATAACTTGATTTTTGTGTAAAGTGATTTTAATGAATATCAGGTTGATTAAATGAATATATAATAAATTGAAAGGTGATCCAGTTATATGAAGTTAAAGGTTTTTTTAAATTATATTGAATTCATTAAGCAAACATTTCAAGTCTAAATAATAAGTAACTGAATTTGATATATATATGGAATTTTTAAATGAGTCTGTTTGAAATGGTGAAATATTTAAAGCCTTGAAACATAAGAATTGAAATGGTATTTGGAAGTTTAAATTGATATTTGAAATTGATTTGTGAAATCTAAAGAAGCTATTTTGTTTATAAAAGTAATTTAACATTTAACCATTTAAGAGATGGAAATTTTGTTTCGAAGCTATGTTTTCAAGATAGTATAATTTGGAAATATTATATTCAAGAGTTTTGATTTCTAAATATTTTACTTTGGAAAACCTATGATTTTGGAAAGAATATATATTGGAAAATAAATGATATCTTATTGATTGGGGTTTTAAGAATAAATGATATCGGGTTTATATGGGTTTTAAATGGATATTTTATTATGGTTTTAAAAGTATAATTTATTTTTAAATAACCGCGGTGTTATAATAACGATTGGTTGGCAAAGAGACCGGGATCGGATATGGACATACTCTCTGTCGATACCGAAAACCACTTTGACTAACCGTGTACACGGTGGAGATTCCAGAATGAAGTAGGTTGGTGGCGACTTTTCCTGTAAGGTAAATACATGGACCCAACTCCCGTGAGTTGGCATAAGGTGGCTAAAACAGGAGCGATTGACGGGTTAATGAGGTAGCACCTCTGATCGGACACTTCCCTTCGATACTATACTCTGATTTTGGATTGATTCGGTGGCCACCTTCATTTTTGATTTCTTTGATGTGGGGAGTTTGTTCGAGGTGGGCGGCAGCTGCGCGCTGCGCATTTCCATCGGCCCGGAAGCGTAATTGGTATATCTACCCTGGCATTGCCTAGTTGTGCCGTGTCACCTACCCTACCGTGCCTTTACTACGAGTTTCTATTTGTGTCGTACCTATGGAGTATCCTCTGGTAGCCTCCCGATCAGGAGGTATTACGGTACTGTATAGACTATTGGCATTATTTGTGTTAAGGGCTATATGGTAACCCCTTAACGCTATTAAAAAGTAAGTTTATTTTACAAATAAACACTATTATAATAGCGCAATATACTATATAGTAAATAGTTTAACGAATCCTTAGGAGATGTAAATCCCGAGCATCTCTTGAGTTACTGCACTCATATTTATTTCTTTTAATTTAACTTACATAAGATCTTTTAGTTCTGACTCGAGCGTTTTGTCTTTTCAATTCGCTCGGGTCAGTCCGAGCGTTTCAGGATTTGAAGATTTAGCTCTGGAGGACGAAGACGAAGATGTATATTATTATTATTTATACTAGTGCACTACACACTGTTACGCTGCATTGTTGTTGGTATGTGTAACTCTGATATGTATTATATGAATGTTTTGTAAAAAGAATTATAAACTGTATATTTTATTATTATATTTTATCCTTCCGCTGCGAGATTCTGTTTTATTTTATTTCTTTCTTGTTTTTCTTATTTACCCCATAACAATCCGCCCTTCCGTATGGATTGAATCGGCATGTGTGTCTGTTTAAATCGTGCGAAAAGGAGGGACATTACACTTAGAGCGCGTGACAATGGAAGGAAGTGAGAGAAGGCCTACACAGACACTAGTTGTTCTTTACGTTTATGAATTATCCTCAACTAATCGTTTATGTTACTGGGCAGGGCTTGGGCATTTCATTCTATAGTTGAAGGTAATTTTGCACATTTTTGTTTATTTTCATTTTCATTTATTGTTGCACCTAACTAAGCCTAGTTTACCTTTCCATTATATAGGAACTAGTTGATGTAGTTATGGGGCTTCTTATTTTATTATCTATAGAATTAATGCTTTTGCATACACAATTTTTTATATATGAAATGTGACTAGAATATTGTTGTTCACATGTTAAAAATAGTCATTTATTTAACATAGAATTTACTAGATATTTACCTTAATAAAACTGCTGCATTTTATCAATGTGAACTTAAGATGATTTATCAACCAAGTATAGAGATGATATTTAATCATGGTTAATATGAATTTTTATTGTTACTTAATAAAATATTGTAAAAAAATTGTTATTATTTTAATTTGTATTCTTAATGTTTGTATCTTAATTCTTGTAGAAACTTGTTTTAAAGTGTAAATTCTTTCTATGATCATTTGAAATCAATATTGTTACAGATCCAACATACCACATAAGTTTCCTACAAAAGTGTTATTAACATTGGTTTATGTGTATTATTACAATAGCTGTTCACATAGTCTTTAGTAGTGCATTCGATTGGTCGGTTGGTTCATATCATGATTACATCGTATACCAATGCTTACATAAAAAGAAAAACATAAGGGAAGAAGTACTTTCCTTTAAAATGCTTTGGTTTTCCTGTTTGAAAAAAAAAATTAAGCAATTTTCATTTATTTGAGTGACATTCAATACATTAGTGTCTTATAGAGGATTTCCTACATTTGCTCACAGTTCATGGAGTAGAGTATTCGTTTGAGGCAGCTGATTTTCCATCATGTGGTGTATTTGAAGTAGAACCCAAAAAATGTCCGAACTACAAATTCAGTAAATCAATTATGGTTGGAACAACTTCCTATGATCCACTCCAGTTACGCTTATTCATGGATGTTCTTTCTCGCAACTACAGTAGTGATTCCTACAATCTATTTACAAAGAACTGTAATCATTTTAGCAAGGATGTTTGCTTCAAATTAACTGGAAAATCAATTCCAAAATGGATCAATCGACCTGCTAAACTTGGTTCACGTTGTTGTTGCGTTTAAATGGCAGACAGCCAGATAAGATGTAGGTTTGCTATTTTATGTAAATATACATTTTTAGCCATGGAATGTTTGATATTTGTGTGTACATCCATTTATGTAAATTTATTATGGAACATTAATGTTATAACTCTTTTTATTTGAGTTATCTTATTTGAGATGTGCATGGTTCTTTGGAGTTACGATACTTAATTTGTGTTGTTTATTAATATATTAAATATATTGTATGTTTTAGAAGAATATTTTTCATTTTCTAATTGAATTCTATAATCCTTCTTACCAAATCCTACGAAAGCTCCATAGTGTTAGTGAATTGTCAAAACTATTTGTAATAGTTATTGAGTATTTCAGATGTATAGAACCTTTAAAATATATGAGAATGAACTAAGTATTTTGGAAGATTGTCTATAGTAGCCTAGTGCCACTATCTCATATTTGGCTGACCTAAGAATTTCCTACAAATCTTAAATTCGTATTTGAAAATACCGTTGTAATAAATCTATTTACACTATCTGCCAAAGGTTATAATTTTTCTTTCCACAACTGTTATTAACCAAAAATTTCAGAACATTATTTTTAAAACCAATATTTAACTAATAGAGACTGTTATCATTCACATTAACTGAAACAACACGAATCATTTACGTTCAAAAAAATCCCAAACAAGTTCAACTTCAAACCATTTGTAAATTCATAACTCTATTGAAAACATAACCAAATCCATAACGTATGTTAATAGGAGGACATATACATATTGATCAAAATAGATAAAGTCCTCGTGTCAAGCAAAAATCATCCCAACCGCCTGTCCAAAACTGTAGATGTCTAAAGTAAGTCTATATAGAACGGCTTCAGGATCCACCACCGAATCGACCCAAACGTTTCGAGCATCCGCTCCTAATGGTATATGGGAGCACTAAAATAGTTACTTAATAATACAAATTGTAACAACCCTAGTTTCAGCTAGTTATTTTATTTAATTTATTTTAATTTTTAAATAATATATTGTATAAATTGTGTTTAATAATATAGTTTGAATATTAAATTTTGAGATATATTTTGAAAAATTTTATATGTCAATAAACTTAAACAATAACTGCAAAATTTTAAGCTAGGTTTGAACCGTTAAATTTCGCGTTTGAAAGACGCGTGATTTATAGGGTAAAAGTGACGTTATAAAACGTGTGTTTTCAAAATGTCATTTTTGTGAAAATTTTTGATATTTTAGACTGCGTCTGTTTAACGCAGTGTAAAAATAATATTTTCAAATTTTTTTGAAGAAAATTTTTGGTCAGTGGTTTTAAGACGGACGTTGGTTCGTTTTAAAGGACCGTTGTTTTATATATTTTTGACATACGTTAATATTTTAAACTGAATACATAAAAACGTTAACATTTGCATTTAAAATGTCAAACTAAATCAGGTAAAACTTAAACAAAAAATGAATCCACATTAAATTGGTAAAAACGTCAAGCATTTCTTTGTATTCTTCTCTCGGCAGTTTCTTTTTATCTCGTACACGTTCATATTCAAACTGAAAACATGCACATCAACTTCCCTATCTCATGCGTGACCAAGCTGACACCATTCTCACATAAATGAGTTAAAAGAAACCCTGATTGTGTTTGAAATTTGAATATACACATGCACTGGAAAATAATATAAACTGAAACAAACATCAATCCTTCCTTTACTTCAGCCTTTCAGTTATCAAAGCATTTATCTCGGCCTTGAATGAATTGATAAATGTGAGCAAGAATTTTACCATATGGCAAATCAAATTCAAAGCCTGACTTCCATAAATCAGAGATCAATGCTTGTGTTATTCTTGTGTAACTGATGAGAATGAATTCTCGTCCACACCAATAGTATTAATACAAATAAAACTGACACTCCCCAAATCTCGCAAAGCACTGCCTATATATATCCATATACCCACCCATCAGTCTTCCACATTTTGATCTGCTTTTCATTCTTTTCCTCTGCTCAAAGCCATCAGGTAAATTTTATTTCATCTTTTCTCTTCTAAGTTTCTCTGCCTTTTGTTTGCTCGGCCACTAATAGATGGCGAGATCTGGTGTGTATGGTATAGGCAGAGGTGCTGTTTTCCAGTCTGCATTGATTTTGAGATAGGCTGAAATTGGTTTTAGGAATTTGTCTGCATTCATGTTATAGGACATGCTGAAAAAAAAAACATATTTATAAGAATTAAGGAAGGAAGATTGAGTAGCTTGATGGTCTGGAACAGTGAGAGGTCATGCATACATGTTCAGTGAGTCTGTGCATTCATAAAACATGGGCATGACAGTGGGTTTGGTAGCACTGGGTTTGGGTAGTTGTCTTGCATATTTTAGTTTGAAGGCTGGACAGTGTAGACATCTGGAGTAGTGGAGTTGGAGAGGGTCCCTGTGCATGTTGAGGAAGTGCATGTACACATGACAGTTTGGTGAAACCTGGAAGTCTGTTGAAGCCTGGAATTGTGATACATAATTGAAGTGAGGGGTTGATGCAAATAAAAAGGGAAGGGGTTAGTTAGTTGGGAAGTTCAGAGAAGGGGAGAGTTTGTGAGAAAAAAAATATAGGAAGTGAGCATTCAGATCAGTGTTGTTGAGACACAGGTGAGGCCTCAAAAATTTGACTCGGAGATTTTACAAAATTTCCCGAAGAAATTCACTGATTGACCCGAAGTAGAGGAGGAGGTGACTCGAAGCAAATATGTGGTGGCTCGGGTAGTAGGAGAGACCTCTGCATACTTTTGTCATCTGCATATTTCAGTTGAATCTGGAGAGTAGATTTAGGATAAAAAGAAAAATATTATAAACCAGTGTAAAATAAGTTAAGGGTCAAGATTAGAAAGAAAAAAAAGAAAGGGGGAAAACATAACACAGCCGGCATATAGGAAGAGAGTGAAGTCTGTGCATGTACATTTCAGTTTTCACCTGTGCACTTTCAATAGCTGGATATATCTATGAGTTGCTGGGTTTGATTTGCTTTGGAACTGGACTATGTTTGGCAAAGGCATAGGGTTTGGTGGAAGTGGGAGGCACGGCAGTGAGGCAGTGTCAGTGGGTTGGGGTAGGCTTGCAGGAGGATGATTGTGTAAAGTCTGGAAGGCGGATTGGTGAGGGATTGAGAAAGCATGATATAATAGGTGTAGTATTTTCTGGAAAACGTGAATATAGGTTGAAATAGGATAGGCAACAGTAAAGTTAAAAATGTGTTGTTTGATCTTATGCGCGGTAGGGTGGTCGAGCAAGCAAACGAATTCTCGTTCTCTTTTTAATCTTTCGTTGACTAAAAATTCTAAAGTCGCGTTTCAATATTTTGAATTTTATTCTAGATTTGGATCTAGGCGACGTCCGGGAATTTTGATCGTTACCTTCTGTTACTCTGTACCGGTGAACAGTCGTTTTAAAAATTTCAAAATTTTCTGCAAAATCCAGGTGAGTATTTCTCACCAGACATACGTATTTATATTTCGTAAATTATTACAAGTGTATGTGTAAATTTGTATTTCACTATTGTCTGTCTGTAGTGTAATATAGAATGATAAACCCCATTAAATTTACACCCCATCAGTTATTTATATGTTATATGATATTTGCAGTTATATTATGTTATTATTTACTGCTTAAATCACACTGCAAGTTCCCTGTTATATATATATTGTTATGGCTGAAATGATAGGCCAGATTGATTGTTATTCACTCTTTATATAACTGCTGAAAATTATCTTGGGATCGCGGGTTCGAAATGATAGAACCCGGGGTTGTATAAATATCGGATTGAAATGATATAAATCCGTTTCACTTGACCTAGGCTAGAAAATCTTATACAGGCCCGTGGTTTATATATTATTTTCTGAAATTATTTTTAAATTATTTTAAATTTAGAAATTGATGATATTTTGGCTTAATTTATATAAAGGATTTTTATAAGATTTATATGATGTAAAAAGGGGTTAAATAAATAAATGTTGAATTAAAATTTTGAATATAACTTGTTTAGAAATTCTGTATTTCCGAAAAGGAAAGGATTTCAATTAAGATATAATAAATAATAAGTTATATTTGAAATTTGATTTTTAGCTAAAGGTCTACTACAACATTTAATGCTGTCCTTTAAAATTTGACCATTTTAAACCCGTAACTTTCGATAGCATTTCCTAGATGCTGTAGAAATTGAAATTGATTTATATAAAATTTCATATCTATTTTGGGAATACGTTAAGATTTGGAATTTAAAATATGAAATTGCTAATAAAATAAGAAATTGAGTTTGGAAAGAATTAAAAGAAGAAATTGATTTCTATTCTTTTGATAAAAGCAATAAACTCCAAATTTAATTGAATAAATTGAAATGGTATATTATCAAAGGAAATGTTTTAATCAAGGATTTGAAATTAAAGGTATTTCGTAATATATATGATTTGGAAGTATAAATACCATTTTTCAAAACTATAACCACGGGTTATAATAACGTTTGGTTGGCAAAGGGACCGGGATCGGATATGGACATACTCTCTGTCGATACCGAAAACCACTTTGACTAACCGTGTACGTGGTGGAGATTCCAGAATGAAGTAGGATGGTGGTGACGGTTTCTTGAAAGGTATATACGTGGACCCGACTCCCGTGAGTTGGCTTAAGGTGGCTAAAACAGGAGCGATCGACGGATTAATGAGGTAGCTCCTCTGATCGAACACACTTCGTCGGTTGCCATTCTATTACTCTTGTGATTGTTTGGTGCGCGCACCTTTGATTTAGGAGTGTTGTTCGAGGTGGGCGGTTGCTGCGGCTTCGCGTTACCACCGGTCCGGAAGCGTAATTGGTATATCTACCCTGGCATTGCCTAGTTGTGCCGTGTCACCTACCATATCGAGCCTTGTACGAGTTTTGTTTTCTCCCGTAGCCCGTGTGGTATCCTCTAGTTGCTTCCTGATCAGGAGGAGCTACGATATTGGATGGACTACTGGGACTATTACGTGTTAAGGGCTATATGGGTAACCCCTTAACGCTATTTAAAAGTAAGTTTATTTTAATATAGACACTATGGTAATAGCGCCATATACTATATAGTAAATAGTTTAACGGATCCTTAGAGGATGGGCGATCCCAAGCATCCTTTGAGTTACTTGCTTTTTACATTACAGTACACTTGATTTAGCTTACCTCATATAAGTATGTATGTCCTGACTCGAGTGTTTTGTTTTATTGTACGCTCGGGTCAGCCTGAGTTGCAGATTCAGCTTTTCTTTCTGGAGCTAGGACTAGATCACTCTTGCTAGTTGGAAGCTTCTTCGTCTTTATCTATTTTGTAATTCAAGACATTTTGGAAGACTATGTTTTATTATGGCTTAAAAATTTGTATTAAAGTTTTGAACAATGTATTTCTGTTTGTAAAAGTTTCCAGTGGCGTCATGAACCACTGTAGTATTTTATATTCCGCTGTGAGATTCTGATATCTGTGTCTGTGATTCTGTGTATTTGGTTTCATTTGTTCCTTAGCTATATTTACAATCTATTATTTTGAACTATTCCAGCTCGACAATTATCATATTTGTCGAATTCGAATGGCACAAAATAGTGGGTCGTTACACAAATCTATTTTATTAACAATATAAATATAATTGGTTATATTTATAAATTCATACACAAATTTAAAAAAGAAAAAAGATAAAAAAGGGTGATAGAATCATACGTAATGCATTTTGCTTTAGTAAAGATATGCCATTACGTTTTATTAAGTTGACATAAGTAGTTTTGAGTAATTATTCCACATATATTGAAAGACTTCCATTTATTTCTCTTTAAACCATAATAATTAAATAAAAGTAGCAAGTTCTCTGACAACCCTGCAAAGTGATAAAATTATGCTTTAAGATTGATATAAACTATAACTGGTAGCCTAGCAATCAATTTTCGAACATAGAGTCAATGCCTCCATCAAGCAATCTATCATGAATAGAGGCCAAATCAAAGATAACATATTATTAACGATTGATTTACATTTATTATAAACATGTTATTTAACGAGTGATGTACATTTGAACAAAATGGAAGATTGTTCTTGGTTTCCAAACTATTGATGCGTGAATTACATATCTAAACACTATGCAGTGTAGTTAGCTGAAGTATGAACCTCTGAAATAAATAAATAAAAAATTCATCCAATAGTTGTCTGATTTAATTTTCCAACTTGTTGAACTGTAGATTCAAGTTTCATATAACTTTCATGCATCGTGTAAATGAATAATTTTGATTGTGACTAAAATAGGTGAATGTATGTAACGACCCAGAATTTTTAGAAATTAAAATATGAATATTTAATTAATTTTAAATATTTA
The DNA here is from genome assembly GCA_030765085.1 of Allium cepa. Classification (NCBI taxonomy): domain Eukaryota; kingdom Viridiplantae; phylum Streptophyta; class Magnoliopsida; order Asparagales; family Amaryllidaceae; genus Allium; species Allium cepa. Next base: position 232,909,730 of record CM060938.1, read on the forward strand.
TAAGTGAATTTATAAGTCAAATAAATTTTTATTTGAATTATTGAATTTAATTGGATAATTAAATCGATAATTTAATACGTTAAATTATGGAAATAATTGAAAATTAGGTTAAATATGATTGAAAATGATTTGTAAAATTTTATTTTATCATATGGAAGTTAGAACGATATTTTAGAACTTTTAAAATCGAATTAAAAGTTAATTTGTGAAAATTAAATATTTTAATAATTAAATCGACTAGTGAAAATAGCCAATTTTTGAACAGTCTCAGAATAGAACGAAACCAGTTCCATTGGATCCGTAATAGTTAGTTATTATCGGATTTCAATTTTCGTGTCAATCGGAGCTATCGTTTGATCGTGGCAGCTCGAAACGCATCGAATTATTTTTAATTTAAATTTGGCGAGTTAAAATAGCCATTTTTCAAAAAGTCTCGGATTTCGACGAAACCAGTTTCATCAGATCCGTAATGTGATATTATTGTAAGGTTTCAAATTTCAAGTCAATTGGATTTACCGTTTGTCCGGTACAAATTAAAACGCCTAGAAAATCGCTTAAATCGGTTTAATTTAAATTGAGCGTTTGTAGCCATAACTCGCACATACTTCCGAATTAGCTTCCGAAACCTGTTCCATTGTATCCGGAACGCGGGATAAACCCTAGGTACGTCAGTTTCGGCGCGTAAATCGGAGTTCGGAATTTCCGGATGAATAGTGTTCGATTTTCTTCTATAAATAGACCAATGCCTTCATAACTTTAAAAAAAAAAAAAAAAATGAAACCCTAGCCGCCACCCCCTATAAGAACGGCCAGAAATGATCATCCTTTCCCCCTCGATTTCTTCCAATCCATCAGCAATTAGAGGAAGTTGTCAACATGAAAGTTGGAGAGGGGAGTGAGAGCTACGATGTGAACGGTGGAGATCGCGAATGGCTTCACGGATCAACGGGAATCATGCCATGAAGTGGCTGGCCTACGCACGCAAAACGAGGAGGAGGGTGAGGCCGAGTTGGCCAGGGTTCAGGCCGAGCATAGCTTGGGTCGAGAGCTTCGAGATGGCGGTGGTTTGATGTGGTTTCATGGAGTGTTGGAGGAGAAAAATCGAACCCTAGTTCTTGAGAATGGGTTTCATGAAGACGGCAAGCATCTGTAGAAGAAGAACGTGAGGGAGAGGGAGAGAAGGGGTGCGGCCAAGATTTCATGAAGTGGGATCCTATGGCTCTAAATTGATGGAGGTTTAAAATTAATTTGATTATGTTGTAATTGTTATTAAAATCGTGTACAAACTTCAAAAATTCATAACTTTTTCATACGAGGCCGAAAACGCGCGAAACCAGTTGCGTTGGAATCGTATGGACGAGCACTACGCGATGGAGTTGGTTTGGAGTCGTTTGGAGTTAGTGAGAATTTTGGGTAAAATTAAACGTCCGTTTAATTTTATTCGAAATAAATCGCTAAAACGGAAAATAAAATCAAGGTGAGAACTACTCACTCAATCGAATCAGTTTCGATTTTATTTTAAATAGTTAGATTTAAAATATTTGAATGCATGTTTGAATGATAATTAATATCTATTGATTGTTAAAATAGACATTATACGCCGTTAGTAAGCGGATGTTATTTATTAAAAACATATACCGCGAATATTTCATAAACAGTGAAATTGGTATTATATATAATATCAATATATATATATTGGCATATGTATATATTGCAGTTGTTGATTCCCCGCATTTTTTAGCGGATGAGACCCTATTGCGCCGTTAGTAAGCGGATAATATTTATTAAAAACATATACCGCGATAATTTCGTACTGGAACGAAATTGGTATTGTGCTAATGTTTTTGGATGCAGGAAAACAGGTTGGAGGGATCCAACTGGATTCCTCAACAGTTTTTATTTGATTTCAGATATTTTGATATTTGATGGATTTTTATATTGATATATGATATCGTTGTAGTCGTGATTGACTATTTGGTGTGTAGCATCATTGGACCCAGATTTTGGGATTTTAAAATGATTTTAAAGTGATTTTTGAAAATATACTATATTTTTGGAATTGATCCATTATAAATAAATAAACGTTATAATTTTTAAAGTTATAAAAAATTATGATTTTTAAGAAATATAGTTAAAAACTGATTTTTGAGAATATGATGCTAATGATTTTATAAAATAGTTAAATCGGAATTTTTGAATTTATTATGAAAAGTTGAAATATAGGGTTTATAAAATTTAATTATTTTATGAATCAAAAGGAAGAAGTTTTTAAAGGAATTTAAAGACGTTTAAAAAGAATAATATAAATTGATTTATATTAAGAGATTTATAAATGGATATTTATAAATTGGAATATAGACATTATAAAACGAGTTTTCATAAGTGTTTGAATGAAGTGAAAATGAATTTCTTTAAAGAATGAAATTTATAGAATTTAAATGGTGAAGTTATAGGAATGAAATTTATAGAATTTTAAACGGTGAAGTTATAAATGAAATTTATAAATAGTAAGATTTATAAATTTTGTGAAATTATTAAAGAATATATTTGGATGAATAATTGAATCTTATAAGTTATAAGATTTATAACTATGAAGTTTAAAAGAACGATTTTGTAAAATAATCGTTTTATAAGCATTTAACTTATAATATGGACTTTTAGTTCATAATTGGGATATAAATCGAATAGGCTAATAAAGGAGATTTATAAAGGAAGTTGTTATAAAATAAATAGAAATGGAATTTATAAACGTTGTTTTATAAATTCGCAAATGACTTATTTAGATAAGTAAATTGTTGAAACCTATAAATGGAGTTATATTCACATTTTTGAATAGTGAATAATCCTTTGAATTAAAATGAATAAAAGGATGAGATTTGTTAACGAAGTTTATTCACATTTTTGAATAGTGAATAACACGTTAAAGAAAATGTTTTGGATTTGGATGTTTTAAATAGAATTAAAACGATCTAACGATGTTTTAAAAGATGTTGAGATTCGAAACCATAGATTTCAACATTCATTGTTGAAATAGACGTTTTCGAGAAATAAAAGGAAATAGTGGACTATAACACTGTTGTTATAGTAAATGATTTCCGAAAGGAAATGTTTTGTATAGTATTGGGATTTATATATCTATTTTAATTTCGAATCCCTATACTAGTGATTTTGGGTTGTCGTAACGATGTTTTACGTAACATTCGTTTTGGCCCAAATAAATATGTTTAAGATAATGATTTCCTTAAAGAATGAAATATATACTTAATTTCGATTTAAGTATATTGAATATTTTCTAAGTGTTGAAAATAAATAAAATCTGTGAATTACTTATTAAATAAGTATGGAATTGTTTTCCAATATGAAGTGATATTTAGAATTTATCTTTTTGAAGATAAATTGAAAATGAATAATTGAAATCGAATATTCATTGATATTTTGGAATTATAAATTCACTAAGGAATTTATAAAGGAAGTGGAATTGGTTTAATAATAAATATTGATTTATTTTTGAAGTATTGAAATTATATATCTTGTAAAGATATTTTGTGAAATAAATAATTGGAAAATTATTTGGAAACTAGTGATGTGTGCATATCCAGTGATAGTTCAATAACCGACTATCAATATTTTCCCTTTGAATGGGTAATTGATGTGATTTGTTTGAATGTGAATGCTACACTTATTTTTTAAATAAGCGCTCACTATTCGGGTTAACCGGGAAAGGACCATGGGGTCGTATAACCCATCCCGAATATGTGATACGTCGTTATGGATTGCATTTGAAGATCGGTGTTGAAGACCCGGTATTTGCGAGAGCGATAGGATGACCTGTCGATTTACTCTGCACCGAGTTGCTCCGGTATAGAGTTCTCCATATGTGATGGTGAATCCGATCAGGATTGTGAATATCCGGATTGCAAGGACTTCTTTGTAAGTGCCTTCGGTTTTGTTCGATCCCGGAACAGACTTGTATGGATTGTATGTCTGACATTACAAGTTGAGATATAAAGCCGATTTCTTTCAAATATATTTCTGTTGGTGGCGGAGAATTTATTCTTTTAGCTTAACACCCTTCTCTGAGACGTACGAGCTCAGAGGTTATATAGTTGAAGTTATCAGCGATATATTCCCAATTTAGTAATGTGACATGCTGAGTGTTGCTGAAATGATCATTGTGTTGATTATTGTGATAGGATCGTTTATTTGATCGTCTATCTTATGTTCATTGTGTTGACCATTTGTTGACCCAAAGCATGGCTTTTGTATAAAGTATGTTTTTGTGGACGTGACTTCGTCGAGCCTCACACCCCGGAAATGGTCAAAACAGGAAAGATGAGGCAAGGTTATGAGGGGTAGCACCCTTTAGGGTATGTACATTTCCTTCTGGATAGAGGTGGTATCATGGTATGGAGCCCAGATATTTAACCTATGTGGTTACTACGAATTTATTACTTTGTGGTTGTTGGCTATCGGGATCCCGTGAGAAAGGTCGTTTACGATCGGGGAATGGCGTGCTCGTGTCAGTAGTTACCCAGTTAGGGGTAACCCGGCCTTGTGTTGGCAGAGTTCCGGTTTGGTTCTCGGGGATGTCTTTCCAGAGGCATTCTCATGTGGCAATGGGAAGTTCCTTGGCCTGACCATTTGTTGGAAATCCAATTCCCAATACGAAACTTGTACGGTATTAGTTGTAGAACCTGCTATTCACTTATGGTGGTCACCACTGTTTGGATGGTAGCTATAGTAGGCATAGTTCGAAATGTCTATGTTGGCTAAGATTTATATTCTACTTATCAATGAATTTTTCCTACACTATGCACTAATAATAATATGAAATGTTCTTTTAATGCGTATCAAGCATCTTTGACTATCATAAGGAGAAATCTCCTCCCATTCTGCGTTTGCATTGTGTGTGTGTGCGGGAGGCCTTATGGTAGTCTCATTTTTAAAAGCATTGCGAATTGAAATAAAAATATTCCTCTATTTTGATTTTAAAGATAAATAAACTGTTTTGAGTTCTCACACCAGTCACATGACTGACTTGGAGTTTATTGTTTTCCTTCCTAAACTCTGGGTGCCCACCAATTTCCACACGGGCAGTCAAGAGTAAGGTTTATCAGGATATTCTGGATATTCTGGAGTTGCTGGAGGCAAGATGGATGGCATGGCGTATTACTAGTTTATATAGTATTTCTTTTTCCGCTGCACTATTTGTTGTTGTTGTATACTCTGATGATATGATGTAATGAAATGTGATGTAATGTAATAACTGATTTAGTTCTTTGTTTAAAGATTATTCATTTATTATTATATGTTGTTCCGCTGCGAATTGTGAGATTCTGATGTTGTTCTGTTGTTTTCTATGCCGTTCTATTCTCCATTTTTCTATATTTTCAAATTTTCTATTCTCTTTTCCTTCTATTTTAAAATGATCTATTTTCTTTCTGTTCTAATCTTCCATTCTATTCTCCTATTTTCTTTCCTCTCCATTTTCTATCTTCTTTTCTTTCTTCTTTCTCTTTCCTTAAATTCTTTTTAAAAAAACCCATAACTCTTCGGTTTTTCGGCAACGAAAAATCGAGGCGTTACAATGTATATGGTTTTAAATGGGATTAAAATAGCATAATTTTAGAATATTGATAACAATGTTCTAAGCGATAATGGCGATGAAAACAGACACCATTTGTTTTTTTTACATGTGACTATTCGGTTCAGGTGCGATAGATGTGAAAATTATAAACTTCGCCATCCCCAAGTCATCTTTGATAGAAAAGAATCTACATCTAACTTATTGTTGTGTTATGTTTGTTTAATAGAACCCAACAATAAATTGTGTTCCGTTTTATAAGATACCAAGCATATTAACTAGCTTAAGCTGTCTCATATGCCTACATTATAAAACAAACTATATAAACTCTATCCAGTAAAATGAAGGGATTCCAAAAATTAGTGTATTCTAAATTCAAAGTTAAATAAACCTTGCATTTAAGAAAGGGTCAATCATTGTACAACACAATCTACAGTCATAGTTCAAAGGCGTCCAATATATGGACAGTGAATATTACATGTAATTTTGACAACCACTTCAAGTTATAAAATCAACCATATAACTCTAATGAAACCGTTTGAATTCACTACATTGCAAGACGACCAAAACATTTATTCATAGCCCAACAATGTTATGTGTAATAGCTGACATGTCATCAAGCTGAATTGCTTAACCCATAAAATTCCAAAATTACAATATCTACAAAAGAAAAATATCTACAAATCATAGGATATTGAGGTTCCCATTGAAATCAGCAAAGCTTTATGATTAAAACATAAAAATTTAATTACAATTGGCCAACAAAAGAGACATTGATGGAGGTAACGAAATCTGTAAAAAAAATATTGATCAGTGTGAATCAGAATGTTAGTTAGTAGATAATTCAAAAGTTAGGAAAGTACATTCTTTATAGGCTATAGAAAATAGTCCCAAATATATTGCCCTAAAATAATTCTAATTAGCAAACAATAATGCTAATTAATTAAAAGACATTTATACATTATTCTAAATTGCTAAATTTTTAATAATTGTTAACCAAGAGCGAAAATTCATTACCTAGGTCATAGGACAACCTAACACTATTTTAAACAAGCCTTTTGTCTTGTATGCTTTGGCCAGTGTAATCAAAATTAGTTGCAAAACTATAGAAGGAAAATAATTTGTTTTTGGAAAAATAATTTGAGGCACTAATGCTAAAATGTTGTATGCTATTTTGTACTCCTTTACACGTTAGAAGCAAGAAAGAACTACAAATATGCTCACAACAATGAAACGAGAACTCAAATGGGATATATTATATTACTAAACTTTCTCATGAATAAAGTCTGTATGGTTTTAATTGTATGTTATTTTAAACTAATGCAGGTGCTAATACTTAAAATAGCATGGTCACCTAATAAATGCACATGATGGATAATGTAATAACCCTGAATTTTGTGATTTATTTTAATTGTTTATTTTGATTATTTTATTTGAAAACTTTATTATATTTATTAAAATGAATAAATTTTCTTATTTTAATTTTAAACTTTGATTTTTGTGTGAATTATAATTTCAAACCAGAATAAATAGGATATTTCTAGAAAAAGTGGATTTTTGGTCAATCTGGTCAAACCTTTACTTTTAAATTTAAAATTAAAATATTTTAATTTTTGAATTTTATCTTTTATTATGAAAATATATTAAATTTCAAGAATACTGCTTTTCGTTTCGTTAAAATCCGATTTATATTGTGAAAGTAATGATGTTTACAATATTGTATGTAAATTGATTTATTTAATAAAATTATCTATTTTAATTTATATAAATAATATTTTTATTTTTCAAATCATGTTCTAATATTTTTTATATGACATGTTAGATATATATTTTATTTTAAAATATTTTTGAAGTGATGTTATAATTTTTCCAAAGATTAGTGTATTTATTTTCAATTTTAAAGCCTAGTTTCCATTTTTCTGTTATTTTCTTCATTAAAATTATATTTAATTAAAATTTATTTATTTATTTTCGTCAACGCATTTTTATTTTGTGTTCTTATCTTTATTTATAAATATTTTTCAAGTACAAAATAATTTTCTAAAATTTGTTGCATTTATTTTCAAATTTTTAAGATTAGTTTGCAATAATTAATATTTATTTATTTATTTTTGTTTATTTACTAAATTTTCCTATTTTTATCTTAATTTTTATGCATTTTCATGTTATTTACAATTGCAAAAGAATTTTTGGTAATTTGAAGAGTTTTATGACTTTTGATTTGCTTATGGCTTTTTATATTCTTGTCTTTTCATTTAAACCAACACCTTTTCATTATTTGCTGCCTTAACTCCTCACTACCTTCAGTCGACCACTTCTCCCTCTTATTTTCAAGTGAATTTTTCTTCTCAACCCATCAAAAAAAATTCGGCCATCTTCTTGACAAAAGTTTTGGTAAAACTTCTTCTTTTTCACTTTTCATTGTTTTTTTATTTGAATTTGCACTTGCTTCCTTCCTCTTCAGGTTCAGCCTCACCACTCCAGCCACCTTGCAGCCTCCACCACCACCTGAACCAGCCTTCACCACCTCCTCTACAGCCCCCTAGCCAGGTCGGGCCACCCTAGATAGAAGATCCATCACAAAATTGCATAAAAACTCCACCTAAATGTCCATAGCCTAGCACATCAAGACACCACCACCTCAATCTCCCCTTGGCCGCCACCTACACCACCACCCCCACCTCAAACCTGACCGGCACCCTCTCACACATCACCCCTCGTCCACACTAGACATGGCCATGCCCATATAGCCTTGGGTCGTGACCCATTGTTGCCTTGAACCTAGGTTTTGTTGCATTGGCTTGTAGTTTCATGCATCACCACTGTGCACCATCTTCTTCCCACGCTAGGCCGACCATATGAACCCACAACCAGACCCAAACACACTCCTTAGCCATGCCTTTCTAGCTTATAACTGAAACAAAAGTGGTAGAAAGAAAGTACAAACACTTTGGTGATGTTTAGTGCATTCATTTCTAACATCGTTTAATTGAATTTGGGTTGAAAATTTATGTAGATTGTTTTGTTTGTTTGAATGTGTTCAAGGTAATTAATCTTTGGCTCTTCCAATCTCGAACCTTTTTCGTATTATCGTTCCTTCAAAGATATCAGTTTGTGCATTTGATTTGTTGTCTTCAGCTTATACCAGTGAGTTATTCTCACCAGACAGTTTTGTACTTATATAACTAGTAAATCGATCACATTTGAATCTGTAAAATGCATCACCTTATTATATCTGTTATGTTATGATCATATGATGTTCACCCATGCTTATTTACCTGTTACATCATATATTACTGTTATTTTATGTTGTTTTGTTATTTATATCAGTTTATCACACTGCAATTTCCCTTTAGATTAGAATCACTATGGTTGAAATGATACATACCCGAACGGACTTTAGAATAGGGGAAAATCGTTATGGGCTGAAATGATAGGACTGAACGACTTTCAATTATTTCATTTTACTTGGGATTGCGGGTTTGAAATGATAAAACCCGGGTTTTCTTTGTAAATTACGGGTTGAAATGATATATTACCCGTATCATTTCACCTACTGTAGAAAATGATATACAGACCCGTGGTTAAAAAAATATTTTTTTAAAATATTTTTTAAAATATTTTAGAAATGTAAATATTATAATATTTTGATTTAAAACTTAATTAAAAATGATTTTTTGTAAAGTATTATTGATTTTTTGAAAATTGACAAGTGAAATAAATAAATGGTAAAGCTAGAAATTTGAAATATAAGTTATTTTGGAAATTTTGATTTAATTATAAATGGAATATAAATTAAATATGAAAATATGATAAATTTATGATATTTTGAATTTAAATGAATTTAAAATGATTTATAATAAATTAATGATTTTTGAATAAAGTTAAAATGTGAAATAAATGAATATTGAGTTGAATTTGTAAATGTAACTTAAACTGGAAATTTATGAGTTTGTTCAAATGTGAATTTTGAAGTTAAGTAAATAAAATGAAAAATAAGTTATATTTGAAATTTAAACTTACGTGTTAAGTTAAAAATTAAATTATACGAATTGAAATTGAATGTTGGAATTTAATAAGTGAATTATTATTAAATATTGATTTTTGAATGGAATTTAACTTTATAAAATCATGAATTTAAGGAAAATTAAATAATGATTATAAAAGTGAAAAATATATGATTTTATAAGTTTGAAATGGTTTAAATGAAAATTTAATGGTTTATGAAATTATATTGGATATTTGAAAGTTAATTAGCAGCATTTTTGAAATGCTATTATCTCTAATGTAAATGATATTACAACGTTTGTAAATGCTGTAGTTGATATAAATGAACCAAATGGTTAAATTTTCATAAAAGTTTATTATAGCACTTTGTAAGTGCTGTAATTGCTAAATTTAACTAAGTTTTATTTGGAACTAAAGTAACCCTATTACAACATTTTAAATGCTGTCTTTTGTTAAATTGAACTATTTTAAACATAACTTTCTATAGCATTTTTTAAGTGCTGCAAAAGGTGAATTTTCACTGTTTTGATAAGTTTAATGGAATAAGTGAACTTTGAAAAGTTTAAAATTTTGGAAATTTAATAATTAAATATAATAAATTCATTTTAATGATTTAAAATGAAGTAATTTGTTTTGAAATATAAACTATTTTGAAATGTGTGTTGAAATGGTATTTTAAATAAATGAATGTGGTTTGGAAGATACGATATTTTGATATTTTGAAATGGATTTTTGAATGATATTGAATTTTGAAATGATATTTGATTTCGATGTATAAAATACCATTTTGAAATTTTAACCATGGGATGTATTTAATTTATATTTTAACTGATCCTTAAAGGATAGGCGATCCCAACCATCCTTTAAGTTATTGTGCATTACTACTACAGTTCACTTGAGTTGGTTTACATTATATAAGTATATATGTCCTGACTCGAGTGTTTTGTATTTTACTTTATGCTTGGGTCAACCTGAGTATTTACAGCTTAGCTTTGGATTTATTTTCTGGAGCTAGGAATCGCTGGGGATTCTGCTTGTCTAGTTATCTATTTCCTTTCAGTTTCAGTTGTTCTATTTCAGCTCTGGTATTTATAAACTGCTATGTATTTGAGATTTCTATTGTATATGTTTTTCAGACTGATATTATGTATTTGTTTGAGAGTTTGTTATAGTAGCTTCATGAACTACTTTGGTATTTCAATTTCTGCTGCGTGTTATTCTAGTATTTCTGTGTTTGTGATTCTGTGATTGTATTTCATTTGCTCCAAATTTATTTACAACACGGTATTTTGAGCAATTCAAGTCCGGCATATATGGATGCGAATGGCTGAAAATATCGGGTTGTTACAGTTGTTATTAGAGCTTTGGTTTTAGGCAAACCTTAGCCTGCGGAGCAAAAACTCATTAGAGATAGGGTAGAAATACCCTAGAATGAGTGAAATCAATCTCCGAATCCTTTTTTTGTGAGAGAACGTATTTTCGAAGTATAAAATGATTTCCCAATGATTTTTAAAGTATTTTCAAAGATTATATTGGTATAAAAATCTTCTTATTTTGAAATCAAGATCTTCTAAACTTCATTCCTTCTATATCCACCTTGTTAGAAATCTCTTGGGTAGGATTCTTATCGATTAGGAGTCCTTGAACTTTGGAACGCTCCCACTTGTTCTGAAATCCAGTATTGTCTTACCTATTTTATCCTTTTGATTTTGGGGCAATCCATAACTCCACTTTGGAATGACCTCTCTAAAGATCGGTGATTCCATAAATTTTTGAATGATTTGTAAGGGGGTGAAACTCCTTTACGATTGGCATTGATTCACCAGAGATTTTGCTATCCTCGGATTTCGATGCTATTTATCTCATGCTCTACCTGGATTCTGTCTCCGGCGATCGAATGTCGATTTGCCTTAGATTCCCGAATTGATTATATTCCTAAAGTCTCGGTTGTTCGATTAAGGTCGCCCGTGATTTATAAAGGCTTATCCATCTTCTATTTGGTAATTAGATTATCTCATCTTCATTCGAGCTTATCTTCGAACCAGAATTCTATTTGATTAGAGTTCCTCTAATTTGAATCTCTGTTTGTTTTGAAATCTAACCTTGAATCATCCCTTGGAAATTTTTGTTTGATTGTATTTTGAATTTGTGCATACCTCAAAATTATTATTTTGATAAGGATGGCCCTATTTTGTATATAAAAGTGAAATGTTTACGATAAGGATTTTATATCTTTTAAAAAAAAGAAAATTTGAAGCTTGAAAGGATTTGAAATTTTGAAAATTTTATAAGAATTTGAGTTATAAAAAAATGATTTATAATTGAAGGGTTTTGAATTTGAATTTTGAGGAATCGAACTCTGGTCTTTTGAAATCGGTTTTAAGATTTTGGAAAATATATAATAATAATATGATTTAAAGATATATTCCGAATAAGAATGTTTCAATTGTATTCGAATGAATTCCAATGATCTCGAAGAGACTTCAAACAAGTTTCAAGAAAATAAAAGTCTAGAACCCACTTATGTCGCTGGAAAATAATTTTGGTGATGAATGCATGCATCATTGACATTGATTTTCGAGTTTCTGAGTAGGGGAGAGACCACTCTAGTAGCTTTGCTATGCGAGTGATTTTGTGAAACCAAATTTTGATTTCAGATTTTGAAGTATGGTTTGATATTCGAAAGATATATGCATATATATATATATATATATATATATATATATATATTTGAAATGATTTAAAGTAAGACGATGTTCAGTCCTCGAGTTTCAGATTGTTTTGGTAGAACCTTATCTATTGGAATTGATTTACTGATTTGTTGGTGATTTCCAACTTTTGAATTTTTTAATATGATTTCTTCGGCTATTTTGAAGGTTCGAGCACTTCCAAATCAAGGTTAACTTTTCAAAGCTATGTAATTTCGAAACGAATAGGGTATTTGATAAAGAATATAAGTTTGGTTTGGAGTGATTAAGTATAAAGTAAGATGATTTATATAAGTTTGAAACCGTTTGTTGAGTGAAATAAATAAGACTATTTTGAATTATACTAGTATAAAATATAGATTTGAAATGTTTTGAATAAAGTATATATATAGAATAATAATCTTTCCAATGGTAAATTGGATTTTTCATATAGGAATAAATAGTTTGTAGGTTTTAAAAAGGGATAGTTTTAAACTTAGTAGCCATTTTAGATATTTTGATGATTGAAATGGTTTGGAAATGATTTAATCTTTATTTTGATAAAGAATGTGAATTTGAAATGACAATTGATTTTGATAAATGAATATTTGAAGTTTATATTTGTATGAAAGGATATTTGGTTTACTTGTAATTTGAGTTTATTTAAAAATATTGGATTTATGAAATGAATATTTCAAAACTGAGTAATAATAAAGAAAAATTTGAGATATATGAAATTATAAAATATAGTTTTGGAATATGGTATATTTAAGCTTTGAAATAAATTAGATTGAATAGTTTATTTTATGGATCAAATCTTTATTTGAAATTTGATAATATTTAAAATGGTTTTGTTGGAAAACTAAATTGAATTGAAACTGATGGTTCGAATTAAATTAAAATTGGAAAATTTAGATTTGGTTTAATTGAATAAATTTGTGAAATGTAAAGAATGATAGGAATGTTTTATGATTTCAAATGTATGATTTCGAAAGGTTATGATTTTCAATGTGTAATAATTTCAAGTATGTTGGTTTCGAAAGATTAATAACTTTGAAAGTATTACGATTTTTGAAAGTGAATATATGTTTGAAACGGAAATGAATTTGTTTGACCTAAATTTTATTGATTTGGAAATTTGGATTATTTTCTAAATCTATTGTTTAAGAAACTTTGAAACTGAATATATGTAACTAGGAAGAAATGATTTGGCGAAATTTTAACGACCCGCCTTTCTGACCGCCTCTAGACGGTAATTAAACCAACTAGAAACATTCAAAATGACGGATTATTATTTAGTTTATAGAATTTAAACAGAATCAGCCATAGAATCACAGAATAATAATAACATTTCTCATAAATGAATTTTTCTTTTATATACAAATATCAGAGTTTATACAATGCATTTAAATTTTTATACAGCGGAATATCTCTTTTAAGTACAAAATAAATCTCCGAAAAGCTAAGGTGAAGCGTTTTCCCTCTCTCTCTAACTTCGCTGCCAGAAAATCTTCAAGCTGTAAAATACTCGGTCTGACCCGAGTATTACATTCAAAAGAAAATAATACACGGGTCGGTCTAATTCAAACTCAGTTATTAGTGCATAGAAGCAATAATAATAAAATAGCAATTAGATGACAGTCACAAATAAATTCACCTATCCGACCCTTTTAACAAAGAAATCGGATAACGGTAAATATAACACTTATCAGTGTTAAACAATAAATCAGTGGATTCAGATTATCAACGAAGATGGATAAAGGGATTATTATTGAAGATAATTTAGAAAACAATCAAAATTTCCTAAACGGCGATTAACAACAAAACCATCAAATTTAGCCAAATCAATTCAAACAATTGAAATATCATTTAAAAACATCAATATCGATTGGCTGCAGTACACGCACGCGTGTACTGCCTCGCCAATACAGCGTGAAATAAGCAGAAATCAGGAAATGCACAAAAAGAGGCACAAACGAGCACAAGGTCAAATCCGAGCTATTTGCTGGATTCAACACAAGTGTAGTCAGAAAACAATCTATTTGCATCAATGTAATGCAAAACAACAAGGGCAACTGCAACTAAATACTACAGCCACCACAAGATCATACGTGTACAAGACAACATGTCTCGAAGGACAAACACTAAAAGAGGCACCCAGGTGATGTGCAAATGAACGCAACAGTGAACTAACTCAAATGTGCAGTCCCCAATACATGCAGAGAAACGACTGCGACAAATCAAAATAGTAAAGAATGAATGCCGCGTCTCCAGGGAGCATGTGCAATTTAAAGAGCATCAAAATGCAAACCATGATGAAACTATGCAAACTCAAGCTTACAGAGGTATAGATGATCAATAGAAAACGTGATCAAAGTATGCATATGAAGTACACAAATGCAACAGGTAGGAATGGTACCGTGACGAAACTGTAAGATGCAAACCCAGACCCAAGCCAACATGAAACCAAAGTAGTAAAACTGCACACATGCAGTGCATACACAAAACCAAATGAACAAACAAATGCCAAAGCTCAGTGAAACTCAAGCCAGTGCACAACTAAACCAACATGTGCAACACAGTGAAGATAGCAAATACAAAACATACTAACCACAAATGCACAAACAAGTGCAGACATACACATATATACATATGATCAGAACTTCAACCAGACAGTACAAGCTCGAGGCAAAATGAGTTCAGTGCAGACTCGATGTTACAAAACAAATGCACACGAACAGTAACCATATGAATATATGTAAATGCAACAAAAAATGCTCAGGAAGGAATATCAAGTGACACAACTGCAAATACCACAAATACAATGACACATATATAATACAAGTGAACGACCACACTGCAACAGAAAAACAGTGAATCAAATATCACACAGATTCAAATGATCTGGTTCGCAACAATTTAACTTCAACAAGATTACATGCAACCTGGAAATGGGTTTGATACAAGCAACCGAGCAGTGTCAGTCACCAATGTAATCAACTGAGATGAACCAAGCTAAAAGAGCTTCAACAAATCAAGTTCAAGCATGGGGACTAAAATGAAACAGAGGTGGCCGCAAGGAGTTGCAGACAAACCAAGCAACATATATGAGTACAACTTGATAGTCAAACAAAGGTTGCCGTGAAAACTACAACAGCAAGTGTTGACCAACCAACAATAAAACGAAATGCAACAGAAGTGCCAAAAGGTCCGAGACAGTGCAAGCTTCAAAAATATCAAACCCCATTACATTTTCATGAATACACATAGAGTATGCAACCTGACTCAAAGCAGTGTAGTAATATGCACTACTACATGCACAGCAAACAACTCAATGCAGACAACAGGTTTTTCAAATCAAAAGTTCTTGAACGAAATTGTGACAATGCTCAATTACTACCATGATTCCATGCAACTTAAAATTTAATCAAACGCACTGCATCACGAGCACAAGATACAGTGGACTCCAAATAATATAAGTGAATTTATAAATCAGCAAATATCACTAAAGCACAGTGTAGACGCAAAAAGGGCAAAGGCCAATCAACATTGAAATGGATCGAGCTAGTGCAACACATAAAATATATTGCTTTAAAGCAATTACAAAGTCAAAATAAATTCTCCCCAAATAGTTGTTTTTCACAAAATCCTGCCTGCAGATTTCAACCAAACTCAGAACATGGTCATGCCGAAGCCAACAGAGAAAATGACATAGTTACAAAATGTTAGAGAATCATAACAGTGGTAGCACGTTCGAGCAAAGCTCAACAGCATGCGGTTAAGCAACAATAATGTACAAACCAATGAAGTTTCAAGTCAAAATCAAAGTCATCAGAAAATTCACGAACAAAAAATGCCAAAAATCAAAACCGTAACAGCGAAGAAATCAACCAAGTCAGCATATTTAACAATTCAAGTAAACAAAATTAGAACAAGACAGGAATCAACGAGATTCGAACTAGATGTGAGTAATTTAAAATCACTCACCTCTCACGCATCGAAGCAGCCATGGCGAGCATAAATAATCGATCGAACAAGGCCACACGCGAACACCCCATCACTGATTCGATCGAATTAAAACGACGCATCGAAAAGCCCTAAGCTTCAGAGGGGAACGAAGATCGGAGCCCAAAACTTTTCTTTTGAACGAAGGAACGAACGAAGATTTGAGTAAAGAGGTCGCTTTTTTTCCCTATCTGCATTGAAATGATGAAGGGGTAGGGTGGCTGAAGTGTTATACTGGTACAAACATTTGACAGAGATATTTTTTTTCTCTTTTGGAGGCTGAGATGATATAATTTGTGCTGGCATTTATTAAACTTGTCTTACTTCCCAAGCCTACATACTTATCCTAATCTTGTTTGTACATGAATATAATGTTGTCTTCTTTAGCAAGCCTTCATAGATATTTATGTTTCTTTTATTTAGTCTAATTGCTCTGCAATACAAATGAAGTTCTTGTTAACATGATATTAGAATTTATCTAACATATTTACCTTATATTTTAAAATTTAAGATATTTACATTGTCATTCCTTCATTATCTAGATATTAACTTAAAACAATTTATAAAAGAAACTATCTCTTTATAAACAAACAACATAATCTATTTGAATTTGGAAAAACTAAAATCGATTAACCAATAAATCTGACAATTTTAAATCAAGAATTAAATCAGTTATCAATTTAAAATAAATTAAAATTCGAAATCGTTACAGTCGAAAATATTTTTTTTCTTTTAATCAACTTAAAATTGAAGGTTCAAATTTTTATTCAACTTCCAATAGATTAATTTCTACATTTTAATCGCCAAATTCATAGTTATATTGGGAATTCAATTTAAACCATCATTCAAATATTTAAAATTAATTAAATATTTTCAATTTAAATTGTTCAGAATTCAGGGTCGTTACAACCTTCCCTCCTTAAAAGAATTTCGTCCCGAAATTACAAGTTGGGAAAAAATGATTGTTAAAATCTCACCGATATTTATACCCTACACAATTTTTACCGAGCTCGAATCTTATTAAAAATTAATAAGTATAGGGTTCATTCCATTTGTTTTATCTCACTAGCTTTGTTCATTGATTTCTACAATCAAGACGCAAAAGTCTTTTGCCAAAATTTTCAACTTACTGAACTCATATTTTAAACTTGAAATTCTTCATGTTAGTGATTTGCATAGTATAACTTTTCCAAAGCTGTGGACTTTCAAAATATTTCAAAAATCCTCTTCCTTAATTCATTAGGTTGGAATTATGTAATTTTAATTTCAGACAATTGATTTGCTATTTAAAGTTTGAAAATACTTGCTAACTCGAAATTTAACAAGTCTATTGTCGTTCTTACAGACATTAGTCATACGCTGGCCAGGCGCAGGACTAAAAATCTCCAAGTACGAAATATACTTGCTTCAATTCCCAGTGAAAATACTTTAAAAATTCTTTTAAAAGTGGATATGGAAAGCACGTTCCCCCATGGATCACAGTTTACCCGGCGGTTACGCTACTATTCTAGTAGAATCGCTTGTAACCGTAGATTTCTCATCTCTCTTGAATTTCGCCATGGTTGTTGCCATAGATCGCGGTCCACACGGCGGTTACGCTACTATCCAAGTAGAGTCGCTTATAACCATAGGCATCTCGCCCCTCGAATTTCGCTTTGGCTTCTAAATTGCAGTTTACTCGGCGGTTGCACCACTATCCCAGTAGAATCGCTTGTAACTGTAGGCATCTCGCCCCTCAAATTACGCTATCACCCCAGTATATCTAGATCGCGGTTTACACGGCGGTTACGCCATTATCCCAGTGGAATCGCTTGTAACCATAGGCATCTCGCCCCTCGAATTACGCTAGCATACATCAAAACCAATATGATCCCATCACGATGATATATCGCGAGGGATTCTAGTCCAAATGGACACACCAACTTATGGAAATTCTACGTAGCTACGATTTTCAAATGGACACTCATATCGAGTTCCAACAACCTTCACAAATTTTAAATGGAAGGTACTTTTCCATATCCGCAGTTTAGAAAACATAATATCATACACAGATAGTACTTCATTACACATTTCGTACATATCATACCTATGTAAACTTACACAAGTTTTCCATACCAATTACTTTCTAAACTGATGGTTTTCGAGTTTACTACATTCTCATATATAAGTTCTGAAAACCTCAATATCTCATACCCATAACAAATAGAGGATTCATGAATTTCCCATCTCATTACTGATTTAAAATTTTCCTCTAATCGATTTAGATTTTAAGGTTATCTCAAACCTAATTCACATTCAAAATTCAATTTATTATCGACTTCACACTCGATTCGTATTTTACGTTACATCGTAAATTCTCAACACATAATTGATGTCTACCGATATATAACCTCTGAGCTCGTACGTCTCAGAGAAGGGTGTTAAGCTAAAAGAATAAATTCTCCGCCACCAAACAGATATATATTTAATAGAGATCAATTGATATGTCATCAATTCACAATGTTAGACATACAATCCAAATCAACCATCTAAAATTCAAAACTCAACTTATATTGTTTTTCGGGATCGAAGTTAAACTCAATTTAACTCAAGATTCAATCTTCTTGAAAAAATTCAAGTTGAACCAAATGTTCAAATTTCCCCAAAAATATCTTTACAAGATATATTTTTCACACTTAACCATTTGAAAACAAATTTCAAATCATTTTGTTTTTACCTTTCAATCTTTGAAAACAAATTTCAAAGCAATTTCCTTAAACGGAAACATTTTCAAATATTTATCCATTTTAAACTTAAAATGGTTCATTTAAATCAATCAAATAAATCCTTACCGATTTATTTTAAACTTACGTTCCAAATCCGTAAATTTATTTCCACACTTCAAAAATAAATCAATGTTTATTTTTAACAAATTATCCTTTCTTTTATAAATTCCATAGTGAATTTACATTTCCAAAATATCTATGAATATACGATTTTCAAATCGATTCTAATATTCATTATCAATTTATCTTTAAAAGATAAAATCTCAAAACATTCACTTCGTATTGGAAAAAACATTTCCATACTTATTAATAATAAGTAATTCACAAATCTATTTATTTTCAACACTTGAAAAAATATATTCAATATACTTAAATCATGATCAAGTATATATTTCATTCTTCAAGGAAAGTAATCTTTTAAACACATTTATTTGGATCAAAACGAATTTTGCGTAAAACATTGTTACGACGACCCAAAATCACTAGTATAGGGATTCGAATTTAAGATAGATATATAAATCCCAATACTATATAAACATTTCCTTTTGGAAACCATTTACTATAACAACCGTGTTATAGTCCACCATTTCCTTTTATTTCTCTCGAAAACATCAATTTCGATAATGAATGTTGAAATCTATGATTCGATACTTAATGCATTTTAAATCATCTTTAAAACCATTAACTTCATTTCATAATATCACTTGCCTAAAACATATCCGTTTTATTTAATAATATATTCACTGTCCAAAATCGTGAATATACTTCGTTAACCAATTTCAATATTCTACGCATTTAATTCAGAATTATCCACTGTTCAAAATCGTGGATATAATTCCTAACCAACTTTTATCATCACAATGTTAACTTAAAGGATAATTCGCTATCCAAAATCACGAATATATCTCCTTTAATAACTTCTATGTTTCATTTATCAAATTCAATTGGTTTCGAATTTATAAACAATCTTTACAAATTCCATTTCTATTTATAAAACTTCGATTTATAATTCTCCTTTATTAATTCAATTCAATTTATATAACTCAGTTATATACCAAAAGTCCATTTATAAGTTAAGTACTTATAATCCATTTATTTACTAAATTCGTTCTTTAAAATATTTAAAATCAATTTTCAAAAGAATTCAGAATCAAAATCCCAAATTATAGTTCAATAATCCACTTGGCTATAACTAAATTGGCATGTCATTTTATTTCCCAATGTATTATTTTGGAGATATTCAAAATATTTGATTTAAACCAATTCATTAATTCACTTAACTTATATATTTCATTTTTCATAAATCTCAGCAATTCGATAATGGGTTTTCGAATGATCGAAACTCAAATCTAAGAAGACCTTACCGAAGAGAAACTATCGCAACCTAAATTTGGAGAGGGGAATTCCCGAAAAAGATAGGTATTTTCAAAATACCTTTTATTTTTCAAAGAAAACAATTTTATACTTCTTTAGATTTGAAAACACATTTTCTTTAAAGTGATTCTAGTAACTATTCATATTAAACGCCATAAACTAAGCTTTGTGTAAACCAAAGCTCTGATACCACTTTTGTAACGGGACGAACCAGTGGAGACTGGTAGGCTTTGCAACCATCCCAGACCCACCGTGGCATACAATGGTACCTTGCCCTTGCTTTTACGGCCAGCCTTTCGACTGTCTCGGCTTACGCCTAACCAACCCCTATTCACTAAGAAAGGACATGTAGGGGTAAGAGTCTCCCGTTCGCCACCAAACCGCGAAGCGAGAACCCCCTATCACATTCACTAAGAGAGCAAGGTCAGTCTAATTCAAACTCAGTTATTAGTGCATAGAAGCAATAATAATAAAATAGCAATTAGATGACAGTCACAAATAAATTCACCTATCCGACCCTTTTTGTAAGAACCCTGACTCGACCTTCGAAAATCGGCACCGAATACGACACTCGTATTCAAATGCCGCAGATCCAAACGTCGAACCTGGTTCGCCGGAGCTTATAACACATTAAGTAAATAACACAGCGGAAGAAAAGAATAGCATATATCAATATACAACATTTGATACAATAACTGATACAACATGAATGATACAAAAGAATGGTACAATAGATATCAACATTATCAGAGATACAAAGAATAGCCGCGGAAAGATAATGATAATACTAGCAGCGGAACAAAACTCCAAAATAATCTTCAAGAAAGAACTCCATCTTCAAAATACCAATCCAGCAATAGCTCGAACTCCCAATAATGATGCATGAAGATAAGCAACTCGATCCAAATGCAATTGCCAAATCCTGAGGCTGAAAGCTATCAAATCTACACCTACTATAGATTATCTGAAAATCCCAACTCTAGACTGCCCGTGTGGGAAATAGTGGGCACCCAGAGTTTAGGAAAGGAACAATAAACTCCAGGTCAGTCATGGGACTGGTATGAGCAAACAAAAACATTTGGTCTTTAAAACAAACAAAAGAATTTAAATTTGAAATCCGCAATGCTTTTTGAAAAATGAAACTACCATAAGGCCTCCCGGCACACACAAAATGCAAACGCACACATGGGGGAGATTTCTCCTTATGATAGTCAAACATGCTTACTACGAGGAAAATTCTTTGATATTATTACTAGTGCATAGTGGAAAATCTTTCGAAAGTATAATATAAATCCTAGCCAGCATAGGTACCATGATGCTATGCCTACTATAGCTGCCATGTTAAATGGCAGGTTCTACAACTAAAACCGTACAAGGCACGTATTGGATGAATGGATTTCCAACAAATGGTCAGGCTAAGGAACTTCCTACTGCCACATGAGATCGCCTCTGGCGGGACGTCCCGAGAACTAACGTTATGGTTAGATCTCTGCCAACACAAGACCGGGTTACCTCTGTAACTAGGTAACTACTACACGAATATGCCATCCCCCGGTCCTTTGGGACCTTTATCCGAGCGCTCGCAACAAAAACCACAAAGTATCACAAAGTAATAGATCTGCAGTATCCACATGAGTAAGTATCTGGGCTCCATACCATGATACCACCCTTTACCAGAAGGGAATGACACACCCTAAAGGGAGCGACCCTCATAACCTTGCCGCATCTTTCCTGTTTCGACCATTTCCGGGGAGTGAGCTCCTGATGCAGTCTCGTCCACAAAGCTACGCTTTGTGCAACAAAGCCATGCTTTGGGTCAACAGATGACCAAAGCAATGATCACAAAGATAAATGATCAAACAAATGATCATATCACAAATGATCAACCAATGATCATCAATAGCAGCACTCAGCATGCCACATTACCAAATTGGGAATATCAGTGATAAATATCAACTACATAACCTCTGAGCTCGTACGTATCAGAGAAGGGTGTTAAGCTAAGAGAATAAATTCTCCGCCACCAAGCAGAAATGTATTTGATAGAGATCAGTTAACATCTCAAAGTGTAATGTCGGACATACAACCATACAAGTCTGTTCCGGGTTCGAACAGAACCGAAGGCACTTCCGAAGAAGCCCTTGCCAACCCGGGTATCCACAATTCCGATCGGACTTCCCATCACTAAGGGAATCTCTATACCGTAGCTACTCGGTGCAGAGACAATCGATAGGTTATCCTAACGTTCTCGAAGACACCCGGTCTTCAACACCGGTCTTCAAATGCTATCCATAACGTCGTATCACTATTCGGAATGGGTTATATGACACAAGGTCCTCTCCCGGCTAATCCGAATAGTAAGCGCCATATTTTAAAACATATGGATATGGGATTTTAGCTAAGTCACAACTTATAACATCCAAAACTTTTCTTTCAAATGGTTAAACAAATTACCACCTTTAAATCTTTAAACAAAAAGATTTATTTCACAAAGTTTCACCCGGTTTCACAAAGATCTACTCATAGATTTCAAAACAATTCCCATTTCAATTGGATTAACCCAATTAAATCTTTAAATTAAAGATTTATAGCTTTCAAAACACATTTCCAAAGATTTATCTAAAACTTGGAAAATAATTTTCCTTTTAGACTTGAAAATCCTTTTAACACAACTTGAAAGTCCATTTCTTATGAGAAAGCAAATCTAATTTATATAAGTTGAAATCTTGAGTTGAATTTAAATTTCAAAACATCACATTGAAAAATGGTTTAAAACCATATAACCCATTTGTAAGTTGAATAACTTTTTAAACCCTAGTTTCCAAGTCATAGAATTCAATTTCAAATATTGAATTCAAATTTAAATCCAATTATTTAAATTTCAAAACTCAATCAAGTTATTCAAATAACTTTTTTTATTTTTGAAAACTCATTTTCAAAAGCTTCAATTCTAATTCCAAAACTATTTTGGAAAAAAATCAATTTTAAAACAATTTCAAAAATCTATGACTTAACCAAATTTCCACGTGCAACCCATATTTGTGTGTGTATAGTGTGGTCCAGGGGTTTTACACAATAGTGCACAACATCATCAATCATCACAGATTCAATTATTACAATTCGATGTGGGTTTCGGATAACCAAATGGAATCCGACTCCCTGTCGCATCGAAATTCAAATGTCATTCTACGGGTCAAAGGGTTTGCATAACAATATATATATATATATCACAGATATGACAGCTTAGCACAAACATCACATAGCATCACATCACGTATCAAATATATCAATCCATCACAGAACATCCAATAACAATCAAACATCTTTAATTAAGATGAATAAACCGTGTCGTTATAAATTTATTACCCTCATAATCACTTTTATTTGAAATCTTTAAACCAATGATCAATTATCATTAACTAAAATAAATTAAGTCTTAACCATCTTCATTTATTAATCATTTATTAATTATCTTAATTAATTATCCTTTAATTGTAATCAATTAATCTTAATTACTTATTCCTCAATTAATTACTTTAACTAATAAACTTTTAATTATTGGTTAATTAAATCTTAGTTAAAATTATTTGTCCTTAATAAATAGATTTATTTTTCCTTAATTAATTTCAACAATTAATTATTCCTTAATTAATAATGTTTTCTCCATCATTTTTAAGTTAATTAACCTTAATTTATTTTTCTTGATTCAATTATCTTAATAAATTTACCACATTAATTAATTCATTAATTTGACTTTAAAGTAATTAACCTCAAATATTTGATTTATCAATCCTTAATCTTTAGTTATCTCCTCTTAATTACTTTTACTAAGTGATTAGTATTTTCATTTAATTATTTATTAATTACTTGATTAATTAACTTAAATCATTAAATTTCATTTATTTATTTTTAAGATAAAACATCTCTTATTTAAATAAAGCATTTGAAAACAATTTACTTCCAAATTTTAATTTTAATTTCATTTTAAATTTAGGATTTAAAATGGTTACAAATTTAACTTAAACAAAGTATCTCACAAGTTAAAGAATTATTCATTTTATAAAAGAGGTTTAAAAGTTTTAAAACCCAATTCATTTTTAAAATTTAAATCAATTAAAAATATACTATGACATTCAAAGTTGTTTAAATTATTATTTTATCTAAAAACTTCATTTTATTCTAAACTTGAATACATGTTTGAATTTTAATTCCAAGTTACTTACATTCAAAAACTTACTGATATTTAACTTCATTTTAAATTCCAAATCACTTAACCAATTTTAAAGTAGTTAAACAATTTAAATTTAAAGACTTCATTTTATTCTAAAACTGAAATTCAAACCAAATTCCAGATTTTAAATTTCAGATTCAAACTTATTTTAAAGTCTATAATTTAAATTTAAACTTCCAGTTTAAATTCAAAACCAATATTCTTTTTATATTTTAAAAGGTTGTTAAAACTAAATTTAAAATTATTTCAAACTCAGATTCAAATTTCTTGAATTCAGATCCAAATTCAGATTTAAACTTAGTTTAAATTTTTAGTTTACATTTTAAAACTTGTTTTAAAATTTTAAACAGAGCATGTTCTGTTTTGGTTTAAACCCTTGAAAAACTTTAACCCGAGCTGCCCCCTGCTTTACTTCGAGTAAACACTCCAAGACTCCGAGTCACTCACGAAAAACTTGAGTGTCTACCCTCTTCTTCAGCCAAAACACTGACACCATCCCCTACCATGTGCACGTGTCCCATCGTCACAGCGCGCTCCGATCATCATCGATGATCTCCTCAGGTCGGCAAACACCCCCGCATCCCATAACGATCAACAATCAATCGATACTAGCTCAAATTTGAATTTGCATGTTCATCTTCAAACCTGGAACCACTGAAGACCCCATCCACCAAAACCTGTCAACGCCTTTTTCTCGAAGCTCCGACCACCGCTACCTCTGACACTTCGGCAAAGTCCTCGTCAACACCCAAGCCAGCATTACCCAATTTCCCATGCAACTCGATCTGTAACAACCCGCATATTTATCGAGTTTGTATTTAAATATTTTATTTAAATATTAACTCGTTAATCGGATTTTGGTCCGAAAAGCTACTTTTTGCAAACGGTCAAATTAGGACTCGAGACCACTTCCATTGAGTTCGAAATGTCGTTTACAACTTTTTAAGTATAAACATCGATAGGTTTGGAGTTAGTGAAATTTCACTAACTTTTCCCGCTTTGGACTTTGGGTTAGTTTAGCCTATTAAGCCCAAGTTCCAACCCTCTTCTCCTCACTCTTCATAAATTTCCTAACTAATCAAGCTTTGGCATTAATGGTGGAGGGAATGGGAAATTAAAACTCCAAGCACAAATTCAATTGCAAATCCAACATTCAACTCCAAATTCAAGTAGAAGATATTGGATTCAAGCTTTGGATTGCTTCTCCTTGCTTTCAAGCTTCATCTTCATAAACTTTAGTGCAAAGGTGAGATTTTTATCTCACAATTCTAGTCTATAACTATCTTGGGTTGTTAGGAATGATTCCCTATCACTTTAGCATGCATATTTGCTTTTGGTTTGGATTGGATTGGCGAAAAAACTCCGATTTTTGGCGTTTTGGCGAAATTTCTGCATTTAGGTCGCTCTGGCCATTTTAGGTCGTTCGGAGTTAGGTCGTGTGGATCTTAGGTCGTAGGTCGCGTACGAGATAGCTCCTAGATCGTTCTGGCCACTTTTCGTGTGTTCGGAGTTAGGTCGTTCACGACCTAGTACTTAGGTCGCTCGTGAGTTGGTGGCGTAGGTCGTAGGTCGTTTAACTCTTAGGTCGTTAGGCCTTGTGTGTGGAGTTAGATCGCCTGCTTTCCTTAGGTCGTAAGTCGCGTGTGCTTTAGGTCGCGCACTTTCTTAGGTCGCGTACCTTTAGGTCGCGTGTCCCCTCTACCCCAGTTAGGTCGTATGACTCAGCATCGTTAGGTCGTTCGACCTATCTTGCACTCTTAAGTCGTTGCTTCCTTTCTCCTTAGGTCGCTCGACCTCCTTATCCACTAGGTCGGCCTGGTTTATCTCGTAGGTCGTCTCCGACCTAAGCTCCAGATAAGTCGTTCGAGTTAGGTCATTGGACCATTTACCTTAGGTCGCTCGACTCTGTTAAGTCGTAGGTCGTTAGACCTTAGGTCGCTCGACTCTGTTAAGTCGTAGGTCGTTAGACCTTAGGTCGCTCGACTCTGTTAAGTCGTAGGTCGTTAGACCTTAGGTCGTTCGCATTCCTTAAGTCGCTCGACCCCTCCACACTAGGTCGCTCGGCTTGCTTGAGTCGTAGGTCGTTGGACCTTAAGTCGCTTGCCTCCCTTAACTCCAGTTAGGTCGCTCGGCCATTGTGTTAGGCCGCGTGAACCCTTAGGTCGTTAGACCTCACTTTGCTTTAAGTCGTAGGCCGCTTGTCTTCACTTAGGTCGTACCGTTTTGGACGGGGCGCTGCCCCGCACCCCGCCGGGGGCGCTGCCCCCTGGACCCCCGCGACCTGACCGGGCAGGTCGAACCCCGTAAGCGGTGGCGTTGCCCCCGCACCCCCACCTTGGGGGGTTGCCACCCCCCCTGGACCCCCCCTCCGTAGGGGATCTTACCTGAAAAACATTGAGCTGATTTCCTTGGATTTTATTCACATCTCCGTATGCGATTTTTGTGACTGATTGTTTCTACAATTGCTTATGTGTTTTGTCACTTTATAATATAAAGGTTTCAATACTAGTAGTAAATATCAAAACTCTTTTAACAAACAATTTCAACTCTATTTTTAATAACAAAGCTCTTTTCTTAAACCGTTTTCCAATCTATTAGTATATACAAGCCTTTACCTCACTCGGATGAGAAATCTAATTAAACGACTTAGTAAAACAAGTGGTATGAAACGCTTGCGCTTACTTCGTCGGTTAATTCTTGGACTTGTTCGATTGAACCTCTTGTGACAATTTTATTAGTGAAGATTTACAGTTTGTTCGTAAATATTTAAGTTAAGCAAGTGGTTATGGGACATGAAGCTAAACTTCTATATTTACTAGCTTAGTGTAATTGACACTTCTCGTTGATCTTGATGATCGCTTTATGAATTAGACTAGCAATTGCGCGATGTCTCTTTCATTGCAAGGTTAGACTAGACACCACTTGTGTGATTCCATTCACACATACCTTTCTGCTTTTTGGTTAGTCTTGACCTCATTCTGTGTGATTCCACTCACACATGTGGGGTAGCTCCCCATGGTCTTCGGACCGTCATGTGATAGGCCTCTTTACCTTTTTATGATTTCTGGATTTCTCGTGTTGATTTCTGGAATTTATGTCATTGACTTGTTATGAGTACAAGTTTAGGGTATGATGCCCTCTTCGAATCTTTGAGAAGATTCTTGTGATATTGATTATCTCTTATTGATTGATCTTCTGTTGATCATTATTTACATACTTATAGTGGTATGTCGTTATGGATATTTATGTTTATGCCATATCTTTTATGTTATATCATGTCATCTGATATTTATAGCTAGACTGATCCGTTTATTATTTTCTTAAATAATACTCGGGTCAGACCGAGATGTTACAGGTGCTTCTGCTTGACTTCTTCCCAGGGATTCATCACTCTGACTTTTGGCTAACTGTTTAGATTAGCAGTTTTTGTTGTATACACTTGAGATATAGACTCATAGTTGTATTCTTTTGTATAGCACGTGTTGCTATTCTTTTGTATTATCGTGGATCTTACTGACCACTACTCTGATGTACACTTTCATGTGTTAGTTATATATTCATATCTTCTTCCGCCTTTGTGATATGGATATCTGTGACTGATTTGTGATATGATTATTTCTATGTTTGTTTCCGAAGATTATTTATAGCCACCGTGTGATAAGCAATTACATGGATGGTCGCTCCTCAACAGCCTTATTCTCCGTGCTAGTTGATAGCACTACTCCGGAGTGTTCTTGGCTAGCGTGGGTATAGAGGTGGGGCGTCACACGATCCATCAGGGGGGGAGAACGAATCGAGATATTCAACCCAGTGAAAACTAGGGTTACAAACCAAATCTGCTTCGCACTTCCCCAAAATGGTTTGATTAATATTCTTGATATTTTTCCCCTAATCTACGCTCATTCAACTAACTTTAGAAAGAATTATGACCTCAAATATCATCGAGTTCATCAGAATTTCATAAAAATCCAAATTCTGGTTAAACCAGAAATGCACTTTCCCTTCTAATTTTAAAATTGTGATTTGGGCCTTGTAAAAACATGATTTAGTATAGGGATTCAATTTATATTACTGAATTGTTTAATTTACATATTTGAATTTTACACAAATTCAAACTTGACTGTCTTCTTTTTTTTTTCTTTTTTTTTTCAGAGCCCCATCTTATCTTAACTTAAATAAAATTTAAATCTAAATCTTAAAGTCAAACAAGCAAATTTTGTTTAGATTCTAATACTAGAAGGGAACAGAGAGAAGAAGAAAGAGATTTGAGTTCAAACAAAGGTTTACACTGTAAACCCTGAAGCTAAGAAGAAACAGAAGACAAGGGGGGTCTGCCTGTACACACAGCACCCCATATATACATACACACAGGTATATTTATACCCATACAAGCACAATCCACAACCAAACATTCCATGCTAATTACATGCAACAACAAAAATGACAATAAGAAATGGGTTTGAGGGTTTGCTCACCTATTTTCCAGATGACAAAAGCTTTTGACAGTTTTTCAAGCAGAGATGGAAGCCTGCAACCCCTTTTTTTTTTCTTTTACTCTGATTCTTTTAAGCTCTGCAAATCATAGCTACATATTTTTTTTTTGTTTATTCCTTGTTGTACTCATTCACCAAATTCATTAATAACAGTAAATTTAAATTACTTACAGTTGAATGTAAATAGCAGAGAAGCTTTTAATTTTATTCTTTTTGCAACTTAAAAACTAGAAGTAGATTAAATCCTTAATCTTGATATTTTCTCCTGCAACAGATTGATTAACTGCTGCTTCAATATTGTTTAGCAAACTCAGATTCAAATCTTTTTTAAAAAAAAAAAAAAAAAGAGCTACTTGCCTTATTTATTTCCAGAAATCAACTGCACTACTTGATTGTTTCCAGATTACACTTGAAAACAGCCCCTTTTGTTTTGATCTAAACCTTGCAAATTTATCTGCTTTGAATTAATACTGAGATGACCTTTGCTTTATATCTGATTACAATATCAAATTCAGATTTTAAAGAAATTGCTCTTGCCTTTAATTGTTTTACTTCTCTGATCTTGTTTTAACTTGATCATCTCAGGTTTGAAGACTCTGGCTAGCTTCAGGTTGATGAATTCATTTTCTTTTCTGGATCTTGTTTTGATCTTGCTGTTTGATTGAAACTTTGTTTTGTTTGAACTGGCAATTGGAGGATGATTTGAAGCTTTTGAGTTTGAGGTGATCCCTTTTTTTTTCTTTTCTTTTTTTTCTGAATTTTTCTTTCTTGCTTGAGTGTTGAGATTTGAAATGTTAGATCTTTGATTATTGAACTTTTCAGAGGTTGGAGGTTTAAAAAAATCGAATTGGGGATGTGAAAGGTTTTTGAAATTTTTTTATTAGATTATTTTATCTAAGCAATGATGCATTCATGCCATTTGTAAAAACATATCATAAACTTTGGATTTTGTTGATTGTCTTACTCTACTCCATCTCACATGTGTATGTATGTTCACATGGGTGATTTTTTTACAAGACAAAATAAATTTATAAACTTTATTTATCATTTTTTTTTATCATATATACTTTATAAATAAATGTATTTGTTTATTCATTTGTATATGTATGTACATGTTCAATGCTAAAAGAATTTAGTCAACATTTATATATATATATATATACATATATTATATCTTAAATTTTTTTTTTAAATGCTACTCATTTTTAAAACACTCATTTTAAATTTAAATTTCAATCTTAAAATTGAAATACAACATTTGTATTTATTTTACTTTTACAAAATTTTAAAAAGAAATGAATTTATAACAATTTGTACACTCAACAAATAAATCACACATAAATATACATTTCTTAGTTTATGGTGCTTTTGTAAACTTATTTTATTACATCAATTTTATTACAAGACATTTATTAAATTCCAAAAGGTAAGTATTTCATATTCATTCTTGTTTTTAAATTTTTAAACTCAAGTCATTGTACCAATCATTTTTTTTTATTAATTCATGAATTCTATTTTTAATGTTTAATATACAAATCATATTCAACTCCTTAGTTTAAATTATTTTATAGATTCTATTTTTAAATCTTTTAATTTAGCTCACATATTAATATAAATATATTTTATACATCTTATTTTTAAATTCAATATTTGTTTATAAAATACTTATTCATAAATCTTAAACCAATCCTACTTTATAAGCTAAATTTTTTTATTCTAGAAATTATCCAATTAATTCATAAATAAATTAGCAATTTATCTTCAAAATTTAATTTAATTGCCAATTTAAACTTGATAAATTTCAGGAATGTTACAGATTTCCCCCCTTAAAAGAATTTCGTCCTCGAAATTGCAAAGAAGACGACAAAGAATAGATAATAGATAAAGAAATGATTGAAAAGATCAGATCGAAATATTTATTCTGCATTTGGTCTACCCAAATCAGAATATCAATAATATGAGAACGAACTCATACAATTATTACACAAGATATTTGGGTCCACCTGTCTACGAATATGCAAGGGCATTGATTAGTTTGAAGGGATAACTAATCGTTCGTAGAATATATCGGATCCCAGAGAATAGATGGATAGATAGATTCAATCTTCATATTAGTTAACCAATTTACTTAATTTAAAATTTCTAACTTATTTAAAATTTTCAAATTCAATTCCAAATTTATTAAAGTTTAGAACGAAAAGCTGATAAGAAACTGACGAAGATACGGGGTAAGAATTTTCTACAACGATACGTAAGGCCACCATCACACCGAAACTTCTTTCTGGAGCTGCTATGAAGCAATCAAAAGAATACGAAATCGAATCAAAGGAGATTGATAGAGAAAAGTTGTTTCCGCTATTGCAGGGTATCGACCATTTGTAGTCGTATTCCCTGTCCCCTATCTCGTCCTCTTCTCGCACTCATACTCACTATCAGTGGATAGTAAGAGAATTTACTGAGGCGTTCGAACAGATATCTTAAGGATATACTCATTCTAGGGTAAACTTCACCCTATCTCTAATGAGTTACTTAATGTGTTATACTCCTGAGCTAAGGTTTTAACCATCAGCTCTGATACCAAATGTAAGAACCCTGACTCGACCTTCGAAAATCGGCACCGAATACGACACTCGTATTCAAATGCCGCAGATCCAAACGTCGAACCTGGTTCGCCGGAGCTTATAACACATTAAGTAAATAACACAGCGGAAGAAAAGAATAGCATATATCAATATACAACATTTGATACAATAACTGATACAACATGAATGATACAAAAGAATGGTACAATAGATATCAACGTTATCAGAGATACAAAGAATAGCCGCGGAAAGATAATGATAATACTAGCAGCGGAACAAAACTCCAAAATAATCTTCAAGAAAGAACTCCATCTTCAAAATACCAATCCAGCAATAGTGTAACGACCCAGAATTTTTATAAATTTAAATTTGAATATTTAATTAATTTTAAATATTTATAAGTGAATTTATAAGTCAAATAAATTTTTATTTGAATTATTGGATTCAATTGGATTATTAAATCGATAATTTAATATGTTAAATTATGGAAATAATTGAAAATGGAGTTAAATATGATTGTAAATGACTTGTAAAATTTTATTTTATCATGTTGAAGTTAGAACGATATTTTAGAACTTTTAAAATCGAATTAAAAGTTAATCTGTGAAAATTGAATATTTTAATATTTAATAATCGACTGTAAAATACCCAATTTTTGAACAGTCTCAGAATTGAACGAAACCAATTCCATTGGATCCGTAATAGTTAGTTATTACCGGATTTCAATTTTCGTGTCAATCGGAGCTATCGTTTGATCGTGGCAGCTCGAAACGCATCGAATCGTTTTTAATTTAAATTTGGCGAGTCAAAATAGCCATTTTTCAAAAAGTCTCGGATTTCGACGAAACCAGTTTCATCGGATCCGTAATGTGATATTATTGTAAGGTTTCAAATTTCAAGTCAATTGGATTTACCGTTTGTCCGGTACAAATTAAAACGCCTAGAAATCGATTTAAATCGGTTTAATTCAAATTGAGCGTTTACAGCCATAACTCGCACATACTTCCGAATTAGCTTCCGAAACCTGTCCCATTGTGTCCGGAACGCGGGGTAAACCTTAGAAACGCTGGTTACGGCGCCTAAATCAGAGTTCGGAATTCCCGGGATGAATAGTGTTTACGCTTGCTTTTTCTATAAATAGAAGTTAAAATCACAAAAAAAAAAAAAATCAAAAACCTAACCCTAATTTTATACTACAGCCACCACTTTCTATTTCTAAGGCCAGAATTCAATTTCCTTTCCCCCTCAATCTCTCTCAATCTACAATGATTTAGCTAAGGTGTTCAACATGAAAGTTGTTGAGAATCTCGAGGGCTTCACATCCATACGGATTTGATGGAGTTTGGAGCGTCGAAGGGGGAGGAGCATGAGGCCGAAAGTGGCCAGTCACGCACGCAATTTGAGGCATCATCAGGTGGCCGAGCTCCACCATAGGGGGGCCGAAGGTAGCTCAGGTTTGGGGCTTCGCGTTGGCGTTGAGGTGATCGTGTATTGTCGAGTGTTGAAGGCTAGAATTGGAACCCTAGTTGTGATTGAATGGGTTGTGCGTGCGTTCTATTATCTGGAGATGGAGTTGCGTGAGGGAGAGGGAGATGGGAGTGTGCGGCCTGATGTGCTTGGGTTTGGGATGGAGGGCCTTGATCAAGTTTAGGTTTAAAATTTATTTAAGGTTGTTGTAAATTATATAGTATAAATCGTGTACGAACTTTAAAAATTCATAACTTTTTCATACGAGGTCGAAACTGCGCGAAATCAGTTGCGTTGGAATCGTATGGACGAGCACTACGCGATGGAGTTGGTTTGGAGTCGTTTGGAGTTAGTGAGAATTTTGGGTAAAATTAAACGCGCGTTTAATTTTATTCGAAATAAATCGCTAAAACGGAAAAATAAACCAAGGTGAGAACTTCTCACTCAATCGAATCAGTTTCGATTTTATTTTAAATAGTTAGATTTAAAATATTTGAATGCATGTTTGAATGATGATTAATATCTATTGATTGTTAAAATAGACATTATACGCCGTTAGTAAGCGGATGTTATTTAATAAAAACATATACCGCGAATATTTCATAAACAGTGAAATTGGTATTATATATAATATCAATATATATATATTGGCATATGTATATATTGCAGTTGTTGATTTCCCGCATTTTTTTGTTTAGCGGATGAGACCCTATTACGCCGTTATTAAGCGGATAATATTTAATAAAAACATATACCGCGATAATTTCGTACTGGAGCGAAATTGGTATTGTGCTAATGTTTTTGGATGCAGGAAAACAGGTTGGAGGGATCCAACTGGATTCCTCAACAGTTTTATTTGATTTCAGATATTTTGATATTTGATTGATTATCATATACGATATATGATGGATCGTGTAGTCGTGATTGACTATTTGGTATGTAGCATCATTGGACCCAAATTTTGGGATTTTAAAATGATTTTAAAGTGATTTTTGAAAATATACTTTATTTTTGGAATTGATCCATTTTAAATAATTAAACGTTATAATTTTTTAAAGTTATAAAAATTATGATTTTGTGAAATGTAGTTAAAAAGCTGATTTTTAGAAATACGGTTAAAAGTTGATTTTTGAGAAATATGGATCAATGATTTTATAAAGTAGTTAAATTGGATTTTTGAATTTATTATAAAAGTTTGAATATAAGATTTATAAAATTTGATTATTTTATAAATCAAAATGGTGAAATTATAAAGGAAATTAAAGACATTTTGAAAAGAATAATATAAATTGATTTATATTAAGAGATTTATAAATGGTGTTTATAAATCGAAATATTGACATTATAAAACGAGTTTTTATAAGTGTTTGAATGAAGTGAAAATGAATTTCATAAATGAATGAAATTTATAGAATTATAAACTGTGAAGTTATAAATAAAATTTATAAATAGTAAGATTTATAAATTTGTGGAGTTAATTGAAGAATAGATTTGGTTAAATAAATGAATCTTATAAGTTATAAGATTTATAATTATGAGGTTAAAAAGAACGATTTTGTAAAATAATCGTTTATAAGTAGTTAACTTATAATATGAACTTTTAGTCTGTATTTTAGTTATAAACTGAAATATGTTAATAAAGGAATTTATAAAAAAAGGAAGTTTTTATAAATAAATAGAAATAGAATTTATAAACGTTGTTTTATAAATTCGCAAACGACTTATTTTGATAAGTTAATTTTTGTAACTTATTTAATGGAGTTATATTCACGTTTTTGAATAGTGAATAACACGTTAAAGAAATTGTTTTGAATGTGATGTTTTAAATAGAAGTAC
Source organism: Allium cepa (assembly GCA_030765085.1). NCBI lineage: Eukaryota > Viridiplantae > Streptophyta > Magnoliopsida > Asparagales > Amaryllidaceae > Allium > Allium cepa. The sequence goes on from CM060938.1 coordinate 232,944,761, forward strand.
AACAATCTAACGATGTTTTTAAACATGTTGAGATTCGAAACCATAGATTTCAACATTTATTGTTGAAATAGATGTTTCGAGAAATAAAAGGAAATGTGGACTATAACACTGTTGTTATAGTAAATGATTTCCGAAAGGAAATGTTTTGTATAGTATTGGGATTTATATATCTATTTAATTTCGAATCCCTATACTAGTGATTTTGGGTTGTTGTAACGATGTTTTATGTAACATTCGTTTTGGCCCAAACAAATATGTTTAAGTGAATGATTTCCTTAAAGAATGAAATATATACTTAATTCGATTTAAGTATATTGAATATTTTCTAAGTGTTGAAAATAAAAGAGATTTGTGAATTACTTATGAATAAATAAGTATGGAAATGTTTTCCAATATGAAGTGAATAATTAGAATTTATCTTTTTGAAGATAAATTGAAATGGATAATTGAAATCGTATATGCATGGATATTTTGAAATATAAATTCATTATGGAATTTATAATGAAAGTGGGATTGGTTTAGAAAAATAAATATTGATTTATTTTTGAAGTGTTGAAATTTTATATCTTGTAAAGATATTTTGGAAAATAAATAATTTGGAAAATTATTTGGAATCTGGTGATGTGTGCATATCCAGTGATAGTTCAATAACCGACTATCAATATTTCCCTTTGAATGGGTATTTGATGTGATTTGATTGAATTTGAATGCACACTTATTTTTTTGAATAAGCGCTCACTATTCGGGTTAACCGGGAAAGGACCATGGGGTCGTATAACCCATTCCGAATATGTGATACGTCGTTGTGAATTGCAATTGAAGATCGGTGTTGAAGACCGGATATTTGCAAGAGCGATAGGATGACCTATCGATTGTTTCTGCACCGAGTCGCGCCGGTATAGAAACTCCATATGTGATGGTGAATCCGATCAGGATTGTGAATATCCGGATTGCAAGGACTTCTTTGTAAGTGCCTTCGGTTCTGTTCGATCCCGGAACAGACTTGTATGGATTGTATGCCTGACATTACAAGTTGAGATATAAAGCCGATTTCTTTCAAATATATTTCTGTTGGTGGCTGAGAATTTATTCTTTGCTTAACACCCTTCTTTGAGACGTATGTGCTCAAAGGTTATATAGTTGAAGTTATCAGCGATGTATTCCCAATTTGGTAATGTGACATGCTGAGTGATGCTGAAATGATCATTGTGTTGATTATTTGTGATAGGATCATTTATTTGATCGTCTATCTTAGTGATCATTGTGTTGATCATTTGTTGACCCAAAGCATGGCTTTTGTATAAAGTATGTTTTGTGGACGTGAATTCGTCGAGCCTCACATCCCGGAAATGGTCAAAACAGGAAAGAAGCAGCAAGGTTATGAGGGGTAGCGCCCTTTAGGATATGTGCATTTCCTTCTGGAAAAGGGTGGTATCATGGTATGGAGCCCAGATACTTACTCATGTTGAAACACTTTGTTTTTATGATTGTGTGAATTGATTAGAGAGCGCTCTCGGATAAAGGTCCCAAAGGACCGGGGGATGGCATATTCGGTCAGTTGTTACTCAGTTAGGAGTAACCCGGCCTTGTGTTGGTAGAGATCCGGTTTGGTTCTCGGGGATGTCCATCCAGAGGCATTCTCATGTGGCAATGGGAAGTTCCTTGGCCTGACCATTTGTTGGAAACCCAATTCCCAATACGAAACATGTACGGTATTAGTTGTAGAACCTGCTATTCACTTATGGTGGTCACCACTGTTTGGATAGTAGCTATAGTAGGCATACGATAATGGTCGTATGTTGGCTAAGATTTATATTCTACTTTCGAAATGAATTTGTTATACACTATGCACTAATAATAATATCAAATGTTATTTTAAATGCGTATCAAGCATCTTTGACTATCATAAGGAGAAATCTCCTCCGATTCTGCGTTTGCATGTGTGTGTGTGCGGGAGGCCTTATGGTAGTCTCATTTTTAAAAGCATTGCGAATTGAATTTAAAAATATTCCTCTATTTTGATTTTAAAGATAAATAAACTGTTTTGAGTTCTCACACCAGTCACATGACTGACTCGGAGTTTATTGTTTTCCTTCCTAAACTCTGGGTGCCCACCAATTTTCCACACGGGCAGTTAAGAGTTAGGTTTATCAGGATATTTTGGATATTCTGGAGTTGCTGGAGGCAAGCTGGATGGCATGGCGTATTACTAGTTTATATAGTATTTCTTTTCCGCTGCACTGTTTATTGTTGTATGTTGTTGTACACTCTGATGATATGATATAATGTAATGAAATATAATGTGATGTAATAACTGATATAGTTCTTTATTTAAAGATTATTCATTTATTATTATATGTTGTTCCGCTGCGAATTGTGAGATTCTGTTGTTGTTCTGTTGTTTCCTTTCTGTCCGTTCTATTTTTAAAATTCTTCTATCTTCTATTTTTCAAATTCTCTGTTTTCTTTCTCTGTTTTCTAAAAATTGTATATCTTCTTTCCTCTCTATTTCCTATCTCTTCTCTCTTCTTTCTTTTTCTTTTCTCAAATTGTTTTTTTAAAAACCCCATAACTATTCGGTTTTTCGGCAATGAAAATCCGCGTACGTTACATTTGGTATCAGAGCGCTGATGGTTAAGCGACAACCATGGTTCTGTTGGGTAGTACTCATTAGAGATAGAGTCAGTAGTACTCTAGAATGAGTTTGAGTGTAATAATAGCTATGAGAGCGTATTTGTTAGTGAATATGAAATTGTTTTATATTGTGATGATTGGTTTATTGAGTGGCATATGAACTTTCGTCAGCGTGGTCCGCAAGACTATGCCGAAGGGGTTTCTAAACACTTGAATAGAACAATTCGACACAATATTGATTTTAAATTGGGTAAATGAAATAATTTTACCTTGATTATATTTTTAAATATAAAGGAATAATTTTTCAGAATTATTAAAGTGTATATAAGTAGATTGTTTAGTTGTTTGAATAGTCTAAATAAAAGAATAATTGTATAAGCAAAAGAATTATAAGAATTGAATTATAATTAAAGTGTTTACAATTGTGAAATAAACTTATATATCTAAGAAGTGAAACTATATGAATATATTTATGAATATGAGTTGTGAATAAAAGTGATGGTGTTAAACCAAATTGAATGAATATAAGCAAAGGAATTTGGTTGTATTATATATACTTTGGTTGTTATTTGATTGTTAGTTGATTGTTGATTGATTGTATATAATTAATTAAGTGTTAATGAAATTGAAAGCTATGAAATTGAAATTCAAATTGAAAGTAAATAAATTTGAATAGAATTGAATGTGAATTAGATTTAATTAGTAAATGTAAACTAATTGAATTGAGAATGAATGTTAGTAAATCCAATGTAAATAAATCAAATATGATTTAAAGTGAAAACCAATTCATTGAATATTAATGAGAATATGAATGAATATTCATTGATTATGAGTGATAGTTGGTTGATGTTTGCATTTGTTGTTTTACTGCATTACTATGTTAGCATATATAGATATTATGATGTTATATGTTGTACATGGAGATTATTGTCTATATGCATGATTCTCATGTTGTTTGTTGAGTTTAGTAGGTGTGGATCGCGTTTGCTTCGCATTTGGAGTTCGCTTTAGCGCTATATTAGCCGTATTTGCTTGCTAATAAAATATAAGGTACATATCTCGGATTAAATATCGTACTTTTACACTTTTTCCCTTCGGGATGCCTCATTACTTGATGAGATGTATATTTGTGATATATATACTGTCATTTTTTTTTCGGATCGAGCCGCGCAAAGGAGACTATGGCGAATTTTTCCGAAAATTTAAGGCGTTAGAAAAATTTTGAGAAAATTGGGAAATTTTTTGAAAACTTTAACTTTGTTTTGAAATTGAAAGTTAAACTATAGTAGTTGTTTTTGAAAAGATAACTAAGTATGATTTGAAAAAAATTAGTAAAGTATTGTAAGAAGTTTAATTATAAATTTTGGAAAATTAATAAATTCTGTAATTTTCTTACTTGTAATTTCGAGGACGAAATTCTTTTAAGGGGGAAAGATTGTAACGACCCAGAATTTTTATAAATTTAAATTTGAATATTTAATTAATTTTAAATATTTATAAGTGAATTTATAAGTCAAATAAATTTTTATTTGAATTATTGGATTCAATTGGATTATTAAATCGATAATTTAATATGTTAAATTATGGAAATAATTGAAAATGGAGTTAAATATGATTGTAAATGACTTGTAAAATTTTATTTTATCATGTTGAAGTTAGAACGATATTTTAGAACTTTTAAAATCGAATTAAAAGTTAATCTGTGAAAATTGAATATTTTAATATTTAATAATCGACTGTAAAAATACCCAATTTTTGAACAGTCTCAGAATTGAACGAAACCAGTTCCATTGGATCCGTAATAGTTAGTTATTACCGGATTTCAATTTTCGTGTCAATCGGAGCTATCGTTTGATCGTGGCAGCTCGAAACGCATCGAATCGTTTTTAATTTAAATTTGGCGAGTCAAAATAGCCATTTTTCAAAAAGTCTCGGATTTCGACGAAACCAGTTTCATCGGATCCGTAATGTGATATTATTGTAAGGTTTCAAATTTCAAGTAAATTGGATTTACCGTTTGTCCGGTACAAATTAAAACGCCTAGAAATCGATTTAAATCGGTTTAATTCAAATTGAGCGTTTACAGCCATAACTCGCACATGCTTCCGAATTAGCTTCCGAAACCTGTTCCATTGTGTCCGGAACGCGGGGTAAACCTTAGAAACGCTGGTTACGGCGCCTAAATCGGAGTTCGGAATTCCCGGGATGAATAGTGTTTACGCTTGCTTTTTCTATAAATAGAAGTTAAAATCACAAAAAAAAAAAAAATCAAAAACCTAACCCTAATTTTATACTACAGCCGCCACTTTCTATTTCTAAGGCCAGAATTCAATTTCCTTTCCCCCTCAATCTCTCTCAATCTACAATGATTTAGCTAAGGTGTTCAACATGAAAGTTGTTGAGAATCTCGAGGGCTTCACATCCATACGGATTTGATGGAGTTTGGAGCATCGAAGGGGGAGGAGCATGAGGCCGAAAGTGGCCAGTCACGCACGCAATTTGAGGCATCATCAGGTGGCCGAGCTCCACCATAGGGGGGCCGAAGGTAGCTCAGGTTTGGGGCTTCGCGTTGGCGTTGAGGTGATCGTGTATTGTCGAGTGTTGAAGGCTAGAATTGGAACCCTAGTTGTGATTGAATGGGTTGTGCGTGCGTTCTATTATCTGGAGATGGAGTTGCGTGAGGGAGAGGGAGATGGGAGTGTGCGGCCTGATGTGCTTGGGTTTGGGATGGAGGGCCTTGATCAAGTTTAGGTTTAAAATTTATTTAAGGTTGTTGTAAATTATATAGTATAAATCGTGTACGAACTTTAAAAATTCATAACTTTTTCATACGAGGTCGAAACTGCGCGAAATCAGTTGCGTTGGAATCGTATGGACGAGCACTACGCGATGGAGGTGGTTTAGAGTCGTTTGGAGTTAGTGAGAATTTTGGGTAAAATTAAACGCGCGTTTAATTTTATTCGAAATAAATCGCTAAAACGGAAAAATAAACCAAGGTGAGAACTTCTCACTCAATCGAATCAGTTTCGATTTTATTTTAAATAGTTAGATTTAAAATATTTGAATGCATGTTTGAATGATGATTAATATCTATTGATGGTTAAAATAGACATTATACGCCGTTAGTAAGCGGATGTTATTTAATAAAAACATATACCGCGAATATTTCATAAACAGTGAAATTGGTATTATATATAATATCAATATATATGTATTGGCATATGTATATATTGCAGTTGTTGATTTCCCGAATTTTTTTGTTTAGCGGATGAGACCCTATTACGCCGTTATTAAGCGGATAATATTTAATAAAAACATATACCGCGATAATTTCGTACTGGAACGAAATTGGTATTGTGCTAATGTTTTTGGATGCAGGAAAACAGGTTGGAGGGATCCAACTGGATTCCTCAACAGTTTTATTTGATTTCAGATATTTTGATATTTGATTGATTATCATATACGATATATGATGGATCGTGTAGTCGTGATTGACTATTTGGTATGTAGCATCATTGGACCCAAATTTTGGGATTTTAAAATGATTTTAAAGTGATTTTTGAAAATATACTTTATTTTTGGAATTGATCCATTTTAAATAATTAAACGTTATAATTTTTTAAAGTTATAAAAATTATGATTTTGTGAAATATAGTTAAAAAGCTGATTTTTAGAAATACGGTTAAAAGTTGATTTTTGAGAAATATGGATCAATGATTTTATAAAGTAGTTAAATTGGATTTTTGAATTTATTATAAAAGTTTGAATATAAGATTTATAAAATTTGATTATTTTATAAATCAGAATGGTGAAATTATAAAGGAAATTAAAGACATTTTGAAAAGAATAATATAAATTGATTTATATTAAGAGATTTGTAAATGGATGTTTATAAATCGAAATATTGACATTATAAAACGAGTTTTTATAAGTGTTTGAATGAAGTGAAAATGAATTTCATAAATGAATGAAATTTATAGAATTATAAACTGTGAAGTTATAAATAAAATTTATAAATAGTAAGATTTATAAATTTGTGGAGTTAATTGAAGAATAGATTTGGTTAAATAAATGAATCTTATAAGTTATAAGATTTATAATTATGAGGTTAAAAAGAACGATTTTGTAAAATAATCGTTTATAAGTAGTTAACTTATAATATGAACTTTTAGTCTGTATTTTAGTTATAAACTGAAATATGTTAATAAAGGAATTTATAAAAAAAAGGAAGTTTTTATAAATAAAGAGAAATAGAATTTATAAACGTTGTTTTATAAATTCGCAAACGACTTATTTTGATAAGTTAATTTTTGTAACTTATTTAATGGAGTTATATTCACGTTTTTGAATAGTGAATAACACGTTAAAGAAATTGTTTTGAATGTGATGTTTTAAATAGAATTACAACAATCTAACGATGTTTTTAAACATGTTGAGATTCGAAACCATAGATTTCAACATTTATTGTTGAAATAGATGTTTCGAGAAATAAAAGGAAATGTGGACTATAACACTGTTGTTATAGTAAATGATTTCCGAAAGGAAATGTTTTGTATAGTATTGGGATTTATATATCTATTTAATTTCGAATCCCTATACTAGTGATTTTGGGTTGTTGTAACGATGTTTTACGTAACATTCGTTTTGGCCCAAACAAATATGTTTAAGTGAATGATTTCCTTAAAGAATGAAATATATACTTAATTCGATTTAAGTATATTGAATATTTTCTAAGCGTTGAAAATAAAAGAGATTTGTGAATTACTTATGAAAATAAGTATGGAAATGTTTTCCAATATGAAGTGAATAATTAGAATTTATCTTTTTGAAGATAAATTGAAATGGATAATTGAAATCGTATATGCATGGATATTTTGAAATATAAATTCATTATGGAATTTATAATGAAAGTGGGATTGGTTTAGAAAAATAAATATTGATTTATTTTTGAAGTGTTGAAATTTTATATCTTGTAAAGATATTTTGGAAAATAAATAATTTAGAAAATTATTTGGAATCTGGTGATGTGTGCATATCCAGTGATAGTTCAATAACCGACTATCAATATTTCCCTTTGAATGGGTATTTGATGTGATTTGATTGAATTTGAATGCACACTTATTTTTTTGAATAAGCGCTCACTATTCGGGTTAACCGGGAAAGGACCATGGGGTCGTATAACCCATTCCGAATATATGATACGTCGTTGTGAATTGCAATTGAAGATCGGTGTTGAAGACCGGATATTTGCAAGAGCGATAGGATGACCTATCGATTGTTTCTGCACCGAGTCGCGCCGGTATAGAAACTCCATATGTGATGGTGAATCCGATCAGGATTGTGAATATCCGGATTGCAAGGACTTCTTTGTAAGTGCCTTCGGTTCTGTTCGATCCCGGAACAGACTTGTATGGATTGTATGCCTGACATTACAAGTTGAGATCTAAAGCCGATTTCTTTCAAATATATTTCTGTTGGTGGCGGAGAATTTATTCTTTGCTTAACACCCTTCTTTGAGACGTATGTGCTCAAAGGTTATATAGTTGAAGTTATCAGCGATGTATTCCCAATTTGGTAATGTGACATGCTGAGTGATGCTGAAATGATCATTGTGTTGATTATTTGTGATAGGATCATTTATTTGATCGTCTATCTTAGTGATCATTGTGTTGATCATTTGTTGACCCAAAGCATGGCTTTTGTATAAAGTATGTTTTGTGGACGTGAATTCGTCGAGCCTCACATCCCGGAAATGGTCAAAACAGGAAAGAAGCAGCAAGGTTATGAGGGGTAGCGCCCTTTAGGATATGTGCATTTCCTTCTGGAAAAGGGTGGTATCATGGTATGGAGCCCAGATACTTACTCATGTTGAAACACTTTGTTTTTATGATTGTGTGAATTGATTAGAGAGCGCTCTCGGATAAAGGTCCCAAAGGACCGGGGGATGGCATATTCGGTCAGTTGTTACTCAGTTAGGAGTAACCCGGCCTTGTGTTGGTAGAGATCCGGTTTGGTTCTCGGGGATGTCCATCCAGAGGCATTCTCATGTGGCAATGGGAAGTTCCTTGGCCTGACCATTTGTTGGAAATCCAATTCCCAATACGAAACTTGTACGGTATTAGTTGTAGAACCTGCTATTCACTTATGGTGGTCACCACTGTTTGGATAGTAGCTATAGTAGGCATACGATAATGGTCGTATGTTGGCTAAGATTTATATTCTACTTTCGAAATGAATTTGTTATACACTATGCACTAATAATAATATCAAATGTTATTTTAAATGCGTATCAAGCATCTTTGACTATCATAAGGAGAAATCTCCTCCGATTCTGCGTTTGCATGTGTGTGTGTGCGGGAGGCCTTATGGTAGTCTCATTTTTAAAAGCATTGCGAATTGAATTTAAAAATATTCCTCTATTTTGATTTTAAAGATAAATAAACTGTTTTGAGTTCTCACACCAGTCACATGACTGACTCGGAGTTTATTGTTTTCCTTCCTAAACTCTAGGTGCCCACCAATTTTCCACACGGGCAGTTAAGAGTTAGGTTTATCAGGATATTTTGGATATTCTGGAGTTGCTGGAGGCAAGCTGGATGGCATGGCGTATTACTAGTTTATATAGTATTTCTTTTCCGCTGCACTGTTTATTGTTGTATGTTGTTGTACACTCTGATGATATGATATGATGTAATGAAATATAATGTGATGTAATAACTGATATAGTTCTTTATTTAAAGATTATTCATTTATTATTATATGTTGTTCCGCTGCGAATTGTGAGATTCTGTTGTTGTTCTGTTGTTTCCTTTCTGTCCGTTCTATTTTTAAAATTCTTCTATCTTCTATTTTTCAAATTCTCTGTTTTCTTTCTCTGTTTTCTAAAAATTGTCTATCTTCTTTCCTCTCTATTTCCTATCTCTTCTCTCTTCTTTCTTTTTCTTTTCTCAAATTCTTTTTTTAAAAACCCCATAACTATTCGGTTTTTCGGCAACGAAAATCCGCGTACGTTACAAATAGCTCGAACTCCCAATAATGATGCATGAAGATAAGCAACTCGATCCAAATGCAATTGCCAAATCCTAAGGCTGAAAGCTATCGAATCTACACCTACTATAGATTATCTGAAAATCCCAACTCTAGACTGCCCGTGTGGGAAATAGTGGGCACCCAGAGTTTAGGAAAGGAACAATAAACTCCAGGTCAGTCATGGGACTGGTATGAGCAAACAAAAACATTTGGTCTTTAAAACAAACAAAAGAATTTAAATTTGAAATCCGCAATGCTTTTTGAAAAATGAAACTACCATAAGGCCTCCCGGCACACACATAATGCAAACGCACACATGGGGGAGATTTCTCCTTATGATAGTCAAACATGCTTACTACGAGGAAAATTCTTTGATATTATTACTAGTGCATAGTGGAAAATCTTTCGAAAGTATAATATAAATCCTAGCCAGCATAGGTACCATGATGCTATGCCTACTATAGCTGCCATGTTAAATGGCAGGTTCTACAACTAAAACCGTACAAGGCACGTATTGGATGAATGGATTTCCAACAAATGGTCAGGCTAAGGAACTTCCTACTGCCACATGAGATCGCCTCTGGCGGGACGTCCCGAGAACTAACGTTACGGTTAGATCTCTGCCAACACAAGGCCGGGTTACCTCTGTAACTAGGTAACTACTACACGAATATGCCATCCCCCGGTCCTTTGGGACCTTTATCCGAGCGCTCGCAACAAAAACCACAAAGTATCACAAAGTAATAGATCTGCAGTATCCACATGAGTAAGTATCTGGGCTCCATACCATGATACCACCCTTTACCAGAAGGGAATGACACACCCTAAAGGGAGCGACCCTCATAACCTTGCCGCATCTTTCCTGTTTCGACCATTTCCGGGGAGTGAGGTCCTGATGCAGTCTCGTCCACAAAGCTACGCTTTGTGCAACAAAGCCATGCTTTGGGTCAACAGATGACCAAAGCAATGATCACAAAGATAAATGATCAAACAAATGATCGTATCACAAATGATCAACCAATGATCATCAATAGCAGCACTCAGCATGCCACATTACCAAATTGGGAATATCACTGATAAATATCAACTACATAACCTCTGAGCTCGTACGTATCAGAGAAGGGTGTTAAGCTAAGAGAATAAATTCTCCGCCACCAAGCAGAAATGTATTTGATAGAGATCAGTTAACATCTCAAAGTGTAATGTCGGACATACAACCATACAAGTCTGTTCCGGGTTCGAACAGAACCGAAGGCACTTCCGAAGAAGCCCTTGCCAACCCGGGTATCCACAATTCCGATCGGACTTCCCATCACTAAGGGAATCTCTATACCGTAGCTACTCGGTGCAGAGACAATCGATAGGTTATCCTAGCGTTCTCGAAGACACCCGGTCTTCAACACCGGTCTTCAAATGCTATCCATAACGTCGTATCACTATTCGGAATGGGTTATATGACACAAGGTCCTCTCCCGGCTAATCCGAATAGTAAGCGCCATATTTTAAAACATATGGATATGGGATTTTAGCTAAGTCACAACTTATAACATCCAAAACTTTTCTTTCAAATGGTTAAACAAATTACCACCTTTAAATCTTTAAACAAAAAGATTTATTTCACAAAGTTTCACCCGGTTTCACAAAGATCTACTCATAGATTTCAAAACAATTCCCATTTCAATTGGATTAACCCAATTAAATCTTTAAATTAAAGATTTATAGCTTTCAAAACACATTTCCAAAGATTTATCTAAAACTTGGAAAATAATTTTCCTTTTAGACTTGAAAATCCTTTTAACACAACTTGAAAGTCCATTTCTTATGAGAAAGCAAATCTAATTTATATAAGTTGAAATCTTGAGTTGAATTTAAATTTCAAAACATCACCTTGAAAAGTGGTTTAAAACCATATAACCCATTTGTAAGTTGAATAACTTTTTAAACCCTAGTTTCCAAGTCATAGAATTCAATTTCAAATATTGAATTCAAATTTAAATCCAATTATTTAAATTTAAAACTCAATCAAGTTATTCAAATAACTTTTTTTATTTTTGAAAACTCATTTTCAAAAGCTTCAATTCGAATTCCAAAACTATTTTGGAAAAAAATCAATTTTAAAACAATTTCAAAAATCTGTGACTTAACCAAATTTCCACGTGCAACCCATATTTGTGTGTGTATAGTATGGTCCAGGGGTTTTACACAATAGTGCACAACATCATCAATCATCACAGATTCAATTATTACAATTCGATGTGGGTTTCGGATAACCAAATGGAATCCGACTCCCTGTCGCATCGAAATTCAAATGTCATTCTACGGGTCAAAGGGTTTGCATAACAATATATATATATATATATCACAGATATGACAGCTTAGCACAAACATCACATAGCATCACATCACGTATCAAATATATCAATCCATCACAGAACATCCAATAACAATCAAACATCTTTAATTAAGATGAATAAACCGTGTCGTTATAAATTTATTACCCTCATAATCACTTTTATTTGAAATCTTTAAACCAATGATCAATTATCATTAACTAAAATAAATTAAGTCTTAACCATCTTCATTTATTAATCATTTATTAATTATCTTAATTAATTATCCTTTAATTGTAATCAATTAATCTTAATTACTTATTCCTCAATTAATTACTTTAACTAATAAACTTTTAATTATTGGTTAATTAAATCTTAGTTAAAATTATTTGTCCTTAATAAATAGATTTATTTTTCCTTAATTAATTTCAACAATTAATTATTCCTTAATTAATAATGTTTTCTCCATCATTTTTAAGTTAATTAACCTTAATTTATTTTTCTTGATTCAATTATCTTAATAAATTTACCACATTAATTAATTCATTAATTTGACTTTAAAGTAATTAACCTCAAATATTTGATTTATCAATCCTTAATCTTTAGTTATCTCCTCTTAATTACTTTTACTAAGTGATTAGTATTTTCATTTAATTATTTATTAATTACTTGATTAATTAACTTAAATCATTAAATTTCATTTATTTATTTTTAAGATAAAACATCTCTTATTTAAATAAAGCATTTGAAAACAATTTACTTCCAAATTTTAATTTTAATTTCATTTTAAATTTAGGATTTAAAATGGTTACAAATTTAACTTAAACAAAGTATCTCACAAGTTAAAGAATTATTCATTTTATAAAAGAGGTTTAAAAGTTTTAAAACCCAATTCATTTTTAAAATTTAAATCAATTAAAAATATACTATGACATTCAAAGTTGTTTAAATTATTATTTTATCTAAAAACTTCATTTTATTCTAAACTTGAATACATGTTTGAATTTTAATTCCAAGTTACTTACATTCAAAAACTTACTGATATTTAACTTCATTTTAAATTCCAAATCACTTAACCAATTTTAAAGTAGTTAAACAATTTAAATTTAAAGACTTCATTTTATTCTAAAACTGAAATTCAAACCAAATTCCAGATTTTAAATTTCAGATTCAAACTTATTTTAAAGTCTATAATTTAAATTTAAACTTCCAGTTTAAATTCAAAACCAATATTCTTTTTATATTTTAAAAGGTTGTTAAAACTAAATTTAAAATTATTTCAAACTCAGATTCAAATTTCTTGAATTCAGATCCAAATTCAGATTTAAACTTAGTTTAAATTTTTAGTTTACATTTTAAAACTTGTTTTAAAATTTTAAACAGAGCATGTTCTGTTTTGGTTTAAACCCTTGAAAAACTTTAACCCGAGCTGCCCCCTGCTTTACTTCGAGTAAACACTCCAAGACTCCGAGTCACTCACGAAAAACTTGAGTGTCTACCCTCTTCTTCAGCCAAAACACTGACACCATCCCCTACCATGTGCACGTGTCCCATCGTCACAGCGCGCTCCGATCATCATCGATGATCTCCTCAGGTCGGCAAACACCCCCGCATCCCATAACGATCAACAATCAATCGATACTAGCTCAAATTTGAATTTGCATGTTCATCTTCAAACCTGGAACCACTGAAGACCCCATCCACCAAAACCTGTCAACGCCTTTTTCTCGAAGCTCCGACCACCGCTACCTCTGACACTTCGGCAAAGTCCTCGTCAACACCCAAGCCAGCATTACCCAATTTCCCATGCAACTCGATCCATCAGGGGGGGAGAACGAATCGAGATATTCAACCCAGTGAAAACTAGGGTTACAAACCAAATCTGCTTCGCACTTCCCCAAAATGGTTTGATTAATATTCTTGATATTTTTCCCCTAATCTACGCTCATTCAACTAACTTTAGAAAGAATTATGACCTCAAATATCATCGAGTTCATCAGAATTTCATAAAAATCCAAATTCTGGTTAAACCAGAAATGCACTTTCCCTTCTAATTTTAAAATTGTGATTTGGGCCTTGTAAAAACATGATTTAGTATAGGGATTCAATTTATATTACTGAATTGTTTAATTTACATATTTGAATTTTACACAAATTCAAACTTGACTGTCTTCTTTTTTTTTTTTTTTTCAGAGCAATTCCCATCTTATCTTAACTTAAATAAAATTTAAATCTAAATCTTAAAGTCAAACAAGCAAATTTTGTTTAGATTCTAATACTAGAAGGGAACAGAGAGAAGAAGAAAGAGATTTGAGTTCAAACAAAGGTTTACTCTGTAAACCCTGAAGCTAAGAAGAAACAGAAGACAAGGGGGGTCTGCCTGTACACACAGCACCCCATATATACATACACACAGGTATATTTATACCCATACAAGCACAATCCACAACCAAACATTCCATGCTAATTACATGCAACAACAAAAATGACAATAAGAAATGGGTTTGAGGGTTTGCTCACCTATTTTCCAGATGACAAAAGCTTTTGACAGTTTTTCAAGCAGAGATGGAAGCCTGCAACCCCTTTTTTTTCCTTTTACTCTGATTCTTTTAAGCTCTGCAAATCATAGCTACATATTTTTTTTTTTGTTTATTCCTTGTTGTACTCATTCACCAAATTCATTAATAACAGTAAATTTAAATTACTTACAGTTGAATGTAAATAGCAGAGAAGCTTTTAATTTTATTCTTTCTGCAACTTAAAAACTAGAAGTAGATTAAATCCTTAATCTTGATATTTTCTCCTGCAACAGATTGATTAACTACTGCTTCAATATTGTTTAGCAAACTCAGATTCAAATCTTTTAAAAAAAAAAAAAAAGAGCTACTTGCCTTATTTATTTCCAGAAACCAACTGCACTACTTGATTGTTTCCAGATTACACTTGAAAACAGCCCCTTTTGTTTTGATCTAAACCTTGCAAATTTATCTGCTTTGAATTAATACTGAGATGACCTTTGCTTTATATCTGATTACAATATCAAATTCAGATTTTAAAGAAATTGCTCTTGCCTTTAATTGTTTTACTTCTCTGATCTTGTTTTAACTTGATCATCTCAGGTTTGAAGACTCTGGCTAGCTTCAGGTTGATGAATTCATTTTCTTTTCTGGATCTTGTTTTGATCTTGCTGTTTGATTGAAACTTTGTTTTGTTTGAACTGGCAATTGGAGGATGATTTGAAGCTTTTGAGTTTGAGGTGATCCCTTTTTTTTTCTTTTCTTTTTTTTTCTGAATTTTTCTTTCTTGCTTGAGTGTTGAGATTTGAAATGTTAGATCTTTGATTATTGAACTTTTCAGAGGTTGGAGGTTTAAAAAAATCGAATTGGGGATGTGAAAGGTTTCTGAAATTTTTTTATTAGATTATTTTATCTAAGCAATGATGCATTCATGCCATTTGTAAAAACATATCATAAACTTTGGATTTTGTTGATTGTCTTACTCTACTCCATCTCACATGTGTATGTATGTTCACATGGGTGATTTTTTTACAAGACAAAATAAATTTATAAACTTTATTTATCATTATTTTTTTTTTATCATATATACTTTATAAATAAATGTATTTGTTTATTCATTTGTATATGTATGTACATGTTCAATGCTAAAAGAATTTAGTCAACATTTATATATATATATATATACATATATTATATCTTAATAATTTTTTTTAAATGCTACTCATTTTTAAAACACTCATTTTAAATTTAAATTTCAATCTTAAACTTGAAATACAACATTTGTATTTATTTTACTTTTACAAAATTTTAAAAAGAAATGAATTTATAACAATTTGTACACTAAACAAATAAATCACACATAAATATACATTTCTTAGTTTATGGTGCTTTTGTAAACTTATTTTATTACATCAATTTTATTACAATACATTTATTAAATTCCAAAAGGTAAGTATTTCATATTCATTCTTGTTTTTAAATTTTTAAACTCAAGTCATTGTACCAATCATATTTTTTTTTTTATTAATTCATGAATTCTATTTTTAATGTTTAATATACAAATCATATTCAACTCCTTAGTTTAAATTATTTTATAGATTCTATTTTTAAATCTTTTAATTTAGCTCACATATTAATATTAATATATTTTATACATCTTATTTTTAAATTCAATATTTGTTTATAAAATACTTATTCATAAATCTTAAACCAATCCTACTTTATAAGCTAAATTTTTTTATTCTAGAAATTATCCAATTAATTCATAAACAAATTAGCAATTTATCTTCAAAAATTAATTTAATTGCCAATTTACACTTGATAAATTTCAGGAATGTTACACTTTTAACAAAGAAATCGGATAACGGTAAATATAACACTTATCAGTGTTAAACAATAAATCAGTGGATTCAGATTATCAACGAAGATGGATAAAGGGATTATTATTGAAGATAATTTAGAAAACAATCAAAATTTCCTAAACGGCGATTAACAAAAAAACCATCAAATTTAGCCAAATCAATTCAAACAATTGAAATATCATTTAAAAACATCAATATCGATTGGCTGCAGTACACGCACGCGTGTACTGCCTCGCCAATACAGCGTGAAATAAGCAGAAATCAAGAAATGCACAAAAAGAGGCACAAACGAGCACAAGGTCAAATCCGAGCTATTTGCTGGATTCAACACAAGTGTAGTCAGAAAACAATCTATTTGCATCAATGTAATGCAAAACAACGAGGGCAACTGCAACTAAAAACTACAGCCACCACAAGTTCATACGTGCACAAGACAACATGTCTCGAAGGACAAACACTAAAAGAGGCACCCAGGTGATGTGCAAATGAACGCAATAGTGAACTAACTCAAATGTGCAGTCCCCAATACATGCAGAGAAACGACTGCGACAAATCAAAATAGTAAAGAATGAATGCCACGTCTCCAGGGAGCATGTGCAATTTAAAGAGCATCAAAATGCAAACCATGATGAAACCATGCAAACTCAAGCTTACAGAGGTATAGATGATCAATAGAAAACGTGATCAAAGTATGCATATGAAGTACACAAATGCAACAGGTAGGAATGGTACTGTGATGAAACTGTAAGATGCAAACCCAGACCCAAGCCAACATGAAACCAAAGTAGTAAAACTGCACACATGCAGTGCATACACAAAACCAAATGAACAAACAAATGCCAAAGCTCAGTGAAACTCAAGCCAGTGCACAACTAAACCAACGTGAATGCAACACAGTGAAGATACCAAATACAAAACATACTAACCACAGATGCACAAACAAGTACAGACATACACATATGTACATATGATCAGAACTTCAACCAGACATTACAAGCTCGAGGCAAAATGAGTTCAGTGCAGACTCGATGTTACAAAACAAATGGACACGAACAGTGACCATATGAATATATGTAAATGCAACAAAAAATGCTCAGGAAGGAATATCAAGCGATACAACTGCAAATACCACAAATACAATAACACATGTATAATACAAGTGAATGACCACACTGCAACAGAAAAACAGTGAATCAAATATCACACAGATTCAAATGATCTGGTTCGCAACAATTTAACTTCAACAGGATTACATGCAACATGGAAATGGGTTTGATACAAGCAACCGAGCAGTGTCAGTCACCAATGTAATCAACTGCCAAGCTAACAGAGCTTCAACAAATGAAGTTCAAGCATGGGGACTAAAATGTAACAGAGGTGGCTGCAAGGAGTTGCAGACAAACCAAGCAACATATATGAGTACAACTTGATAGTCAAACTAAGGTTGCCGTGAAAACTACAACAACAAGTGTTGACCAACCAACAATAAAACGAAATGCAACAAAAGTGCCAAAAGGTCCGAGACAGTGCAAGCTTCAAAAATACCAAACCCCATTACATTTTCATGAATACACATAGAGTATGCAACCTGACTCAAAGCAGTGTAGTAATATGCACTACTACATGCACAGCAAATAACTCAATGCAGACAACAGGTTTGTCAAATCAAAAGTTCTTGAACGAAATTGTGACAATGCTCAATTACTACCATGATTCCATGCAACTTAAAATTTAATCAAACGCACTGCATCACGAGCACAAGATACAGTGGACTCCAAATAATATAAGTGAATTTATAAATCAGCAAATATCACTAAAGCACAGTGCAGACGCAAAAAGGGCAAAGGCCAATCAACATTGAAATGGATCGAGCCAGTGCAACACATAAAATATATTGCTTTAAAGCAATTACAAAGTCAAAATAAATTATCCCCAAATAGTTGTTTTTCACAAAATCCTGCCTGCAGATTTCAACCAAACTCAGAGCATGGTCATGCCGAAGCCAACAGAGAAAATGACATAGTTACAAAATGTTAGAGAATCATAACAGTGGTAGCACGTTCGAGCAAAGCTCAACAGCATGCGGTTAAGCAACAATAATGTACAAACCAATGAAGTTTCAAGTCAAAATCAAAGTCATCAGAAAATTCACGAACAAAAAATGCCAAAAATCAAAACCGTAACAGCGAAGAAATCAACCAAGTCAGCATATTTAACAATTCAAGTAAACAAAATTAGAACAAGACAGGAATCAACGAGATTCGAACTAGATGTGAGTAATTTAAAATCACTCACCTCTCACGCATCGAAGCAGCCATGGAGAGCATAAATAATCGATCGAACAAGGCCACACGCGAACACCCCATCACTGATTCGATCGAATTAAAACGACGCTTCGAAAAGCCCTAAGCTTCAGAGAGGAACGAAGATCGAAGCCCAAAAATTTTCTTTTGAACGAAGGAACGAACGAAGATTTGAGTAGAGAGGCCGCTTTTTTTTTATCTGCATTGAAATGATGAAGGGGTAGGGTGGCTGAAGTGTTATACTGGTACAAACATTTGACAGAGATATTTTTTTCTCTTTTGGAGGCTGAGATGATATAATTCATGCTGGCATTTATTATACTTGTCTTACTTCCCAAGCCTACATACTTATCCTAATCTTGTTTGTACATGAATATAATGTTGTCTTCTTTAGCAAGCCTTCATAGATATTTATGTTTCTTTTATTTAGTCTAATTGCTCTGCAATACAAATGAAGTTCTTGTTAACATGATATTAGAATTTATCTAACATATTTACCTTATATTTTAAAATTTAAGATATTTACATTGTCATTCCTTCATTATCTAGATATTAACTTAAAACAATTTATAAAAGAAACTATCTCTTTATAAACAAACAACATAATCTATTTGAATTTGGAAAAACTAAAATCGATTAACCAATAAATCTAACAATTTTAAATCAAGAATTAAATCAGTTATCAATTTAAAATAAATTAAAATTCAAAATCGTTACAGTCGAAAATATTTTTTTTCCTTTTAATCAACTTAAAATTGAAGATTCAAATTTTTATTCAACTTCCAATAGATTAATTTCTAAAATTTAATCGCCAAATTCATAGTTATATTGGAAATTCAATTTAAACCATCATTCAAATATTTAAAATTAATTAAATATTTTCAATTTAAATTGTTCAAAATTCAGGGTCGTTACAGAAATCATATATGATTTTGAAACTGAATTGATATTGTAAGGAATTGAAATTGAGAACCTTGTTTTATTAAATACTTGATTTGGGAGTTGTCGAACTTATATAAAATTGATTTGTATAAGTATGAAATATATTTGAAAACTGTTGATTCGAAAAGGTACTCATACTCAATTTGTAAAGAGAAATCTTATAATCGAAGTTTATATAAGTATGATTTGATATACTACTGATTTGGAAAGTATTCGATTTGAAATGAAATCTTATATATAGTGGACTTTATATAAGTATGATATTTGAAAGTGATTTTGAAAGGGGACCATATGATACATATTTTCGAAGTAAAGATATGGAAAGTGCCTTCTGCTTGATATCCGCTTTGTGGCCACACTGTGGATTCATTCTATCGATATTATTCTCTCTGATTTGGGTTTTTTGGATATGATACTCGAGTGTCCATCAAATTCCATAGTGATCTCCATGGTCTTACGAGTGCGACTGCATATCGTAATTCATAGGGGCTGCGAGAGCCTATGGGTACAGATGTTTCCTGGGGGATCCAGGCGTAACCATTGTGTATCTGTGATCTATTGGGTCGTTTGGTAGCGTAATCCGCAGAGGCTGCGAGAGCTTAAGGGTACAGATGTTTTCTGGGGGATCCAGGTGTAAACATTGTGCATCTGCGGTACTACCAGTCTTCATGGCGTAATCGTAGGGCTGCGGTAGTCAGCCTACGTGTACGGATGTTTCCTTGGGGATCCAGGCGTAACCATTGTGTATCCGCGATCTGTGATCGACATGTTTTGGTTTGGTTGTTTTGTTTGGATTGTACTTTCCATATCTGTTTTAAAAGGTTTTCCAGTATTTTCACTGGGTGTTGAAACAAGTCTACCAAGTACCTGGAGAATTATAGCTTTGCGCCTGATCAACCATCGCCAGAGTCTGCAGGAACGAAAGTAAACTTGTTAAGACATCGAGTTATAAAACTATTTTGATAAATTATTATATAAAGGATATTTCGATCATTTATTTTACTTTTCTAAATAATTTTAAATGTTTTAAATATTGTTTACTTTGAACTATCAAATTTGAATCAAATGACTATTCATCATATTATAAAATGTATATTATTAAATGTTTAAAATGTTATAAATATACAATTTTTAAATTGAAGTGTATATGGTTTTAAAATAATGTCCATCCTTGTCTTTTCAACCTACTTTCCCTTCTAACTATTTCTACCTTCTTCCTCTTCGAGGGCCCTTTCCGCAATTGTGGAAAGAGTTGGTTCTTTGGCTTATCGTCTGGATTTGCCGAGAAGTTGTCTAGAGTGCGTGATGTATTCCATGTCTCACATCTTCTATAGTATCTTATTGACCTATCTCTTTTTTTTCAAGCCTTGTGCTCTTGATAGTTTCGATATTTATCCTAAATCTGACTGCCGAGAGTAAGCCACTTCGTATTGTCGATAGAGGTACAAAGCAACCAAGAAGGAAATCTGTTAGTTTGATCAAAGTACGATGGGGTACTGATGATCAAGAATGTACTTGGGAGACGGAGGAGAGCATCGTGCTTCGAATTGGGAATTGTTTTTTTAGGTACTATTTGCTTTTTCTATCTTGCTTTTCCTTATTTTCCTTGTTTGTTCTTTTCGAGGACAAAAAGATTTGAGTGGGGGAGAGTGTAACAACCCTGAATTTTGTGATTTATTTTAATTGTTTATTTTGATTATTTTATTTGAAAACTTTATTATATATATCAAAATGAATAAAAAAAATTATTTTAATTTTAAACTTTGATTTTTGTGTGAATTATAATTTCAAACCTGAATAAATAGGATATTTCCAGAAAAAGTGGATTTTTGGTCAATCTGGTCAAACTTTTACTTTTAAATTTAAAATTTAAATATTTGAATTTTTGAATTTTATCTTTTATTATGAAAATATATTAAATTTCAAGAATACTGCTTTTCGTTTCGTTGAAATCCGATTTATATTGTGAAGTTATGCTTTTTACAATATTGTATGTAAATTGATTTATTTAACAAAATATCTATTTTAATTTATATAAATAATATTTTTATTTGTCAAATCATGTTCCAATATGTGTTATATTACATGTTAGATATATATTTTATTTTAAAACATTTTTAAAGTGATGTTATAATTTTTCCAAAGCTTAGTGTATTTATTTTCAATTTTAAAGCCTAATTTCCATTTTTCTGCTATTTTCTTCATTAAAATTATATTAAATTAAAATTTATTTATTTATTTTTCTGAATTATTTTTTATTTTGTGTTCTTATCTTTATTTATAAATATTTTTCTAGTACATAAAAAATTTCTAAAATTTGTTGCATTTATTTTCAAATTTTTAAGACTACTTTGCAATTTTGACCATTTTTCTTAATTTAATTATATATAATTAATATTTATTTATTTATTTTTGTTTATTTATTAAATTTTCTTTTTTTATCTGAATTTATATGCATTTTCATGTTATTTAAAATTGCAAAAGAATTTTTGGTAATTTGAAGAGTTTTGTGACTTTTGATTTGCTTAAGGCGTTTTATATTCTTGTCTTTTCATTTAAACCAACACCTTTTCATTATTTGCTGCCTTAACTCCTCACTATCTTCAACGGACCACTTCTCCCTCTCATTTTCACGTGAATTATTCTTCTCAACCCATCAAGAAAAATTCGGCCATCTTCATGACAAAAGTTTTGGTAAAACTTCTTTTTCTTTTTCACTATTGATTGTTTTTTTGATTTGAATTTGCACTTACTTCCTTCCTCTTCAGATTCGGCCTCACCACTCTAGCAACCTTGCCACCACCACCACCACCTAAACCAGCCTTTACCACCTCCTCTCCAACCCCCTAGCCAAGCCAAGCCACCGTAGAGAGAAGATCCATCACAAACTTGCATAAAAACTCCACCTAAATGTCCATAGCCTAGCACATCAAGACACCACCACCTCAATTTCCCCTTGGCCGACACCTACACCACCACTGTAATGACCGTGATTTTATTACCATCGTAATAAATATTTTAAAAATCTGTAACGACCGTGATTTTTAACTTCTGTCAGAGTAAATAATTTAAATAGAAATTTTAACTTAAAATTTTTTAAAAAGAAAAATAGTGCAAATATTGCGTGTTCAGGTTGTCCCCAAACATGCGTATCAAACGTGCATGTATCATGCGTGCATATTGTTTCCCAGATATATGAAATAAATGCCAAGCAATTCATTATGCATACATGTAACGGGCTAGAGCCTAAATGCTTGAAAATAAACCAAGTGTGAATGCAAGTCCAATTCCAAAAGTTAACCTAAATATCTTTTGCCATCATTATGTTATGCAGTGGTCCTTTTTGTTGACTTTAAACACGTTTCATTAAATGCAAAAGTAGACTAGCATGTTTTCAAAGTTAATGCATTTGTACCCTTCATCCATTTGGAGTCAATCTTCATTTTTGTTCAAAAATGAACTTCAGTGGCCGAGTAAAAGCGTAATAATGGCAGAGAGAAACATTAGCTTCTGACATTTTTTTCTGGTTGGAGGCAAATAATTTATAGGTGAGTTCAAACTCACATTCTCTAATTTATTCTCATTCGTTACTTGCGTGCACTGATTATTCGAAACCAGGGGATGTCTGCATACTAGGGGGTGTGTACATGCATCAGTGTCCAAAATATTCTATGCGTGCATATAACTGTATGGAAAGCTATCTAGACATCATTAAATTTCTTTAGCTTCAGTGAGGTATTCAAAAATGTGGTCTTGGATGTCATATTTTACAAGTTTACTTATGCATTTACAGAGTAAACATAAGTCATTTACAGAGTAAACATAAGTCATCTACAGAATAAACCTAAGTCCTTTACACAGAGTAAACATAAATCATTTACTTATGCTTCAGTGAGGTATTTGAAACCATGGGATGTCAAATTTTTCAAAAATGTTGCCAAGATATTTGTTACGTGCAAGTCAAAGCACGAATGCATAATCGGATTAAAAAAATGTATCTTCGTGCATGTATAATAATGGAGTACAGGTAGTTTTTTGCTTCGCATTTTTTTGTATGATTGTGCACACGTATGGATGTCCAAATCTAAGTCCAATAGTTAGCAAATTTCATCGATTGTGTGAAAAGAAATAGGGTCAGACGTGTCTGCATGCAAGTAGTTGAATATATTTCTTTTGTATTTGTATCACAATGTAGCGTACGAAATATGGTCAGGTATTGTTGCAAGTAATTCGTGCGTGCATGTGTTCCTTCACGTATGTGTGTTGTGTGAAGCCTTTCCCAAGCCAATTGCCTTTTTGGACGAAATGCATAAAAAAAGGAGTATCACTAGAGTTTATACGTATCCAGGGATATATATCATCATTTGCATGCTAGTTTATGGTAGTATTGTCATGTTAAAAACTTTTTAATGCATCAATTGTATAAAAGGTTGTAGTACACGTGAATGTGTTCAAGTGCTTTAAATACCTATATTTAATTTGTTGAACCGGTGTTTGGTTTTAAAATGTATTTTTGTGCCGTTATTTTTATAACGAAATTTTTGCACTGGTGCTATATTTTGAAGCACGACGTTTTGGTGACATTTTGACGAATAAAAATCACTGTTATTTTGACTTCAGTAACCGTCAATTTAAAGTGAATTTTCAAGCGGTTATCTCGCAACGCTGATTTGGTACCCGTTTTTACGGTGTTTTGTGAAGTGCAATTTCCTCGTCGAAATTGCTACAGATGTTGCTGTTTTAATCACGTGTTTTAAAAATCGTTTTAAAATTAATTTTTTTACAGTTTTTTCTTTCAAAAGAATGAGAAAGCAATTCAAACGATTCAGCAAAATTGAGGACTATGAACCCTTACTTTTACTGATTTGGTTAATTTCGGACTTGTCCGTTTGAGAACTTAAATTTTATTTATACAAAATACAAAATTTTGCACTTTCAAGGAAACGATGAAGAGATTTAAATGATTTAGTAAAAGTGTGGAGTATGGAACCACGCTTTTACTAAATCGGTTAATTCTGGACTCGTTAATTGAAACAATTGCTGTTGTTTGATGATTCTGATGATTTTGTTGCGCTTTCGAGCCATTCTGCTGGACCTTCGGGTCATTTGATGGACCTTTGGGTCAATTACCAGTACTAGACCTTCGGGTCACTCTGCGGACCTTCGGGTCATCTGATGGGCGCTAAAAATTATAGTAGTTGGTAGGCTTCGGCCATCTGAGATGCACGTGCGGCGTAGCTAAACTCGCCATCTGCTGGGATCGATCCACTTTTATGCTGATTTTTCTAGTTATCTTATTTTGATTTCTAGATTTTACGACTTCTGATTTTCTTGTTATCTATTTTGATTTCCATACTTTGTGAATTGCTACTTTGAATTCAATTGTGATTTTGAAAGTTGATTTTGGTGGAGTTTAAATTGAGATTTCTTCATTTAAACTATGCTGATTATTTATGCTAAATAGTCTCATTCGAGTCTATAGTTATTTTCTTAAGTGTTGTTTATCATACACTTATTTATGAGTTTAAATTAGACTGGTCCGTTTATTATTTTCTTTTAAATAATACTCGGGTCAGACCAAGTTATTTCAGGGTAATCTCTATCTCTGATTCAGTTGCAGCTTCAGCTTTTGAGATTTTACTTCATCTTTTGCCTAGTCTTCGAGGAGTACTTTTGGCTTAGTGACTCTCATTTTATGTATGTATTGATGGATATGTATATGTACATTGGGTTCATGTGAACTATTGATTGTTGAAGCCTGTATCCAGACTTGTCTTCCGCTATATATCTGATATTTCTGTTCCGATGTGACTTTATATATCTATGTTGAGTTGTTCTTGATTTTTCTTTAGCCACTGTTTTTTTTTAGATTGTGATTGAATTTATATCGTTGGGAGTAAGTTTCACAACTCCTATCAATGTAATCAATACTCGTCTAAGGCATAACATACAGATGACCGCTTGTAACAAGCCTTATTCTTCACAATAGCAGACGATATTCCTTATAATAACTTTTGTTATTGTGAGCATAGAGGTGGGGCGTAACAACCACCTCAAACCTGACCTGCACCCTCTGCCATATCACCCCTGGTCCACACACAGACCTGGCCGTGCCCATATAGCCTTGGGCTGTGACCCATTGTTGGCTTGAACCTTGGTTTTGTTGCATTCGCTTGTAGTTTCATGCATCACCACTTTGCACCATCTTCTTCCCATGCTAAGCAGACCATATGAACCCACAACCAGACCCAAATACACTCCTTAGCCATGTCATTCCGGCCTATAACTGAAACACAAGTGGTAGAAAGCAAGTGCAAACACTTTGGTGATGTTTTGTGCATTCATTTCTAACATAGTTTAATTGAATTTGGTTTGAAAACTTATGTAGATTGTTTTGTTCGTTTGAATGTGTTCAAGGTGATTAATCTTCGGCTCTCCCAATCTCGAATCTTTGTCTTGTTATCGTGCCTTCGAAGATCTCAGTTTGTGCATTTGATTTGTCATCTTCAGCTTATACCAGTGAGTTATTCTCACCAAACAGTTTTGTACTTATATAACTAGTAAATCGATCACATTTGAATATGTAAAATGCATCACGATATTATATCTATTATATTATGATCATATGATGTTCACCCATGCTTATTTACCTGTTATATCATATATTACTGTTATTTTATGTTGTTCTGTTATTTATATCAGTTTATCACACTGCAAGTTCCCTTTAGTGTAGAATCGCTATGGGTTTAAACGATACATACCTAAACGGACTTTAGATTAGGAGAAAATCGTTAAGAGCTAAAATGATAGGCCTGAATGATTTTCAATTATTTCATTTTACTTGTGACAGCGGGTTTTAAAATATAAAACCTGGGATTCCTTTGTCAATTACGGGTTGAAATGATACATTACCCATATCACTTCACCTCATGTAGAAAATGATATACAGACCCGTGGTTAAAAAAAAATTTAAAAATTTAAAAATATTTTAGAAATGTAAATATTACAATATTTTGATTTAAAACTTAATTAGAAATGATTTTTTGTAAAGTGTTATTGATTTTCTGAAAATTTACAAGTGAAACAAATAAATGGTAAAGCTAGAAATTTGAAATACAAGTTATTTTGGAAATTTTGATTTAATTATAAATGGAATTTAAATTAAATATGAAAATATGATAAATTTATGATATTTTGAATTTAAATGAATTTAAAATGATTTTATAATATATTAATGATTTTTGAATAAAGTTAAAATGTGAAATAAATGAATATTGAGTTGAATTTTGAAATGTAACTTAAACTGGAAATTTATGAGTTTGTTCAAAAGTGAATTTTGAAGTTAAGCAAATAAAATGAAAAATAAGTTATATTTTGAAATTTAAACTTAAGTGTTAAGTTAAAAATTAAACTATACGAATTGAAATTGAATGTTGGAATTTAACAAGTGAGTCATTATTAAATATTGATTTTTGAATGGAAATTTAACTTTATAAAATCATGAATTTAAGGAAAATTAAATAATGATTATAAAAGTGAAAAATATATGATTTTATAAGTTGGAAATGTTTAAATGAAAATTTAATGGTTTATGAAATTATATTGGATATTTGAAAGTTAATTAATAGCATTTTTGAAATGCTATTATTTTTAATGTAAATGATATTACCGCATTTGTAAATGTTGTAGTTGATATAAATGAACCAAATGGTTAAATTTTGATAAAGGGTTATCATAACACTTTGTAAGTGCTGTAATTGCTAAATTTAACTATGTTTTATTTGGAACTAGAGTAACCCTATTGCAGCATTTTAAATGCTCTTTTGTTAAATTGAACTGTTTTAAACATAACTTTCCGTAGAATTTTCTAAGTGCTGCGAAAGGTGAATTTTCACAGTTTTGATAAATTTAATGGAATAAGTGAACTTTGAAAAGTCTTAAATTTTGCAAATTTAATAATTTAATTATTAAATATAATAACTTCATTTTTATGATTTATAATGAAGTAATTTGTTTTGAAATATAAACTATTTTGAAATGTGTGTTGAAATGGTATATTAAATAAATGAATGTGGTTTGGAAGATACAATATTTTGAAATGGATTTTTGAATGATATTGAATTTTGAAATGATATTTGATTTTGAAGTATAAAATACCATTTTGAAATTTTAACCACGGTATGTATTTAATTTATAGTTTAACTGATCCTTAAAGGATGGGCGATCCCCAATGCCCTTTAAGTTTTTGTGCATTACTACTATAGTTCACTTGAGTTGGTTTACATTATATAAGTATATATGTCTTGACTCGAGTGTTTTGTGTTTTACTTTACGCTAGGGTCAGCCTGAGTATTTACAGCTTAGCTTTGAATTTCTTTTCTGGAGCTAGGAATCGTTGGAGATTCTGCTTGTATAGTTATCTGTTCCCTTTCAGTTTTAGTTGTTCTTTTTCAGCTCTGGTATTTATAAACTGCTGTATTTGAGATTTCTATTGTATATATTTTTCGGACTGATATTATGTATTTGTTTGAGAGTTTGTTATAGTAGCTTCATGAACTACTATGGTATTTCAAATTCCGCTACAAGTTATTCTGCTATTTCTGTGTCTGTGATTCTATGATCGTATTTCATTTGTTCCAAATTTATTTACAACGCGGTATTTTGAGTAATTCAAGTCCGGCATGTGTGGATGCGAATGGCTAAAAATATCGGGTTGTTACAGATAAACTCATAAAGGAAATGTGCATGGTCACCTAATAGCTGCTTCCGGAGCCAGCGGCATTAAGATCTTTGCTTGATCAATGGACGGAATAAGGAGATCGACGTGGAGAATCGGGTGGCGAGGGCATGGAAGAGCCTTTGCCTATGCTTTCCAGGCAGAGATCGGCTTCTCTTCAAGCTGTCTAATTTGGCGCAATAATGGGTCGTGGTGTGTAAAGGCAAGTTGGCCCAGTTGTACACGAGGTAGTTGATGGCGATGGTGGCAACCCAGTTAGAGAACAAATGATAAGGAATAAAAAGCAAGAGGGATTGAAGAAAATAGTAGTTGATCGATGAGAACGAGAGAGCCACCGATTTGAGAAAGGGGAACAAAAAGTAAGCTGGGCCAAACTTAATTTTGGAATTTGGGTCCAATATTTGGATGCACGAACAAAAATTCCGCTAATTACAAAAGTGAACATCCATATGCATATGAAAATAATAATTACTAGCATAATATTTGTATTATTCGAATTTATAATTTTTTAACTTTTTTTAATTTTCTAAAATTTTGAATATTTTCATATTATATTTAAATTTTATGGACTTTAAACTTAATAAATACTTATTTATTTATTTTAAATAAATTCAAAATTTTAAATATTTCAATTAAATTTTATGAAAATTTCAAAAAAGGTATTTTTAAATTTTGTGAAAGTTTTCTTAGTTTTATGAATATTTTTAAACTTATTTTAGACAAAATTTCAAAATATTACTTAGTAAAAATTAAATATTAGTCTTAATTATTAATTATTAGACAATGAATAGTAATTATAAATTATTACTTCTTAATTATTAATTATTACTTCTTAATTATAAGTGTATATTAATAATGTTAATTATTATCTATATTTTATTATACAATAATTCGATTATTAATTACCAATTTTTGTATATTCAATAGTAATTAATAATTACTGCTAGCAATTATTATATAAAACCCATAATTATAATTGAATATAAATTATTAAATGTTAGTTAATATGTATATATTACTACTTAATAATTATTATTATTAATTTTAATATATTTAATCTTAATTAGTAAAAGTTATTTATTAATTATCCATTATTTAATAGGGGAAATATTTTACGCAAAAATATTATTTATTTTAATTTTTATAAGTAAAATAGGAAAAGTTATCATACACGCAACATATGGTTGGACCGCTCAAATGCTCTGCTCGCTTGCTGAAGATAGAACCATAAGTGATAATTTATATTTAAATATTATACGAATTTCTAAATTCATTAAGAAAGTATATTTCACTTAGGTGGATTACTGAATATTAATAGTAATTAGTTCATATTTCAGAATAATCTATAATTATTATTATCTAATTAAAATTGTTAAATATTATTATTACTTGATATTAAATTTTAGCTTTTAATTATTACCGTTTAATTTTTATTTAACTAATTATTATAATTTTATATTACTAATTATTAATTACTATTATTTAATGCTAATTATTAATTATAATTAAATATTTATTATTCATTATTTGTTGACTGAGTGTTGTTATTAATTAATTTATTATTGATTAATTATTAAATATTAATTAATAATTAATTATTAATATGGATATTTCATATTTCAAGTTAATAACTAATTATTAGTATTTAATAGTAGTTTTTAATTATTATACATTAATAATCAATTATTGTGATTATTTAGCATGCTCCATTAATTTCAACAAGGTACATCTCTAGGATCGAACCCGTGACCTGTAAACTCATAGTATGAAATACCAACAAATTGAAACCAAACATGTTTGCCATTAATATCGAATTTTTATTATTATTTAAGTATCATTTATTTAATTATTATTTGTTATTAAATTTTTATTAATTGTTAATTATTTTAATTTAATTGTAATTATTAATTATTACTTATTGCATATTAATTATTTATTACAATAGGCGACCAAAAGGAGCTAACAGGTATCTATTATAACTAGCATAACAAAAGAGTTGATGAAAATTAACATCTATAACAATTGGCAAAAGAAAAAAAGTTGTAATATCCATATGCAATAACTAACAAAAAAATAGTTGTTGAAAGTAAGTTTATTACAACTTTCTAAAACAAAACATTGTAAAAACCTTAATTACAACTAGTAGATTATGACCATTGCAAAAAATATAGCAATATTAGGGTAGTTTTGTTGTAGTGATAATTTCAAAACTCCAATCTTTCTTTCACTTTTAACATGCACTCAATTATTCAAGATAAATTAAAATAAACAAATATGTGAAATTTTTGGCATTTATCATTTGTTGAAATTATTTAATAAAATGAAATATAAAAGAAGAAGAGGAGAGAGGAAAAAAATTAACAATCATTAAAAGTCAATACTTTTACTAATGGCTTAATTGATATACAAAAATACCTGATTTATATTTATATCTTAGTTACTTGAAGCCTAAGTAATAATATAATAGGAAATATTCTAACTAGGAAAAGTGCAAATAATATAGGTAAATATCAAACAGTGAGATCTTCTACAATATGCCTTAACATCATCATTACTCTCTCTCTCTCTCTCTCTCTCTCTCTATATATATATATATATATATATATATATATATATATTTGTAGTAAAAACAGGCAATAAATTAGATGAAGAATCAAAGCTTACTTACAAACTGGTCAAACAATGAATAAAAAGGACTGAAAACGATATACGAATATATAGTTCCATATAACTATAAAATTTTGAAAATAATCCTACGCTTTCTCTATATATTTCCGTGTAAGCAACTTTAAACTTCAAGGTGTTATCAAGTAAGAAAGATTGAATTGGGTATGAAAAAGGAAAAAAAACGTAACAAACTAATTTTGTAGTAGTGCGAAGAATTATATTTAACAATTTCAAAGTCTCGTGCAACCAATTTCATAACAAAAACCATTTGAAATTTATTATTTTGAACAAGATAATTTTTAATTATAAATAGAAAGCTTTTATTGTTGACCAATAAATGAAATTTGAAATTAACCAAAATTTGGACTATAATCTTGTACCTAATTCAATAATATAGAAACTCCAAAATCTTTTGATATTGAGGAATCTAGCATGGCTGACGCTATTGCATAGTAGCAACGATACAATAATTTGGTAAACTTTTGGTCATTTATATAGTTTAGTAAGATTTTATTTTTCATTGCACTGT
Organism: Allium cepa; assembly: GCA_030765085.1. Classification (NCBI taxonomy): domain Eukaryota; kingdom Viridiplantae; phylum Streptophyta; class Magnoliopsida; order Asparagales; family Amaryllidaceae; genus Allium; species Allium cepa. The sequence continues at coordinate 232,976,310 of CM060938.1, forward strand.
AATCTATATTCAAGACTAGAATTAGATACTATTTGATACAAAATGTCTAGGAGAGTATGCATAACTTTCATCTCCTATATTAAGATTTGATGGAAATTTTACCTTAATTCCTCGTTGTTCTATTAAGACTTGGGTTTTCTTTCCATTTTTAGGTTCTAAGAGTAGCGAAAGATATAAAATTAATCGCGGGATATTGAAATAAGACCTTATATGTAAAATAACATTATAGAAAGTGAAAACAAAGTAACAACATGTTGGAATGATTAATAAGATAATATCGATAAAATAAGTGATTAGGACTATATACATAATATGCTTGCTACACACGCACAAGCATTCATAATTCTACAAAATTGATTACATGGTAAAAGTAATTTAATTGCATAATTAATAAATAGGTTTAAAAACGATAATAATCAATTGATTTATTAGCATATTGCATAGTCAATTAAGGAGTTTTCTAATAATTTTCACACGAAATTTATACTTAATTTTAGCGAGAGTATAATTTTGAAAATGAATTGATTTTCCTTAGTTTCAATAAACTAATTAAATAAAGGAAATTAATTGCCTCATTTAGTTAGAGGAAACTAATTGGTTGATTTTCTAATTCTGAAGTTACTCGGTAAATTAACAAAAGTTATTAATCGATTGATAAATTTATATATAGCATACTTAATCAATTAGGAAAATTTTGATAATTTGCATTCAGTTTCTATAATTAATTTCCACAATTATACAGTCAAAAAATTAAAGGGGAGTTAATTTCCACAATTTCTATAATTAATTTCCATAATTTCTATAATAAATTCTTTTAATGCCAAATAAATACGAGATGAAGGTAATAATAATTAAAGGAGAAGTCTAGAGAGAATTTGTCATTCTCTATATAAACTCATTTCCATTCTTCACTATATACCTCTCTAAGTAAAATTTATAATATTTATCATAAAATTTCATTCTTCAGTGCTATAGTATTTTGGTAACCAAAAACATATTATACATACCATTATGTCTCTAACACTCAAAAACCTAGATCTGAGTGCACTAATTCTTTGCCTAAAACTCACATTCATCATTTCATGCTCTTCATACACAACTGTCATCTTCTCTCTCCTCCTTTTCACTAATTTCCTAGCAATTTGCAGCCTCGCCTATGACACCATTATTGGTTCCACCATTAGAATCGCATTCATTGTTGCTTCCTCTTCAACCTTTGAGATCTCACCAGATGTTGAAGGAGAATTTAAACCTTCTACATATAGACCTTTGGTTGATGATATACAAAAGATAGAAAGAGAATATCTTCTTGCCAAGCTTCAGGTATTTCACTAATTTTCTAGCAATTTAAATTTGAATAATAAATTAATTGATTTTTAAAAATATTTAAAGGTTAATTTTTTAAATTGAATTCAAATATTATTATTGATAGCACTTAAGTTATTAGATTTAAATAAACTGAAATTGGATGAATTGTTGAATCTGGAGTTTTAATCCTATTACAAATAATTTGAAGGCTTATAAAATCTATATTGATAATACTAAAGATAATAGAAGTGTTAAAATTGAATTTAACAGTGATCTGTTCAGTTTTAAAATTTATGCTGTTTAAATTGAATTTAAAAATAGCCTTCCGAGGCACAGTCTCAGAATTTAACGAAACCAGTTCTATTGGGTCCGTAATATTGAATTATTATCGGATTTCAAATTTCGTATTTATCGGAGTCAGCGTGTGAGTGTACGAGATATAAACGTACTGAAAATTTAGTTGATTATAAACTAATGAAATTTAGTTTAATTAGTTAAGCTTCTTGTGAACGCCAAGTCTTCCCTTATCTTCTCGTATACTTTAGCACTCGTCACTTTTTTCTATCAAAGCCCTTCTTCATGTTTAAAAAAAAATTGTAGACAGTTTGTTTATGAAATTTCAATGGCCGAGCGTTTCTCACATATTCCATCAGAAATCGAAATCGAAAATAAAAACCTACTTCCCTTTTCCCTTCATACGGTCGTTCATTCAAAAAAATAAATTCAAAAAACAATAAAAGACTGAGCAATTCCTTTTCCTCCTCCAGCGATTCGAATTCCATCCAAATCAAATTTCCAAATTGTAAATCTGTTCGAAACCACAGTTGCGAGCTCGATCTCAAGCTCGAAATTGGTGACGAGAGGCTAGGGCATCGCTTGTGGTCTTCGATTATCAAGTCGCATAGGGGGTTCTAATGTGCCGTTCGATGTTTCTTCTGAGGCAGGCGCGTGAGCAACCAAACTCGCGACATGATGGAAGCTCGCGTGCTCGGAGGGTTGGATGATGTGAAGGTTCAAGCAGGGGGGCTCGGGCTTGCGAGCACGAGGCCGTGGTGGGGTCGCGACATCTAGTTCGCGAGGCAGGGGATTGGGCATTGCGTATGGCGAAGCATTTGATGGCAGTTTGCCGCTAGGGTTCGTGGAATGCTGGGTTTAAGGATGTGGTACTCGCTATTTCATTTTCTTCCTTTTTTTTTGAAAATATTTTTTTTTTGTGATATATATGTATGAATATATACATAAAAAGGGATTTTAAATCTAGATTTTTATTTTTACAGTAAAGCAGATTTCTGTTTATTATTTATAAAAAAAGAAAAAGAAAAAGAAAAAAAGAAAGAAATAAAATTAAAATATTTTAAAACAGCAAGTTATTTTATTTACAAATTGAAACAGTAAATACATATATATGCACATAAGATTCAGAAAGGGGAAATTGTAAATGGGAATACAAATTATGGTTATAAGTATATATGTGGTTTCAATAAAAGGAAAACGAGTATACACATACCTATTTTAATTTGCTAATTATTTTAATAATGGATTTGGTGAAAAAAATGGTTTAACTAACCTATTTAAATTAGTTACTAAAAGATCTGAAAAGGGAAATTAGTTTAAATTTAAATCATTAGTCAAACTTTAATTCTTGGATAAAGTTAAATTTATTAAACGGTAACTGGTTTCTAGATTAGTTCGAATATTAATAAAATAATCTAATGTTTGTTCAAGGTCATGAAAAACAAGTCGAGATGGATATGATGGCAAATAAAAAGGCAAAGTGAGTTAATCTCACTCAGTTAAATAAATTTAAATGATTAAATTTAAATAATTGTTTGAATGGTTGAAATTGATTGATGTGCTATAGTATGGTATATTATGGAATTGGTATATTATTGTGCTAACATCTGTGGATGTTGGGAAAAACAGGTTGGAGGGATCCAACTGGACCCCTCAAGTTTTATTTAAATTATTTAATATTCTCTGTTATGATTAGCTGATATTCTATGATGGATTATATTGAAATATGGAATGCTATGGTTTGATTGGAAATTATTGGATGTGATGAATTACCAAAAATATATAAATTGGATTCGGAAAGATAATAAAAGAAGTGAATTTGTAAGTAAAATAATTATAGAAAATTTGAATAAATTTAAGAATCAATTGGAAAAGAAATAAAGTGCCCTTTAAATCTTAAGTTTAGTAAGGGAAATTTGAATTATCAGAAGATTTATGAATTTTAAATATTAGTGTTATTATTTTGAAAGAATAAAACATTTATTTAAAATTTAAGATTCAATTTATTGAAAGAATAAAGAAGAAATTTGGAAGAAGCTGAAATTGGTATATTTCAGTTAAAAGGTATAAAATCAAATGGAAAATAATAATAATAAACATAAAGTCCATAATTAATGAATTTTGAGATAAATTGATAAGTAGAGAAATTTATTTCAAATGGAATAAATTGGGAATCAATTTGGAAAATTGATTTAAGTGATTGAAGTTGGAATTCTCCCTGGATAACCAAGTACGTTTCCAAGGTAAATTTTTAAATATAAGTTAAAAGATTAAAAGTTGTTTTAAAAAAACAAGTTTTGGAAAATTTCTTATTTCTAATATTTAAATTCTAAAGTAAGTATTTTCTCTTAATCTATTATAGTAGTAATTCTTTAAAGAATGACTTAATATTATGTTTTAAAAGTATAAATCTAAGTTTATGTTTATTAAGTAACCTTATTTTCAAACTAGTATGGAGCCCATGCCGATGGCACGGGTGCCAATATTGTTTTAACATAAACTTTGATATTATACGTTGAATATGAGAGAAATTTGGACGCTGGCAAACTTAATATAGAGAAAAAACATAAAGAAGAATATCAAATACATACATATGTGTATTTGGAGCAAAGCAAATTGATCAACTTTTAAAACAAATAGCAAGTCAACATAAAAAGCAAAATAGGTACATTGTTAATTAGTAAAAAAAAATCCAAAATAGAAACAATAATTCTTGTTATAAGATGGAATAATTTTCCAAAGTTCCCTTTTATCCTCCAGTTTCTTACCATTTTCAACCATGAATAGTCATGAGCGATAGCATAAATCCATGTTTTATCGTCACTGATGGTTCATGTATCAGAGGAATAATGCGGTAATTGATATAAAAAGTGTAATATTGTTGAGGTGATCATCATTGTGATGGCACCAGTGTGTACATAAGTTACTACAAATGGCTGCATAGAAGAGAAGCACCAGTAGATGGTAGATAGATAAAAAATGAAGCACGAAAAATTCGTTGTTCTTTTATTTCTTCATCGTTCAATCAAATCTTGTTTTATTTGTTTATTTATCTTTGTACCGTGTACTTGAATATCATTTCTTTGTGTTTTATCTGCTCTTTTCATTTTTTGTGATGTTTGTACTTTTTCACATGTATATTGCAGATGCTTGTACTTTCTTCAATATTTATTTCTCCATGTTATTTCTTGAATTGGATCGTACATGTTAGTGCAAGATAATGGAGTAAATGAATTGACTGCCATGTTTACATGGTAGTACCAAAGAGAGGCCTAACTGTTAGTACTGTTATGTAATGACATGATATAGTAAACATCACCAGTGTCATGCAAAGTGTGAAAACCACCTCATATTACAAACAGAAGAAAATGCAATGAGTACTAAATTTCAGTGTAGCTAATATAATTTGGAATCGTATTTGTAAAAGAATATAATATTTTAAGCCTAATTACAGTGATGATTAGGATTTAGTATTAGTTTGAAAGAAATCAAAAAAATTTAACAACGGTGGTTTAATTTCTAATTGTATCATAAACTCAAAAATCATTTGTTGCCCTTTTAGGCTTCCAAACTTTACTACAAACAGAAATGAAATTGCTTTCTTCATTTCAAGTACCGACCGTTGATGTGGCCAACACCACCCATTTAAAATTTGTCATCTTTATTTCATATTTTTAATTCATGTGGCAATAAGATGTGTGGGGTCGCTGGTGGATGTTATAATCTTCTAAATTTAATTGGTTTACATTTTTTTCAAACAGTTCTTATGAAGGTGATTCTAGGGTGTAAATATCAACGTTCAAGAGAAATGCCTTGGAATAAAACAAATTTGAAGTATAGTTGCAAAAATGAAGCACAACAACCAACTGTTGCAACAGCAAAGAATACAAAAATAAATGACTGATAGAATGGGGAAAGGAAGCATCGGAATACGTACTGCAGCAAGAACCAATTAAGAGTATAGAAACAACATACATGTTACATTTATTCCATATTATTTAATATGTGGTCAAGAATATTGTAATGTATACAACAATAACCACAGACGAAAGTAAGTTATGTTAGAAGAGGATAACTTGGTTGACAAAAGGATGTATATCTTCTAACTTTGTTGCACATACATGTTAAGTGGTAGTGTATACAGTGTTAATATATACAGTGCACATAAACTGTAAAATGGTCCCGCAGCAACTAAACACTTTCATGTACATATCACAGAAACATACAACTGTTTTGCTATATTTACAATAGTCAGAGGGGATTCACATCAGAATCTACTGCACATGAAAACATAAATTGGTGGTAGAAAGGTCATTGTCTTGTAATAACATGTACATTCCAGTTGAAGAAAGAAGAGAGAAATTTAAATAGAAGATAACAAGGAAAGTAAGTACTGACATAACATAGGCATTCGAAATATAAATATAGGAAAGTACAAAAATCAAAACAACTAAAAAGATCAGAGAATAATGAGAGTTGACAGTCAAGAAGACAACAAAGACGAATACAGTAACTGAACAAAGATGAAACGGTGGACATGGAATTATTTAGCAAGGAGACTATCAATATCCATTCTTCTCTGCCAGATTGGACAGTACAAATGTTGTCAGATTGGACAGTACAAATGTTGCCAGATTGGACACATTAAAAAAGGAATATCAACTATAAAAGGTATGAGAGTGCCAAATACTTAATAGGAAAAGGCGAAGTAATATCATCATTATTCTTTCTATTCTTCCCACTATTCTTCCCATGCAATCAACATACTTATAGATTGCAGATGAGGTAGCACTTGTATAGTTATAATAATCATGTTGAAAAATAGTTATACGCATTACCAATATGAAAGAGAATTCTTCATTTGAACCCTCTTAGTCTTTTGATGCCGCATACACCTCCACATGTCCGACAATCTTTGATTAGTTTGAAAGTGGTACAGGGTTTCATCTTTGTTGATATTATTTTTTTGTTTTGTACTTTCTGTTAGTTCAGAGCTTTCCACAAACACTTGGTCTGCCTATAATGTAAAAAAATTTGTATTGCAAATGAATCATAAATAACAAAAAAATTAACAAAAAGCATGATATCCAAGGAATAACATAAAATCTAAGTCATATATGCGTAGGAAATAGAGGAAAAAACTGGAATACAATCGGAGCATGGTAAACTTGATGTGACAATGACATCCGCATTAGGAAAAAAATCGTAAACATCATGAATATGAATATTTTTATACATAGTAGGATCACCAAATGTTAGAAGACACGATTCTGTAAAGAAGCAAGGAGGAAGGGGTGAAAATTACCATAAATTTCAGCAGTAGTTCAACTGTGAAATAATAATCAAGTCGTAGATAAAAGTGGGTTACAACCTATTGTACGTGAATAGTTCAGAAGTTGTAGGGTGATGAATTGAACGTGGGATAGAAATTTAGAGAGGAAAGGAATTTGAAAGGGGTTTATGTAGAGATTGGATGTAAAAGAAATTAGATGGATTTGATTATGGAAAAGCAAAACTGGAAGATGCAGTTTAAAAAAGATCGTGGGTAAACTAAACGTGGGAACTATAACGGTGTTAGCTACATTTGTAAACGACGTTATTTTTTTTCTCCCTCTCAATATTAAATCATAACTGTCCTTTATCTTTTCCGTTAAGTCTGATCTCTTGAATTCCATAATTTTAGCCTAATTTGTGTCTCCAAGATCAATTATAGCAATGTTCATTTGGCTAGAATGTGAATTTTGATCAATGTAAAAATTGTCATGTATAAATAAATATAATATAAAGAAATGTATTTAGTTTGTATATATTATTTGGGGAAATTATAATCGATTAGAACCGACTATATCGTAAAGAGCATTAACTAACAATCCAACTAATTTTATTGCATTTCAATAGGAATGAAAATTGAACCGAATATATGCCTACCCAACAAAGCAACACAACGCATATATTTTAATATCAAATTTGGGTACCAAATATAGCCATGTTGCATGTTAGAAAAAAAAAGGCAAACGAAAATTACTGTATAAGCATTTTGTATATTGATAACAAATTCAATGATAAATATATTATTTACATATTATGCTACACGATCGACCATTTCTAATTGATTTAATACAATTCCCAACAATGTATATTCCTTACAAAAGATTACCGAAGTTGATAATAATGTTCAGAATGGACTCGTAATGCATAAGCGATGGCCTCATAGTATGACAGCCAACTGTTTAAACAGATGCAAACAAATATGTATTCCTATTGATGCTATTCTACTTTCCTTAAAAAAATGAAAAACATGTCATTGCATGGTCAATTTAATTTTTTATGGAACAAATGGCCTATATAATGGTCTGAACATCAAAAGAGTGGTTAAATCCTGTAAGATTTTTGTCAATGTCTGAAAATCTGCATGTCTCTGTCTTTAATAATTTTATCAATGTTGAAAGCCCGAGCATCTCTTTCTCTTTCATAATTTTGTCAATGTTTGAAGCTCCATGGGTTGATCTGCACCAAAAATATGAGTACAATTCATTTATAAAAGCTGTAAAATACTCAGTGAAGAGTCACATTTAGGTATTAATAGTAATTGATATTTTCTTTTTTATACCACAGTATCATGTAGGAGTTTAACTTTGCACCTGGAAGCCATCGAACACTGTAATATTTATCTACTTTACAGAATTATAGAGTTTCTAAAGCCGCGTCTTTCAATAATACCATATATTAAATAATAAATTTGCCTATCTAATCTATAACCATGTTGAAATGCAAACCAATGAACATTCAATCATAGGAAACAAAAAACAGAATATAAGGACCAATTAACAATGGACTAAATAACTCGCGCAAATTTAATAATGGAGTATATAAGGTTTACCCAATTAAAAGTTACAAATATAGAATTTTTATAGCCTTTCAAAATTGAAAGCAGAAGATTAAAATAAGATCATCGATAAAAACCATAAGGGCTTAACTATTCAACTTCAAACCCAAACGACTAAAATTAAATTATAAAAAATGAAAGTAAGGAAAGTACATGCCTAAGTTTTATATAGCATGAAAATTTGATCATGTTGTTAATTAGGAATCAAGCTAAACAAATAGTAATTTTTGTGACAAAAAGGGGTCTCTCTCTATCATACACATATAGGCACAGAGTACATATTATATGCGTGTGCATTAACCATTAGATATATTTGTCTTTTTGTGGAAGACTGGGATCAAAAGGAGATGTAATGGTTAAGATCTTGTGTCAAATTTCATATCACTCATTTGTGTCTAAATAAAATACCCTTACATGTGTGCCATTGTCGAATTCAGATTTTGTTTCAAAATTTCGGAAGAATAAAGATTGTTGGTAATTAGAATGGATGGAAACAACAAAACCGGAGTTGGTAAACAAACATGATTTATTAAAGCGGTGAAATGGACAAATAGTGGTTGTGCTAAGAAAGGAAAGTAAGAATTTACAAAATCCATTCATATATAGCTCAAATTATGAAAGAATAGTCAGTAATCAGAGTAAGTGAAAAAACAAAATTTGAATGATAAAATAAATTCAAATTCAACAATAGAGTGAAAGGAACTAAGGCACGAAGGAAATAATTTAAAGAAAGTACAAATGAAGGCTGAAAATAGCAGAATACCTAAACCTTTTTCCAGTTAGAAGATAAATTACCACCACTAATTTTGGAATATGAAATGGGGTCGTTTAAAGAGGGAATGGGGTCGTATAATTAAAATGAAAAGGAAACAATATAAAAAAATTGATATGAGAACGTGGTGCATAACTTCCTTATGGAGTAAAGGATGAATGTATTTGTACCATCATGTCATGATATGAATTACGCAAATCTAAAGGGGTAGTTTTCGTATGCTAAAAAAGGATTAAGCAAGTGAAGTACTAAAATAGATGCATGAACTTAATTTATGTTATATTTTTTTTTCTTAAAAAGGATGTAAAATGATAACAAATGTAATGAAATATGCTAAATATTTATCTTCACCGACAACATATGGTAAGTAAAATATTACAGTATTGAAGTCTTGCAAAGCTAATGTAAAAAAATATGCATTAAATAGTGTTTATGTTTTGAAGTAAAAAGATGATACAATTGTATGATAATAAAAACAAACCGTTAAGGATGGGGATACATAGTCAGTAAGTTCATATTCAAAAGATGAATAAATATTGAATGGCCGTAATGTATGATTTGGTTATTAAGGATCTATGCTTTTTAATTCCACATTCATTTCATTTGTGAAGGTGATAGTTATATTAGCAGTTTGTGTATCATCAGAAATGTATCAAAACAACATGCGTATATGGTAGTATACTTTGGTGCACTTATTTTAGCAGAACAAACAGAGCCTGTCATTATCCTCTCGAACTATTATCTTATGTATACTTCTTTTTTTGAGTGACAACAATTAGCTAAAAGTTAGTAGAAAATAAACTAATTCGCCTTTCCAAAAAACAAACATACATTAGCATGTGGAGAAATTATGAACGGATTCTTTAATTTATCGATGGCTATTACAAATCAAAATTGCATAAAAAAATATATTGTGCAACACGCTAAAGTAAAAAAAATGTGAATTGTGCAATGCTTCAAATTTGAATAAATAGTCAAGAGTTACAATCCCAACAAAATAAATAAAGAAAAATAGTAAACAAAAAAAGGTTTCATCTAATCCTAAGTTGACACATTTATGCCTCAATAAACTCCAAAGGAGGAACACGAAGAAGAATGGGAAAACAAATTCGATCAAATTAGTGATTTTATAGGAGCGGTATATATCATAGCTGGAAAGATCCAGTGAAAAACAGGTAAATATAGACTACCTTTGTATCATGTTTAAGCCTAGGAATTCAAGCCCTTATTAGCCACTTATCTTTAATTTAAGCCATATGTTTGCCATTCATAATTGTAAGATAACTTATCATGAAACTCCAATACTTCCATTAAGATACATACGCATCCATAACAAATATAGCGCACTTTGACATAGTTCGTATGTATAAAAGTACATACCTTCTAAGTCTTGGGAAAAATCAAATGACCATGTCTCTAGAACATCATGGAGTAGAAAGATATGCTTTTTGATTTTGTGGCCGCTGTCTTAATCCGAGAATAAATTCTAGAATGAAGGCATATAAATAGTTAATAAGGTAGTTCAAATGCTACTTCTTTTAGATAATTATGCAAATATTTTGACTGCAAACATAACAAAGGGACCAAAAAAGGAGATAAAAGGCCATGTTGGACAAACAACAACATAAACAAAAATGATTTATTGGTTTGCAGAAGCAACTTATAACCATAACTACATACAAAAAGGATTGAAGAAGATATCCATTGATAGGTAGGACAGTTTGATGAAGGAGCGGATAAGGAGTAGTTTCATAGAAGAAGATTTATGGTCAGACTTAGCAAGGGACATGACATGACAGTCCAGGAAAGAATGCTCCTTGTACGGTTGAAGAAATATCTGCAATGAAGATGGCCTAGTTGTTCAGTTGGCGTAGAATAGTGCGATATTCAGAATTTGAATGGAGGAGGCTTGGATTAAGTATCCAAAAGCGAAAATCTACTAAGTAATTTCTAGATCTGGTAAATGAGAGGATTAAACTCGACTAGGTAATTTCTAGATCTGGTAAATGAGAGGATCAAAGTCTAGTTAACCATGACGTCGAAAATTAAAGCAACATCACCTTGTCTTCAAACTCGACGAAGTAATTTTCAGATCTGGTAGCGTCAAAGTGAGGGGTTTTTATAAAGTTTTGCTTTTATCAGCTAACGTTTTATGGCTTCAAAGAGAATACCAATCATTGGGATGTGATTCAGTTGTACTCAAAGAAAGCGGATTCACAAATTCGTGATTTTTTTAGAAGAGAAATGTGATGGGTGGGAACAAAGGAGAATGGAACATGGATCATGCAAGGAGCGGTTAGGGAGTGATGTATCTATGAGGAAAAGAAAAGGAAAAGATATAAGACGTGTGTAAATTAAAGATGGTTAATAATTTATGCGGTAATGTAAATTTGAGGAGATCGTGGAACATCGTGCGAACAAATCAGCATCAACGTATAAATTGGAGCCGTTTGATATCTATGCTAAGAATAAATCTTAGCCTTTCTTTATCTTCAATAACCGACCAATGCTTTTTATTATATAGATATTCATATAATATGTATATTTAACAAATTATTGAAGTAGTTTTAATTTAAATGTTTTAAAGGTATATATTTCAAAGTAAAGTGTTTTAAATTATTTTTAAAATCTAGTTTTGTGCTTGGTAATTTCAGTGGAGATAGAAAATATTTGGGAAAGTTTATTCTGAAAAGAAAGATGGTTTTGAAACCATTTTCAAAGGATTGAAAATAGAAATATATCTTGTGAAGATATTTTTGCAATAAATAAATAATTTGGGGAAATTATTTATTGTTGATGGATGTTTGAGAACATAAATTGATAATTAAATCACCAACTATCAATATTGGACAAATACGTTGATCGTTTCGAAGAGACCGGGATCGAGATTTATTTATCGAAAACCACTTCGATCCGGTTTGTACGTTTCGTGTAAACGATTTTGGACTCGAAGATGGAGCAGTGAAGTACAAGGGCTAGTCGCTACTAATCCTGAGGATATTTCCAAAATGGATGTAGTAGGAATAGTGCCTTCGGTTCCGTTCGAACCCGGGACGGACTTGTATAGATGAATGCTTGCGAAACATCGTCAGGTGGACGATGGGCATTCTAAGGGATATTGTTCTTAAAGGTAACGCTTAGCCTCAAGCCTCATCAAATGGGAATGACTGAAAATCAGGGGTTATACAGCAAGGCTAGGTGGGTATCACCCAAGCAGGGTGAGGTCATTCCAGTCTAGATGTCCCTTTTTATTTCGGCTCAGTGGTGCGGTTGCTGATCCCAACCGCGGGGTGATCTCACTCGGGACTGTCCAGTAAGGGATGGTTCCGGCCTTGTGTTCCAGGGGAGCGGGTGTACTCCTCGGTACGGTGATCTAGGCCCCGTACTGTGACAGGTGGTACCCCAGTGCCTTGTCATTGGTTGGAAATCCATTCTCCCTACGAGCCTTGTACGAGTTTTGTTTGTATTACCCACTCTGTGGCTAGTAGTTGGAATTTAATAATGTAACAATTTTGGCTATTTTATAAGTATTTGTATATAGACCCTATTATAATATCAGAGGATTTCTATAAAAATTGTTTTAGCTACCGTAAGGTAAAAACCTGACATGTTTATTTGTGGCGTGGTCTTACGAGATGCTTTTGTTTTCAAAGGATTTTTGAAACTTTAATAATCAATTGGGTGTGATTTTCTCACGCTGGTATTCCAGACTGACTCGGGTGTTATTTAACTGTAATGCTCCGAGTATTATAGGATACAGGTGATGCTGCGGAGCTCAGGAGACGAGCAGGAGGATGATACGTACTCTCGTACTTGTTATATATATATATATTCTGCTGTTTGAGTTGTTGTGTATCTTGAGTTGTTGTGTATCCATTTATATGATATTGATGTTGAGCTGTGACTGATGTACTCTGATGGTGTAATATATAAACAGATATATTTGATTTTGAGTAAAGATCATTTACCAAGCTGTGACGCCCCACCTCTATACCCACGCTAGCCAAGAACACTCCGGAGTAGTGCTGTCAACTAGCACGGAGAATAAGGCTGTTGAGGAGCGACCATCCATGTAATTGCTTATCACACGGTGGCTATAAATAATCTTCGGAAACAAACATAGAAATAATCATATCACAAATCAGTCACAGATGTCCATATCACAAAGGCGGAAGAAGATATGAATATATAACTAACACATGAAAGTGTACATCAGAGTAGTGGTCAGTAAGATCCACGATAATACAAAAGAATAGCAACACGTGCTATACAAAAGAATACAACTATGAGTCTATATCTCAAGTGTATACAACAAAAACTGCTAATCTAAACAGTTAGCCAAAAGTCAGAGTGATGAATCCCTGGGAAGAAGTCAAGCAGAAGCACCTGTAACATCTCGGTCTGACCCGAGTATTATTTAAGAAAATAATAAACGGGTCAGTCTAGATATAAATATCAGATGACATGATATAACATAAAAGATATGGCATAAACATAAACATCCATAATGACATACCACTATAAGTATGTAAATAATGATCAACAGAAGATCAATCAATAAGAGATAATCAATATCACAAGAATCTTCTCAAAGATTCGGAAAGGGCATCATACCCCAAACTTGTACTCATAACAAGTCAATGACATAAATTCTAGAAATCAATGCAAGAAGTCCAGAAATCGTAGAAAAGAGAAAGAGGCCTATCACATGACGGTCCGAAGACCAAGGGGAGCTACCCCACATGTGTGAATGGAATCACACAGATTAAGGTCCAGACTAACCAAAAAGCAAAAAGGTATGTGTGAGTGGAATCACACAAGTGGTGTCTAGTCTAACCTCGCAACAAGAGACATCGCACAGTTGCTAGTCTAAATCATCAGAATGATCGTCATGATCAACGAGAAGTGTCAATTACACTAAGCTAGTAAATATAGAAGTTTAGCTTCATGTCCCATAACCACTTGCTTAACTTAAATATTTACGAACAAACTGTAAATCTTCACTAATAAAATTGTCACAAGAGGTTCAATCGAACAAGTCCAAGAATTAACCGACGAAGTGAACGCAAGCGTTTCATACCACTTGTTTTACTAAGTCGTTTAATTAGATTTCTCATCCGAGTGAGGTAAAGGTTTGTATATACTAATAGATTGGAAAACGGATTAAGAAAAGAGCTTTGTTATTAAAAATAGAGTTGAAATTGTTTGTTAAAAGAGTTTTGATATTTACTACTAGTATTGAAACCTTTATATTATAAAGTGACAAAACACAGAAGCAATTGTAGAAATAATCAGTCACAACAATCGCATACGGATATGTGAATAAAATCCAAGGAAATCAGCTCAATGTTTTTCAGATAAGATCCCCTACAGAGGGGGGGTCCAGGGGGGTGGCAACCCCCTAAGGTGGGGGTGCGGGGGCAAAATGAGGTCTAACGACCTAAGGGTTCACGCGACCTAACACAATGGCTGAGCGACCTAACTAAGTGCGCGACCTGGTGGGTAAGGAGGTCGAACGACCTAAAGTTCTTTGCGACCTAACGAGTTAGAGGGGACACGCGACCTAAAGATACGCGACCTAAGAAAGCACGCGACCTATCGGCAACAAGGATCGAGCGACCTAACGGCAACATGGGTCGAGCGACCTAACTTTGCCGCGACCTATAAATATCACGACCTAAGGCCACAACGACCTAAGAAATAAAGAGGAGCGACCCAAAAGAGGAAGGGTTTAACGACCTAAGCGGTGAAGAGGCCAAGCGACCTAGCGTGGTCAATGACCTAAAAGGGTTCGCGTCCTAAGAAAGTGCGCGACCTAAAGCACACGCGACTTACGACCTAAGGAAAGCAGGCGACCTAACTCCACACACAAGGCCTAACGACCTAAGAGTTAAACGACCTACGACCTACGCCACCAACTCACGAGCGACCTAAGTACTAGGTCGTGAACGACCTAACTCCAAACACACGAAAAGTGGTCAGAACGATCTAGGAGCTATCTCGTACGCGACCTACGACCTAAGACCTACACGACCTAACTCCGAACGACCTAAAAATGGCCAGAACGACCTAAATGCAGAAATTTCGCCAAAACGCCAAAAATCAGAGTTTTTCGCCAATCCAATCCAAACCAAAAGCAAATATTCATGCTAAAGTGATAGGGAATCATTCCCAACAACCCAAGATAGTTATAGACAAGAATGTGAGTTAAAAATCTCACCTTTGCACCAAATATCAATGAAAATGAAGTTTTAAGCAAGCAAGAATCAATCCTTCTTCTAAGCACAAGACGCTTGAATCCAATGTCTTCTTCTTGAATTTGGAGTAGAAAGATGGATTGCAATTGAATTTGAGTTTTGGAATTTTAATTTCCCATTCCCTCCACCATTAATGCCAAAGCTTGATTAGTTAGGAAATTTATGAAGAGTGAGGAGAAGAGGGTTGGAACTTGGGCTTAATAGGCTAAACCAACCCAAAGTCCAAAGCGGGAAAAGTTAGTGAAATTTCACTAACTCCAAACCTATCGATGTTTATACTTAAAAAAGTTGTAAACGACATTTCGAACTCAATGGAAGTGGTCTCGAGTCCTAATTTGACCGTTTGCAAAAAGTAGCTTTTCGGACCAAAATCCGATTAACGAGTTAATATTTAAATAAAATATTTAAATACAAACTCGATAAATATGCGGGTTGTTACATTATCTATTATATTTTATTCCGCTGCGATGGTTAGATTCTGATGTTGATTTCTATTTTCTTCTTCTACCTCTCTTCTTCTTTAACCAAATGGTTCGCATTTCTATGCAACTTGAGTTGATTTACGTAGAATAGTGTTGACTCAAGGGTTACGGATTTGCGGGCCATTACACTTGGTATCAGAGCTTAGGTTGGTGATAACCTTGGCTCTGGTGGGAATTACTCATAATATAGAGTCTATAGTACTCTAAAATGAGTTTGAGCGTATAAATAAATATGAGCGCGTATTTGTTAGTGAATATAAACTGTTTTAATATTGTGTTGATTGGTTTATTGAGTGGCATATGAACCTTCGTCGACACAGTCTGCGCAACTGTATTGAAGGGGTTTCTAAACACTTGAGTAGAAAAATCGACACGATATTGTTTTAAATATGGGTAAATGAAATAATTTTACCCAAAAACATATTTTGATATAAAGAATAGTTTTTGTAAACTATTTTAGCTAATATATGGTTGCTTGGATGTTAGAAATGGTAATATTAAAGTATTATCATTGTTAAGTGAAAATTTAACTAGAAATTGAAGTATAACTAAAATTTAGGGGAATAAATTCATTTAAAATAAAATTTATAAATATGAATTATAAATGTAATTTATAAATTGAAATATAATAAAATAAGAATTTGTATAAGCATAAATTGTACAAATGAATTATAGTTAAAATGTATTTAAACAGGATTTGGAAATTCAAAATTTCAGAGATTTTGGGAATGTTATCGAAGTGTTTTGAAGATAAATGATAACATTATTGTTTTGGAGATATTTCTGAAAAGAAATTTGTTTTAAATGAATTTTGAAAGTGATATAGCATTGAAATCACTTGGGTTATTGTAAAATAACTTCGGTGATGACTGCAACATCATCGATGTTCATTTTCGAGTTTCTAAGTGACAGATTGCTGCCAAATTTTTTTTTTATTCGTTTAGAAAAGCTAGTTGTTTTTTAAATTTCAAAGGTAATTTGTTGGGAATAAAAGCCAGGATTGGTTTAAAGTTTCTGAGAAGTGGGATTTTGAGATATTGAAGATTTCAAAATGATTTGGAAACAAAGTCGGGTATTTAAAAAAATCCCGATGAGATAGTTGTAAGCTTATAAATTGAGATGATTTTAAATCATGAAGGAAATATAAGCTTTGAATAATGGAATTTAAATTTAAAAGGATAAAATGAGGTTAACTTGGATTGGAAAATAAAAATTTGACTGGATTGACATTAATTGGATAGGCTGAAAATAATATCCAGTTGTATTCGAATTAAATTGAAATCGAATTGAGATTAAATAAATCTGAGTTTAAAATAAAAAGTGAATTGGAATAAGAATTCAATTAAGTTATTAAATGGGATTAAATTCTTACCTGAACAAATTGCAAATAAGTGGGATAAGGATTGGAATTGAAATAAATAAACCAGAATAACTTATAAAAGAATTAACAATGCATGGAATAAAAATATGCTTGAGATATAAAATGTATAAGGCTTGAATTAAAAATAAAAGAGGAATATATTTAAGCCTAGAACGAATGTGATTGTATAAAATAATAAGTTGTGACTTATAAAAATTTAAAATGGAATACAAAGCCAAAATTAATATTTTGCTGAATTAGTTGAATGAAATAGTTGAATGTGAAGTACTTACTGAATGTGCAAATGCAAGTGTTACTGATATCAACCAAGTAACTGATGAAGAAGTGTACAGGGTAAATACTGCTAAAAGTAATGGGAGTACTGAAGATAATAACATAGTGGACAATCTCATAACCACTAATCAATTTGAAGCACTGCTTAATATAGATGAGGAAGGATTCATGAATGTTATGTGTGAAGAGAATCAAAAAGAAGACATTCAGGATGAAATAGCATATAAAGAAATGGTAATGCGAGAGATAGCAGAAAGTCAAATGAAAAATAAAGATAGGAGTAACTCAGTTGAAACACAAGGGGAAGTAGTCCAAAATGTGCAAAAGCAAGATAACGTAAATATTACGCAGATACCTGAACCAAGAGAGGCAGATCACTTTGAAGATGGAAATAGCAGTAAGAGTAAAAGTGAAGACGATCCCAATAACAGTGGAGAGAAAAAAGGAAAGAATAGAAATATGAAAATGAAGCAAAGGATAACAGCATCAAAGCAAACAGGCATGCATAAGGAAGAAAAGTCATGCACAGATTATCAACCTAATTTTCAAACTGCTATCTCTCTCTCCCAAGTGAATGATAAAACTCTCAATCAACCAATAACTCACATATATTCCAAAATAAAACCTCCTCTGGCATACAAACCACCACCCCCCTTGCCAATTCATGATACCACTCCTACTAAAACTAATCCCACAACCTCACCAAAGTCAGATGTTACATCTAGTATGGAAAGAACCCCCCTATCTGCTTCTATCCCTAACTATTTGTCCTCGTCGCAGGCAGTAACTAGGCGAATGAAAATAGAATTGCTCAATGCTTGTGTTATTCAATGATGACACGCACAGGAGCAGGCAATGTACGTGGTGGTCATCAAGCAAACTTTCTTGATGAAGGTAAACTGCTTATCTATATGCGCCAAATATATATCACAGACATGCTTGAAACTAAGCTAAATCTTGCGATGACGATTAAGGCGGGTCACTATATTAATCTCAACTGGAATTTCATTCACAACCTGACTGAGGCTATGTATGGTAGGTTTATGAGTCTATATGACACTCTGCATGTTAAACTTTTTCCTAACATATTCACTTCCCAGATTATTCATAGTCACGTGCTTGATTCTACTGTGAACTCAACGCTTTATCTCTCCTTCGTTTATGAGCAAAATACTGCTGCTTCCGGAGGTCCGTTACTTATTGACATTCCTTCTCTGAGACATCTCTGGGAGGTCCTTTTCAGTGCAGTTCATTCTAGAGCCAACCTTGTATGCATGGGAATGGTGGTTACCATTGCATGTTTATTCAGCAGTGAGCAAGTGGAGGCTGTAGAACGTCTGTTCTTTGAATGTAAGTTTATTAAGCAACTCTCGTATGTGGTTTTGACTAAGTTAACGAGATATACGGCCTCTACTGGCAAACGTGTTGAATGGGAAAACATACATGCAAAAACTGGAAACAAGGGTAAAGGGAAAAGACTCATTACTGTACTGATGAAATGCTTCATCTATTCTGTTTGGAAAGAACGTAACTCCACAGTTCTTGATGTTAGTATGGTAAAATCTGATGTTGTGTTCAAAATCTGGATGAAACATGAGATGAAACAAGCCTTGGGGATGCAAAGTTTCATCATTGATCCAGGGATATACTGCTCCTCCCTTAGGGTTTAGATTATTTGTGTTTTTTCTTTCTTTTGTGATTTTTATTCCTGTTGTTCTTGTGGCGCTATGTCTTCCTTCGTTTTCTTGACCTTTGCTCTTTGTTGTATTTGTCCTGTTTCTATTAGTGCTGCAATAAAATGGTCGGGGTCCATCCAACCCCGTCGGCCTTGCCAAAAAAAAATTTTTTTTGCTGAATTGGAAAATGAAAAGAAAATCCAAACTTTAAGTATTAAATAAAATTGAACTAAGAAAATAAAATGAAGTGGTATTTGGAATTAAAAATGAAGTACTGGATTATAAATAGGGGAAGAGCTATATTGATAAGGAAATATGTAATGGGAACCCAGTGAAGTTAAATAAAAGTTAAATTGTGGGTTGATGATGAAATTTGGAATTAAACTCAAGTTATAAATTTAATTCGATTTGAATTGTCAATGAAGTTAATGAAATTGAATTGTGAGTCAATAAAATTGGATGATAAAGTAAAGTGAATGGTGGAATCAGAACATGAGTTATTAATTAAAATTTAACTTGAAGTGTTAACAAATTAAATATGATTGGAAATGTGTTGAATAAAGGAAGATGAAATAGATTAAAATAATAATGGTGTGAATTGCAAGTAAAATCCAAAAAATTGGAAATAAATTAGAAATGGCTTTGTGATCAATTGAAATAAGCTTAAATATAAAATTAAAGTAAATTGACTTAAGCTAATAGCTGGAGGAAAGTTAAAGTGAAGTTAACTTAAAACCAAGTTTAATGATATTGGATTGAATTTGAATCAAGTAAAAAAATAAAGTTGGATTAAAATAGAATTTGGTGGGTTGTAAATAATATTTAAGGAAATGAAAATTCATAATGGATTGAGTGGGTAAACAAATTATATTAAATAAATAAATGATGGAATAAATAAGAATCAAATGAAATGTGGTTCAAATAAGTTGAGAAATGGTTATGGAATGAAATAGCTTGGATTGTCTTCGAGCTAAATATAATAGTTTGGAGTAAACAAATATGGAATGAAATGTAAATAAATGGATTGTAAATGAAATTTAAATGGAATGTGTCGAGCTAAATAAATGGTCATGAATAAATTGAAATAAAAAGGAAATTTAATTGATAATGAAGATGAATCTAAGTTGTTAATGGTTTTAAATGAACTAGTTTGGTTAATAAAATAAAATTTAAGTGAATGGATTCAACTTTAAATGCAATGGAAATAAGAATATACAGATTGTGAATAAATTCGAAATGGAATAAAATTAAGTGTAAGATGAATTGGAATCAATTTAAACTGATTATAAAACTCAAGTGCTTATTTATTCACATAGATCTTGTCAAACTGCGTAGAATAAATAGTCATTGGATGTAAATAGGAGTAATTAAAATTCTATGAATTGATAGAAGAAAAATGAATTGATTTTGAGAGCAATTGAATTAAATATGAGTTCAGTTTGCCTAGAAATAAATTAAATGTAAGCGATTGAGTTTTAAACCATTTAAATTGATGAAGTGGTATACGAATGGATTGAAAACCATTCAAATTGCATGAAAATGGTTTATAAATTAATTGAAATGGTTGAATTAGTATAAAGTTGTATAAATTGCTTACGGAAAATGTTTGATGTGACGAGACGGATTTTGCCCGTTCGAAAATCGACATCCATACTTCATATCGTATTCGAATGCCGTAGATTCGACCGTTTAAACCCGATTCGCCGGAGCTTATAACAACATTAAGTAAATAACATAGCGGAATAAAAGAATAATACATTGATATACAGCTTTGATACAATATCTGATACAAAAGATTATCCAATAGTTATCAATATACATCAGAGATATGATACAACAAAATAGCAGCGGAAAAGAAAAATAGATAACATCTAGCAGTGGAACCACTAACTCTAAGATAGTCTTCAAAAGAGAACTCCGAGAATTGCAACTCCATTTCCAAGAATCAATCCTGCAATAGCTCGAATTCCCAATAAAGATGCACCAACCTAAGCAAGTACAATCCATATCCAAAGACTGAACTAGCTCCAGATAATCTACTGAACCTAGCTATCTAAAAAACCCAAACTCTAGACTGCTCGTGTAGAAAAAAATGAGCACCCAGAGTTTAGGAAAGAACAATAAACTCCGGATCAGTCGTGGGACTGGTGTGAGCAACAAAAACAGTTTTATCTTTAAAAACAAGCAACGAAATATTTTAAAACCAATTCGCAATGCTTTTAAAAATGAGACTACCATAAGGCCTCCCACACACACACACAATGCAAACGCAGAATCGAAGGAGATTTCTCCTTATGATAGTCAAAGATGCTTGATACGCATTAAAAAGAAACATTTGATATTATTACTAGTGCATAGTGTAGGAAAAATTTATTTCGAAAGTAAAGATATAAATCTTAGCCAACATACGACCATTATCGTATGCCTACTATAGCTACCATGTTCAATAGCAGGTTACCGCCACATTCCATGGCAGGTTCTCCAACTAAAACCGTACAAGTCTCGTATTGTTTCTTTGGATTTCCAACAAATGGTCAGGCCATGGAACTTCCCATTGCTACATGAGAACGCCTCTGGAAGGACGTCCCCGAGAACCGAACCGGATCTCTGCAAACACAAGGCCGGGTTACCCCTAACTGGGTAACTACTGACACGAGTATGCCATCTCCCGGTTGTAACCAACCTTTAACCGGGGCCGCAGCAACAAATCACAAAGTAATATATATATATATCTGCTATATCAACATAAGTTAAGTATATAGGCTCCATACCATGATACCACTTCTATCCAGAAGAAAATGCACATACCCTAAGGGGTGCTACCCCCAATAACCTTGCCGCATCTTTCCTGTTTCGACCATTTCGGGTGTGAGGTCCGACGAAGTTTCGTCCACAAAGCCACGCTTTATACAAAAGCTGTGCTTTAGGTCAACAAATGATCATAGAAATGATCACAAAGATAAATGATCAAACAAATGATCATATCACAAATGATCAAACAATGATCATTTCACAGCAACACTCAGCATGTCACATTACCAAATTGGGAATATATCGCTGATAACCATCAACTACATAACCTCTGAGCTCGTACGTCTCAGAGAAGGGTGTTAAGCTAAGAGAATAAATTCTCCGCCACCAACAGAAATATATTTGAAAGAAATCAGCTTTATATCTCAAATTGTAATGTCAGGCATAACAATCCATACAATTCTGTTCTGGGTTCGAACAGAACCGAAGGCACTTCCAAAGAAGTCTTTGCAATCCGGATATTCACAATCCCGAACGGATTTCCCATCACTTAGGGAGTCTCTATACCGGCGCGACTCGGTGCAGAAACAATCGATAGGTCATCCTATCGCTTTCGCAAATACCCGGTCTTCACCACCGGTCTTCAAATGCTATCCATAACGTCAAATCACATATTCAGAATGGGTTATATGACACAAAGGTCCTTTCCCGGTTAAACCGAATAGTGAGCGAAAATATTTTTAAAACATATGGATATGGGATTTCAATTAAGTCACAACTTAATAATTCAAAACTTTCTTTTCAATGGTTTAACTAATTACCATTTTAAATCTTTTAAACAAAAGATTTATTTCATAAGGTTCACCTAGTTTCACAAAGATTCATTCCCAGATTTCAAAACCATTCCGTTTCAAAAAGATTAATTCATTTAAATCTTTTAAATCAAATATTTGTCTCATAGTTTTCAAATCGTTCCCAAATATTCATTTTCAAAATTCGTTTTCCGAATATTCATCTATATCTTGGAAAACTATTTTTATTTAACTTGGAATTCCTTTTAATAAGATTTGAAACGAAAGCTTAAAAACAACAGTTTTAATTTGGATAAACCCGTTTTCTTTTATACAAGTTACAATCTTTGGTTCAACTCGAATTCCCAAAACAATACTTTAAATATGGTTTCAAACCGTATATAACTAACATAACATTTTTAATCCCTGATTTCAAATCATAGAATTCAATTCCTAATTTAGAATTCAAATTTAAATCAAATTATTTAAATTTCCAAAACTAAATCAAGTAATTTAAAAATAAGTTTTTTTTTCTTGAAATTCCATTCCAAAAGCTTTTCACATTTATTCCGATTCCATTTCCAAAACATTTGAATTTAAAAATTCAAATTCAAAACTATTTCAAAATCTGCGACTTAACTGATTTCCTCGTGAAATCCATAATTGTGTGTGTATGGTGTGGTCCATGGGTTTTACACAATAGTGCACAATCATTCAGTCATCACAGATTAAAACACAGAAATATAATTGATAAGCGATATAAACTATAACGCTTATCGTACATTCACAGATTCACAGATAATACACAGTTCAATTCACGGAACAAAATATCACAGATCAGATAGGAAAGTCAATTCAAGGCATCTCATACAATACAATCATTCATGAGTAAGTCAAGTATTCAATAGTCATTTATAAGCAAGATTAATTAAATCGTTTTTAATCCTAATCAATTTAATTTATTTCCAAGTAAATTTATTACTTATGAATTAATTATCCCATTTTGATTTATTAATTACAAATCATTTGATATTAATAAATAAATCAATCACCTTAATTAATTGAATTATTCTTGATTAATCATATCAATTAAATCAACCTTTTAAACCAATTTCATAATTAATTATCTTTAATCAATCAAAATATCCAACTTTAATTTTAATAAGTGATTAATCCTTAAAATCATTTCTTAATTAATTATTACATCTTAATTACATGATTATTTTATCAAATCAATTATTCACTTGAACTAATTTAATGAGTGCATATCATTTTATCTTCACTAATTCAAATTTAAAATATTTTCTATCTAATGTTTTAATTATCATCACAAAACAAATTTAAACAATTTGTTTCAAATTTATTTTTTTCATATTTCATTTTAAACTTAAGGGTTAAAATGAGTAAATCCCAATTTTAACAAAGTTTTCCAAAAACCACTTAAACTTCTTAATCTCAGGCTTAAAGAAATTCAAAACATTTCCTTTTGAACCAGATTTTAAAACTTGATTTTGAATTGGGAACAAACAGTTTTCCAAAGAAACCTGTAACAACTTTAATACCCGAGCCCCTCTTCTATTTGCTTCGAGCAAAAATTCGAAACACACGAGAATTTCCCGAATTCCCATCTTGATCCTATCTTCTTCCCTCCTCTCTCTTTTTTTCTTCAAAACTGTTAAGTAAAAAAAACAATAAGGCACGAACAACACACGCAAAACTCGAGCAAAATCCCGTGTTCCTTCTCCTTCCCCCAAAGACGCAACATCATTAGGCACTGAATAATACCGCGTGCACGTGCACGAGCAACGGAGGCGACTCCGACCCTAGGCGAACCTTCCGGCACGTTGACTATCACCCCTACGACCCTCTCCAGTCATCAAAATACCCAAACTCGCCTCGAATTAAAATCGAGCCACCCATTCAAAACTGGAACCCACGAACTGGAAACACCCTCAAACCTGAAACCACCTCGTACCGCCGCTACGCAGTAACAGAACCCACGCGCCTTCGCCACGAGCTTCCCCTATCGACCACTCACCACCACCCATCAACCCTATCTGGACCGATGCGACATAGATTGCACCATTGCCTCGATAATCGATCAGCAAAAACACAGAGATAAAACCCTAAATCGTTTTCGCCCTCAACCTCCTTGCATTAGGATTTTTTCCTAATATTTTTCCTATACTCGAGAATCATCAAGCTAGCTATACAACAATTTTCATCATTTCAGATTTGTTGTATCTCCATAAATTTACAAAAAATCATTTTTTGTTCATCGTCGAACCACTCTTAACCCACTCTCGTAAAAATCATCAAACTGAGCTTAAAAATCTCATTTTCCAATAAGGATTCAAAATACGTATTCGAATTTGCAAATCTTAGGTTCGAATTTTATTAAATTTTGAAATTTTCTCTGTAGAACTTGAGTTGTTCATCCTGTATATGTTTTACTCTTCATGAAACTATTTTTATATCACAATTCATTCTTAAAGACATTTATTTTGTTTTGAAACTAAAGTTTAATATTGATTAGAAAAGAAGAATTTGAATTTTTTTCTTGTTGTATTGAGACTCTGAGACTAAGCAGAGAAGAAGCACTGATTCAAGCAGATATTCATAGAGCAATGTTAACATATTTTCAAGAAAAGGAAAAAAAAACTAACTGCTGCTCACTCAAAATTATATTCAATTTCCAGAAACAGAGAATAGATACTTAAAATTGAAATGTGATGTTACTCACCTTCCAAATCATTGTTTGAATCCAGGTGTTTACAAGTTGGAGTTTGGTTTATCTGAAGCTTTACTTTTGATCTGAATTTTGATCTGCTACTTGATATAATTGAGTTGAAACTGAAGCTTTTCTTTGCTTCTAAACTGTCAAGCTTTGATTGATTGGAAAATGTTTTATGTTGAATGATTGTTTGAGTTAAAGAATGGCCTTTATACTTCAGTTTATAATGGTGAACAAAACTGAGATGAGAAGGTGATGTATATAAAAATGAAGTTATAGGTGATGTTGTAGTGTATTGGGTGATGGTTTATGTTGTACAATAGTCATGGCTGAAGATAATTTTAACTCCTATTCGTATGTACTTTGATTGGTCTTCATCATTTGCAAGTGTGCATGCATATATACTTTCCTGTCATATGTATATCAGAGGTTACTTTATAAAGGGAGGCTGCAGTGATGTTGTACTGATATGTTATTGTACTTTTTTTTAGTTATGTTTTGGTTGTACTTATTTATGCATATGTATATTTTAATTTGTTTGTTCACACTTTATCTTTGACAAAGCTTCTTTGTGGTGGCTGATGATGCTTTCATTAAATGCATGACATTTGTTCCCATGCTTGCCTTACTTCAGTACTTTTGCTTGCATACTAAAACTTTTATATTTGTTTGTATTTACTTTGTTTTTTTTATGTTTATATGTGAATGTATTTCTTATTTAAATATTTATCCTTAACTTACATACTTATTTTAGTTGTACAAAAGATATTTATATTTTTACTTTGTTTTGTTCATTTTATTTTATTATATTTTTTTTTCCATGTTGCTTTTTACTTGTGTTAGTGTTCATACTTATGTTAATACTTATTATTATTTCAAACCATTTGTAACAATTTCTATTTATTTTAAAAACCATTTATTTAAGATTTTATCTCAAATCCAATATATACATATATATTCACATATATACAAATTTCCAAATTCATATGACTTAATATATTTTCTATTTGGATCGGGGAAACTCGCTGCCATTTAAAATCAATTTTACAAATTTTAATTCAAAAATTCATTTAAATTATCAATTTAAATTCATAAAAATCCGAGGTCGTTACAACCTTCCCCCCTTAAAAGAATTTCGTCCTCGAAATTGCACTGCTCTTTTCATGAATTATACACCCATAGAAAAGACTAATGCCAATTCAAACTATACTAGTAATCATATGGATATTTTCAGGTAATTCATAATATATCTCATATAAAATGCTACTCATAATATTAGTACACAAGTTATAGTCATATATAACTCTACTAACATCCAACCTTCACTACAATATAAATTCCAAAGCGCGTACATAAACATACCTTAACCAAAAGAAGTCAATCCAACCAATCACAGATCCTCACTGTCAGAACTTCCTCTCTCAGGCCCCGACAGTTCTGTAACTTCAGCCTCATCGTCTGTCTCAAAAAATTCCTCTGGGTCAGAGTCTATCTGAATAAAACCTCCACCATCTAGCTCTTGTCTTCTATAACATCATCATCCTCTATAGCATTATCTAAATCCCAATGAATTTCTTCATCACCTTCGGACTCTATCTCCATTTCAGGTTCTTCTTCCACCTCAAACTCTTCCTCAAATTCTTCGTCGAACTCTTCTTCAAATTCTTCTTCGAACTCTTCTTCAAATTCTTCTTCGAATTCCTCTTCGAACTCTTCTTCATTTCCGGACTCCTCCTTGGGTTCTTCAACTTGAGGTTGTGGCTGCACCACAGGTTCTTCTGGCACCTCCTCACGTCCTGATGGTTCACCCAAATCATCTCGAATCCTACTAGATGAACCAAAATCACCAACCCTTCTGGCCTTTCCACCTTGGCTGATGCTATTTTTCCACTACAATTAAAATCTAAATCTAAATTTTAAGATCCTAAAGGTTTTAGAATTTTATAGGTTGAGAAATACAACAAAGTTTATATTTCAGATTTTATGCTACCCAAGAAGTTATAACAGAAATCTAAAATTTGGTTTTAAACGAAATCGTTTTATCGACACAATTCAATTTATCCTTCATATTCCATTTATCAATTTAACTCAATTTAAAATTCCCAATTTTATCTAAGATTCCTAATTTCAAATTTCAAATTTCAAATTCTTATTCATTAAGGTTTAAATCCAAAAATGATAAGAAATCGATGAAGTACGAAGAAAGAATTTCTACAACGATTCGTAGGGCATCATTACACCGAAACTTCTTTCTGGAGCTGTCACGAAGCAATCAAAAGAATTGAAAAGACGAATCAAAGGAAATTGATAAGAAAGATGTTTCCACTGTTGTTACAGAGTATCGACCATTTATTGTCGTACTTCCATGTCCCCTATCTCGTTCTCTTCTTGCACTCATACTCACTATCACTATCACTGGATAGTAAGAGAATTTATTGAGGCATTCAAACGGATATCTTAGGGATTAATCATTCTAGGGTTTACTTCACCCTATCTCTAATGAGCAACTTAATGTGTTATACTCCTGAGCTAAGGTTTAACCTTAGCTCTGATACGAAATGTGACGAGACGGATTTTTCCCGTTCGAAAATCGGCATCCATACTTCACATCGTATTCGAATGCCATAGATTCGACCGTTCAAACCCGATTCGCCGGAGCTTATAACAACATTAAGTAAATAACATAGCGGAATAAAAGAATAATACATTGATATACAGCTTTGATACAATATCTGATACAACAGATGATCCAAAAGATATCAATATACATCAGAGATATGATACAACAAAATAGCAGCGGAAAAGAAAAATAGATAACTTCTAGCAGCGGAACCACTAACTCTAAGATAGTCTTCAAAAGAGAACTCCGAGAACTGCAACTCCATTTCCAAGAATAATTCCAGCAATAGCTCGAATTCCCAATAAAAATGCACCAAGCTAAGCAAGTACAGTCCATATCCAAAGAATGAACTAGCTCCAGATAATCTACTGAACCTAGCTATCTGAAAAACCCAAACTCTAGACTGCTCGTGTAGAAAATAATGAGCACCCAGAGTTTAGGAAAGAACAATAAACTCCGGATCAGTCGTGGGACTGGTGTGAGCGACAAAAACAGTTTTATCTTTAAAAACAAGCAACGAAATATTTTAAAACCAATTCGCAATGCTTTTAAAAATGAGACTACCATAAGGCCTCCCGCACACACACACAATGCAAACGCAGAATCGAAGGAGATTTCTCCTTATGATAGTCAAAGATGCTTGATACGCATTAAAAAGAAACATTTGATATTATTACAAGTGTATAGTGAAGGAAAAATTTATTTCGAAAGTAAAGATATAAATCTTAGCCAACATACGACCATTATCGTATGCCTACTATAGCTACCATGTTCAATAGCAGGTTACCGCCACATTCCATGGCAGGTTCTACAACTAAAACCGTACAAGTCTCATATTGTTTCTTTGGATTTCCAACAAATGGTCAGGCCAAGGAACTTCCCATTGCCACATGAGAATGCCTCTGGAAGGACGTCCCCGAGAACCAAACCGGATCTCTGCAAACACAAGGTCGGGTTACCCCTAACTGGGTACTACTGACACGAGTATGCCATCTCCCGGTTGTAACCAACCTTTAACCAGGGCCCCAGCAAAAATCACAAAGTAATATATATATATATCTGCTATATCAACATAAGTTAAGTATCTAGGCTCCATACCATGATACCACTTCTATCCAGAAGGAAATGCACATACCCTAAGGGGTGCTACCCCCAATAACCTTGCTGCATCTTTCCTTTCTCGACCATTTCGGTTGTGAGGTCCGACGAAGTTTCGTCCACAAAGCCACACTTTATACAAAAGCTGTGCTTTGGGTCAACAAATGATCATAGAAATGATCACAAAGATAAATGATCAAACAAATGATCATATCATAAATGATCAAACAATGATCATTTCACAGCAACACTCAGCATGCCACATTACCAAATTGGGAATATATCGCTGATAACCATCAACTACATAACCTCTGAGCTCGTACGTCTCAGAGAAGGGTGTTAAGCTAAGAGAATAAATTCTCCGCCACCAACAGAAATATATTTGAAAGAAATCAGCTTTATATCTCAAATTGTAATGTCAGGCATAAAAATCCATACATGTCTGTTCTGGGTTCGAACAGAACCGAAGGCACTTCCAAAGAAGTCTTTGCAATCCGGATATTCACAATCCCGATCGGATTTCCCATCACTTAGGGAGTCTCTATACCGACGCGACTTGGTGCAGAAACAATCGATAGGTCATCCTATCGCTTTCGCAAATACCTAGTCTTCACCACCGGTCTTCAAATGCTATCCATAACGTCAAATCACATATTCGGAATGGGTTATATGACACAAAGGTCCTTTCCCGGTTAAACCGAATAGTGAGCAAAAATATTTTTAAAACATATGGATATGGGATTTCAATTAAGTCACAACTTAATAATTCAAAACTTTCTTTTCAAATGGTTTAACTAATTACCATTTTAAATCTTTTAAACAAAAGATTTATTTCATAAGGTTCACCTAGTTTCACAAAGATTCATTCCCAGATTTCAAAACAATTCCGTTTCAAAAAGATTAATTCATTTAAATCTTTTAAATCAAATTTTTGTCTCATAGTTTTCAAATCGTTCCCAAATATTCATTTTCAAAATTCGTTTTCCGAATATTCATCTATATCTTGGAAAACTATTTTTATTTAACTTGGAATTCCTTTTAATAAGATTTGAAACGAAAGCTTAAAAACAACAATTTTAATTTGGATAAACCCGTTTTCTTTTATACAATTTACAATCTTTGGTTCAACTCGAATTCCCAAAACAATACTTTAAATATGGTTTCAAACCGTATATAACTAACATAACATTTTTAATCCCTAATTTCAAATCATAGAATTCAATTCCTAATTTAGAATTCAAATTTAAATCAAATTATTTAAATTTCCAAAACTAAATCAAGTAATTTAAAAATAAGTTTTTTTTCTTGAAATTCCATTCCAAAAGCTTTTCACATTTATTCCGATTCCATTTCCAAAACATTTGAATTTAAAAATTCAAATTCAAAACTATTTCAAAATCTGCGACTTAACTGATTTCCTCGTGAAATCCATAATTGTGTGTGTTTGGTGTGGTCCATGGGTTTTACACAATAGTGCACAATCATTCAGTCATCACAGATTAAAACACAGAAATATAATTGATAAGCGATATAAACTATAACGCTTATCGTACATTCACAGATTCACAGATAATACACAGTTCAATTCACGGAACAAAATATCACAGATCAGATAGGAAAGTCAATTCAAGGCATCTCATACAATACAATCATTCATGAGTAAGTCAAGTATTCAATAGTCATTTATAAGCAGGATTAATTAAATCGTTTTTAATCCTAATCAATTTAATTTATTTCCATGTAAATTTATTACTTATGAATTAATTATCCCATCTTGATTTATTAATTACAAATCATTTGATATTAATAAATAAATCAATCACCTTAATTAATTGAATTATTCTTGATTAATCATATCAATTAAATCAACCTTTTAAACCAATTTCATAATTAATTATCTTTAATCAATCAAAATATCCAACTTTAATTTTAATAAGTGATTAATCCTTAAAATCATTTCTTAATTAATTATTACATCTTAATTACATGATTATTTTATCAAATCAATTATTCACTTGAACTAATTTAATGAGTGCATATCATTTTATCTTCACTAATTCAAATTTAAAATATTTTCTATCTAATGTTTTAATACCCGAGCCCCTCGTCTATTTGCTTCGAGCAAAAATTCGAAACACACGAGAATTTCCCAAGTTCCCATCTTGATCCTATCTTCTTCCCTCCTCTCTCTTTTTTTCTTTAAAACTGTTAAGTAAAAAAAAAAAAATAAGGCACGAACAACACACGCAAAACTCGAGCAAAATCCCATGTTCCTTCTCCTTCCCCCAAAGACGCAACATCATTAGGCACTGAATAATACCGCGTGCACGTGCACGAGCAACAGAGGCGACTCCGACCCCAGGCGAACCTTCCGGCACGTTGACTATCACCCCTACGACCCTCTCCAGTCATCAAAATACCCAAACTCGCCTCGAATTAAAATCGAGCCACCCATTCAAAACTGGAACCCACGAACTGGAAACACCCTCAAACCTGAAACCACCTCGTACCGCCGCTACACAGTAACAGAACCCACGCGCCTTCGCCACAAGCTTCCCCTATCGACCACTCACCACCACCCATCAACCCTATCTGGACCTATGCGACATAGATTGCACCATTGCCTCGATAATCGATCGGCAAAAACACAGAGATAAAACCGTAAATCGTTTTCGCCCCCAACCTCCTTGCATTAGGATTTTTTCCTAATATTTTTCCTATACTCGAGAATCATCAAGCTAGCTATACAACAATTTTCATCATTTCAGATTTGTTGTATCTCCAGAAATTTACAAAAAATCATTTTTTGTTCATCGTCGAACCACTCTTATCCCACTCTCGTAAAAATCATCAAACTGAGCTTAAAAATCTCATTTTCCAATAAGGATTCAAAATACGTATTCGAATTTGCAAATCTTAGGTTCGAATTTTATTAAATTTTGAAATTTTCTCTGTAGAACTTGAGTTGTTCATCCTGTATATGTTTTACTCTTCATGAAACTATTTTTATATCACAATTCATTCTTAAAGACATTTATGTTGTTTTGAAACTAAAGTCTAATATTGATTAGAAAAGAAGAATTTGAATTTTTTTCTTGTTGTATTGAGACTCTGAGACTAAGCAGAGAAGAAGCACTGATTCAAGCAGATATTCACAGAGCAATGTTAACATATTTTCAAGAAAAGGAAAAAAAAAACTAACTGCTACTCACTCAAAATTATATTCAATTTCCAGAAACAGAGAATAGATACTTAAAATTGAAATGTGATGTTACTCGCCTTCCAAATCATTGTTTGAATCCAGGAGTTTACAAGTTGGAGTTTGGTTTATCTGAAGCTTTACTTTTGATCTGAATTTTGATCTGCTACTTGATATAATTGAGTTGAAACTGAAGCTTTTCTTTGCTTCTAAACTGTCAATCTTTGATTGATTGGAAAATGTTTTATGTTGAATGATTGTTTGAGTTAAAGAATGGCCTTTATACTTCAGTTTATAATGGTGAACAAAACTGAGATGAGAAGGTGATGTATATAAAAATGAAGTTATAGGTGATGTTGTAGTGTATAGGGTGATGGTTTATGTTGTACAATAGTCATGGCTGAAGATAATTTTAACTCCTATTTGTATGTACTTTGATTGGTCTTCATCATTTTGCAAGTGTGCATGCATATATACTTTCCTGTCATATGTATATCAGAGGTTACTTTATAAAGGGAGGCTGCAGTGATGTTGTACAGATATGTTATTGTACTTTTTTTTTAGTTATGTTTTGGTTGTGCTTATTTATGCATATGTATATTTTAATTTGTTTGTTCACACTTTATCTTTGACAAAGCTTCTTTGTGGTGGCTGATGATGCTCTCAATAAATGCATGACATTTGTTCCCATGCTTGCCTTACTTCAGTACTTTTGCTTGCATACTAAAACTTTTATATTTGTTTGTATTTACTTTGTTTGTTTATGTTTATATGTGAATGTATTTCTTATTTAAATATTTATCCTTAACTTACATACTTATTTTAGTTGTACAAAAGATATTTATATTTTTACTTTGTTTTGTTCATTTTATTTTATTATATATTTTTTCCATGTTGCTTTTTACTTGTGTTAGTGTTCATATTTATGTTAATACTTATTATTATTTCAAACCATTTGTAACAATTTCTATTTATTTTAAAAACCATTTATTTAAGATTTTATCTCAAATCCAATATATACATATATATTCACATATATACAAATTTCCAAATTCATATGACTTAATATATTTTCTATTTGGATAGGGGAAACTCGTTGCCATTTAAAATCAATTTTACAAATTTTAATTCAAAAATTCATTTAAATTATCAATTTAAATTCATAAAAATCCAGGGTCGTTACATTTGATGAGCATTTCTTTTAGAATTCACATGTTTTAACCATTGTAACTAAGTGAAATATAGTTAAACTGCATATATTTGGCACTTACATGTTTAAATTGAGTAAGTACAGATACCTGGAAGCCGTGTGGCTGGATTTGGTAGTGCCATTTGCTAAAAATAATAAGCCGCTTGCTTAAAATGCTAAATAAGGTACGCCTATGCAATAAAAATAGGAAATATGAACTGTTTTTGGTTTTTCCCAGCGGGTGGGTCGATGTATACATATTTATCTCTTTTGTCAAATTGCAAAAGCTCCTCCGTACAAAGGGGACTCTGCCAAAAATTTTCAGAAATTTTGGGAGTTAGAATTTTTTTGAAAATTTTGGAAAATTTTGTTAACGACAAAATGGTTTAAAATTGGAAATTGAAATATCTTAGTAAATGAAACTAATTAAAATAATGATATGAATTAGTAATAAATGACAAATAAAATTTATATATATTCAGAATTGAAAAAAATAAATTAATTGAATTCATATAGAAATGGAGATAAACCAATGTGAATAGAAATGGATATAAATTGAAGTGATAAGACGGAAATAAATAAAGGAACATATAGAATGCTTATATTAACTTAAGAAGGGAATGGTCAATTCTTAATTGGGAATTGAATATTGCAAACATATTCTAAGTTGATATTTGAATGAATAGATATTGGCATTGGTAAGAAAGTCAATAAAATTTTAAGTTGTGTTTGTATATTAGTGATAAGCAGGATATGCAGGTATTATAAAGAGAAAAGAGAATTGATTTTGATTTCAGAAGAGAAATTTGAAATGCTCGACAAAAAGGGTATGTATTTAAATTTGGTATGAAATTTGATTAGGATTTGGATTGAGCCACTTGGCGTTTTGTTTTCTTTTTGGATTTGGGAGGCCGTAGAGCCATTTTGTAGTTGTACCGAGCTAGGCGCGCATAGGAGACGCTGGCAAAAAATTTCGGAAATTTAGGGAGTTAGAAAAATTTTGATAATTCAAAATTTAGTTTTAAATTGAAACTCGAATGATTAAGAAAATAGTATAGTTTGAAACTATGGGAGAGTTGAGAAGTTAATAAGAATGATAATGGGTCTTTTGTAAAAAGATAGTTGGTTAGATGTTGAATTGATTGGTTTTGGAGGTAAGTAAACGGGTATTGGACCATTCTTCCTAACTAGTAATTTCGGGGACGAAATTCTTTTAAGGGGGGAGGAATGTGACGACCCGAAATTTCTAGCAATTTAAATTTGAATAAATAATTGATTTTTAAAAATATTTAAAGGTTAATTTTTTAATTTGAATTCAAATATTATTATTGATAGCACTTAAGTTATTAGATTTAAATAAACTGAAATTGGATGAATTGTTGAATCTGGAGTTTTAAGCCTATTACAAATAATTTGAAGGCTTATAAAATCTATATTGATAATACTAAAGATAATAGAAGTGTTAAAATTGAATTTAACAGTGATCTATTCATTTTTAAAATTTATGCTGTTTAAATTGAATTTAAAAATAGCCTTCCGAGGCACAGTCTCAGAATTTAACGAAACCAGTTCCATTGGGTCCGTAATATTGAATTATTATCGGATTTCAAATTTCGTATTTATCGGAGTCAGCGTGTGAGTGTACGAGATATAAACGTACTGAAAATTTAATTGATTATAAACTAATGAAATTTAGTTTAATTAGTTAAGCTTCTTGTGAACGCCAAGTCTTCCCTTATCTTCTCGTATACTTCAACACTCGTCACTTTTTTTATCAAAGCCCTTCTTCATGTTTAAAAAAAAAATTGTAGACAGTTTGTTTATGAAATTTCAATGGCCGAGCGTTTCTCACATATTCCATCAGAAATCGAAATCGAAAATAAAAAGCTACTTCCCTTTTCCCTTCATACGGTCGTTCGTTCAAAAAAATAAATTCAAAAATCAAATAAAAGACTGAGCAATTCCTTTTCCTCCTCTAGCGATTCGAATTCCATCCAAATCAAATTTCCAAATTGTAAATTTGTTCGAAACCACAGTTGCGAGCTCGATCTCAAGCTCGAAATTGGTGACGAGAGGCTAGGGCATCGCTTGTTGTCTTCGGTTATCAAGACGCATAGGGGGTTCGAATGTGCTGTTCGATGTTGCTTCTGAGGCAGGTGCGTGAGCAACCAAACTCGCGACATGATGGAAGCTCGCGTGCTCGGAGGGTTGGATGATGTGAAGGTTCAAGCAGGGGAGCTCGGGCTTGCGAGCACGAGGCCGTGGAGGGGTCGCGACATCTAGGTCGCGAGGCTGTAGATTGGGCATTGCGTATGGCGAAGCATTTGATGGCAGTTTGCCGCTGGGGTTCGTGGAATGCTGGGATTAAGGATGAGGTACTCGCTATTTCATTTTCTTCCTTTTTTTTTGAAAATATTTTTTTTGTGATATATATGTATGAATATATACATAAAAAGGGATTTTAAATCAAGATTTTTATTTTTACAGTAAAGCAGATTTTTGTTTATTATTTATAAAAAGAAAAAAGAAAAAAAGAAAGAAATAAAATTAAAATATTTTAAAACAGCAAGTTATTTTATTTACAAATTGAAACAGTAAATACATATATATACACATAAGATTCAGAAAGGGGAAATTGTAAATGGGAATACATATTATGGTTATAAGTATATATGTGGTTTCAATAAAAGGAAAATGAGTATACACATACGTGTTTTAATTTTCTAATTATTTTAATAATGGATTTGGTGAAAAAAAATGGTTTAACTAACCTATTTAAATTAGTTACTAAAAGATCTAAAAAGGGAAATTAGTTTAAATTTAAATCATTAGTCAAATTTTAATTCTTGGATAAAGTTAAATTTATTAAACGGTAACTGGTTTCTAGATTAGTTCGAATATTAATAAAATAATCTATTATTTGTTCAAGTTCATGAAAAACAAGTCGAGATGGATATGATGGCATATAAAAAGGCAAAGGTGAGTTAATCTCACTCAGTTAAATAAATTTAAATGATTAAATTTAAATAATTGATTGATGTGCTATAGTATGGTATATTCTGGAATTGGCATATTATTGTGCTAACATCTGTGGATGTAGGGAAAACAGGTTGGACGGATCCAACTGGACCCCTCAACTTTTATTTAAATTATTTAATATTCTCTGTTATGATTAGCTGATATTCTATGATGGATTATATTGAAATATGGAATGCTATGGTTTGATTGGAAATTATTAGATGTGATGGATTACCAAAAATATATAAATTGGATTTGGAAAGATAATAAAAGAAGTGAATTTGTAAGTAAAATAATTATAGAAAATTTGAATAAATTTAAGAATCAATTGGAAAAGAAATAAAGTGCCCTTTAAATCTTAAGTTTAGTAAGGGAAATTTGAATAATCAGATGATTTATGAATTTTAAATATTAATGTTATTATTTTAAAAGAATAAAACGTTTATTTAAAATTTAAGATTCAATTTATTGAAAGAATAAAGAAGAAATTTGGAAGAAGCTGAAATTGGTATATTTCAGTTAAAAGGTATAAAATCAAACGGAAAATAATAATAATAAACATAAAGTCCATAATTAATGAATTTTGAGATAAATTGATAAGTAGAGAAATTTATTTCAAATGGAATAAATTGGGAATCAATTTGGAAAATTGATTTAAGTGATTGAAGTTGGAATTCTCCTTGGATAACCAAGTACGTTTCCAAGGTAAATTTTTAAATATAAGTTAAAAGATTAAAAGTTTTTTTAAAAAAACAAGTTTTGGAAAATTTCTTATTTCTAATATTTAAATTCTAAAGTAAGTATTTTTCTCTTAATCTATTATAGTAGTAATTCTTTAAAGAATGACTTAATATTATGTTTTTAAAAGTATAAATCTAAGTTTAGGTTTATTAAGTAACCTTATTTTCAAATATTCATATAATATGTATATTTAACAAATTATTGAAGTAGTTTTAATTTAAATGTTTTAAAGGTATATATTTCAAAGTAAAGTGTTTTAAATTATTTTTAAAATTTAGTTTTGTGCTTGGTAATTTCAGTGGAGATAGAAAATATTTGGGAAAGTTTATTCTGAAAAGAAAGATGGTTTTGAAACTGTTTTCAAAGGATTGAAAATAGAAATATATCTTGTGAATATATTTTTGCAATAAATAAATAATTTGGGGAAATTATTTATTGTTGATGGATGTTTGTGAATATAAATTGATAGTTAAATCACCGACTATCAATATTGGACAAATATGTTGATCGTTTCGAAGAGACCGAGATCGAGATTTATTTCTCGAAAACCACTTCGATTCGGTTTGTACGTTTCAGTGTAAACGATTTTGGACTCGAAGATGGAGCAGTGAAGTACAAGGGTTAGTCGCTACTAATCCTAAGGATATTTCCAAAATGGATGTAGTAGGAATAGTGCCTTCGGTTCCGTTCGAACCCGGGACGGACTTGTATAGATGAATGCTTGCGAAACATCATCAGGTGGACGATGAGCAATCTAAGGATATTGTTCTTAAAGGTAACGCTTAGCCTCAAGCCTCATCAAATAGGAATGACTGAAAATCAGGGGTTATGCAGCAAGGCTAAGTGGGTAGCACCCAAGCAGGGTGAGGTCATTCCAGTCTAGATGTCCCTTTTTATTTCGGCTTAGTGGTACGGTTGCTGATCCCAACCGCGGGGTGATCTCACTCGGGACTGTCCAGTAAGGGATGGTTCCGGCCTTGTGTTGCAGGGGAGCGGGCGTACTCCTCGGTACGGTGATCTAGGCCCCGTACTGTAACAGGTGGTACCCCAGTGCCTAGTCATTGGTTGGAAATCCATTCTCCCTACGAGCCTTCTACGAGTTTTGTTTGTATTACCCACTCTGTGGCCAGTAGCTGGAATTTAATAATGTAACAATTTTGGCTATTTTAGAAGTATTTGTATATAGACCCTATTATAATATCAGAGGATTTCTATAAAAATTGTTTTAGCTATCGTAAGGTAAAAACCCGACATGTTTATTTGTGGCGTGGTCTTACGAGATGCTTTTGTTTTCAAAGGATTTTTGAAACTTTAATAATTAATTGGATGTGATTTTCTCACGCTGGTTTTCCAGACTGACTCGGGTGTTATTTAACTGTAATGCTCGGGTCAGACCGAGTATTATAGGATACAGGTGATGCTGTGGAGCTCAGGAGACGAGCAGGAGGACGATACGTACTCTCGTACTTGTTATATATATATGTATATATATATATATATTCTCCTGTTTGAGTTGTTGTGTATCTTGAGTTGTTGTGTATCCATTTGTATGATATTGATGTTGAGCTGTGATTGATGTACTCTGATGATCTAATATATAAACAGATATATTTGATTTTGAGTAAAGATCATTTATTATCTATTATATTTTATTCCGCTGCGATGGTTAGATTCTGATGTTGATTTCTATTTTCTTCTTCTACCTCTCTTCTTCTTTAACCAAATGGTTCGCATTTCTGTGCAACTTGAGTTGATTTACGTAGAATAGTGTTGACTCAAGGGGTACGGATTTGCGGGCCATTACAACAATGTTACCATTACACGTTAATTTTGCATGTCAAATGTTAATAGGTATTTCAAGAAAAAGAACATGTCAAATCCATTATAAAATTAAGTATACATTAAAATCTAAAACATTTGACATGTTCTCCTATGATATAATCTCATGTCCAACTCTTTATTCTACAGTGCTTGAAACAAAGGAATTGATTAATTAAACCCAACATAAAATCAGTTTTGAAGGGAAGGACAATTTATTTGGCTTAGATAACTTCAATCAATATCTTATTGAAAGGCCTTACCACCTTGACTCAAATAAGTAGTTAATATCATTTTATTTTTATTTATCATGTGGTATTACTTAAAAAATTATTTTTGTAGGTTCGTAAGGCAATACTAACCAATTTGTTGATGCATTTTATTGGATATAATAATTAACTTGGTCATAACTGAGATATAATAACCTGTAATTTACAATAACCTAAAATATTGCATAGCTCAGGCTAACTGTCTTTTTAAAATGTTTTTATATTTATTCGATTATTATAAGAAATATTGTTCTTTGATACCATAGCAAAACAAAATTTTAATTTTTAAAAACAATAATATGGGCTTAAAAAACCCAAACATATGTATTTATGTTCTGTGTAGGCCAGACAATAAACTCTTGTCTTTACGTATAGGCTAGATTAAAGCTTGGTTCCAAATTATTGATACTAATATGTTTTTAACCAATTTATTCTTCTTTTTATTTCATTGTTTGGAGTAATCTGAATTTTTTTCCTATTGCAACCAAATGCACTATTCATCTTTTTGGAAAGCCTATTCGGACTTAAAAATCCTCTAAAATTATAAACGTACTATTATTACTTTTTAAATTATTTATATTTTTTCTCTAGCGATGAATAATTGTATATACTTCAAAAAACTGTTAATATCTTCTAAAATAGGTTTAATCTGTAGTTTATAGTAACTATGCTTGTAAGTCTAATTGATGAAACTGTTTGATAAACCATAGTTGTACATTAGTTAGGCAGTAATCAACA
This sequence comes from Allium cepa, assembly GCA_030765085.1. Taxonomy (NCBI): domain Eukaryota; kingdom Viridiplantae; phylum Streptophyta; class Magnoliopsida; order Asparagales; family Amaryllidaceae; genus Allium; species Allium cepa. Next base: position 233,016,605 of record CM060938.1, read on the forward strand.
TGAAAACATAAACAAGTTAGTAAAATAGATGGAAAATTTAAAAACATACTATGGAATAAAATTATTTAGATTTGTTCATTTTGCAGCTGAATAACGTGCGATTGATTATATCATGGTTGATTTTTGTACCAACCACTTTTTTTATAGGCTCGTATTTGTGTTTAAAATTTTATATTACTTATATTGACATCATTGTACATATTGGTTGGTTCAAAATTTATTTAAGTAATGATTAAATGGACTATACAACAATGCTTTTGTGGTGCTTCAAATACTGACAAGCTTCATTACAATTATAGAATCTACAATATTTGACATCGTTAAAAGCATTCTTTAGTGATTTTAATAAAGATGTAATATTGCTAAAGAACGTATCAACTTCAAAAAAAATTTAAAAAACATATATTATATTCACTCTATTGTAGATGGAAGCAACTAAATATATGGAGCAATGAACTAAAAGTGATTTGTTTTCCTTTATTGTGGTCATTATCAACCTTGCAGTTTTTTATATTATTCCTATATTATGGGATGCAATTAAATATTTTCTTACTGAAGCAAGACTATAAAAAGAATAGAGTCGCATGTGTTGTTTACTCCCATCATAACATACTAATATTCAAATTTCATTGCATGCCACATTTACAATGTGACAACCGGAGTTGCTCAATCTATGCTCCTAAGGTGAAGTTTAGTTGGAGCTGTGAAGTAAGGATCAATTGTCTTATAGATGAACACTTTATATTTATTGATTAATTTTGTGACACTATTTTGTTATTCACCCATTTTAGGTATAATAATGATGCTTTGATTCCATTAATTTACATTATTTTAACCTTTTACATAATTCTTATCATATTCTAGTATGATAAGGAAACAACATTACAAATCGATATTCTAGTATGACTAAAACCATATGAATATATAGATGAGGAGAATATATATAGAAAAAAGGAGATCGAAGAAAGTCTTATTATTTCCTAGTTACTAATTTCTACTACATTACTATAAAAGGTGATTTGGGATGAGATTGGTGAACCAAATACAGATAGAGAGAGAATGATACTTGAGTTAGAACAAGAGGAATGCTTGGAAGCTTATAAAAGAAAATTTGACCAAGCAACCAAAATTAAAGAGAAAATGCGCCAAAAAATAGTCGATGTTATGCACAACTAGCTTCTTTACGTTCCGCGATAGAAGATGCGGGAATACATGTTGATCATTCAAATGGATATCCAAAGAACTTGAAAGAATATTTAATAATGATTATCGCACGCTTAGAGCGTCTGGCAATGGAAAGATGTGAGAGAAGGCCAACATAGACACCGGTTATTCTTAGGGTTTATGACTTAACCTCAACTAATCATTTATGTTAATGGGCAGGCCTTGGGGCATTTCATTTTGGAGTGGAAGGCAATTTTGCACATTTTTTGTTTATTTTTATTTTCATTTATTGTTGCACCTAACTAAGCCTAGTTCACATTTCCAATATATAGGAAGTAGTTGATGTAGTTATGGGGCTTCTTATTTTATTATCTATAGAATTATTGGTCTTCCATACATAATTTTTTATATATGAAATGTGACTAGAAAATTGTTGTTAACATGTTAAAAATAGTCATTTATTTAGCATAGAATTTACTAGATATTTACCATAATAAAACAGCAACATTTTATTAATGTAAACTTAAGATGATTTATCAACCAAGTAAAGAGATAATATTTAATCATGGTATTAATATGAATTTTTTATTTTTACTTAATAAAATATTGTAAAAAAAATTGTTATTATTCTAAGTTGTATTCGTAATGTTTGTATCTCAGTTGGTGTTCAAACTTGTTTTAAAGTGTAAATTCTTTCTATGATCATTCGAAATTAATATTGTTACAGATCCAACATACAACATAAGTTTCCTACAAAAGTGTTATTAACATTGGTTTATGTATATTATTACAATAGTCGTTCACATAGTCTTTAGTAGTACATTCGATTGGTCAGTTGGTTCATATCATGATTACATCGAATACCAATGCTTACATAAAATGAAAAACTTAAAGGAAGAAGTACTTTCCTTCAAAATGCTTTAGTTTTTCTATTTCAAAAAGAAATCAAGGAAATTTCATTTATTTGAGTGACATTCAATACATTAGTGTCTTATAGAGGATTTCCTACATTTGCTAACAGTTCACGGAGTAGAGTATTCGTTTGGGGCAGCTGATTTTCCATCATGTGGTGTATTTGAAGTAGAACCCAAAAAATGTCCGAACTAAAAATTCAGGAAATCAATTGTGGTTGGAGCAACTTCCTATGATCCACTCCAGTTACGCTTATTCATGGATGTTCTTTCTTGCAACTACAGTGGTGATTCCTACAATCTATTTACAAAGAACTGTAACCATTTTAGCAAGGATGTTTGCTTCAAATTAACTGGAAAATCAATTCCAAAATGGATCAATCGACTTGCTAAACTTGGTTCACGTTGTTGTTTCGTTTAAATGGCAGACAGCCAGATAAGATGCAGGTTTGCTATTTTATGTAAATATACATTTTTAGCCATGGAATGTTTGATATTTGTGTGTACATCCATTTATGTATATTTATTATGGAACATCGATGTTATAGCTCTTTTTATCTGAGTTATCTTATTTGAGATGTGCAAGGTTCTTTGGAGTTATGATACTTAAATTGTGTTGTTTATTAATATATATCAAATCTATTGTATGTTCTAGAAGAATATTTTTCATTTTCTAATTGAATTCTATAATCCTTCTTACCAGATCCAACGAAAGCTCCATAGTGCTAGTGAATTGTCAAAACTATTTGTAATAGTTATTGAGTATTTCAGATGTATAGAACCTTTAAAATATATGAGAATGAACTGAGTCTTTTGAAAGATTATCTATCGTAGCCTAGTGCCACTATCTCATATTTGGCTGCCCTAAGAATTTCCTACAAATCTTAAAATTTGTATTCGAAAATAACGGTAATAAATCTATTTACACTATCTGCCAAAAGTTATAATTTTTCTTTCCACAACTGTTATTAACCAAAAATTTTAGAACATTATTTTTAAAACCAATATTTCACTAGTAATAACTGTTATCATTCACATTACCTGAAAAAAAACGAATCATTTACGTTCAAAAAAAACCAAAACAAGTTCAACTTCACACCATTTGTAAATTCAAAACTCTATTAAAAATATAACCAAATCCATAACATATGTTAATAGGAGGACCGATACATATTGTTCAAAAGAGATAAAGTCCTTGTGTCAAGAAAAAATCATCCCAACTGCCTGTCCAAAACTATAGATGTCTATGGCAAGTCTACATAGAACGGCTAATGGATCCACCACCAAATCGACCCAAACCTTTGAAGCATCCGCTCCTAATCGTACATGGGTGCACTAAAATAGTTACTTAACAATACAAATATATTTTATTAACAATATAAATATAATTGGTTATATTTACAAACTCGTACACAAATTTAAAAAAGAAAAAAAGGAATAAAAGGGTGATAGAATCATACGTAATGCATTTTGCTTTAGTAAAGATGTGCCATTAAGTTTAATTAAGTTGGCATAAGTATTTTGAGTAATTATTCCACATATATTGAAAGACTTCCATTAATTCTTTTTAAACCATAATAATTAAATAGAAGTAGCAAGTTCTCTCACAACCCTGCAAAGTGATAAAATTATGCTTTAAGATTGATATAAGCCATAGCTGGTAGCCTAGCAATCAATTTTCAGACATAGAGTCAATGCCTCCATCAAGAAACCTATCATGAATAGAGGCCAAATCAAAGATAACATATTATTTAACGATTGATTTACATTTACAATAAACATGTTATTTAACGAGTGATGTACATTTAAACAAAATGGAAGATTGTTCTTGGTTTCCAAACTATTGATGCGTGAATTACATATCTAAACACTATGTAGTGTAGTTAGCTGAAGTATGAACCTTTGAAATAAATAAGAATAAAAAGTTCATCCAATTGTTGTCTGATTTAATTTTCCAACTTGTTGAAATGTAGATTCAAATTTCATATAACTATCAAGCATCGTGTAAATGAATTATTTTGATTGCAACTAAAATAGGTGAAGATATTTGGTTTTAAATGGGATTAAAATAGCATAATTTTAGAATATTGATAACAATGTTCTAAGCGATAATGGTGATGAAAACAGGTACAATTTGTTTTTTTACATGTGACTATTCGGTTCAGGGGCGATAGCTGTGAAAATTATTAACTTCGCCATCCCCAAATCATCTTTGATAGAAAAGAATCTTCATCTAACTTATTGTTGTGTTATGTTTGTTTAATGGAAACCACCAATAAATTGTGTGCCGTTTTATAAGATACCAAGCATATTAACTAGCTTAAGTTGTCTCATATGCCTACATTATAAAACAAACTATATAAACTGTATCCAGTAAAATGAAGGGATTCCAAAAATTAGTGTATTCTAAATTCAAAGTTAAATAAACCTTGCATTTAAGAAATGGTCAATCAATGCACTACACAATCTACAGTCATAGTTCAAAGGCATCCACTATATGGACAGTGAATATTACATCTAATTTTAACAACCACTTCAAGTTATAAAATCAACCATATAACTCTAATGAAACCGTTTTAATTCGCTACATTGCAAGACGACCAAACCCATTTATTCATAGCCCAACAATGTTATGTTTAATAGCTGACCTGTCATCAAGCTTAATTGCGTAACCCATAAAATTCCAAAATTACAATATCTATAGAAGGAAAATATCTACAAATCACACGATATTGAGGTTCCCATTGAAAGCAGCAACGCTTTATGATTGAAACATAAAAAATTCACTTAAAATTGGCCAACAAAAGAGACATTGATGGAGGTAACAAAATCTGTAAAAAAGAATATTGATCAGTGTGAATCAAAATTTTAGTTAGTAGATAATTAAAAAGTTAGGAAAATACATACTTTATAGGCTACAGAAAATAGTCCTAAATATTATGGCCTAAAATGATTCTAATTAGAAAATAATAATGCTAATTAAGTAAAAGACATTTATACATTATTGTAAATTGCTAAATTTTTAATAATTGTTAACCAAGAGCGAAAATTCATTACCTAGGACACAGTACAACCTAATACTATTTTAAACAAACTTTTGCGTTATATGCTTTGGCCAATGTAATCGAAATTAGTTGCAAAACTATAGAAGGAAAATAATTTGTTTTTGGAAAAAAAAATTGAGGCACTAATGCTAAAATGCTGTATGCTATTTTGTACTCCTTTACACATTAGAAGCTAAAAAGAACTACTAATATACTCACAACAATGAAACGAGAACTCAAATATGATATATTATATTACTAAACTTTCTCATGAATAAAGTCTGTATGGTTTGAATTGTATGTTATTTTTAACTAATGCAGGTGCTAATACTTAAAATAGCATGGTCACCTAATAAATGCACATGAGGGATAAACACATAGAGGAAATGTGCATGGTAACCTAATAGCTGCTTCTGGAGCCAGCGGCATTAAGATCTTCTCTAGATCGATGGACGAAATGAGGAGACCGACGTGGAGAATCGGGTGGCGAGGGCATGGAAGAGCCTTCGCTTATGCTTTCTTGGCAGAGATCGACTTCGCTTCAAGCTTTCTAATTTGGCGCAATGATGGGTCGTAGTGGGTAAAAGCAATTGGCTTAGTCGTGTGTGAGGTAGTTGTAACAACCCGCATATTTATCGATTTTATATTTAAATATTTTATTTAAATATTTTATCGTTCGTTGGATTTTGGTCCGAAAACCTACTTTTTGCATACGGTCGAATTAGGACTCGAGACCACCTCTCCTTGACTTCTCTTCTGGGGTTATCATCCTGACTTTTGGCAAACTACTTAGATTAGTAGTTTATTTTGTTGTATACACTTGAGATATAGACTCATAGTTGTATTCTTTTGTATAGCACGTATTGCTATTCTTTTGTATTATTGTGGATCTAAAAAGACCGCTACTCTGATATACACTTTTATGTGTAATATTCATATCTATTTCCGCCTTTGTGATATGAATTGTCTGTGACTGATTTATGTTATGTTTATTTCTATATTTGTTTCCGAAGACCTCTATAGCCACTGTGTAGTAGCTTTGAGTTTGTGTCGGTATGTCGGATTTCCTCTTGAGATGAAAAGTTATATTTTTATCCGGTATATCGGTACTCGCACAAAGCAATTATACAGATGGTCGCTCCTCAACAGCCTTATTCTCCGTGCTAGTTGACAGCATTCACAGTAATGTTCTTGGCTAGCGTTGGTATAGAGGTGGGGCGTCACAGCTTGGTATCAGAGCCAAACTTCGGAACAATATGGAATATTATAACAAGGATCATCGTCCTAAGTCCATCTTAGGAGTCGTGCTTTAGGATTTTACTCGTGTCTTCGTACCGTCCTATCCTATTTCCTTTTGTGATTCCTTGTTTTATCTATCAAGATTGCTTGATATTTATTTTGAGAATAACTTTTTTATCTTCTTTCTTTCTTTCTTAAAGAAGAGAAATGGTTAGACCTGGCCGCCCCAGCGCCGGTCAATCTAGTGCTACTCCCCAGGATGGAGTTTTTATGTCTGCCCAGCAGCTTTTAGATCTTGTCAAGAACGCTCAAACAGCGGTTCCCAATCAGGAGCCTACTCATCCTAGATCCGGTTTTGCACGCTTGTGCAGAGACTACACTGATTTGGGTGGAAGGCCATTCACGGGATCCGAGAGTGTCATAGAAATTCAAGCTTGGCTCAAATCATGCGATCGCATCTTTTCTCGCATGAATCTTATTGACCTTCATCGAGTCCAAGTAGCTTCTAGCATGCTCCAAGAAAGAGCATTGGATTGGTATGAGCTTTTATTTTCTGAAATCGTTGAGGCGGATCTTACTTGGGAGCAATTCCGGGGAAGATTCGAATTGAAATTTGTGCCGGAGGCTGAAAAAGTAACCTTAGCCCGGCGTTTCATAGACCTTGTTCAAGGTGAATCTTCTTTGACAGACTATGTCGCATCCTTCGAATCTCTGTCCAAATACGGGGTTGAGTACATTAATACCCCATTGAAGAAAAATCAGAGATTTGTCTATGGCTTGAATAAGAATCTTAAGAAGCCATTACTCCTGAAACTTGAGGTTTCATTTGATCAGCTTATTGATATCGCTCTTCGTCTTGAAGAGGCCGATAATGAAGGTGATGTTGAAGTTGTGCGTGCCCAACGGAACTTCGACAATAGCTTGAAGAGGCCTATCAAATTCAAAGGCCCCGATTCTAATAAGAAAGGGAAGCAACAAACTTAGGTAGCAAAAGTTCCTACCTCTAGTCGTGGACGATGCTACAATTGTGGTTCCACAGACCACCAAGTAAAGGAGTGCCCGAAACCCCTCTTTTAGCGTTATTGCAAAGGTTCGGGTCATCTTTTATCTTCGTGTCCTAAGCTTCCAAGCAAGTGAGAAGGAAAGCTGCAACTTTTGGTCAAGGTATTTTCATTCAATCCTCGATGGCATTGTTTTAATTCGTGAACTTTCTATTTGAGTTCCTTTTGATATGGGTTTCATCTCATTATTTTTATATCAAAAGAACTTGTCGATTCTTTTCTTTGAATATTTTGGGCTTGTTGACTTCATTGAGAATTGCGAATCCGGATGGTAGATCCGCAACACTCAATTTGCTTTTGTTTAGATGTCGAGATTGTTTTGTGTGACTTTTCTTTCCGAGCCGATATTTTTGCTTTGGCTTCGAAATTGACCTTTCTGTAAGGATTGGCTTAATCATTGTGAAGCCCATATCCTATTTTTCCGAGTGGATTATTCATCTTCGACATTTTCAATCGGTTAAGCAGATTTCTATTTTTCTTTATGATTTTGATTCCATCTTGATGGCATCATTTTATTCTTTAAAGTCCTTATGGTGAGGAAAGTGTTATTTCTCTCATCTAAATAGTTTGAGAATTTTCCGGTATATTTGACTTGTCTTAGGATTATCACCTAAGTAATCTTTTGTGTGGTGCTAAGGTCTTTTTAGTTCGACTTTACCACCGTTTTCATTTGCTACAAGTTGCGGAAGTTAGCATTTCACCTATCGCATTCCGCACTTGTTATGATTCCTATGAATGAATTATTATGTCATTCAATTTGTCCAGCTTGTTTCATCCGTTTTATAAATCCAATATTCTATTCTTATTTATGGATTTTGGATGGAAATAGAAATTTAAAATTTTGCAAATATTTTTCATAAGATCCAATTATAAGTGCAATTTGATTTTTGCTCTTAAAACGAGCAAGAAAAGATGACTTTGTGATTGTATTGCCCGTTGAGTGCTTTAAGAATTTTGGTCGATGCGCTTGATCAACGTTATCGATAGGAATTTCCTAAACGCTTTGATGTGACAATCAGACACGATATATTGACTTGTAAAAATGTAAATTTTTGTAGAAAGATTATTACATAAAAGTAAAAATGTAATTTTGAAAGTTTTAACTTTTCGGGGAAGAGAATTATTTAAAAGAACCCTTCCTTTCAATACTCTTATTCTTGTGATTCCTGAAGGGGAACCAAGACTTTGCTATTTGTACCGATACTAGTCATATTGGTTTGGAATGCCATTCTCTTGCAAAGGAGAACGTGCTATCACTTGTGCTTCTAAATCATTATAGCTTATCGAGACTAGATATGCCACTCATGATGTAGTGTTCGCGGCTATTGTTTTTACTTTTGGAATTTGGCATCATCATTTTTGGATGAGAAATTTGTTCTCTACCTCGATCATAAATCTTTGGAATAATTATTTTCTCATAAGGAACTTCATGTTGACTCGAGTTCCTAGCATCTTATGATCTTGATATTCTTTTATTCCCGAGAAGGGAAATCGTGTTGCCAATGCGCTTTGTCGTAAGCAACAAGTGGTTGATTCTTTGATGTTGTCTGAATGGAATTATTTTTCTATCAAGTTCATCGGACGTTTTGGTGTACTTCGATTTATTGAGCTTTATCTCATTCCTTTTAAGGACTAGCGTCCGATGTCCTTTTATTGTGCTCGGTTCATTGGACGTACCGTTTTTGTACTACGTCGGTGTTCCGAAAATCATTCGGGCTTCGGTTCATTGGAAGTACCGTTTTTGTACTACGTCGGTGTTCCGAAAATCATTTGGGCTTCGGTTCGTTGGACGTACCGTTTTTGTACTATGTCAGTGTTTCGAATTATTTGGGTTTTGATTCATCGGATGTACCGTTTGTACTACATCGATGTCTTTGCTTTTGATTCATCGGATGTACCATTGTACTACATCGATGTCTTTGCTTTTGATTCATCGAATGTACCGTTGTACTACATCGATGTCTTCGCTTTTGATTCATCGGATGTACCGTAGTACTACATCGATGTCTTTGCTATTTGATTCATCGGATGTACCGTTTGTACTACATCGATGTCTTTGCTTTTGATTCATTGGATGTACCGTTTGTACTACATCGATGTCTTTGCTTTTGATTCATCGGATGTACCGTTGTACTACATCGATGTCTTTGGGTTTTGATTCATCGGATGTACCGTTGTACTACATCGATGTCTTTGCTTTTGATTCATCGGATGTACCGTTTGTACTACATCGATGTCTTTGCTTTTGATTCATCGGATGTACCGTTGTACTACATCGATGTCTTTGCTATTTGATTCATCGGATGTACCATTTGTACTACATCGATGTCTTTGCTTTTGATTCATCGGATGTACCGTTGTACTACATTGATGTCTTTGCTTTTGATTCATCAGATGTACAGTTTGTACTACATCGATGTCTTTGCTTTTGATTCATCGGATGTACCATTGTACTACATCGATGTCTTTGCTATTTGATTCATCGGATATACCGTTTGTACTACATCGATGTCTTTGCTTGGGTTCATTGGGCGTACCGTTTTTGTACTACGCTGATATGCCAAATTGTTTGAGTTTCTAGTTTTTCGGGCGTACCGTTTTTGTACTACGCCGTTACACCGGCTCAATTTTCTGCTATTCTTGATGTTCCCCACGTCTTTTATCTACGGGAATGCCTTAGGGATTCCAGTTTTCATTCTTGAGCCCGGTGTTATTGTGGAAATTGAAGTTTCACCAGATTTCTTGCTAACTCTTTTGTGCACTTTATGGTGAACTTCCTATTCCAAATTTTCTTTTGTGTTAATATGCTTCTATGGTTGTTACTTCATATATTTCCTTCTTACTTATTGCGAGGACGCAATTTCTTTAAGGAGGGGAGTTTGTAACAACCCGCATATTTATCGATTTTATATTTAAATATTTTATCGTTCGTCGGATTTTGGTCTGAAAACCTACTTTTTGCATACGGTCGAATTAGGACTCGAGACCACCTCTCCTTGACTTCTTTTCTGGGGTTATCATCCTGACTTTTGGGAAACTACTTAGATTAGTAGTTTATTTTGTTATATACACTTGAGATATACACTCATAGTTGTATTCTTTTGTATAGCACGTATTGCTATTCTTTTGTATTATTGTGGATCTAAAAAGACCGCTACTCTGATATACACTTTTATGTGTAATATTCATATCTATTTCCGCCTTTGTGATATGAATTGTCTGTGACTGATTTATGTTATGTTTATTTCTATATTTGTTTCCGAAGACCTTTATAGCCACTGTGTAGTAGCTTTGAGTTTGTGTCGGTATGTCGGATTTCCTCTTGAGATGAAAAGTTATATTTTTATCCGGTATATCGGTACTCGCACAAAGCAATTATACAGATGGTCGCTCCTCAACAACCTTATTCTCCGTGCTAGTTGGCAGCATTCACAGTAATGTTCTTGGCTAGCTTGGGTATAGAGGTGGGGCGTCACAGTAGTTGATGGCGATGGTGGCAAGCCAGTTAGAGAATAAATGATAAGGAATAAAAAGCAAGAGGGATTGAAGAAACTAACAGTGATCGATGAGAACGAGAGGCCACGGATTTGAGAAAGGGGAACGAAAAGTAAGTCGGAGCCAAACTTAGTTTTAGAATTTGGGTCCAATATTTAGATGCACGAACAAAAATTCCACTGATTACAAAAGTGAACATCCACATGCATATGAAAATAATAATTGTCAACATAATATTTGTATTATTCGAATTTATACTTTTTTTAATTTTTTTTTAATTTTATAAAACTTTGAATATTTTCATATTGTATTTAAATTTTATGGACTTTAAACTTAATAAATACCTTTTTCTTTATTGTAAATAAATTCAACATTTTAAATATTTTAATTAAATTTTATGAAAATTTCAAAAATGGTATTTTTAAATTTTACGATTGTTTTCTAAGTTTTATGAATATTTTTAAATTTATTTAAGACAAAATTTCAAAATATTACTTATTAAATATTAAGTATTAGTTTTAATTATTAATTACTATATAATGAATAGTAATTATCAATTATTACTTCTTAATTATTATTTATTACTTCTTAATTATAATTGAATATTAATAATGTTAATTATTATCTATATTTTATTATACAGCAATTACGATTATTAATTACCAACTTTTGTATATTCAATAGTAATTAATAATTACTGCTAGCAATTATTACATAAAACCCATAATTATAATTGAATATAAATTATTAAATGTTAGTTAATATGTATATATTGCTAATTAATCATTATTGTTATTAATTTTAACATATTTAATCTTAATTAGTAAAACTTATTTATTACTTATCTATTATTTAATAGGGAAATTATTTTATACAAAAATATTTTTTATTTTAATTTTTATAGGTAAAAAAGAAAAAATTATCATACATGCAACATATGGTTGGACCGCTCAAATGCTCTGCTCGCTTGCTGAAGGTAGAACCATAAGTGACAATTTATATTTAAATATTATACGAATTTCTAAATTCATTAAGAAAGTATATTTCACTTAGGTGGATTATTGAATATTAATACTAATTATTTCATATTTCAAAATCATCTATAATTATTATTATCTTATTGAAATTGTTAATTATTATTATTATTTGATATTAAATTTTAGCTTTTAATTATTACTGTTTAACTTTTGTTTAACTAATTATTATAATTTTTATATTACTAATTATTAATTACTTTTATTTAATATTAATGATCAATTATAATTAAATATTTATTATTTATTATTTGTTGACTGGCTGTTGATTGTTAATTAATTTATTATTGATTAATTATTAAATATTAATTAATAATTAATTATTAATACGGTTATTTCATATTTCAAGTTAATAATTAATTATTAGTCTTTAATAGCAGTTTTTAGTTATTATACATTAATAATTAATTATTATTTAGCATGCTCCATTAATTTCAATAAGGTACATCTCTAGGATCGAACCACTGACCAGTAATCTCATAGTATGAAATACCAATCAACTGAAACCTAACATGTTTGCCATTAATATCTAATTTTTATTATTAAATTTTTATTAATTGTTAATTATTTTAATTTAAGTGTAATTATTAATTATTACTTATTACACATTAATTATTTATTGCAAAAGGCAACCAAAAGGAGCTAATAAGTATCTATTATAACTAGCATAACAAAAGAGTTGGTGAAAATTAACATCTATTACAATTCGCAAAAGAAAAATAGTTGTAATATCCATATGAAACAACTAACAAAAAAAAGTTGTTGAAAGTAAGTTTATTACAACTTTCTGAAACAAAACGTTGTAAAAACCTTAATTACAACTAGTAGATTATGACCATTGCAAAAAATATAGCTATATTAGGGCAGTTTTGTTGTAGTGATAATTTCTAAACTCCAATCTTTCTTTCACTTTTAACATGCACTCAATTATTCAAGATAAATTAAAGCAAAGAAATATGTGAAATTTTTGGCATTTATCATTTGTTGAAATTATTCAATAAAATGAAATATAAAAGATTAATATGATATTTGTAACTTTAAATTTGCATTTATTTCTGATGTTTTTAACTCTGATAGTGACCCTCCTTTGATTTTCAATTTTAATAGTATTTTAGTAGGCTCTACTCTTAGACAGCTTTATTTGCTTTATGCTAAGTTAAATCTCTACAATATTGACAATGATAATGATTATATTAGTTGGGAGTGGGATAAGAGTAAGAAATATTCTTCGAATTCCTTTTACAAATTTATTAACTTTTCGGGTGTTTCTGACAATTGTTTTAAATTTATTTGAAAATCTAATGCTCCTCCAAAATCTAAGATTTACATGTGGCTCGTTATTCATGGTAAATTGAATACTATTAAACTTTTAAAAAAGAAAAATATTATTTTTGATAATAAATGTTATTTTTGTAATCCATACTCTGAAGATATTAATCATATTTATTACGATTGCTTGGATACTCATTTTATTCTTATTAAGACCCTTATTATTTTTGAGTTTAATATTAGTTCTAGAGTTACTGATTGTTTTTTCTATTGGAACTCTTTTAGATTTAAATTCAATAAGGCTAACCGATTCTTACTTGATACTATATTTACAATTACTTGTTGGTACATTTGGTTTGAGAGAAATGAAAGGATTTTTAAAAATAAAAATAATCACTATAATAATTTGATAATTTTAATTTCATCTTTCTGCTTAAATTGGATTTCAAATGCCAAAAATAAATTAGCCAAAAATAAGTGCTTTAAGGAATATCTTAACAAGGTTAGATATAATATTAACATATTCAAAATTAACTTTAATAATTTTTTTCATAATAATAATTTTATTAACTCCTATAGTAATATAAATAATGTTCACACGATGCAGTATAATTTTCTTCTATTTTAGGCCCTTAAAGTAGTTTCTTGTATTGTTTTTATCTCTGTTTTTATTTCTTTCTTTTTAGTCCTTTAGTATTATTAGCCTTTGGTTCTTGTTTTTCCTTGCTTTAATTTTCATTTTGGTTTTTATTCTCACATATATGTATATAAAATCTATTTGTATACATATATGTGATTCATTCTAACTTGGTTTCCAAGTTTTGTTTCAGGTTTGCTTTAGACAGGTTGCTAGTTTTCTCTTGACTGGTTTTCAGGGTAGCTTGCAACTTTGTACTGGTTGGCAGGATTGCTTTTCACAGGGATTCCGATAGTGTCTTGCTCTCATTGATGGCTACTCAGTGTCTTTAGAGTGGTGTTCTTCTTTTTAGTTCACCCCTTGGTGTTCTTCTTTTTGGATTTTCTCTTATTTTGTGGGTGTTGTATTTTAGTTTCGTTGGTTTTAGATGCCTCTAACTCTCTATTATCGGGCGGTGGCCTTGCTAGAGCTCGGTATTAGGGTTTATTGGGCGGTGGCTTTGCCGGAGCTCATTTAAGGGGTATCTTCTTCTTTATTTTTTATTTTTTCTTTTTGATAGTCTTGTCACCTGTTAGGCATGTTGGCAGCTCCTTTATATTTGTTATATATATAGCTCCATGCGTGCTCTCCTCGTTTTTTAGAGGATCACACATTTCTCTCAAAACAAAAGAAGAGGGGGAGAGGAAAAAAATTAACAATCATTAAAAGTCAATACTTTTACTAATGGCTTAACTGATATACAAAAATATATGATTTATATTTATATCTTAGTTACTTAAAGCCTAAGTAATAATATAATAGGAAATATTCTAACTAGGAAAAGTTCAAATAATATATGTAAATATCAAATAGTGAGATCTTCTGCAATATGCCTTAACATCATCATTACTATATATATATATATATATATATATATATATATATATATTTGTAGTAAAAACATGCAATAAATTAGATGAAGAATTAAAGCTTACTTACAAGCCAGTCAAACAATGAATAAAAAGGACTGAAAATGATATACGAATGTATAGTTCCATATAACTATAAAATTTTGAAAATAATCCTATGCTTTCTCTATATATTTCTATGTAAGCAGCTTTAAACTTCAAGCTGTTATAAAGTCAGAAAGATTGAACTGGGTAGGAAAAGAGAAAAAAACGTAACAGCCTAATTTTGTAGTAGTGCGAATAGTTATATTTCCCAATTTTAGAGTCCCGTGCAACCAATTTCATAAAAAAAACCATTTGAAATCTACTATTTTTGCGACGCCTCACCTCTATACCCACGCTAGCCAAGGACACTACAGGGTAATGTCGTCAACTAATACGGAGAATAAGGCTGGTTAGGAGCGACCATCTATAGCCTTGCTCTAACTATCTATTGAATGCATCGATAATAATCATACCAAGCAGGTCGACTTACCCAATGAATACTTAAAAAAAACCATAGGTGGTTAGAGGATCTATCAGAACAGAATATAACAACTCAAATGTAATATACATCACAGAACAGTAGATCAACATATACACATATATTGATACATAACAGAGTATACAAAATAATCCATGTCAAGTGGTATAACAAACCACAATATACAGACGAATCCCAAAAGAATACATATGACAGAGTTACAATAAAAAGGACTACACAAAAAGCTTTAACAAAAAGGAACAAGCTGAATAGTCCATGCGGAAGCAAAATAGGCTAAGTCCAAAAGCACCTAACCTGAAACATCTCGGTCTGACCCAAGTATAAAATACATGGGTCGGTCTAGCTAAACAAATTAGTTAGATAAACTGAACAATATTAAACCTACAGGGTTACAAAGTATAAAAAATATCTCTAAAAGAGATAACATAATCATCTAACAAAAGATGAATCATATGATAACAAGCCTCATATCATCAGCAACATAGAGAAACAAAGGATAAGAATATCCCATAGCAAGCCAAAAGGAAAATAACAAATACCAATAAGGTATACAAGTTCCACAAGGTAAACGCTACTCATCATGCGGCTCAAAAAGACCAACATCGAAGGACGATACCTAGGGAATATACATATGAATGAACATCAGAAAATTTGCTCGAGCTCAGTACTGTACAAACAAGGATCCATGACCCCGAAGACTCCAAACCCAATATCACCCATGCGGCTCATAACGACCAACATCGAAAGCGATACTAGAGGGCAACCCAATATCACCCATGCGGCTCATAACGACCAACATCGGATGCGATACTATAGGCAACAAACCCGAAGGCACAAACCTGAAGGCACATACCCGAAGGAAACAAACCGTAGTGGTGAAGGTCAGAGACCCAGTACTGGACACCACTAATGTAACGACCCAGAATTTTTAACAATTTAATTTGAGAATATTTAATTAATTTTAAATATTTGAATGATGGTTTGATTTGAATTGCAAATTATCAGAATGAATTTAGCGATTAAATTATAGAATTTAATCTATTGAAAGTTGAATAAAATTTTGAATCTTCAATTTTAAGCCAATTAAAAATATTTCAAAGGCTTGTAAAATTCATATTGAAAATATTGAAGATAATAGAAGCTTCAGAATTTAATTTGAAAGTGAATTGATCAGTTTTAAAAATATACCGTTGAATCGATATTCAAAAATAGCCGTCCGAGGCACAGTCTCGGAATTCGACGAAACCAGTTCCATTGGGTCCGTAATATTGAATTATTCTCGAATTTCAAATTTCATATTTTTCGGAGTTAATATGTGATCACACGGTGAGTTAACGCATTGGAATTTGAGTTGAATTCAATTTAAATTTAAATTTAAATTGAGTCAAACATCAGCATGTTCTCCCTTAAAACACGCCTAGGATCACGCCTAAATTCACGAAATAAATCGTGCCAAGCATACTGCATTCGACTTTAAATATCTCTACCCCCCCTCTCTCAGAAATCAAAATCACTGAAGCAAAAAAAATAAAGCATGGCCGTTGTCTTCAAATCCTTGGCCGAAGCCCTTACCCTCATTCAAAAATCAAATCACCGAAGCCAAAAATAGATAGCAATCAAAATCAATGGCAGCGACGATTCAGGGTGTCACGATTCGAAGGGGCGACTCGCGCGTGGAGGAGCAGTGGCGGCGACGCTCACGCGCGTGCGCGTGACGCGAGGCGGCGCTCTGTGGGTCGCGACTAGGGGTAGCTACAGTGTCGCGCGGCACGAGGCAGCGGCGACTACTGGAGGCGGCGCGCGAGTCAGTTAGGGGTCGGTGCACGCGCGAGCGCTCGCGGCATGGAGAAGACACATCAATGTCGACTTCGATGTCGACTTGGAGGAGGTAGCTGCGGCAGTTCGTGCGCGCGTAGGGATTACGGATTGCAAAAATCTTGATACGATGGTGATGGCGATTGGCAGTAAGGTATATTGATATTTATTATTGATTTAATTTAATTTAATTTATATGTATACCTATATGAAGTGAAAAAAAAAGAATAAATATGGATAAGCTGAAAAATAAAATTTTAAAAAGAGAAATCCGTTAATTTAAAACTATCGAAAGAAATATTATTTATTTTTGGAAAAAAATGGGTTAAGAATAAATTATTAAGATGTTCGATTAACTTAGTCAATTCTTTTGGTTACTAAAGAAAATTTGTTTAAATTTAAGTTAAGTGGTTAAGAATAATTTATTTAAAGGGAAATTAAATTGTAGTTAAATAAATTTGTTTAAAGTAAATTTAGTTGAAGTTTAAATTGAACTAGACAGATTTGTTAGGAATTTGATTTATTGGATAAATAAATTATTAAAAGAAATTGATATAAGGATATTAATTTAAAGTAAAATGTTTAGTTAAATAAATTTATTTAACAGAAATTTGGTTGAAAGGAAAATAATTTTATTTAAGAAAAATTAGTTGATTTAAATTAATAAAAAGGAAATTTAGTTCAATTGGAAATTTCTAGTTAGAAATTATTTATTAAAAGAAGAAAATTTAGTTTTAAAATTAAATTGTAGTTAAATAAATTTATTTAAGTAAATTTAGTTGAAATTTAAATTTTATTAGATAAATTTGTTAAGAGTAATCTGTTTAAAATTAAAAGGGAATTTGTTTGGAATGAGTGATTAAGCCCAAATTAAATTATAAACTAGTTAAAGTAAATGAAATTTAATTTATTCGATTGATTCGAATATTAATAAATTGTGTAAATATTTATACAAGGTATAAATCAAGAAAATCGAGTCAAGAAGGAAATGGATTGCTAATAAAAGCAAAGGTGAGAACTTCTCACTCTAAAGGATTTATTTAAATTTGAAATAGTTAGATTTAAAATTGTTAGTTGTGTTGATTGAATGCTTGAATGATTGATATATATATCTATATATATATATATATATACATATATATATATATTGGATGTGAATAGACCCTATACGCCGTTAGTAAGCGGAGGTTATTTATTACACACATATACCGCGATATTCCACCTTGAAGTGGAATTGGTATTATATTATATATATAGCAATATATATATATTGGTATATGTATATATTGCAGTTGATTGATTTCCCGCATTGTATAGCGGATGAGACCCTATTGCGCCGTTAGTAAGCGGATAATACTTTATAAAATCCCATATACCGCGATATTCCGTCTTGAAACGGAATTGGTATTGTGCTAATGTCTGTGGATGTAGGGAAACAGGTTGGAGGGATCCAACAGGATTCCTCACAAATATTTATTTGATTTCATATATTGTGATATTTGATTGTTTATCATGGATGATATATGATGTTTGAAAGTCGTGATTGACTATTGATGTGTTGCATCATCGGATCCAATTTTTGAAGTTTAAAAACAATGATTTTGATTTCTAAAGTGATGTTTGGAAATATACGTTTATAAAATATTTTTGGAATTGATTCATCTTAAATAAATAAACGTTATAATTTTAATGTTATAAAAATTATGATTTTTGAGAAATACAGTTAAAAGTTGATTTTTGAAGATATGAGATTAATGATTTTATAAAATAGCTTAAACTGGGATTGCTGAATTTATTATAAAAAGTTTAAAAATAGGATTTAAAAAATTGGATTATTTTATAAATCAAATGATGAAATTATAAAAGAGTTTAAAGACGTTTTAAAAATAGTAATATAAATTGTTTTATATTAAAAGATTTATAAATTGATATTTATAAATTAAAAATATTGGAATTATAAAACGAGCTTTTACAAGTATTAGAATGAATTATAAATGAATTTCATAAATTGGAATTATAGAATTATAACGGTGAAGTTATAAATGGAATTTTATAAACAGTAGGTTTATAAAATTTGTAAAGTTATTTAAAAGAATAGATTTTGGATAAATAAAAGAATCTTATAAGTTATAAGATTTATAAATTTGGGGAGTTTAAAGAAACAATTTTGTAAACAAATAAATTATAAGTGTTTGACTTATAATATGAATTTTTAGTATATCATTGTGATATGAATTGAGATAGGTTAATAAAGGAATTTATAAAAAGGAGTTGATATAAAATAAATAGAAATAGAATTTATAAACGTTGTTTTATAAATCCGCAACGACTTATTTTGATAAGGAATTGTTGTAATTTGTTAATGGAATTATATTCATGTTTTAGACAGTGAATAATCCTTTAAAATAAAATGAATAGAAGTGATGAAATTTATTAACAAGGTATATTCACGTTTTTGAATAGTGAATATTATGTTAAAGAAATTATTTTGGATGTGATGTTTGAAATAGAATTAAAACGATCTAAAGATGTTTTAAAAGGTGTTGAGATTCGAAACCATAGATTTCAACATTTATTGTTGAAATAGATGTTTTCGAGAAATAAAAGGGAATGGTGGACTATAACACTGTTGTTATAGTAAATGATTTCGAAAGGAAATATTTGGTATAGTACTGGGATTTATATATCTATTTTAATTTTGAATCCCTATACTAGTGATTTTGGGTTGTCGTAACGATGTTTTACGCAACATTCATTTTGGCCCAAATAAATATGTTAAAGAGAATAATTTTCTTAAAGAATGAAATATATACTTAATTTCGATTAGAGTATATTGAATATTTTCCAAGTGTTGAAAATAAAAGATTGTGAATTACTTATTTAATAAGTATGGAAATGTTTTCCAATATAAAGTGAATATGTTGAGAATTTATCTTTTTAAAGATAAATTGAAAATGGATAATTGGAAATGTATATTCATAGATATTTTAGCATATGAATTCAATATGGAATTTATAAATGAAATTTGGAAAATAGGTTAAAAATATAAATATTGATTTATTTTTGAAGTATGGAAAGTTTATATCTTCTAAAGATATTTTTGGAAAATAAATAATTTGGAAAATTATTTGGAATCTGGTGATGTTGTGCATATCCATGGATAGTTCAAAAACCGACTATCGATATTTACCTTTGAATGGGTATTAGTAGTGATTTGTTTGAAATTGAATGCCACACTTATTTTTTTTTTAAAATAATCGCTCACTATTCGGGTTAACTGGGAAAGGACCTTGGGGTCGTATAACCCATTCCGAATATGTGATACGTCGTTATGAATTGCATTCGAAGACCGGTGTTGAAGACCGGATATTTTTGAAAACGTAAGGGTTTCTTGTTGATTGTCTCTGCACTGGCTGATCCCCGGTATTGAGATCTCCATATGTGATGGGAAATCCGAACGTGATTAGAGATTATTCGGATTGCAAGGACTTCTTTGTAAGTGCCTTCGGTTCTGTTCGAGCCCGGAACAGACTTGTATGGATAGTATGTCTGACATTACAAATTGAGATATAAAGCCGATTTCTTTCAAATATATTTCTGTTGGTGGCGGAGAATTTATTCTCTTAGCTTAACACCCTTCTCTGAGAAATACGAGCTCAGAGCTTATATAGTTGAAGGTTATCAGCGATATACTCCCAATCTTGGTAATGTGACATACTGAGTGTTGCTGTGAAATGATCATTGTGTTGATTATTTGTGATAGGATCATTTGTTTGATCGTCTATCTTGGTGATCATTTCTATGATCATTTGTTGACCCAAAGCATGGCTTTTGTATAAAGTATGTTTTTGTGGACGTGACTTCATCGAGCCTCACAAACCGGTAATGGTCGAAACAGGAATTGTGCGGCAAGGTTTCCAGGGATCGCTTCCCTAGGGTATAGCCATTCCTTCTGGAAAAGGGTAGTATCATGGTATGGAGCCCAGATACTTACTCATGTTGAAACACTTATTATTATGGTGTGATGTTGGTTAGAGAGCTCTCGTTTAAAGGTTCCAAAGGACCGGGGGTGGCATATCTGAGGGTTTGTAATATTCCTTGGGAAAAGGAATTCCCGGCTTTGTTTAGCGGAGAACAGTTTGGTTCTCGGGGCGTCCTTCCAGAGGCGTTTCCATGTGGCAATGGGAAGTTCCTTGGCCTGACCATTTGTTGGAAAATCCATTCTTCAAATACGAGCCTTGTACGGTTTTAGTTGTATAACCTGACATGGAATATGGCGGTAACCCGCTATTGAACATGGTAGCTATAGTAGGCATAGTTCGAAATGTCTATGCTGGCTAAGATTTATATCTTTATTTTCGAAATGAATTTTCTCTACACTATGCACTAGTAATAAAATCAAATGTTCTTTTTAATGCGTATCAAGCATCTTTGACTATCATAAGGAGAAATCTCCTCCGATTCTGCGTTTGCATTGTGTGTGTGTGCGGGAGGCCTTATGGTAGTCTCATTTTTAAAAGCATTGCGAATTGACTTTAAAAATATTCCTCTATTTTAAATTTAAAGAAAAATAAACTGTTTTGAGTTCTCACACCAGTCACATGACTGACTCGGAGTTTATTGTTTTCCTTCCTAAACTATGGGTGCCCACCAATTTCCACACGGGCAGTCAAGAGTTAAGGTTTATCAGGATATTCTGGATATCCAGGAGTTGCAGGAGGCAAGATGGATGGCATTGGCGTATCACTAGTATATAGTATTTCTTTTTACGCTGTTTGTTTGTGGTTGTACACTCTGATGATATGATGTAATGAAATGTGATGTAATGTAATAACTAATATAGTTCTTTGTTTAAAGATTATTTATTTATTTATTATATGTTGTTCCGCTGCGAATTGTGAGATTCTGATATTGTTCTGTTGTTTTCAGTTCCGTTCTATTTTCTATTTTCTTTTCTCTCTATTTTCTATCTCTTCTCTCTTCTTCTACTTCTTTTCTTTTTCTTAAAACCCATAACATTTCGGTTTTTCGGCAATGAAAAATCGCGTATGTTACAACTAACTGGCGGAATGTGTCATAACTTTCAAAAAGGAATCCGAAAAGTGGTAACGCGAGTCCCATAACCACTCGTTCGCACTAAACAGTTTACTATCCGTTAGTTAATTTCACACTCAAAGCAGTACAAAGTTCACCTCATATCATCGGTAAACCAAACCCGAAGGTTAAAACGATCAATTGAATAGGTCGGGGATTAATCGGCAAGATAAACGCACAGATTCATGGTCCGTGTTTTGCCCAACCATTTAGTCACCCTTCCACTTCGCTCGAAGTGCGAAATTGTGCGTGTGTTTTTAAATAGAATTTATAAATCGGAGAAGCGAACTTTTAATACGATTTGAAGAAATCATTTATAAGACCCGTGAATGAATTCAAAAGGGAATCGTTAAGGTCAAATATGCATAAACAACTAACTGGAATCAATATACATCGATCAATTTTGGAAAATTAAACGAACAAGGCAATTTTGGCAAAAACATCATATTCAGACGTCTGAAAGAAGGGATTCAGACGTCTGAAACTAAAAATAAATTTGTTTTTCAAAACAGAATTCAGACGTCTGAATCCGAACATCCAGATGTCTGAAATAGGCATATTTTGGCCTATTTTCTTTCTGGTTGAAAATTAGCCAATTCAGACGTCTGGAATATAAATTCAGACGTCTGCATCTGGGGATGAAAATGTTCCCCAGAACAATATTCAGACGTCTGAAATAGGAGTTTCAAACGTCTAAAACCTGGTGGTCAGGCATTTCCTGAACCTAGGCCATCCATGGCCAAACAAATCGAAAGCAATCGGATGCGTGTTGATTATGGGCTTACGTCAAGCGACTACCCAACCTTAACGACACACCCAAACACTCCAAACAACATAAACATCAACCATATAAGGTTTTACATAAATTTGGCTTCAAAAATCAATATTTGGCAATTTCACCAAAGCAATCCAAAGCGAAAACAAGTGCATATGAACAAGTGCTAGGAATTCATGTCTAACATCAATGATATCAAAAGAAGTAGATGTGAGTTCAAAACTCACCTTTTAATCCAAAACAAAGAAGAAGGAGTTCAATTTGCAAGGAGAAGACCAACTAATCTCCACTTCTACTCTACTAACTTCAATCTAAGATCAAAACAAGTATTTTTCCTAAGTTTAGGTTTAGGAAATTTCTGAGATTGAAGAGAGAATGAGATAGAGGATAAGAAGAGGAGCTTACTAATGTCCTCTCTTTGATATTGGAGCAAGAATCAAGTTTGCAAAGAAGAAACTAGGGCTTGCAATTTCTATTTCTCTTTCTCTTCCACCATTTTCAGTTTTTCTTAAGCTAAGAAATGAGGTGAGGGTGAACGGATGAAGAGAGGGCTGAGTTAGGGGTTTAAACTAACAAATGGGTTGAACCCAAACCCAAAACCCAATTAGAAAAAGTTGCAAAAATTCACAAACTCCAAACATATCAAAACTTATACTCAAAAAGATCGCAAACGCCATTTTGGGACCAATGGTCCCAATTCGGCGTTTGCAAAAAGTAACATTTCGGACCTAAATCCGACTAACGACGCTATATTTAAATGAAACATTTAAATATAAAATCGTTAAATATGCGGGTTGTTACAGATCTCCCCTCCTTACAAAATTGCGTTCCCGCAATTACTAGAGACGATATTTGTAACAACTACATACATACAACAATCAAAAGAAAAGGAAATAAGCTTGAGACGAAAAGATATACTCACCGTTCCCAAGCAAAGATAGAAAACCCGGATAAGATCGCTCGATAAACTCTCTGGTTTTCCAAGTACAGTCATTGGGACTAGCAGACCATTGAACTTTAACGAGCGGCACGTCCTTGTTCCCAAGGTGTCGCACCTCCGTGTCAAGTGCGCGAATAGGTTGCTGTACAATAGATAAGTCCGGTGAGATCTTAAGCTCTAGCAAATCAGGAGAAGTAATGACAGAATCCGACTCCCGAAGACGCTTCCAAAGCTGCGAGACGTGAAACACGTCATGAATGCCAGATAGATGAGCAGGAAGTGAAACTCTATAAGCCACAGGGCCAATACGTTCAGTAATAGAACATGGTCCTATAAAGCGAGGAGCCAATTTCCCAGTCGTACTGAAGCGCATAACCCCTTTCAAAGGAGAAACACGAATAAAAGCAAGATCACCAATCAAGAACTCGAGAGGTTTCCTACGGCTATCCGCGTAGGATTTCTGGCGACTCTGTGCCTCTTTCATTCTCAACCGGATAAGATCAATCTTCTCAAAAGAATCAGGAACAAAATCTGGACCAAGAATAAGCTTCTCCCCAGATTCCAACCAACATGAAGGAGATCGACATGGCCTTCCGTATAAAGCTTCGAAAGGAGCCATACCGATACTAGACTGAAAACTATTGTTGTAGGAGAACTCTACAAGAGGTAGGTAATCCTCCCAACTACCACCGAAATCCAAAATACAAATACGGAGAAGATCTTCCAAGATACGATTCACCCGTTCAGTCTGTCCATCAGACTGCAGATGATAAGCTGTACCTAAATTAAGCTTTGTTCCCAAAGCTTGCTGAAGACTCTGCAAAAAATAACTCGTGAATAAAGGATCACGATCACTCACAATAGAACTAGGAACACCGTGAAGTCTCACGATTTCCTTGACATACAACTTAGCCAAATGCGAAGCAGTTCTATTAGACTTAATAGGGACAAAATGAGCAGACTTTGTGAGGCTATCAACAATAACCCAAATGCTAGAATGACCTGATATCGAACGAGGTAGGCCATCAACGAAATCCATAGAAATCTGATCCCATTTCCATAATGGAATCTCTAGAGGCTGAAGAAGACCCGAAAGACGCTGATGTTCGGCCTTAAAACGCTGACAAGTTTTGCAATTACTCACATAACTCACTACATTGCGGTTCATGCCTTCCCAATAATAAAGACGATGCATATCGGCATACATCTTACTACTACCAGGATGAATGGTATACTTAGAACGGTGACAGTCATCAAGAATGTCATGCCTAAGTGCAAAAGCAAAAGGAACAAAAAGACGGTTCTTCTTACGAAGACACCCATGAGAATCAATGTTGAAATCCCGCAATGCCTCATCACAAGATCCAGACTCACAAAGCTGAATAAGATGCAACAAATCAGGATCACGCCGCTGAGCATCGGCAATACGATCCAACAAAATAGGTCGAGCTCCCAAACTAAATAATAGAATAGGAGAATCAGAAGATGAACCTCGATCACGAATTTCACAAAAAGATAGAGTCTCAAGAACATTCCATTCGGCAAGCATCATAGAAATAACAGCCGAATGTTTGCGACTAAGCGCATCTGCAACACGATTACCCTTACCAGGGGTATACTGGATATCAAAGTCAAAGGAAGCAAGAAACTCAAGCCAACGCTGTTGTCTCATATTGAGTTCCTTCTGAGTGAACAAATACTTCAAGGATTTATGATCGGTATAGAGAATGAAGCTCTCGCCCAATAAATAGTGTCGCCAAATCTTCAAGGCGAAGACAATGGCGGCTAACTCAAGATCATGAGTGGCATAGCAAACTTCATTCGGACGCAGTTGCCTAGAAGCATAAGTAACTACCCAATCCTTCTGCATAAGAACAGCACCGAGACCACTACCACAAGCATCGGTGTAGACAACAAGATCATGATTCCCCTCGGGAACCACAAGGATAGGAGCATTAGTGAGAAGTTCCTTCAATCTCTGAAAGGACGCTTCACACTTGTCGGACCAAATAAAACAAATGCCTTTCCGAGTAAGGCAAGTGAGAGGAAGCACAACACGGGAAAAATCCTTAATGAACTGACGGTAATAACCTGCCAATCCAAGGAAACTACGAATCTCACGAACATTCTCAGGCCTCTTCCAATCCTGGATGGCTTCGATCTTTGAGGGATCGACAGAAATGCCATCGGAAGATACAACATGGCGTATGAACTTAACCTTATTCTCCCAAAAGTGGCACTTGGAGAATTTGGCTCTAAGCTGATGATAACGAAGAGTACTCAAGACAATTCTCAAGTGATTAGCATGCTCAGCTTCAGACTTAGAATAAATAAGGATATCATCAATGAAGACAAGGACGAACTTATCGAGATATTCCCGGAATACTCGATTCATGAGATCAACAAAGAAAGCAGGAGCGTTCGTCAAACCAAACGGCATAACGAGCCACTCAAAAGAACCATAAGGAGTGCAGAAAGCGGTAAAAGGTATGCTATCCTCTGCGACTCATAACTGATGAAAACCTGTGGCAAGGTCTAGCTGAGAAAAGACCTTAGCACCACTTAATAGATCGAACATATCATCGATCCTACGCAATGGATACCTATTCCTGATGGTCAACTCGTTAAGTTTGCGATAGTCAATGCAAAGCCTAAGAGTTCCATCAGACTTCCTCACAAAGACAACCGCGAATCCCCACGGAGAAAAACTAGACTGAATCAACTGCTTGGACTCAAGCTCTAAAAGCTGCTTCTTGAGTTTCTCATTTTCCTTTGTAGACATCCTCATGAGAGGACGACTAACTGGCTGCGCGCCTGGAATGAGATCAATGCGGAACACAATTGCTCGCTTAGGTGGCAAACCCGAGACAGGCTCAAAAACATTAGAAAAGTCACAAGCAATAGGAATACGAGATATATCATCACCATCTCGCGAATCAAGAGAATATAAAGCCATTTCGGAATTATCCACATCCCGAAGAATAAGAGATAACTGAGTAGACGAATCCGGATGTCGAAGATACAAAATTCTTTTCGAACAAATAATCCTGGCATCATATCTCACTAGCCAGTCCATACCCAAAATCATATCAAATTCCAGACAAGAAGTAACGTGCAGATTCGCACGAAAAGAAAGGCCACATAAAACAATCTCAACATCATCACAAAGAAAACTAAGGGTCGCGGATCCCCCAATAGGATTTGAAATCCTTAAAGAAGTAACTAAACAAAAAACATCCAAAGACAAATCATCAACGAGCTTCTTCGATACGAAAGAATGTGAGGCAGCCGTATCGAAAAGAACTCGAATACTATGATCATGAAATAAAATAGAACCTTCCAAAATAGATGGAGATATACCTTTGGGCTGAGAAGGACCTTCAGAAGCCTTAGCAGCATAAAGCCTGCTAGACTTGGCACCAGCCGGAACAGTAGGGCAAGCTGAAACATGATGATCTTCCTTCTTGTAATAGCGGCAGAAGAGAGGCTTAGGACAAGCTCGAATAATATGATCAGGAGACCCACAATTGAATCACTTCCGAACGAAAGGTGTTCCAGTAGGCTGAGGCTGAGAGCTAGGACCTCCAATCTTCCTCTTCTTAGAAGGAAAAGGCTTCTTCTGAAATGGAATCGGCTTCTTGTTGGGGTTCTTGGAAACCTCAACATCAATATCACTATCACACTCCTTCTCAACGGTCTCGAGATGAAGTGCTGAATCAACCAATTCCTCAAAAGAAAGCTTAAGCTGGAGCAACAAAGACTTCTTAAGATATTTCTTAAGACCAGAGACAAACTTCAAAATTCTCTTATAAGAAGTGCTAATGAATTCAAGACCATACTTAGATAAAGCCTCGAATGATGCAACATACTCAGAAACAGAAGATTTCCCTTGCTTCAACTCGAGGAAGCGACGGATCAATAAAACTTTTTCAGATTTAGGAACGAACTTGAGTTCAAATCGCTCCCGAAACTGAGTCCAAGAAAGAGTAGACTCATCAATCTCGGCTACAAGAAGCTCATACCAATCAAGGGCACGCTCTTGTAATAAACTAGAAGTTACAAGAACTCTACATTGGTCAGAAAGATCCATACGAGAGAAGATACGCTCGCACGTGCAAAACCAAACTTGGACTTCAAGAACAAACTCGGAGCCCTTAAACGGCTTTCCTCCAAGATGAGCAAAATCACTGCACAGACGTGCAAAAGCAGACTTGCGAGGTGGAGAAACTCGAGGAGGAACTGGAGGCTGAGTGCTCCTAAACAATTCCAAAAACTGATCGACAGACATATAAACGCCATCCGGATGTGAGCCACTGGATTGCCCAGCATCCGAACGTCGTCCCCTGCCTCTTCCAGCCATACGCTGAGAGTAATATAAGAACAAGATTAATCACAAGGTAGATACTTTATTACGGAATACTACGGAATAATATGCATTCTTAGACGTATTTCCCCAAATTCTATCTAACCTTTGATAAAAGAAGGAATAGAAAGACACGATGATTCAAAGATTTGTATCACTTATACACTTTGATGTACCGGAATATGTGTATCTATTCTGTGTTTATCATATTTTGTCCTGAACTCAGCTCTGATATCACGCTGTGACGCCCCACCTCTATACCCATGCTAGCCAAGGACACTACAGGTTAATGCCGTCAACTAACACGGAGAATAAGGCTGGTTAGGAGCGACCATCTATAGCCTTGCTCTAACTATCTATTGAATACATCGACAATAATCATACCAAGCAGGTCGACATAACCAATGAATACTTAAAAAAAACCATAGGTGGTTGGAGGATCTATCAGAACTGAATATAACAACTCAAATGTAATATACATCACAGAGCAGTAGATCAACATATACACATATATTGATACATAACAGAGTATACAAAATAATACATGTCAAGTGGTATAGCAAACCACAATATACAGACGAAACCCAAAAGAATACATATGACAGAGTTACAATAAAAAGGACTACACAAAAATCTTTAACAAAAAGGAACAAGCTGAATAGTCCATGCGGAAGCAAAATAGGCTAAGTCCAAAAGCACCTAACCTGAAACATCTCGGTCTGACCCGAGTATAAAATACACGGGTCAGTCTAGCTAAACAAATCAGTTAGATAAACTGAACAACAATAAACCTGCAGTGTTTCAAAGTATAACAAATATCTCTAAAAGAGATTACATAATCATCTAACAAAAGATGAATCATATGATAACAAGCCTCATATCATCGGAAACATAGAGAAACAAAGGATAAGAATATCCTAAAGCAAGCCAAAAGGCAAATAACAAATACCGATAAGGTATACAAGTTCCACAAGGTAAACGCTACTCATCATGTGGCTCAAAAAGACCAACACCGAAGGACGATACCTAGGGAATATACATATGAATGAACATCAGAAAATTTTCTCGAGCTCAGTACTGTACAAACAAGGATCCATGACCCCGAAGACTCCAAACCCAATATCACCGATGCGGCTCATAACGACCAACATCGGAAGCGATACTAAAGGGAAACCCAATATCACCCATGCGACTCATAACGAAAAACATCGGAAGCGATACTATAGGCAACAAACCCGAAGGCACAAACCCGAAGGCACATACCCGAAGGTAACAAACCGTAGTGGTGAAGGTCAAAGACCCAGTACTGGACACCACTAACTGGCGGAATGTGTCATAACTCTCAAAAAGGAATCCGAAAAGTGGTAACGCGAGTCCCAAAACCACTCGTTCGCACTAAACGGTTTACTATCCGTTAGTTAATTTCACACTCAAAGCGGTACAAACATCACCTCATATCATCGGTAAACCAAACCCGAAGGTTAAAACGATCAATTGAATAGGTCGGGGGTTAATCGGAAAGATAAACGCACAGATTCATGGTCCGTGTTTTGCCCAACCATTTAATCACCCTTCCACTTCGCTCGAAGTGCGAAATTGTGCGTGTGTTTTTAAATAGAATTTATAAATCGGAGAAGCGAACTTTTAATACGATTTGAAGAAATCATTTATAAAACCCGTGAATGAATTCAAAAGGGAATCATTAAGGTCAAATATGCATAAACAACTAACTGGAATCAATATACTTCGATCAATTTTGGAAAATTAAACGAACAAGGCAATTTTGGCAAAAACATCATATTCAGATGTCTGAAAGAAGGGATTCAGACGTCTGAAACTAAAAATAAATTTGTTTTTCAAAACAGAATTCAGACGTCTGAATCCAAACATCCAGACATCTGAAATAGGCATATTTTGGCCTATTTCCTTTCTGGTTGAAAATTAGCCAATTCCGACGTCTGGAATATAAATTTAGACGTCTGAATCCGGGGATGAAAATGTTCCCCAGAACAATATTCAGACATCTGAAATAGGAGTTTCAGACGTCTAAAACCTGGTGGCCAGGCATTTCCTGAACCTAGGCCATCCATGGCCAAACAAATCGAAAGCAATCGGATGCGTGTTGATTATGGGCTTACGTCAAGAAGACTACCCAACCTTAACGACACACCCAAACACTCCAAACAACATAAACATCAACCATATAAGGTTTTACATAGATTTGGCTTCAAAAATCAATATTTGGCAATTTCACCAATGCAATCCAAAGCGAAAACAAGTGCATATGAACAAGTGCTAGAATTGATGTCTAACATCAATGATATCAAAAGAAGTAGATGTGAGTTCAAAACTCACCTTTTAATCCAAAACAAAGAAGAAGGAGATCAATTTGCAAGGAGAAGACCAACTAATCTCCACTTCTACTCTACAAACTTCAATCTAAGATCAAAACAAGTATTTTTCCTAAGTTTAGGTTTAGGAAATTTCTGAGATTAAAGAGAGAATGAGATAGAGGAGAAGAAGAGGAGCTTACCAATGTCTTCTCTTTGATATTGGAGCAAGAATCAAGTTTGCAAAGAAGAAACTAGGGCTTGCAATTTCTATTTCTCTTTCTCTTCCACCATTTTCAGTTTTTCTTAAGCTAAGAAATGAGATGAGGGTGAATGGATGAAGAGAGGGCTGAGTTAGGGGTTTAAACTAACAAATGGGCTGAACCCAAACCCAAAACCCAATTAGAAAAAGTTGCAAAAATTCACAAACTCCAAACATATCAAAACTTATACTCAAGAAGATCGCAAACGCCATTTTGGAACCAATGGAGGTGGTTTCGAGTCCCAATTCGGCCGTTTGCAAAAAGTAACATTTCGGACCTAAATCCGACCAACGACGCTATATTTAAATGAAACATTTAAATATAAAATCGTTAAATATGCAGGTTGTTACAATTTTAAACAAGATATTTTTTAATTATAAATGGAAAGCATTTATTGTTGACGAATCAATGAAATTTGAAATTAACCAAAATTTGGAACATAATCTTGTACCCAATTTAGTAATATACAAACTCCAAAATCTTTTGACAATGAGCAATCTAGCATGGCTGACGCTATTGCATAGTAGCAACGATACAATAATTTGGTAAACTTTTCAGTCATTTATATAGTTTAGTTAGATTTTAATTTTCATTGCACTATAATCTGTATTCAAGACTAGAATTAGATGCTATTTGATACAAAATGTCTAGGACAGTATGCACGACTTTCATCTCCTATATATTATGGAAATTTTATTTTAATTCCCCGTTGTTCTATTGAGACTTGGGTTTTCTTTCCATTTTTTAGGTTCTAAGAGTAGCGAAAGATATAAAATTAATCGCGGGATATTGAAATAAGACCTTGTATGTAAAATAACATTATAGAAAGTGAAAACAAAGTAATAACATGTTTTATTTGATTAATATGATAATATTGATAAAATAAGTGATTAGGACTATATACATATTATGCTTACTATACACTCACAAGCATTCATAATTTAAAAAATTGATTACATGGTAAAAGTCATTTAATTGCATAATTAATAAATAGGTTTAAAAACGATACTAATCAATTGATTTATTAGCATATTGCATAGTCAATTAAGGAGTTTTCTAATGATTTTCGCACGAAATTTATATTTAATTTTAGTGATAGTATAATTTGGAAAATGAATTTATTTTCCTTAATTTTGATAAAATAATTAATTAAGGGAAATTAATTGCCTCATTTAGTTAGAGGAAACTAATTGGTTGATTTACTAATTCTGAAGTTACTCGATAAATTAACAAAAGTTATTAATCGATTGATAAATTTATATATAACATACTTAATCAATTAGGAAAATTTTGATAATTTGCAATCAATTTCTATAATTAATTTCCACAACTATGCAGTCAAAAAAACATTTCATTTGAATTTAAAATAGATCAAAGAGTCAATAAATTCTTTTAATGCCAAACAAATATGAGATGAAGGTAATAAAAATTAAAGGACAAGTCTAGAGAGAATTTGTCATTCTTTATATAAACCCATTTCCATTCTTCACTCTATACCACTCTAAGTTAAATCTATTATATTTATCATAAAATTTCATTTTTCAGTGCTATAGTATCTTGGTAACCAAAAACATATTTTACATACCATTATGTCTCTAGCACTCAAAAACTAGATCTGCATACTCTATTTTTTTGCCTAAAACTCACATTCATCATTTCATGCTTTTCATACACAACTGCAATCTTCTCTCTCCTCCTTTTCACTAATTTCCTACCAATTTGCAGCCTCGCCTTTGATACCATTATTGGTTCCACCATTAGAATCGCATTCATTGTTGCTTCCTCTTCAACATTTGAGATCTCACCAGTTGTTGAAGAAGAATTAATCCTTCTACATATATACCTTTGGTTGATGATATACAGAAGACAGAAAGCGAATATCTTCTTGCCAAGTTTCATATATTTCAATATTACGAACCACATTTTCATTCCATTTAGTGCCATACTCTAGGTACATATTATACCTTGTATTATAATACATAAAAAGTTCACTGTATGACCTTTGGTATTCTTTCCACATATTTACTCTCATTTCATTTCCTATTCCCTCCCTAGGGAATAATTTTTCATTTTGCACACAAAGTATATTTATATCTCTATCAACAATCTATAAACATTGCAATTTACATTCATATTCTTTTACTGTATAATCAGCTAGCCCATGGAATATGTTATTTTTTGCTAAAACATATATACATTTATTTCTTTCCTATTTTCCTTGAATTACAAGAGAGTTTTTGAGGTTCGATTTGATTAGTTTATTGTTTATTTTGGCTTATTCTTAACACACAACATTATTCCACTTTTGCCAATTTATTTATTTTTGAAAATAAACAACTGTTTTATCCTTGTAATTATTTTTACTGAGATGTTTTAGTTCTTTTCATGTCCTCATATTTTCCATCTCCTTCTCTTTTGTTGGTATACTTGCATAAATATAAGGATAGTATTTTTAAAGAAGATATCTTATTACTAGAAGATAACTATGTATGTTTTCTAAGGTTCATATATAGTAACTAGGATATGATAACAACCAAGCCTATTTAATAATTGAATTGCTACTAAGATAGTGCATAGTCCATGTGGAATAATAATAAATCTAATATGCATGAAATATACTACATAAGCTTCCTATCATTTTTATACTTTATTAAGCTGTAGCATGTTTTCTCTCTCTTTTAGATTGCATTATTAGATAAGAAAAGAAGATCAAATTGTCCATGATCGTCAAGAATTTTTTAAGTGTTGTGAGATGAGAAACTTTACTATTGCCATGAGAAGAGTGGAAAATAAGAATAAGTGGGATAAAAGAAACAAGTGTAATTTCAAAATAAAATGGAGTACGAAAGAAAAAAGTGGTGTGTGTTTTTTAATAAAACACCATATAGGAAGAAAGTGGAGTGTTAATAGAATTGGCCATTTATTTTAGTGTATTTTGTATTTTAGTTTACTTTATTAGGTTTTATATATTCAAATAATTTATGTATCGTTAAAGCTTCCTCTTTGATATGTGTATGTTAAATATAAAATTTATCTCCATAGTTAATTTTTAATAAATATCAACTCCAAGAGCCCTTTCATCTGTAGGTGCATTATTAATTAGAAAATAAAGTATATTAAATTTTTTGACTACAATTTAAATTCCAATGAATTGTGTATGTCAAATATTAATTATAATAACTTCAACATTCCTATTACACGTTAATTTTGCATGTCAAATGTTGATAGGTATTTCAAGAAAAAGAACATGTCAAATCCATCATAAAATTAAGTATACATTAAAATATAAAACATTTGACATGTTCTCCTATGATATAATCTCAAGTCCAACCCTTTATTCTATGGTTCTTGAAACAAAGGAATTGATTAATTAAACCCAACATAAAATCAGTTTTGAAGGAAAGGACAATTTATTTGGCTTAGATAACTTTAATCAATTTCTTATTGAAAGGCCTTACCACTTTGACTCAAATTGTAACGACCCAGAATTTTTAGAAATTAAAATATGAATATTTAATTAATTTTAAATATTTATAAGTGAATTTATAAGTCAAATAAATTTTTATTTGAATTTTTGGATTTAATTGGATAATTAAATCGATAATTTAATACGTTAAATTATGGAGATAATTGAAAATTAGGTTAAATATGATTGAAAATGATTTGTAAAATTTTATTTTATCATATAGGAGTTAGAACAATATTTTAGAACTTTTAAAATCGAATTAAAAGTTAATTTGTGAAAATTGAATATTTTAATATTTAATAATCGACTGTAAAATAGTCAATTTTTGAACAGTCTCAGAATTGAACGAAACCAGTTCCATTGGATCAGTAATAGTTAGTTATTACTGGATTTCAATTTTCGTGTCAATCGGAGTTATCGTTTGAGCGTGGCAGCTCGAAACGCATCGATTTATTTTTAATTTTAATTTGGCGAGTGAAAATAGCCATTTTTCAAAAAGTCTCGGATTTCGACGAAACCAGTTTCATCGGATCCGTAATGTGATATTATTGTAAGGTTTCAAATTTCGTGTCAATTGGATTTACCGTTTGTCCGGTACAAATTAAAACGCCTAGAAAATCGCTTAAATCGATTTAATTCAAATTGAGCGTTTACAGCCATAACTCGCACATACTTCCGAATTAGCTTCCGAAACCTGTTCCATTGTGTCCGGAACGCGGGATAAACCCTAGGAGTGTCAGTTTCGGTGTGTAAATCGGAGTTCGGGATTTCCGGATGAATAGTGTTCGAATTTTCTTCTATAAATAGCCCACCCCCCCCCCCCCCCCCCGCCATTTAAAAAAAATAATAATAATAAAAACAACTAAACCCTAATTCATACTACAGCCGCCAGTAACTCAACCCACGGCCAGAAATTCACGAACTTCCCCCTCCATTTTCTCCAAATCCATACATCGATTCGCAAAAGTTCCAACACGAAAGTTGTAGAGCACGGTATGAACTACAGATCCAACGGTGGATTCGTGCTATCGTCGCCGTTTGGAGGCAGAATGGGGCCACGTTCCCTGATGTTGCGCACGTTTTTTCAGGTGCTAAGGGGGGCCGAGCTTCGTGTGCCTAGGGCCGAAGGTGGAGGAGGGGGAGAGCTAGGTGTTGCAACTTCCTGATCGAGGTAGAGATGTTTGTAGTGGCCGAGTTTTCAAACCCTAATGTGAAGCAATGGGTTTCGAACGGCCTGGGGGTTGAACGCGTGAATGAGGAGAAGAAGCAAGATCATGCGGCCACGGTTTAGTCTCCAGGATTGCACGGCTGAGATCAGATTGTGGGTTTATAATTTAATTATGTTATAAAATGTTATATAAATCGTGTACAAACTTCATAAATGCATAACTTTTTCATACGAGGTCGAAAAAATGCAAACTCAGTTGCGTTGGAATCGTATGGACGAGCACTACGCGATGGAGTTGGTTTGGAGTCGTTTGGAGTTAGTGAGAATTTTGGGTAAAATTAAACGTCCGTTTAATTTTATTCGAAATAAATCGCTAAAACGGAATTTAAAATCAAGGTGAGAACTTCTCACTCAATCGAATCAGTTTCGATTTTATTTTAAATAGTTAGATTTAAAATATTTGAATGCATGTTTGAATGTTGATTAATATCTATTGATTGTTAAAATAGACATTATACGCCGTTAGTAAGCGGATGTTATTTAACAAAAACATATACCGCGAATATTTCATAAACAGTGAAATTGGTATTATATATAATAGCAATATATATATATATATATTGGCATATGTATATATTGGAGTTGATTGATTTCCCGCATTTATTTGTTTAGCGGATGAGACCCTATTACGCCGTTATTAAGCGGATAATATTTAATAAGAACATATACCGCGATAATTTCGTACTGGAGCGAAATTGGTATTGTGCTAATGTTTGTGGATGCAGGAAACAGGTTGGAGGGATCCAACTGGATTCCTCAACAGTATTTATTTAATTTCAGATATTTTGATATTTGATTGATTATCGTATCGATATATGATATCGTTGTTGTCGTGATTGACTATTTGGTGTGTAGCATCATTGGACCCAGATTTTGGGATTTTAAAATGATTTTTAAAAGTGATTTTAGAAAGTATACGTTTTATAAAATAATTTTTGGAATTGATCCATTTTAAATAAATAAACGTTATAATAGTTAAAGTTATAAAAATTATGATTTTGTGAAATATAGTTAAAAGTTGATTTTTGAGAAATAGGGGATTTATGATTTTATAAAATAGTTTAAATTGGATTTTTGAATATATTATAAAAGTTTAAAAATAGGATTTATAAAATTTGATTATTTTATAAATCAAAATGGTGAAACTATAAAGGAAATTAAAGACGTTTAAAAGAATAATATAAATTGATTTATATTAAGAGATTTATAAATAGATATTTATAAATCGAAATATTGACATTATAAAACGAGTTTTTATAAGTGTTTGAATGAAGTGAAAATGAATTTCATAAATGAATGAAATTTATAGAATTATAAACTGTGAAGTTATAAATGAAATTTATAAATAGTAAGATTTATAAATTTGGTGAAATTATTTGAAGAATAGATTAGTTAGATAAATGGATCTTATAAGTTATAAGATTTATAAATTGGAAAGTCTCTAAAGGAACGATTTTGTAAAATAATCGTTTTATAAGTAATTAACTTATAATATGAACGTTTAGTTTATAATTTAGTTATAAACTGGAATAGGTGAATAAAGGAATTTATAAAAAGGAAGTTTTTATAAATAAATAGAAATGGAATTTATAAACGTTGTTTTATAAATCCGCAAACAACTTATTTTGATAAGTTAATTGTCATAACTTATTTAATGGAGTTATATTCACATTTTTTAATAGTGAATAATCCTTTGAATTAAAATGAATAAAAGGATGAGATTTGTTAACGAAGTTTATTCACGTTTTTGAATAGTAAATAACACGTTAAAGAAATTGTTTTGAATGTGATATTTCAAATAGAATTAAAACGATCTAACGATGTTTTAAAATGTGTTGAGATTCGAAACCATAGATTTCAACATTCATTGTTGAAAAAGACGTTTTCGAGAAATAAAAGGAAATAGTGGAATATAACACTGTTGTTATATTAAATGATTTCCGAAAGGAAATGTTTTGAATAGTATTGGGATTTATATATCTATTTTAAATTCGAATCCCTGTACTAGTGATTTTGGGTTGTCGTAACGATGTTTTACGTAACATTCGTTTTAGCCCAAATAAATATGTTTAAGAGAATGATTTCCTTAAAGAATGAAATATATACTTAATTTCGATTGAAGTATACTGAACATTTTCTAAGGTTGGAAATAAAAAGATTTGTGAATTACTTATGAATAAATAAGTATGGAAATGTTTTCCAATATAAAGTGAATACTTTGAGAATTTATCTTTTTGAAGATAAATTGAATTGAATAATTGAAAACGTATATGCATGAATATTTTGGATTATAAATTCACTAAGGAATTTATAAAAGAAAGTGGGATTGGTTTAGAAAAATAAATATTGATTTATTTTTGAAGTGTTGAAATAAT
This sequence comes from Allium cepa, assembly GCA_030765085.1. NCBI lineage: Eukaryota > Viridiplantae > Streptophyta > Magnoliopsida > Asparagales > Amaryllidaceae > Allium > Allium cepa. The sequence goes on from CM060938.1 coordinate 233,054,539, forward strand.
ATATCTAGTGAAGATATTTTGGAAAATAAATAATTTGGAAAATTATTTGGAAACTGGTGATGTGTGCATATCCATTGATAGTTCAATAACCGACTATCAATATTTCCCTTTGAATGGGTAATTGATGTGATTTGTTTGAATGTGAATGCTACACTTATTTTTGAATAAGCGCTCACTATTCGGGTTAACCGGGAAAGGACCATGGGGTCGTATAACCCATTCCGAATATATGATACGTCGTTGTGAATTGCATTTGAAGATCGGTGTTGAAGACCGAGTATTTGTGAAAGCGATAGGATGACCTATCGATTGTCTCTGCACTGGGTAGCTCCTGGTATAGAGATCTCCTAAGTGATGGGAAATTCGATCGGGATTGTGAATACCCGGATTGCAAGGGCTTCGTAAGAAGTGCCTTCGGTTTTGTTCGAGCCCGGAACAGACTTGTATGGATTGTATGTCTGACGTTACAAATTGAGATATAAAGCCGATTTCTTTCAAATATATTTCTGTTGGTGGCGAAGAATTTATTCTTTTAGCATAACATCCTTCTCTGAGACGTACGAGCTCAGAGGTTATGTAGTTGAAGGTTATTAGCGATATATTCCCAATTTGGTAATGTGACATGCTGAGTGTTGCTGTAAATGATCATTGTGTTGATTATTTGTGATAGGATCGTTTATTTGATCGTCTATCCTGGTGATCATTTCTATGATCATTTGTTGACCCAAAGCATGGCTTTTGTATAAAGTATGTTTTTGTGGACGTGACTTCGTCGAGCCTCACACCCCGTGAATGGTCAAAACAGGAAAGAAGCAGCAAGGTTATGAGGGGTAGCACCCTTTAGGATGTGTCCATTTCCTTCTGGAAAAGGGTGGTATCATGGTATGGAGCCCAGATGCTTACTCATGTTGAAAACACTTTGTTATGATTGTGTGAATTGATTACGAGCGCTCGGTGATAAAGGTCCCAAAGGACCGGGGGATGGCATATTCGGTCAGTTGTTACTCAGTTAGGGGTAACCCGGCCTTGTGTTGGTAGAGATCCGGTTTGGTTCTCGGGGATGTCCATCCAGAGGCATTCTCATGTGGCAATGGGAAGTTCCTTGGCCTGATCATTCGTTGGAAATCCAAAGAAACAATACGAGACTTGTACGGTTTTAGTTGTATAACCTGCTATGGAATGTGGCGGTAACCTGCTATTGAACATAGTTAGCTATAGTAGGCATACGATAATGGTCGTATGTTGGCTAAGATTTATATTCTACTTTTAAAATAAATTTTTTTCTACACTATGCACTAATAATAATATCAAATGTTATTTTAAATGCGTATCAAGCATCTTTGACTATCATAAGGAGAAATCTCCTCCGATTCTGCGTTTGCATGTGTGTGTGTGTGCGGGAGGCCTTATGGTAGTCTCATTTTTAAAAGCATTGCGAATTAACTTTAAAACAAAAAATTCTTCTATTTTGATTTTAAAGACAAATAAACTGTTTTGAGTTCTCATACCAGTCACATGACTGACTTGGAGTTTATTGTTTTCCTTCCTAAACTCTGGGTGCCCACCAATTTTCCACACGGGCAGTTAAGAGTTAGGTTTATCAGGATATTCTGGATATTCTGGAGTTGCTGGAGGCAAGCTGGATCGCATGGCGTATTACTAGTTTATATAGTATTTCTTTTTCCGCTGCGCTATTTGTTGTTGTTGTACACTCTGATGATATGATGTAATGAAATGTATAATATGTAATAACTGATAGTTCTTTGTTTAAAGATTATTCATTTATTATTATATGTTGTTCCGCTGCGAATTGTGAGATTCTGATGTGATTCTGTTGTTCTGTTTTCTTTCTGTTTTCTTCTATTTTAAAATGTTCTACCTTCTTTTCTCTCTTCTCTCTATCTTCTCTCTTCTTCTGTCGTTTTCTTTTCCTAAATTTTTCTTAAACCCCTAAGGGTTCGTATTTTCGTTCATCTAGAATTAATAAATGGAGATTAGTGTCTATTCAAGGAGTACGGACTTACGGGTCTTTACAGTTGGTATCAGAGCATATGGTTAAGCGACAACCATGGTTCTGTTGGGTATAATTCATTAGAGATAGAGTCAGCAGTACTCTAGAATGAGTTTGAGTGTAATAATAGCTATGAGAGCGTATTTGTTAGTGAATATAAAATTGTTTTATATTGTGATGATTGGTTTGTTGAGTGGTATATAGATTCTGGTTAATACGAGTAATTAACGTTGTTGATAGGGATCTATAAACACTTGAATAGAACAATTCGACATAATATTGTTTTAAATTGGGTAAATGAAATAATTTTACCTTGAGTATATTTTATATGTAAAGGAATAATTTTTCAGAATTATTAAAGTGTATATAAGTTGATTGTTTAGTTGTTTGAATAACCTAAATAAAGGAATAATTGTATAAGCAAAAGAATTATAAGAATTGAATTATAATTAAAGTGATTTACAATTGTGAAATAAACTTATATATATAAGAAGTGAAACTATATGAATATATTTATAAATATGAGTTGTGAATAAAAATGAGTTTAAAGTTAAATGGAATATAACTTAAGTGATGTTGAATGAAGTTGATATGAAAAAAATGAATATAAGTGTTAATTCATTAAAATCTAATGTTATTAGAAAGTTGAATAAAAATCAATTAGATTAAACCAAATATAAGCAAAGGGGATTTGGTTGTAATTAATATACTTTGGTTGTTATATGATTGTTAGTTGATTGATTGTATATAATTCAGTAAGTGTTAATGAAATTTGAAGCTATGTAATTGAATTCAAATTGAAAGTAAATAAATTTGAATGGAATTGAACGTGAATTGGATTTAATTAGTGAATGCAAACTAATTAAAATTGAATAAGAATGAATGTTGATAAAATCCAATGTTGATAAATCAAATGTGATTTGAATTGAAAACCATTTCATTGAATATTAATGAAAATATGAATGAATATTTATTGGTTATGGATGTTCGTTGAATGTTAGTTGGTTGATGTTTGAATATGTTGCATTTGCTATGTGACATATATAGTTGTTATGGAGATATATGTTGCATATTGATACTATTGCATATATGCATGATTCTCATGTTGTTTGTTGAGTGATTAGTAGGTGCGGATCGCGTTGCTTCGCATTTGGAGTTCGCTTTCGCGCTATATTAGCCGTATATGCTTGCTAATAAAATATAAGGTACATATCTCGGATTACATACCGTACTTTTACAAATTTTTCCCTGCGGGATGCCTCATTACTTGATGAGATGTATATTTGTGATATATATACTGTCATTTTTTTTTCGGATCGAGCCGCGCAAAGGAGACTATGGCGAATTTTTCCGAAAATTTAAGGCGTTAGAAATTTTTTTGAGAAAATTGGAAATTTTGAAAACTTTAATTTTGATTTGGAATTGAAAGTTAAACAATAGTAATTGTTTTTGAAAAGATAACTAAGTATGATTTGGAAAACTTAGTAAAGATTTGTAAGAAGTTTAACTATGGATTTTGGGAAAATTAATAGATTCTGTAACTTTTCTTACTTATAATTTCGAGGACGAAATTCTTTTAAGTGGGGAAGATTGTAACGACCCAGAATTTTTAGAAACTAAAATATGAATATTTAATTAATTTTAAATATTTATAAGTGAATTTATAAGTCAAATAAATTTTTATTTGAATTTTTGGATTTAATTGGATAATTAAATCGATAATTTAATACGTTAAATTATGGAGATAATTGAAAATTAGGTTAAATATGATTGAAAATGATTTGTAAAATTTTATTTTATCATATGGGAGTTAGACCAATATTTTAGAACTTTTAAAATCGAATTAAAAGTTAATTTGTGAAAATTGAATATTTTAATATTTAATAATCGACTGTAAAATAGTCAATTTTTGAACAGTCTCAGAATTGAACGAAACCAGTTCCATTGGATCAGTAATAGTTAGTTATTACCGGATTTCAATTTTCGTGTCAATCGGAGTTATCGTTTGAGCGTGGCAGCTCGAAACGCATCGATTTATTTTTAATTTTAATTTGGCGAGTGAAAATAGCCATTTTTCAAAAAGTCTCGGATTTCGACGAAACCAGTTTCATCGGATCCGTAATGTGATATTATTGTAAGGTTTCAAATTTCGTGTCAATTGGATTTACCGTTTGTCCGGTACAAATTAAAACGCCTAGAAAATCGCTTAAATCGATTTAATTCAAATTGAGCGTTTACAGCCATAACTCGCACGTACTTCCGAATTAGCTTCCGAAACCTGTTCCATTGTGTCCGGAACGCGGGATAAACCCTAGGAGTGTCAGTTTCGGTGCGTAAATCGGAGTTCGGGATTTCCGGATGAATAGTGTTCGAATTTTCTTCTATAAATAGCCCACCCCCCCCCCCCCCCCGCCATTTAAAAAAAAATAATAATAAAAACAACTAAACCCTAATTCGTACTACAGCCGCCAGTAACTCAACCCACGGCCAGAAATTCACGAACTTCCCCCTCCATTTTCTCCAAATCCATACATCGATTCGCAAAAGTTCCAACACGAAAGTTGTAGAGCACGGTATGAACTACAGATCCAACGGTGGATTCGTGCTATCGTCGCCGTTTGGAGGCAGAATGGGGCCGCGTTCCCTGATGTTGCGCACGTTTTTTCAGGTGCTAAGGGGGGCCGAGCTTCGTGTGCCTAGGGCCGAAGGTGGAGGAGGGGGAGAGCTAGGTGTTGCAACTTCCTGATCGAGGTAGAGATGTTTGTAGTGGCCGAGTTTTCAAACCCTAATGTGAAGCAATGGGTTTCGAACGGCCTGGGGGTTGAACGCGTGAATGAGGAGAAGAAGCAAGATCATGCGGCCACGGTTTAGTCTCCAGGATTGCACGGCTGAGATCAGATTGTGGGTTTATAATTTAATTATGTTATAAAATGTTATATAAATCGTGTACAAACTTCATAAACGCATAACTTTTTCATACGAGGTCGAAAAAATGCAAACTCAGTTGCGTTGGAATCGTATGGACGAGTACTACGCGATGGAGTTGGTTTGGAGTCGTTTGGAGTTAGTGAGAATTTTGGGTAAAATTAAACGTCCGTTTAATTTTATTCGAAATAAATCGCTAAAACGGAATTTAAAATCAAGGTGAGAACTTCTCACTCAATCGAATCAGTTTCGATTTTATTTTAAATAGTTAGATTTAAAATATTTGAATGCATGTTTGAATGTTGATTAATATCTATTGATTGTTAAAATAGACATTATACGCCGTTAGTAAGCGGATGTTATTTAATAAAAACATATACCGCGAATATTTCATAAACAGTGAAATTGGTATTATATATAATAGCAATATATATATATATATTGGCATATGTATATATTGGAGTTGATTGATTTCCCGCATTTATTTGTTTAGCGGATGAGACCCTATTACGCCGTTATTAAGCGGATAATATTTAATAAGAACATATACCACGATAATTTCGTATTGGAGCGAAATTGGTATTGTGCTAATGTTTGTGGATGCAGGAAACAGGTTGGAGGGATCCAACTGGATTCCTCAACAGTATTTATTTAATTTCAGATATTTTGATATTTGATTGATTATCGTATCGATATATGATATCGTTGTTGTCGTGATTGACTATTTGGTGTGTAGCATCATTGGACCCAGATTTTGGGATTTTAAAATGATTTTTAAAAGTGATTTTAGAAAGTATACGTTTTATAAAATAATTTTTGGAATTGATCCATTTTAAATAAATAAACGTTATAATAGTTAAAGTTATAAAAATTATGATTTTGTGAAATATAGTTAAAAGTTGATTTTTGAGAAATAGGGGATTTATGATTTTATAAAATAGTTTAAATTGGATTTTTGAATATATTATAAAAGTTTAAAAATAGGATTTATAAAATTTGATTATTTTATAAATCAAAATGGTGAAACTATAAAGGAAATTAAAGACGTTTAAAAGAATAATATAAATTGATTTATATTAAGAGATTTATAAATAGATATTTATAAATCGAAATATTGACATTATAAAACGAGTTTTTATAAGTGTTTGAATGAAGTGAAAATGAATTTCATAAATGAATGAAATTTATAGAATTATAAACTGTGAAGTTATAAATGAAATTTATAAATAGTAAGATTTATAAATTTGGTGAAATTATTTGAAGAATAGATTAGTTAGATAAATGGATCTTATAAGTTATAAGATTTATAAATTGGAAAGTCTCTAAAGGAACGATTTTGTAAAATAATCGTTTTATAAGTAATTAACTTATAATATGAACGTTTAGTTTATAATTTAGTTATAAACTGGAATAGGTGAATAAAGGAATTTATAAAAAGGAAGTTTTTATAAATAAATAGAAATGGAATTTATAAACGTTGTTTTATAAATCCGCAAACAACTTATTTTGATAAGTTAATTGTCATAACTTATTTAATGGAGTTATATTCACATTTTTGAATAGTGAATAATCCTTTGAATTAAAATGAATAAAAGGATGAGATTTGTTAACGAAGTTTATTCACGTTTTTGAATAGTGAATAACACGTTAAAGAAATTGTTTTGAATGTGATATTTCAAATAGAATTAAAACGATCTAACGATGTTTTAAAATGTGTTGAGGTTCGAAACCATAGATTTCAACATTCATTGTTGAAAAAGACGTTTTCGAGAAATAAAAGGAAATAGTGGAATATAACACTGTTGTTATATTAAATGATTTCCGAAAGGAAATGTTTTGAATAGTATTGGGATTTATATATCTATTTTAAATTCGAATCCCTGTACTAGTGATTTTGGGTTGTCGTAACGATGTTTTACGTAACATTCGTTTTAGCCCAAATAAATATGTTTAAGAGAATGATTTCCTTAAAGAATGAAATATATACTTAATTTCGATTGAAGTATACTGAACATTTTCTAAGGTTGGAAATAAAAAGATTTGTGATTATGAATAAATAAGTATGGAAATGTTTTCCAATATAAAGTGAATACTTTGAGAATTTATCTTTTTGAAGATAAATTGAATTGAATAATTGAAAACGTATATGCATGAATATTTTGGATTATAAATTCACTAAGGAATTTATAAAAGAAAGTGGGATTGGTTTAGAAAAATAAATATTGATTTATTTTTGAAGTGTTGAAATAATATATCTAGTGAAGATATTTTGGAAAATAAATAATTTGGAAAATTATTTGGAAACTGGTGATGTGTGCATATCCATTGATAGTTCAATAACCGACTATCAATATTTCCCTTTGAATGGGTAATTGATGTGATTTGTTTGAATGTGAATGCTACACTTATTTTTGAATAAGCGCTCACTATTCGGGTTAACCGGGAAAGGACCATGGGGTCGTATAACCCATTCCGAATATGTGATACGTCGTTGTGAATTGCATTTGAAGATCGGTGTTGAAGACCGAGTATTTGTGAAAGCGATAGGATGACCTATCGATTGTCTCTGCACTGGGTAGCTCCTGGTATAGAGATCTCCTAAGTGATGGGAAATTCGATCGGGATTGTGAATACCCGGATTGCAAGGGCTTCGTAAGAAGTGCCTTCGGTTTTGTTCGAGCCCGGAACAGACTTGTATGGATTGTATGTCTGACGTTACAAATTGAGATATAAAGCCGATTTCTTTCAAATATATTTCTGTTGGTGGCGAAGAATTTATTCTTTTAGCATAACATCCTTCTCTGAGACGTACGAGCTCAGAGGTTATGTAGTTGAAGGTTATTAGCGATATATTCCCAATTTGGTAATGTGACATGCTGAGTGTTGCTGTAAATGATCATTGTGTTGATTATTTGTGATAGGATCGTTTATTTGATCGTCTATCCTGGTGATCATTTCTATGATCATTTGTTGACCCAAAGCATGGCTTTTGTATAAAGTATGTTTTTGTGGACGTGACTTCGTCGAGCCTCACACCCCGTGAATGGTCAAAACAGGAAAGAAGCAGCAAGGTTATGAGGGGTAGCACCCTTTAGGATGTGTCCATTTCCTTCTGGAAAAGGGTGGTATCATGGTATGGAGCCCAGATGCTTACTCATGTTGAAAACACTTTGTTATGATTGTGTGAATTGATTACGAGCGCTCGGTGATAAAGGTCCCAAAGGACCGGGGGATGGCATATTCGGTCAGTTGTTACTCAGTTAGGGGTAACCCGGCCTTGTGTTGGTAGAGATCCGGTTTGGTTCTCGGGGATGTCCATCCAGAGGCATTCTCATGTGGCAATGAGAAGTTCCTTGGCCTGATCATTCGTTGGAAATCCAAAGAAACAATACGAGACTTGTACGGTTTTAGTTGTATAACCTGCTATGGAATGTGGCGGTAACCTGCTATTGAACATAGTTAGCTATAGTAGGCATACGATAATGGTTGTATGTTGGCTAAGATTTATATTCTACTTTTGAAATAAATTTTTTTCTACACTATGCGCTAATAATAATATCAAATGTTATTTTAAATGCGTATCAAGCATCTTTGACTATCATAAGGAGAAATCTCCTCCGATTCTGCGTTTGCATGTGTGTGTGCGCGGGAGGCCTTATGGTAGTCTCATTTTTAAAAGCATTGCGAATTAACTTTAAAAAAAAATTCTTCTAATTTGATTTTAAAGATAAATAAACTGTTTTGAGTTCTCACACCAGTCACATGACTGACTTGGAGTTTATTGTTTTCCTTCCTAAACTCTGGGTGCCCACCAATTTTCCACACGGGCAGTTAAGAGTTAGGTTTATCAGGATATTCTGGATATTCTGGAGTTGCTGGAGGCAAGCTGGATCGCATGGCGTATTACTAGTTTATATAGTATTTCTTTTTCCGCTGCACTATTTGTTGTTGTTGTACACTCTGATGATATGATGTAATGAAATGTATAATATGTAATAACTGATAGTTCTTTGTTTAAAGATTATTCATTTATTATTATATGTTGTTCCGCTGCGAATTGTGAGATTCTGATGTGATTCTGTTGTTCTGTTTTCTTTCTGTTTTCTTCTATTTTAAAATGTTCTACCTTCTTTTCTCTCTTCTCTCTATTTTCTATCTTTCTATTTTCTTCTACCTCTTTCTTTTCTTAAATTCTTTTTAAAACCCATAACATTCCGGTTTTTGACTTTCGATTTCTCGGCAGTCGATAAAGTGAGTGTCGATGTTGAATTTTCGAAAGTCGAAAATTTTCGGGGCGTTTCACAAATAAGTAGCTAATATCATTTTATTTCTATTTATCATGTGGAATTACTTTAAAAAAATATTTTTGTAGGTTCGTAAGGCAATACAAACCAATTTATTGATGCATTTTTTTGGATATAATAAATGACTTGGTCATAACTGAGATATAATAACCTGTAATTTACAATAACCTAAAATATTGCATAGCTCAGGCTAAATGTTTTTTTAAAATTTTTTTATATTTATTTCGATTATTATAAGAAATATTGTTCTTTGACATACCATAGCAAAAAAAAAATTAATTTTTAAAAACTATAATCTGGCCTTAAAAAACCCAAACATATGTGTTTATGTTCTGTGTAGGCCAGACAATAAAACTCTTGTCTTTACATATAGGCTGGATCAAAGCTTGGTTCTAAATTATTGATACTAATATTTTTTTAATAAATGTATTCTTCTTTTTATTTCATTGTTTGGAGTAATTTGAATTTTTTCCTATTGCAACCAAATGCACTATTCATCTTTTTGGAAAGCCAATTCGGACTTAAAAATCCTCTAAAATATAAACGTACCAACTATAAAATGAATTTCGCATTATTACTTTCAAATTATTTATATTTTGTTCTCTAGCGATGAATAATTGTATATACTTCAAAAAACTGTTAATATCTTCTAAAATAGGTTTAATCTGTAGTTTATAGTAACTATGTTTGTAAGTCTAATTAATGAAACTGTTTGATAAATCATAGTTGTACATTAGTTAGGTAGTAATCAACATGAAATCATGAACAATGTAGTAAAATAGGTGGAAAAATTTAAAAACATACTACATAATAAGATTATTTAGATTTGTTCATTTTGCAGCTGAATACCGTGCGATTGAGTATATCGTGGTTGATCACTTTTTTTCTAGGCTCGTATTTGTGTTTAAATTTTTATATTAGTGATATTGACATCATTGTACATATTTGTTGGTTCAAACTTTATTTAGATAATGATTAAATGAACTATACGATAATGCTTTTGTGGTGCTTCAAATACTGGCAAGCTTCATCGCAATTATAGAGTGACACCCTTTTAAGGAACATTAATAATGGTTTATTTCCTATTTTTTCTTGTTTATGATTATTAGATAAAATATCAAAATCTTCTTAGTAAACTAAAGTTTGGTAAAGTTTTTATATCTCTCGTTTTTCATTTCAGACATTTTATCACCAACTTGGTCCACTTACATAAAAACATAATACATAAACATGTCATTCCTTTCAGACAACACGAATGCTCTATACATGAGTTAAATATCTTCGGTTAATCTACAATATTTGACATCGTTAAAAACATTCTTGAGCAATTTTAATAAAGATGTAAAATTGCTAAAGAACATATCAACTTCAAAAAAAATTGAAAAACATAAATAATACTCACTCTATTGTAGATGGAAGCAACTAAATATACGAAGCAATGAAGTAAAAGTGATTTGTTTTCCTTTATTGTGGTCTTCATTAACCTTTCAATTTTTATCTTATTCCTATATTATGGGACGCAATTAAATATTTTCTTATTGAAGCAAGACTATAACAAGTATAGAGTCGCGTGTGCTGCTTACTCCCATCATAACATACTAATATTCAAATTTCATTGCATGCCACATTTACAATGTGACAACTGGAGTTGCTCAATCTATGCTCCTAAGGTGATGTTTAGTTGGAGATGTGAAGTAAGGATCAATTGTCTTATATATGAACACTTTATATTTATTGGTTATTTAACATTTTGTGAAATTATTTTTTTATTCACCGATTTTAGGTATAATAATGATGCTTTGCTTCCATCAATTTACATTATTTTAACCTTTTACATAATTCTTATCATATTCTAGTACGATAAGGCAACAACATTACAAACCGATATTCTAGTATTGTAACGACCCGTTAAATTAATAATATTTAATGCATTAGATTAATATAATTTCTAATTTGTTTAGGAATAAATGTAGAAATTTGGTATAGTAGTTGTAACTTGGTGTAACAATAAAACTTTATGACAATAGATTTGATTAATATAGATGGTCACATTTTGTTGAAAGTTATTGATAAGAAACAAATAAATGTTGAAATTGTGAATGTTAGTATAAATATTAACTTGGATGGTGTTCATTAATACAAAGATGTAATTGGTGTAGATAGTGATAATTTATGCCTGTAGTGAAAGGAAAAGAAAACTAATAGAAACATAAAATTTATTTTATGTAAACAAAAGTATAGTTTTGAACAAATTTATGAAGATGGATAAGGACAGTGTTTGTAATCAAGTTTGGTTATTAATATTTGAAAGATAGAGATGTGTAAATACGTTAATGAATTTATAATGGGAAGAAATGGTAGAATGAAAAGAAAATATATGATAATAATAAGCATTTGATTCAATTAAGGGAATTAAATTATAATAAATGGTCATTTAATAAATTCAACGTTCTGTGAGAAATCATAATAGTTGTGTATATGTGTACAAACTTCGATTTGGAAATTTATTGGATTTATAACGGTTTTGTTATTAAGTGTATGAGTTTAAAAGTTATTCCATTTTGTAAAGTAATAGAAGAATGCATAAAAATATAAACAGGACTTAATAGAATTGATACTCAATGAATTGAATAAATTGTCCGCTTATGCAAATATGTATAGTGAAATAAATGGCCTAAGAAAATTAAAATAGGATAATTATTGAGATTTGTACTATAAGAATAAATAGTAACATTTATTTGCAAGGAATAAAAGCCTATTTAGGACTAGAATTTGGAGTAATGACTATTGTTTGTTTACCTACCCTTGTTTCTTGTTTATTTAAAATTTGGGAATCAAATTCAATTTATCCGCCAATTTACCGCAGTTAAAGTGAAATGAATTGGTGATTGAGAAATGTTAAATACCAATAAGATGTAAACCAAAGGAAATCCCATTCGTAATAAATTTTGTAGAATAGAGTAAAGAAACTAGGAAATGAAAATGTGGAAAATGTGGATGCAGTGAGATCTTAAGTGATAATAACCTTGTTAGGCAAGTGATAACGGGAATTTTGTGTATAACCAAATAAAAATCCAAATTTATTTGGAAATAAATTGCAATCAATTGAATCTACTGCAATTTAATGGATTTAATATTAAATAGTTTATGTAATTATTATTTGGAAGAAATGGGAGTTATTTGTAAAAAGTATGAACCAAATGTTAATTTTTCTTATGGAATAGTGAAATAAAATAGATATAAAGGTTTCAATCATACATTGAAATTCATATTCACCATAAAATGTTAATTGAAACCAAAGAAGTTAATATAGGAGTCAAACCTCATTTATTAATTTGGATTTATTGCAATAGTTAATACCATAGAATAAAGTTAAAGCTAATTCAAATTTTTATTTGACCATTGTCGATATAACTTTAGAAAACAAGATTTTAGTTATAATTTGAGTATTTGATTCGACAAATGGTATTTACTACATATAAAATGGAATTAAACGTAAATTATTACGTTATTGGGTTTGAAACGAAATTGGTAAACATTAGGCTTAAAGAATATTGATGTGAATCTTAAACTAATGTTAGTCTCGTCATATTAACAGCAATGGCTTTGAATGATAGAAGGAAGTGAATTTAATAGATTAATCAAACTTATGATGTGAATTCATCAAGATTGGAATTATTAATAAATAAGAAATATTAAGGCGAATAAATGGAGATAAAGTTTATTATTGAGTTTGGAATTTTATTTATGGTAAAAAGGTTAATTTCAATCAAATGAGTTGAAATGGAATTCAAGTCATTTATTTAATTTGACTTAAAATGAGGGTGTAAGAAAACAAGTTTTAATAAGTGGGTTTTGAGGGTAAAATTTATAATTCCCAAATAATAATAAAAATGCAGAAATTAACACTGCAAATTGATATACTTATAGATTTTAATTCACACCCAAGCTTGTTAAGTTATTTGGAAGTGATTGTGTTATATAAGTAATGAAATTTGGCCAATATTAGAAGTTGAAAAATAAAATTGGATTTTTATGATTTATTTAATTGATTTAATAAATATTAAAAATAGCCATTTTGGGCACGGACTCGGATTTCGATGAAACCAGTTTCATCGGATCCGTATCGGTGAATTATTATAGGGTTTCAAATTTCGTATCGATCGGACTTGTCGTTTGATCGTACGGACGTGAAACGCCTTGAAATCAATTTTATTAAAAATCAATTTGAAATCAATTTGGAAATCTTGTTTTCAGCATAACTTCTTCATACGATCGAATTTGGTCGCGAAACTTTTTCCATCGCGTTCAGAATATTTTAAAACACCTATTTGGATATATAGTTTTAATAAATTCGGTTCCGGAGGCATAGCGGGCTTTTTGGGCCATAGTTTATTCCGTACGTCCGCGTATCCAGTCTAGCTACGCTACCTCTAGCCTATCTATAAATATACAGTTATAAACCCTAGCTCCTTTCTTTTTCATTTGCTGTACGTTCATTTCTTCACTCTTTTCTCTTCCCCAAATGCATACATCTCAGATCCAATTCCAGATCTATCCACAGTTCAAAATCAAAAGTCAAAACTCAAAAATTTCAGAAAATTCCAGAAAAAATATATGTTGATGTTTTCGATACGCGTAATCTACTGATGCAATTCGTTTTTCAATTGGAGCTGTCGTTCATCCAGAATAAATTCAAACAGCCCCAAAACCGTTCATCATCGTCGCGCAAAACTTCCTCGGATCGAGATTCTGTTTCTGGGTTTTGGAGAGGGAACCGAGGGGATCGCATCTATGTTGTTTGTTTTGAGTTTCAACGGTTGGATTGGCGGGAAAATTCGAATTAGGGTTTCGGCCCTAGGGTTGAACGGCGGCGGCGGAGGCACTAGGGGCGACCGGACCTGTGTGGTTGGGTGCGGCCGATGATGATGAGCTCGTCGACGGGGGTGGCACGGCGTATGGAGGTGGCTAGTGACGTGTACAGGCGGTCAAAGTCTCGGCTGGAATGGGTTTCGTGCGTTCTGGGATGTATGTTGCGTGCTCCTGTAGCATGTTTAGGGGAAAGCGTGATTTTGAAGGTGACGTGGCATTTGGTGATTGTGTTCTCTTTTGCCTATTTATTTATTTTGATTTCAATTCGATTTTCCATCATAACTTTCTCATATGTGATCCGATTGAAGCGCGGTTTCTTTTGTCAGGATAGTAATTTAATTCCGGACTTGATGACGCTGGTTTGGACGAATTCTGAGACGGGCGAATTTTTGGGTTTAAATCGAATTTAAATTCGATTTAAATTCCAAAGGTGAGTGTTTTAACCCACTCACAATTACTAGAAGCTTTTATGTTTGTTAAATAAATTTTAGAAATGAATAGAAATTTATTTATGAGCTTTTGGCATGTTATTTCATCCATATCTGTTGAATTGCATTTTATTGAATTTAGCTGTTAATTAAATTGATTGATTGCGTATTATTTGGCTGTTAGAAATTATTGTTGCATATGAACTGCTAGTTAACAGTTATATAAATTATTGGGGAATATAAACTGTTAGGTAAATAGTTGATAAATCTAATTTGAATAAAACTGCTAGTTATTACCTGTTGTATATTACCGAACACATATTGTTATCGATTGATGTTGTGATTGGATGATGGATGTGTTGTTGAATGGATGTTTTATGTGGATATCATTAAACTGCCAGTTATCATGCATTTTACATTTTTTCGGGATTGCGGTTTGAAATGATATACAACCGCAGTTTATTTTTAAATTGCGGATTGAAATGATAAATATCCGTATCACTTGACCATAGGATAGAAAATTACATACAGGCACCGCGGTCTACATATAACTAATTTAAATGTAATTTCTATGGTTTGGATGGAATACGGTTTATAATAATCTTAAAAGTTATACTGTATAAATATTTTCTTCCGTATTCATATACATGTAAAGTTAAGAATTTTGAAATTCAAAGGTGCACAAATTCCTTTATTTGGAAATGGAAGAAAATTTAGAAAATGGAGATTTATAACTTATATCCTATGTTTTAATGTTAAGTTGGAAATTTTAAGATATGATATTATAATTGGATTTTTCCCAAAATATATTGAAATGAATATTCTAGTAAAATTTGGATTGGAAAAATATATGTATATTTTACTAGAATTGATGTTTTGTTTATGGATTTTATATTCAAGACTAATTAATAGAACATTTGATTTGAAAGAATAAAATCTATCTTTAGTTGAAATATTTATACTCAAAACGGATATACGTATATATATGAATTTATTAAAATGGTTTGGAACTTGAAGCGATATTAAATTTTGGTTTTAACTTTAAATAAAGAAATGTATTGTAAAGCCACGAGAAATATTTCTTTTCAAAGTAACGTTTAAGTTAAACCACTTATTTTATATACTGTTGAATATCCAAACCATTTAGTTTTGAAGGTAATGGTTTTAAGTTCTATGGATTTCGAAGTATTATATTAAGAGTTAAGTTTCCAAATATTTGGTTCAAGGAATTTTAATAATAAAAGATGACAAAATTTTGGAAAGGAAAATATTTGGGAAACGATATCATTGATTTGGGTTTTTATAAATTAATATCAAAAAGGTATTGATTTGGGTTTTTATAAATTAATATCAAAAAGGTATTGTTTTGGGTTTAAAGGAAGAAATGATATCGTAATATTATGGTTTTGAAATGGATTATATTCTGGTTTTAAAGTATAAACTATTTTTAAATAACCGCGGTGTTATAATAACGATTGGTTGGCAAAGAGACCGGGATCGGATGTGGACATACTCTCTGTCGATACCGAAAACCACTTTGACTAACCGTGTACGCGGTGGAGATTCCAGAATGAAGTAGGTGGTGGCGACGTTTCCTGTAAGGTAAATACGTGGACCCAACTCCCGTGAGTTGGCATAAGGTGGCTAAAACAGGAGCGATTCTCAGGCCAATGAGGTCATTCCTCTGATCGGACGCTCCTCTTCGATATTATACTTTGACTTGGATTTGATTCAGTGGCCACTTCTATATTTTGATTTTGGGGAGTTAGTCCGAGGTGGGCGGTTACTGCGGCTACGCATTTCCACCAGCCTGGATAGCAATTGGTATATCTATCCTGGCATTGCCTAGTTGTGTCGTGTCACCTACCATATCGAGCCTTTACTACGAGTTTCTATTTGTGTCGTACCTATGGAGTATCCTCTGGTAGCTTCTCGATCAGGAGGTATTACGGTACTGTATAGACTATTGGCATTTTACGTGTTAAGGTGGAAAATGTAAAGCCTTAACGCTATTTAAAAGTAAGTTTATTTTACAATTAGACACTATTATAATAGCGCAATATACTACATAGTAAATAGTTTAACGGATCCTTAGGAGATGTAAATCCCGAGCATCTCTTGAGTTACTGTACTCATATTTATTTCTGTTTATTTAGCTCACATAAGATTTTCTAGTCTGACTCGAGTGTTTTGTCTTTTCAAATTCGCTCGGGTCAGTCCGAGCGTTTCAGGATAGCAGATTTTAGCATTGGAGGACGAAGACGAAGAATCAGTATTATTTTACATATAGTATTGCACCACACTCTTTCTATTCCGCTGCATTGCTTGTATTGGTATGTGTAACTCTGATATTTATTGTAAAAGAAGAATCAAGCTTTTGTAAACTGTTTATGAAACTGTATATTTGTTATTATATTTTATCCTTCCGCTGTGAGATTCTATTTTCGTTTTATTTCTTCTCCATTTTTCTTATTTACCCCATAACAATCCGCCCTTGCGTATGCTTTGAATTGGGACAAGTGTCGGTTTAAAGTGTGTGAAAAGCCGGGATGTTACAGTTGGTATCAGAGCTTTGGTTTAATGATAAACCTTGGCTTTGTGGGGTTTGACTCTTTGTTAATAGGGTAGAAATATCCTATGGAAGTCGCTGAGTGTATATACATGAGAGAGCGTATTTGTTAGTATTAATAAAAAGATTTTTATATTGTGTTAATCTGTTCCGCTTTGTATTTATAAATTCTGGTTGATGCATGGGACGCTATGTCATCAATAGGGATTTCAAAACACTTAATAGGACAGACCGACATAATATTTATTTTTAATATAGGTGAATGAAAGAATTTTGCCTATTATATTTTCTATATATAAAAATATTTTTATAAAGATATATATTTGGTTGCTATAGATGGGATATTAGGTAATAAAAATATTCATAATAATTGAAGCTAAGTTGAAATTACAATGAATCAAATTGGAAATTTTAGAACTTAAGTCCGGGATTTTGAGAATCTGTTTTCAAAGGATTTATGAAATATAATGATTTGGTTTATAAGTATTTTCTTATACAAATATTTAGATAATTCGGAAGAATTGTTTAAAAGAAGATTTTGGAGAAAATAAATTTTGTACTTTCCTCTCTGTCGCTGGAAAATAATTTCGGTGATGACGGCCGCATCATCGACTTTCATTTTCGAGTTTCGAAGGGGAAAGGCCACTGTAGTAGATTCTACTGCAGATTATTTTGAAATATTTAAATTTTAATTGTTTTAAATATAATTAGAGATATATAAGTGTAAGAAATTATTTATCTATTATTTCAAAATAAATTGAAATTTGACCGGAATTTAATTCTAAAATTTTCCATTAATTAATTGTTTAAAATTATGTTAGTAAAATAAAAGTTAAGTAATAAATGAATTGAAACCTCTAATTTAAATAAGAGAATTATTGCAAAGTTATAAAGAGAAATTGAGTACATATGAGACAAAGAGTAATATGGATAAACATTAAATTTAATTAAAAGAATGGAGATTAAACTTGTATAAGTTCAATTGCAATTTCCTTAACATAAATAACTTACCCAAATATAAAAGTTGAAGTGTTAAATGAGAAACTGGAATTGAATATTTTACAAGTAGGAATTTAGGAAAAATGAAGTATTCAATAAATTACTGTTATAATAAGAATTTAATGTATAAACTTAGGGTATAATTGAAATTTTATTGAAAAAGGGTTAAGAACTATTAATAGATGATATGAACCTAAGTATATAAAATGAAATTCAAAATAAGAATTGATTGTATAATTATTGACTTAAGTATGTTTTAATCTTCCCTATTCTAATATAATGGAAAGTAGGAAAAATTAAATGACTGCAATTCATAGTTAATGGATAAATAAAAACTTCCACTTATAAGAATGAATGTTAGCAGATTAAGAATTTAAGGGAAATCTTACAAGTGAAGAGTAAGGAAATGAAGATATTCAAAATATTTGTTGTTATTAATGAGAATTTATTTTATAAACTTAGGTAATAAAAGGAAACTTAAGTAATAAAAGGAAATACAAATATAATGAATTTTGTGATAATTGGAAAATAAAAATTGTAAGAAACAAAGAAATCCCTCATAAATGAATAGAAGAAAATCAAACCACTGAATTATGAAATAAAGGTATAATAAGCTATTTTGGTGTTGGTTTTAATTGTTGATGTATGTTTGTTGGGTGAGGAATTGTGGAGTTGTTGGATGAACAAATAATCTATCTTTGTTCCATCTAAGACTGTTGAGTAACGGATGCACTTGATAGTTATTCTTCATTCCGTACAATTTCAGAATTTGAACCCGAACAACTAATTGTTGTTTGATTGAATGATTGTTTGTTTGTGGTGTGTGCTGCTGTTAAAATGTATGGTTGTTGCATTTGATTGAATATGAATGATTGAATCTACCCAAACATTTCGCTGTAATATAAATATTTAACCTTTTAGACTATATAAGTGAATACAGGTGATGGAAGCAACTGCTACTGCTTTTGGTTCCATAATAATAAGCCTATTGCCCGACAAATAGGTACGTTTCAGATTACGTTTAAAGCGCTATTTTATATATTTTCCCGTGTTGGGATATTTTATTTTGGATATATATGTAATATATTTGTATATTTGGATATTATATTTTCTCCAGAGTCCCTCCGTACAAAGGAGACTCTGTCAAAATTTTTCGTAAATTTTGGACTTAGAATTTTGTGAAAACATTTTTCCCAACTTTAATAATTCAAGTATTAAAGGATATAATGATTATAAAACAAGTGTATTTCATTAAAGGGAATTAATCCAGTAAAATATTGTTTATAAGTTAATATTTGAAATAAGATGCACTATTTTATTCTTCCTTCTCCCTTCTTTTCCTTTTCGGGGACGAAAAGTTTTGAGTGGGGGAGATTGTAACGACCCGTTAAATTAATAATATTTAATGCATTAGATTAATATAATTTCTAATTTGTTTAGGAATAAATGTAGAAATTTGGTATAGTAGTTGTAACTTGGTGTAACAATAAAACTTTATGACAATAGATTTGATTAATATAGATGGTCACATTTTGTTGAAAGTTAGTGATAAGAAACAAATAAATGTTGAAATTGTGAATGTTAGTATAAATATTAACTTGGATGGTGTTCATTAATACAAAGATGTAATTAGTGTAGATAGTGATAATTTATGCCTGTAGTGAAAGGAAAGAAAACTAATAGAAACATAAAATTTATTTTATGTAAACAAAAGTATAGTTTTGAACAAATTTATGAAGATGGATAAGGACAGTGTTTGTAATCAAGTTTGGTTATTAATATTTGAAAGATAGAGATGTGTAAATACGTTAATGAATTTATAATGGGAAGAAATGGTAGAATGAAAAGAAAATATATGATAATAATAAGCATTTGATTCAGTTAAGGGAATTAAATTATAATAAATGGTCATTTAATAAATTCAACGTTCTGTGAGAAATCAAAATAGTTGTGTATATGTGTACAAACTTCGATTTGGAAATTTATTGGATTTATATCGGTTTTGTTATTAAGTGTATGAGTTTAAAAGTTATTCCATTTTGTAAAGTAATAGAAGAATGCATAAAAATATAAACAGGACTTAATAGAATTGATACTCAATGAATTGAATAAATTGTCCGCTTATGCAGATATGTATAGTGAAATAAATGGCCTAAGCAAATTAAAATAGGATAATTATTGAGATTTGTACTATAAGAATAAATAGTAACATTTATTTGCAAGGAATAAAAGCCTATTTAGGACTAGAATTTGGAGTAATGACTATTGTTTGTTTACCTACCCTTGTTTCTTGTTAATTTAAAATTTGGGAATCAAATTCAATTTATCCGCCAATTTACCGCAGTTAAAGTGAAATGAATTGGTGATTGAGAAATGTTAAATACAAATAAGATGTAAACCAAAGGAAATCCCATTCGTAATAAATTTTGTAGAATAGAGTAAAGAAACTAGGAAATGAAAATGTGGAAAATGTGGATGCAGTGAGATCTTAAGTGATAATAACCTTGTTAGGCAAGTGATAACGGGAATTTTGTGTATAACCAAATAAAAATCCAAATTTATTTGGAAATAAATTGCAATCAATTGAATCTACTACAATTTAATGGATTTAATATTAAATAGTTTATGTAATTATTATTTGGAAGAAATGGGAGTTATTTGTAAAAAGTATGAACCAAATGTTAATTTTTCTTATGGAATAGTGAAATAAAATAGATATAAAGGTTTCAATCATACATTGAAATTCATATTCACCATAAAATGTTAATTGAAACCAAAGAAGTTAATATAGGAGTCAAACCTCATTTATTAATTTGGATTTATTGCAATAGTTAATACCATAGAATAAAGTTAAAGCTAATTCAAATTTTTATTTGACCATTGTCGATATAACTTTAGAAAACAAGATTTTAGTTATAATTTGAGTATTTGATTCGACAAATGGTATTTACTACATATAAAATGGAATTAAACGTAAATTATTACGTTATTGGATTTGAAACGAAATTGGTAAACATTAGGCTTAAAGAATATTGATGTGAATCTTAAACTAATGTTAGTCTCGTCATATTAACAGCAATGGCTTTGAATGATAGAAAGGAAGTGAATTTAATAGATTAATCAAACTTATGATGTGAATTCATCAAGATTGGAATTATTAATAAATAAGAAATATTAAGGCGAATAAATGGAGATAAAGTTTATTATTGAGTTTGGAATTTTATTTATGGCAAAAAGGTTAATTTCAATCAAATGAGTTGAAATGGAATTCAAGTCATTTATTTAATTTGACTTAAAATGAGGATATAAGAAAACAAGTTTTAATAAGTGGGTTTTGAGGGTAAAATTTATAATTCCCAAATAATAATAAAAATGCAGAAATTAACACTGCAAATTGATATACTTATAGATTTTAATTCACACCCAAGCTTGTTACGTTATTTGGAAGTGATTGTGTTATATAAGTAATGAAATTTGGCCAATATTAGAAGTTGAAAAATAAAATTGGATTTTTATGATTTATTTAATTGATTTAATAAATATTAAAAATAGCCATTTTGGGCACGGACTCGGATTTCGACGAAACCAGTTTCATCGGATCCGTATCGGTGAATTATTATAGGGTTTCAAATTTCGTATCGATCGGACTTGTCGTTTGATCGTACGGATGCGAAACGCCTTGAAATCAATTTTATTAAAAATCAATTGGAAATCAATTTGGAAATCTTGTTTTCAGCATAACTTCTTCATACGATCGAATTTGGTCGCGAAACTTTTGCCATCGCGTTCAGAATATTTTAAAACACCTATTTGGATATATAGTTTTAATAAATTCGGTTCCGGAGGCATAGCGGGCTTTTTGGGCCATAGTTTATTCCGTACGTCCGCGTATCCAGTCTAGCTACCCGACCTCTAGCCTATCTATAAATATACAATTATAAACCCTGGCTCCTTTCTTTTTCATTTGCTGTACATTCATTTCTTCACTCTTTTCTCTTCCCCAAATGCATACATCTCAGATCCAATTCCAGATCTATCCACAGTTCAAAATCAAAAGTCAAAACTCAAAAATTTCAGAAAATTCCAGAAAAAATATATGTTGATGTTTTCGATACGCGTAATCTACTGATGCAATTCGTTTTTCAATTGGAGCTGTCGTTCATCCAGAATAAATTCAAACAGCCCCAAAACCGTTCATCATCGTCGCGCAAAACTTCCTCGGATCGAGATTCTGTTTCTGGGTTTTGGAGAGGGAACCGAGGGGATCGCATCTATGTTGTTTGTTTTTAGTTTCAACGGTTGGATTGGCGGGAAAATTCGAATTAGGGTTTCGGCCCTAGGGTTGAACGGCGGCGGCGGAGGCACTAGGGGCGACCGGACCTGTGTGGTTGGGTGCGGCCGATGATGATGAGCTCGTCGACGGGGGTGGCACGGCGTATGGAGGTGGCTAGTGACATGTACAGGCGGTCAAAGTCTCGGCTGGAATGGTTTTCGTGCGTTCTGGGATGTATGTTGCGTGCTCCTGTAGCATGTTTAGGGGAAATCGTGATTTTGAAGGTGACGTGGCATTTGGTGATTGTGTTCTCTTTTGCCTATTTATTTATTTTGATTTCAATTCGATTTTCCATCATAACTTTCTCATATGTGATCCGATTGAAGCGCGGTTTCTTTTGTCAGGATCGTAATTTAATTTCGGACTTGATGACGCTGGTTTGGACGAATTCTGAGACGGGCGAATTTTTGGGTTTAAATCGAATTTAAATTCGATTTAAATTCCAAAGGTGAGTGTTTTAACCCACTCACAATTACTAGAAGCTTTTATGTTTGTTAAATAAATTTTAGAAATGAATAGAAATTTATTTATGAGCTTTTGGCATGTTATTTCATCCATATCTGTTGAATTGCATTTTATTGAATTTAGCTGTTAATTAAATTGATTGATTGCGTATTATTTGGCTATTAGAAATTATTGTTGCATATGAACTGCTAGTTAACAGTTATATAAATTATTGGGGAATATAAACTGTTAGGTAAATAGTTGATAAATCTAATTTGAATAAAACTGCTAGTTATTACCTGTTGTATATTACCGAACACATATTGTTATCGATTGATGTTGTGATTGGATGATGGATGTGTTGTTGAATGGATGTTTTATGTGGATATCATTAAACTGCCAGTTATCATGCATTTTACATTTTTTCGGGATTGCGGTTTGAAATGATATACAACCGCAGTTTATTTTTAAATTGCGGATTGAAATGATAAATATCCGTATCACTTGACCATAGGATAGAAAATTACATACAGGCACCGCGGTCTACATATAACTAATTTAAATGTAATTTCTATGGTTTGGATGGAATACGGTTTATAATAATCTTAAAAGTTATACTGTATAAATATTTTCTTCCGTATTCATATACATGTAAAGTTAAGAATTTTGAAATTCAAAGGTGCACAAATTCCTTTATTTGGAAATGGAAGAAAATTTAGAAAATGGAGATTTATAACTTATATCCTATGTTTTAATGTTAAGTTGGAAATTTTAAGATATGATATTATAATTGGATTTTTCCCAAAATATATTGAAATGAATATTCTAGTAAAATTTGGATTGGAAAAATATATGTATATTTTACTAGAATTGATGTTTTGTTTATGGATTTTATATTCAAGACTAATTAATAGAACATTTGATTTGGAAGAATAAAATCCATCTTTAGTTGAAATATTTATACTCAAAACGGATATACGTATATATATGAATTTATTAAAATGGTTTGGAACTTGAAGCGATATTAAATTTTGGTTTTAACTTTAAATAAAGAAATGTATTGTAAAGCCACGAGAAATATTTCTTTTCAAAGTAACGTTTAAGTTAAATCACTTATTTTATATACTGTTGAATATCCAAACCATTTAGTTTTGAAGGTAATGGTTTTAAGTTCTATGGATTTCGAAGTATTATATTAAGAGTTAAGTTTCCAAATATTTGGTTCAAGGAATTTTAATAATAAAAGATGACAAAATTTTGGAAAGGAAAATATTTGGGAAACGATATCATTGATTTGGGTTTTTATAAATTAATGTCAAAAAGGTATTGATTTAGGTTTTTATAAATTAATATCAAAAAGGTATTATTTTGGGTTTAAAGGAAGAAATGATATCGTAAAATTATGGTTTTGAAATGGATTATATTCTGGTTTTAAAGTATAAACTATTTTTAAATAACCGCGGTGTTATAATAACGATTGGTTGGCAAAGAGACCGGGATCGGATATGGACATACTCTCTGTCGATACCGAAAACCACTTTGACTAACCGTGTACGCGGTGGAGATTCCAGAATGAAGTAGGTGGTGGCGACGTTTCCTGTAAGGTAAATACGTGGACCCAACTCCCGTGAGTTGGCATAAGGTGGCTAAAACAGGAGCGATTCTCAGGCCAATGAGGTCATTCCTCTGATCGGACGCTCCTCTTCGATATTATACTTTGACTTGGATTTGATTCAGTGGCCACTTCTATATTTTGATTTTGGGGAGTTAGTCCGAGGTGGGCGGTAACTGCGGCTACGCGTTTCCACCAGCCTGGATAGCAATTGGTATATCTACCCTGGCATTGCCTAGTTGTGCCGTGTCACCTACCATATCGAGCCTTTACTACGAGTTTCTATTTGTGTCGTACCTATGGAGTATCCTCTGGTAACTTCCCGATCAGGAGGTATTACGGTACTGTATAGACTATTGGCATTTTACGTGTTAAGGTGGAAAATGTAAAGCCTTAACGCTATTTAAAAGTAAGTTTATTTTACAATTAGACACTATTATAATAGCGCAATATACTACATAGTAAATAGTTTAACGGATCCTTAGGAGATGTAAATCCCGAGCATCTCTTCAGTTACTGTACTCATATTTATTTCTGTTTATTTAGCTCACATAAGATTTTCTAGTCTGACTCGAGTGTTTTGTCTTTTCAAATTCGCTCGGGTCAGTCCGAGCGTTTCAGGATAGCAGATTTTAGAATTGGAGGACGAAGACGAAGAATCAGTATTATTTTACATATAGTATTGCACCACACTCTTTCTATTCCACTGCATTGCTTGTATTGGTATGTGTAACTCTGATATTTATTGTAAAAGAAGAATTAAGCTTTTGTAAACTGTTTATGAAACTGTATATTTGTTATTATATTTTATCCTTCCGCTGTGAGATTCTATTTTCGTTTTATTTCTCCTCCATTTTTCTTATTTACCCCATAACAATCCGCCCTTGCGTATGCTTTGAATTGGGACAAATGTCGGTTTAAAGTGTGCGAAAAGCCGGGATGTTACAAGTATGATAAAAATCATACGAATATATAGATGAGGAGAATATATATAGAAAAAAAGAGATCGAAGAAAGTCTTCTATAACAGGTGATTTGGGATGAGATTGGTGAACCAAATACAGATAGAGAGAGAATGATACTTGAGTTAGAACAAGAGGAATGCTTGGAAGCTTATAAAAGAAAAATTGACCAAGCTACCAAAATTAAAGAGCAAATGCGCCAAAAAATTGTCGATGTTATTGCGCAACTAGCTTCTTTACGTTCCGCGACAGAAGATGCGGGAATACGTGTTGATCATTCAAATGGATATCCAAAGAACTTGAAAGAATATTTAGTAATGATTACCGCACACTTAGAGTGCGTGACAATGGAAGGACGTGAGAGAAGGCCTACAGAGACACCAGTTATTCTTTACGTTTATGACATAACCTCAACAAATCGTTTATGTTACTGGGCAGGCCTTGGGGCATTTCATTCTGGAGTGGAAGGTAATTTTAAACATTTTTTATTTTTATTTTCATTTATTGTTCCACCTAACTAAGCCTAGTTCAAATTTCCATTATATACGAACTAGTTGATGTAGTTATAGGGCTTCTTATTTTATTATCTATAGAATTATTGATTTTGCGTACATAATTTTTTATATATGAAATGTGACTAGAATATTGTTGTTGACATGTTAAAAATAGTCATTTATATAGCATAGAATTTACCAGATATTTACCTTAATAAAACTGTTGAATTTTATCAATGTGAACTTACGATGATTTATCAACCTAGTGAAGATATGATATTTAATCATGGTTAATACGAATTTTTTATTGTTACTTAATAAAATATTGTAATTTTTTTTTTATTATTTGAATTTGTATTCTTAATGTTTGTATCTTAGTTCTTGTAGAAAGTTGTTTTAAAGTGTAAATTCTTTCTATGATCACTCGAAGTTAATATTGTTACAGATCCAACATACCACATAAGTTTCCTACAAATGTGCTATTTACATTGGTTTATGAGTATTATTACAATAGTTGTTCACATAGTCTTTAGTAGTACATTCGATTGGTCAGTTGGTTCATATGATTATATCGAATACCAATGCTTACATAAAAAGAAAAACTTAAGGAAAGAAGTACTTTCCTTTAAAATGCTTTGGTTTTCCTATTTCAAAAAAAAAATCAAGGAAATTTCATTTATTTGAGTGACATTCAATACATTAGTGTCTTATAGAGGATTTCCTACATTTGCTCACAGTTCATGGAGTAGAGTATTCGTTTGGGGCAGCGGATTTTCCATCATGTTGTGTATTTGAAGTAGAACCCAAAAAATGCCTGAACTACAAATTCAGGAAATCAATTGTGGTTGGAACAACTTCCGATGATCCACTCCAGTTACGCTTATTAATGGATGTTCTTTCTCGCAACTACTGTGGTGATTCGTACAACTATTTGCAAAGAACTGTAACCATTTTAGCAAGGTTGTTTTCTTCAAATTAACTGGAAAATCAATTCCAAAATGGATCAATCGACATGCTAAACTTGGTTCACGTCGTTGTTGCGTTGAAATGGCAGACATCCAGATAAGATGTTGGTTTGCCATTTTATGTAAATATACATTTTTAGCCATGGAATGTTTGATATTTGTATGTACATCCATTTATGTAAATTTATTATGGAACATTGATGTTATAACCCTTTTTATTTAAGTTATCTTATTTGAGATGTGCATGGTGCTTTGGAGTTACGATACTTAATTTGTGTTGTTTATTAATATATCAAATCTATTGTATGTTGTATAAGAATATTTTTCATCTTCTAGTTGAATTCTATAATCCTTCTTACCAAATCCTACGAAAGCTCCATAGTATTAGTGAATTTTCAAAACTATTTGTAATAGTTATTGAGTATTTTAGATGTATAGAACCTTTAAAATATATGAGAATGAACTAAATCTTTTGGAAGATTGTCTATAGTAGCCTAGTGCCACTCTCTCATATTTGGCTGACCTAAGAATATCCTACAAATCATAAATTTGTATTCGAAAATACCGTTGTAATAAATCTATTTACACAATCTGCCAAAGGTTATAATTTTTCTTTCCACGGCTGTTATTAACCAAAAATTTTAGAACATTATTTTTAAAACCAATATTTCAGTAATAGTAACTATTATCATTCACATTACTTGAAACAACACGAATCATTTACGTTCAAAAAAATCCAAAACAAGTTCAACTTTGCACCATTTGTGAATTCATAACTCTATTAAAAACATAACCAAATCCATAACGTATGTTAATAGGAGGACCGATACATATTGACCAAAAGAGATAAAGTCCATGTGTCAAGCAAAAATCATCCCAACCGCCTGTCCAAAACTATAGATGTCTACAGTAAATCTATATAGGACGGCTTCGGGATCCACCACCGAATCGACCCAAACCTTTCAAGCATCCGCTCCTAATGGTAGATGGGTGCACTAAAATAGTTAATTTACAATACAAATATATTTTATTAACAATATAAATATAATTGGTTACATTTACAAGTTCATACACAAATTTAAAAAAGAAAAAAGGAAAAAAAAAAGGGTGATAGAATCATACGTAATGCATTTTGCTTTAGTAAAGATATGCCATTACATTTTATTAAGTTGACACAAGTAGTTTTGAGTAATTATTCCACATATATTGAAAGACTTCCATTTAATTCCCTTTAAACCATAGTAATTAAATGGAAGTAGCAAGTTCTCTGACAACCCTGCAAAGTGATAAAATTATGCTTTAAGATTGATATAAACTATAACTGGTAGCCTAGCAATCAATTTTCAAACATAGAGTCAATGCCTCCATCAAGCAATCTATCATGAATAGAGGCCAAATCAAAGATAACATATTACTTGACAATTTATTTACATTTACAATAAACATGTTATTTAACGAGTGATGTACATTTGAACAAAATGGAAGATTGTTCTTGGTTTCCAAACTATTGATGCGTGAATTACATATCTAAACACTATGTAGTGTAGTTAGCTGAAGTATGAACCTCTGAAATAAATAAGAATAAAATGTTCATCCAATTGTTGTCTGATTTAATTTTTCAACTTGTTGAACTGTAGATTTAAATTTCATATAACTTTCAAGCATCGTGTAATGAATTATTTTGATTGTGACTAAAATAGGTGAAGATATTTGGTTTTAAATGGGATTAAAATAGCATAATTTTAGAACATTGATAACAGTGTTCTAATCGTTAATGGCGATGAAAACAGACACCGCTTGTTTTTTTCACATGTGACTATTCGGTTCAGGTGCGATAGCTGTGAAAATTATTAACTTCGCCATCCCGAAGTCATCTTTGATAGAAAAGAATCTACATCTAACTTATTGTTGTGTTATGTTTGTTTAATAGAAACCAACAATAAATTGTGTGCCGTTTTATAAGATACCAAGCATATTAACTAGCTTAAGCTGTCTCATATGCCTACATTATAAAACAAACTATATAAACTGTTTCCAGTAAAATGAAGGGATTCAAAAAATTAGTGTGTTCTAAATTCAAAGTTAAATAAACCTTGCATTTAAGAAAGGGTCAATCATTGCACAACACAATCTACAGTCATAGTTCAAAGGCGTCCAATATATGGACAGTGAATATTACATGTAATTTTAACAACCACTTCAAGTTATAAAATCAACCATATAACTCTAATGAAACCGTTTGAATTCACTACATTGCAAGACGACCAAAACATTTATTCATAGCCCAACAATGTTATGCGTAATAGCTGACATGTCATCAAACTGAATTGCTTAAACCATAAAATTCCAAAATTACAATATTTACAGAAGAAAATTATCTACAAATCACACGATATTGAGGTTCCCATTGAAAGCAGCAACGCTTTATGATTAAAACATAAAAAATTCACTTAAAATTGGCCAACAAAAGAGACATTGATGGAGGTAACGAAATCTGTAAAAAAAATATTGATCGGTGTGAATTAGAATGTTAGTTAGTAGATAATTCAAAAGTTAGGAAAGTACATACTTTATAGACTACAGAAAATAGTCCCAAATACTATGCCCTAAAATGATTCTAATTAGCAAACAATAATGCTAATCAAGTAAAAGACATTTATACATTATTGTGAATTGCTAAATTTTTAATAATTGTTAACCAAGAGCGAATATTCATTACCTAGGTCACAGGACATACAAATATTATTTTAAACAAGCCTTTTGTCTTGTATGCTTTGGCCAGTGTAATTGAAATTAGTTGCAAAACTATAGAAGAAAAATAATTTATTTTTAAGGCACTAATGCTAAAATGTTGTATGCTATTTGTACTCCTTTACACGTTAGAAGCAAGAAAGAACTACTAATATGCTCACAACAATGAAACAAGAACTCAAATATGATATATTATATTACTAAACTTTCTCATAAAGTCTGTATGGTTTTAATTGTATGTTATTTTAAAATAATGCAGTTGATAATACTTAAAATAGCATGTTCAACTAATAAATGCATATGATGGATAATGTAACAACCTTGAATTTTATGATTTATTTTAATTTTTTATTTTGATTATTTTTTTTGAAAACTTTATTATATTTATTAAAATGAATAAATTTTTTTATTTTAATTTTAAACTTTGAATTTCTGTGAATTATAATTTCAAACCTGAATAAATAGGATATTTCCAGAAAAAGTGGATTTTTGGTCAATCCGGTCAAACCTTTACTTTTAAATTTAAAATTTAAATATTTTAATTTTTGAATTTTATCTTTTATTATGAAAATATATTAAATTTCAAGAAAACCGCTTTTCGTTTTGTTGAAATCCGATTTATATTGCGAGAGTTATGCTTTTTACAATATCGTATGTAAATTAATTTATTTAATAAAATTATGTATTTTAATTTATACAAATAATATTTTTATTTGTCAAATCATGTACTAATATGTGTTATATGACATGTTTGATATATATAATTTTTTTTACAACATTTTTAAAGTGATGTTATAATTTTTCCAAAGCTTAGTGTATTTATTTTCAATTTTAAAGCCTAGTTTCCATTTTTCTACTATTTTCTTCATTAAAATTATATTTAACTAAATTTTATTTATTTATTTTTGTGAATGCATTTTTATTTTGTGTTTTTATCTTTATTTATAAATATTTTTCAAATAACTAAAAAATTTCTAAAATTTATTGCATTTATTTTCAAATTTTTAAGACTAGTTTGCAATTTTTGCCTTTTTCTTAATTTAATTATATATAATTAATATTTATTTACTTTTTTTTATTTACTAAATTTATGTTTTTTTGACTGAAATTATATGCATTTTCATGTTATTTAAAATTGCAAAAGAATTTTTGGTAATTTGAAGGGTTTTGAGACTTTTGATTTGCTTAAGGCTTTTTATATTCTTGTCTTTTCATTTAAACCAACACCTTTTCATTATTTGCTGCCTCAACTCCTCACTACCTTCAGCCGACAACTTCTCCCGCTCATTTTCACATGAATTTTTCTTCTCAACCCATCAAAAAAAATTCGGCCATCTTCTTGACAAAAGTGTTGGTAAAACTTCTTTTTCTTTTTCACTTTTCATTGTTTTTTATTTGAATTTGCACTTGCTTCCTTCCACTTCAGGTTCAGCCTCACCACTCCAGCCACCTTGCCGCCTCCACCACCACCTGAACCAGCCTTCACCACCTCCTCCCCAACCCCCTTGCCAAGCCGATCCACCCTAGATAGAAGATCCATCACAAAATTGCATAAAAACTCCACCTAAATCAAGACACCACCACCTCAACCTCCCCTTGGCCGCCACCTACACCACCACCTCAAACCTGACCTGCACCCTCTACCACATCACCCCTGGTCCACATCAGATCTGGCCGTGCCCATATAGCCATGGGCCATGACCCATTGTTGCCTTGGACCTAGGTTTTGTTACATTGGCTTGTAGTTTCATGCATCACCACTTTGCACCATCTTCTTCCCATGCTAGGCTGACCATATGAACCCACAACCAGACCCAAACACACTCCTTAGCCGTGCCTTTGTAGCCTATAACTGAAATACAAGTGGTAGAAAACAAGTGCAAACACTTTGGTGATGTTTTGTGCATTCATTTCTAACATCATTTAATTGAATTTGGGTTGAAAACTTATGTAGATTGTTTTGTTTGTTTGAATGCGTTCAAGGTGATTAATCTTTGGCTCTCCCAATCTCGAATCTTTGTCATATTATCGTGCCTTCGAAGATCTCAGTTTGTACATTTGATTTGTTGTCTTTATCTTATACCAGTGAGTTATTCTCACCAGACAGTTTTGTACTTATATAACTAGTAAATCGATCACCTTTGAATCTTCAAAATGCATCGCCTTATTTTATATGTTATGTTATGATCATATGATGTTCACCCATGCTTATTTACCTGTTACGTCATATATTACTGTTATTTTATGCTGTTTAGTTATTTATATCAGTTTATCACACTACAATTTCTTTTTAGATTAGAATCACTATGGGTTGAAATGATACATACGTGAACGGACTTTAGAATAGGGAAAATCGTTATGGGCTGAAATGATAGGCCTGAATGATTTTCAATTATTTCATTTTACTTGGGACTTCGGGTTTGAAATGATAAAACCCGGGTTTTTTTGTAAATTACGGGTTGAAATGATATATTACCCGTATCACTTCACCTATTGTAGAAAATGATATACAGACCCGTGGTTAATTTTTTTTTAATTTTTAAAATATTTTAGAAATGTAAATATTATAATATTTTGATTTAAAACTTAATTAAAAGTGATTTTTTGTAAAGTATTGTTGATTTTCTGAAAAGTTACAAGTGAAAAAAAATAAATGGGGAAGCTAGAAATTTGAAATATAAGTTATTTTGGAAATTTTGATTTAATTATAAATGGAATTTAAATTAAATATGAAAATATGATAAATTTATGATATTTTGAATTTAAACGAATTTAAAATGATTTTATAATATATTAATGATTTTTGAATAAAGTTAAAATGTGAAATAAATGAATATTGAGTTGAATTTTGAAATGTAACTTAAACTGGAAATTTATGAGTTTGTTCAAATGTGAATTTTGAAGTTAAGTAAATAAAATGAAAAATAAGGTATATTTTGAAATTTAAACTTTTGTGTTAAGTTAAAAATTAAATTATACGAATTGAAATTGAATGTTGGAATTTAATAAGTGAATTATTATTAAATATTGATTTTTGAACGGAAATTTAGCTTTATAAAATCATGAATTTAAGGAAAATTAAATAATGATTATAAAAGCGAAAAATATATGATTTTACAAGTTTGAAATGGTTTAAATGAAAATTTAATGGTTTATGAAATTATATTGGATATTTGAAAGTTAATTAGCAGCATTTTTGAAATGCTATTATTTCTAATGTAAATGATATTACAACATTTGTAAATGCTGTAGTTAATATAAATGAACCAAATGGTTAAATTTTAATAAAAGGTTATTATAGCACTTTGTACGTGCTGTAATTGCTAAATTTAACTAAGTTTTATTTGGAACTAAAGTAATCCTATTACAGCACTTTAAATGCCATCTTTTTTTAAATTGAACTATTTTAAACATAACTTTCCATAGCATTTTCTAAGTGCTGCGAAAGGTGAATTTTCACTGTTTTGATAAATTTAATGGAATAAGTGAACTTTGAAAAGTCTGAAATTTTGGAAATTTAATAATTTAATTGTTAAATATAATAACTTCACTTTTATGATTTAAAATGAAGTAATTTGTTTTGAAATATAAACTATTTTGAAACGTGTGTTGAAATGGTATTTTAAATAAATGAATGTGGTTTGGAAGATACAATATTTTGATATTTTGGAATGGATTTTTGAATGATATTGAATTTTGAAATGATATTTGATTTCAAAGTATAAAATACCATTTCGAAATTTTAACCACGGGATGTATTTAATTTATAATTTAACTGATCCTTAAAGGATAGGCGATCCCAAGCATCCTTTAAGTTATTGTGCATTACCACTACAGTTCACTTGAGTTGGTTTACATTATATAAATATATATGTCCTGATTCGAGTGTTTTGTGTTTTACTTCACGCTCGGGTCAGCTTGAGTATTTACAGCTTAGCTTTGGATTTCTTTTCTGGAGCTAGGAATCGCTGGAGATTCTGCTTGTCTAGTTATCTCTTCCCTTTCAGTTTTGGTTGTTATATTTCAGCTTTGGTATTTATAAACTGCTATGTATTTGAGATTTCTATTGTATATGTTTTTCAGACTGATATTATGTATTTGTTTGAGAGTTTGTTATAGTAGCTTCATGAACTACTATGGTAGTTCAATTTATGCTGCTAGTTATTCTGGTATTTCTGTATCTGTGATTCTGTGATTGTATTTCATTTTCTACAAATTTATTTACAACGCGGTATTTTGAGCAATTCAAGTCCGGCATGTGTGGATGCGAATGGCTGAAAATATCGAGTTGTTACAGTTATTATTAGAGCTTTGGTTTTAGGCAAACCTTAGCCCGCGGAGCAAAAACTCATTAGAGATAGGGTAGAAATACCCTAGAATGAGTGCAATCAATCTCTGAATCCTTTCTTTGTGAGAGAACGTATTTTCGAAGTATAAAATGATTTTCAAATGATTTTCAAAGTATTTTCAAAGATTATATTGGTATAAAAATCTTCTAATTTTGAAATCAAGATCTTCTAAACTTCATTCCTTCTGTATCCACCTTGTTAGAAATCTCTTGGGTAGGATTCTTGTCGATTAGGATTCCTTGAACTTTGGAACTCTCCCACTTGTTCTGAAATCCAGTATTGTCTTACCTATTTTATTCTTTTGATTTTGGGGCATTCCATAACTTCACTTTGGAATGACCTCTCTAAAGATCGGTGATTCTATAAATCTTTGAATGATTTGTAAGGGGGTGAAACTCCTTTACAATTGGCATTGATTCACCGGAGATTTTGGTATCCTCGGTCGATGCTATTTATCTCCTGCTCTACCTAGATTCTATCTTTGGCGATCGAAGGTCGATTTTCCTTAGATTCCCGAATTGATTATATTCCTAAAGTCTCGATTGTTCGATTAAGGTCGCCCGCGATTTATAAAGGCATATCCATCTTCTATTTGGTAATTAAATTATCTCATCTTCATTTGAGCTTATCTTCGAACCAGAATTCTATTTGATCAGAGTTCCTCTAATTTGAATCTCTATTTGTTTTGAAATCTAACCTTGAATCATTTCTTGGAAATTTGCGTTTGATTGTATTTTGAATTTGCGCATACATCAAAATTATTATTTTGATAAGGATGACCCTATTATGTATATAAAAGTGAAATGTTTTCGATAAGGATTTTATATCTTTTTAAAAAATGAAAATTTGAAGCTTCGAAAGGATTTGAAGCTTTGAAAGGATTTGAAATTTTGAAAATTTTATAAGAATTTGATTTATAAAAAAATGATTTATAATTGAAAGGTTTTAATTTGAATTTTGAGGAATCGAACTCTTGTGTTTTTAAATCGGTTTTAAGATTTTGGAAAACATATAATAATAATATGATTTAAAGATATTTTCCGAATAAGAATGTTTAAATGTATTCGAATGAATTCCAATGATTTCGAAGAGACTTCAAACAAGTTTCAAGAAAATAAAAGTCCAGAACCCACTTACGATAATGGAAAATAATTTCGTTGATGAATGCATGCATCATCGATATTGATTTTCGAGTTTCTGAGTAGGGGAGAGACCACTCTAGTAGCTTTGCTATGCGAGTGATTTTGTGAAAACAAATTTTGATTTCAAATTTTGAAGTATGGTTTGATATTCGAAAGATATATGTGCGTGTGTATATATATGTATTTGAAATGATTTAAAGTAAGCCGATGTTCAGTCCTCGAGTTTCGGATTGTTTTGGTATAACCTTATCTATTGGAATTGATTTACTGATTTATTGGTGATTTCCAACTTTTGAATTTTTAATATGATTTCTTCGACTATTTTGAAGGTTCGAGCACTTCCAAATCAAGGTTAACTTTTCAAAGCTATGTAATTTCGAAAGGAATAGGGTATTTGATAAAGAATATAAGTTTAGTTTAGTATGATTAAAGTATAAAGTAATATGATTTATATAAGTTTGGAACCGTTTTTGAGTGAAATAAATAAGACTATTTTGAATTATACTAGTATGGAATATAGATTTGAAATGTTTTGAATAAAGTATATACATAGAATAATAATCTTTCCAATGGTAAATTGGATTTTTCATATAGAAATAAATAGTTTGTAGGTTTTAAAAAGGGATGGTTTTAAACTTAGTAACCATTTTAGATATTTTGATGATTGAAATGGTTTGGAAATCATTTAATCTTTATTTTGATAAAGAATGTGAATTTGAAATGACAATTGATTTTGATAAATGAATATTTGAAGTTTATATTTGTATGAAAGGATATTTGGTTTACTTGTAATTCGAGTTTATTTAACAATACTGAATTTATGAAATGAATATTTCAAAACTAAGTAAAAATGAAGAAAATTTTGAGATATATTAAATTATAAAATTTATTTTTGGAATATGGTATATTTAAGCTTTGAAATATATTAGAGATTGAATAGTTTATTTTATGGATCAAATCCTTATTTGAAATTTGATAATATTTGAAGTGGTTTTGTTGGAAAACTAAATTGAATTGAAATTGATGGTTGAATTGAATTAAAATTGGAAATTTTAGATTTGGTTTAATTGAATAAATTTGTGAAATGTAAAGAATTAAAGGAATGTTTTATGAATTTTAAATGTATGATTTCGATAGGTTATGATTTTCAAAGTGTAATGATTTCAAGTATTTTGGTTTCGAAAGATTAATAACTTTGAAAGTATTATGATTTTTGAAAGTGAATATATGTTTGAAATGGAAATGAATTTGTTTGACCTAAATTTTGTTGATTTGGAAATTTGGACCATTTTCTAGATCTATTGTTTAAGAAACTTTGAAACTGAATATATGTAATTAGGAAGAAATGATTTGGCGAAATCATATATGATTTTAAAACTGAATTGATATTGTAAGGAATTGAAATTGAGAACCTTGTTTTACTAAATACTTGATTTGGGAGTTGTCGAACTTATATAAAATTGATTTGTATAAGTATGAAAGATATTTGAAAACTGTTGATTCGAAAAGGTACTCATACTCAATTTGTAAAGAGAAATCTTATAATCGAAGTTTATATAAGTATGATTTGATATACTATTGTTTTGGAAAGTATTCGATTTGAAATGAAATCTTATATATAATGGACTTTATATAAGTAAGATATTTGAAAGTGATTTTGAAAGGGTACCATATGATACATGATGCGGCACAATCTGAAATTTCTAGAAATTCACAAGTCTTAGGTCGCTCACGACCTAAGAGAGAAATTTAGGTCGTTCACGACCTAACAATAGTGATCTACGACCTAACGGGACTCGTGAAGTAGAGATACGACTTAAGGATGAAGAGCAACAACCTAAAGAAAGGAATTTGGGTCGGCCACGAGTTAACATCGCTCTAGGTCGTGTGGAAGAAGTTGTGGAGTTAGGTCGTTGGGAAGTTTTAAGTCGTTGCCAACCTAAAGAACACTGCTCACGAGCTAACAGAGACACTCTAAGTCGTTTACGACTTAACGAGATAAAAGGCAACGAGTTACAGGAACCAAAGCATATTTTAGGTCGGCCCCGACCTAAGGAGGAGAAACTACGAGTTAATGAAGCCACTTTAGGTCATCTGCGACCTAAAGAGTCCCGAGTTATGACGTGCCGACTTAACCAAGATGAGTCGTAAGTCGTAGGTCGGCATGAAGATGAGTCGGTCGAAGGTGTGGTGTTGTAATTCATTGAGTCGTATATGATGTTAAGTTGTTATGTTCTTAAGTCGGTCTCGTTTAGGTCGCGTGATGGTAATTCTGTGTTGTCCGATAAGTCGGCAACGACCTAGTATAGGTGGTGTACTGTGCTGTAATATCTTAAGTCGCGTTTGATTGAGTCGGTTTGTATATACGTTGTATTGGTCGTGTGTCTGGGTCGTTAGGTCGCTGCCGACCTAAGTTGGATCATGAGTCGGTGCCGACCTAAGTGTCGTCAGTCTATGTGTATTGTAACTCCTATAAATACGCGTGTGTTGTACATTTTGAAAAGTTGATTTGGAAATAAAATTTCTTGTTGATTGCTTTGTGCCTTCTTCTCCAATTGGTAGTTGAGTGTAATCTCCTATCTCCTCTTTCGGTTAATCGGGTGCGCTCGATTCAACGATCGTAGAAGCCGATTCACGGAATCTAGTGCGCTAGATCAACGTGCGAAGAATCGTAGATCTTTGAACACGGTATAGTGCGCTATCAACGTGTTTGAGATAACTAGAATTCGGTATCTTCGGATCAATGAATTTGGGCATTGCAGTATTTTCAAATCACCGATTGCTACATTTCATCAATTGAAGTTTGTTTTGATTAATCCGCTGCATCAGTTTTGGTATCGGAGCCATACTTAGCCAATCATAGCTAAGTTGAGTCTTGGAGCCAAGTATTTGAAGTTGAAGTTTGAAGTTGTTCATCGTGTTCATCTTGAAGTTGCAACGAGAGGAGAACTTTTAATCTTTCTCATTTTGGATCTAGATTTGGAGAAGTGTTTGAATTTGAAGCTAGGGCGTGTATACTTGGAAAGTAGCCGAGCCTAGTGAAGTTGTTTGAAGGTTGAGCCGTGACTTATTGTTGTTTTGTTGAAGTGTTGTGTTGATGCAATCATGCCGCCAAGGAGAGCTAACCGCCATCCAAATGTTGAAGCTTTGTATCAAAGAGAAGAAGCCGATCAAATGGAGCAACGTATGCATGAGAAGATTGATGAAGGCATTGGTAGGTTGGAGAAGCTTATGATTGATATGAATCAAAGTAGAAGAAGAAATTCACCTGAATCCATCCGTGGGGGTAGTAGAGTGTCATCACATTCAGAACGGGAAAGGAGAGAAAGTCAAGAGCCTAGGAGTATTGATAAACGAAGTAGGAGGAATGTTGATGATCATGATAGACGGGATGTTGGTAGTAGGAGTGGTGGTAGAGATGCTGGAGGGCGTGAAAGACAAAGATATGCGTCAGACTTTGATGAGGAGTTTGATGGTGAGAGGGGAAGTATTCACTTCAGAGACCGAGATCAGGGACAACGTCAGTATCGGGTTATTGATGATGATCGACGTTGGGAATCGGGAATGAAGATGGAGATTCCAGAGTTTAAAGGAGGGATGGTAGCTGAAGAATTCTTAGATTGGTTATCTAATGTGGAGGAAATCTTTGATTTCAAGGAGGTTCCGGAGAATCGAAGGGTGAAGTTAGTTGCTACAAGGCTGAGGGGAAGAGCTTTGGCATGGTGGCAGCAAACTAAACTTACTCGTGAACGAATGGGGAAGTCAAAGATAGAATCTTGGGAGAAGATGAAGAAATTGATGCGAGCTACATTCTTACCATACAACTATCAATCACTTATGTACCAGAGATTGCAGAATCTGAGGCAAGGGACGAAGTCTGTTAGTGATTATGCTGACGAATTTTACCAACTCATTGCCAGGAATGATATCATGGAAACGGAAGAATAGTTAACTGCTAGATTCATTGGGGGATTGAGAATGCAGATCCAGGATATGGTTAATATGTTTGATCCTAGATCAGTGGCAGAGGCACATCAGAAAGCATTGGCTTGGGAGAAGCAAGGAAGACGTGGAGGTGGTGTGTTTACTAATTCCAATAATCAAGCAAGGGGTGTTAGTGGAGGTTCTAATGTACCTAAACCTGTCAATAAGCCAGTGGTGAAGGAGGCTGAGAAGACGAAGGTTAACAGTGGTTTCAAATGTTACAATTGCCAGGAGTTGGGTCATAAAAGCAATGAATGTCCGAAGCCGAAGAAGAGAGCAATGGTTGCTGAGATTGAGGATGATGGTGAGGAGGCAGAATGTTTAAATACCCCTTATGTTGAGGAGGAAGAAGAATTATCTGGAGATGAAGGTTGTAATCTTATGATGAGGAGGTCATGTCTTACACCAAAGCAAGAGGAGGATTGTAGTTGGTTGAGAAGTAACATATTTCAGTCGACATGCACTATTCTAGGAAAAGTTTGCAAGTTCGTTATTGATGCTGGAAGTTGCGATAATATTATTTCTACCGAGGCTGTGAAGAAGTTGAACTTGAAAACTGAGAAACATCCTAAACCGTACAAGCTAGCATGGTTAAGGAACGGTGGTGAAGTGAAGGTGTGTCGAAGGGCTTGTGTGAATTTTTCTATTGGGAAGAAGTACAAAGATGAAATTTGGTGTGACGTTGTAGACATGGACGTATGTCATCTGTTGTTGGGCAGACCGTGGCAGTTTGATAGATCAGTTCAACATGATGGTCGTGCCAATAGCTACAGTTTCATGTTCGAGGGTACTAAAATCACTTTGGTTCCCAAGAAGCAACAACAGAAGGAGAGCAAGCTAGAGGAGATTGAGGAATTGAAAACTCTGTTGACTTTGAAGGAGTTTGTTAAAGAAGTTGAAGAGGAGCCTGAAGTCTATTTGTTGATTGGGCGAGAGAGCAGTGAAGAGGTTGAAATTCCTGAAGAAGCAAAGCCAGTTTTGAAAGAGTTTGAAGATGTATTTCCAGAGGAGTTGCCTAAGGAGTTACCACCATTGAGAGACATTCAACATCAAATCGATCTTGTTCCGGGAGCCGTATTACCACATAGACCACATTACCGAATGAGTCCGAAGGAACATGAAGAGTTACGAAGGCAGGTGGAAGAGTTGTTAGAACAGGGATGTGTTCAGGAAAGCTTGAGTCCTTGTGATGTGCCAGCTTTGTTGGTGCCGAAGAAGGATGGAACATGGAGAATGTGTATCGATAGTAGAGCTTTGAACAATATTACTGTTCGTTACAGATTTCCTATGCCGAGGTTGGATGATTTGTTGGATCAGTTGAGTGGGGCAACTATCTTTTCGAAGATTGATTTGAAGAATGGTTATCACCAGATTCGAATTAGACCTGGAGACGAGTGGAAGACAGCGTTTAAGACAAGAGAGGGATTATACGAATGGTTGGTTATGCCATTTGGTTTATCAAATGCACCTAGTACATTCATGCGGGTGATGAATCAGATCTTTAGACCATTCATTGGGAAGTTCGTGGTGGTTTATTTCGATGATATTCTGATATATAGCAGGAGTATGGAGGAGCATGTTCTACATTTGAGGGAAGTGTTGATTATTCTTCGTGACAAAAATTTTTATGCTGCTACGAAGAAATGTGTGTTTATGACAAGAAGTGTTTTATTTCTGGGGTATGTTGTTTCGGAGGAAGGTATTCAAGTTGATCAGAATAAAGTTGAAGCAGTCAGGAATTGGCCACAGCCAAAGACAATTACGGAAGTAAGAAGTTTTCATGGGCTAGCGTCATTCTACCGGAGATTTATTCCACACTTCAGTAGCGTGATGGCTCCAGTTACTGATTGCATGAAGGGGAAACAGTTTGTATGGTCAGAGGAAGCGGGAGTTGCTTTTGAACGAATCAAAGAACTGTTGACGACAGCGCCAATTCTTGTTTTACCTAATTTTCAGTTGTTGTTTGAGCTACACACTGATGCATCAAAGGTTGGGATTGGAGGAGTGTTGAGTCAACAAGGGAGACCTATTGCATATTTCAGTGAAAAGTTGTCAGGGGCAAAGATGAGATACAGTACATATGACGTCGAATTTTATGCTGTTGTACAAGCTGTTAAGCATTGGAGGCATTATCTTTTTTAGAAGGAATTTGTTCTGTACACTGATCATGAAGCTTTGAAGCATTTACAGGGGCAGGATAAGGTTTCAGCGAGACATGCATCGTGGATAGCATATTTACAGCAGTTTACCTTTGTTGTTAAACACAAATCGGGGGTGACGAACCGGGTAGCTGATGCTTTGAGTAGGAGGAGTCATTTATTAACGACAATGAAGGTTGAAGTGACAGGGTTTGAAATGTTGCCAGAATTGTTTGGGGAGGATCCTTACTTTGCAAAGTTTGTTGAGAAAGTTAAGGATGGAAGTTCAGATGAATTTGTGATGGTTGATGGATTCTTGTTCAGAGGAAATCAATTACGTATTCCAGATTGTAGTTTGAGATTGAAAATTATCAAGGAGTTGCACGAGGAAGGACATGTTGGCCGTGATCGTACTTTGCAAATGATTTCACAGTCTTACTTTTGGCCGTCGATGAGGAAAGAGGTTGAAAGATTCGTGGAGAGATGCCATATTTGCCAGGTGTCAAAGGGAACAACGACGAATGCAGGGTTGTATATGCCGTTGCCCGTACCATCTAAGCCATGGGTTGATATTAGCATGGATTTCGTTTTGGGTTTGCCTAGAACTCAACGGGGAAATGATTCTATATTTGTTGTGGTGGTCAGATTTTCTAAAATGGCACATTTTATTGCTTGCAAGAGGACGACGGATGCTATTCGTGTTGCTCAGTTATTTTTCAAGGAGATCTATCGACTTCATGGATTACCAGAGTCTATTGTGTCGGATAGAGATACTCGTTTTCTGAGTCACTTTTGGTTAAGTTTGTGGAAAATGGTGGGAACAAAGCTGAAATTCAGTAGTGCTTATCATCCGCAAACTGATGGACAGACAGAAGTTGTAAACAGGTCATTGGGAAATTTGTTGCGATGTCTTGTACAGGATAATTTGAGAAGTTGGGATATGAAATTATGCCAAGCAGAATTTGCTCATAATCATGCCATGAATCGCACTACGGGATTCAGTCCATTTCAGATTGTTTATTCAAATTTACCCAGGGGACCGTTGGACTTAG
The DNA here is from genome assembly GCA_030765085.1 of Allium cepa. NCBI lineage: Eukaryota > Viridiplantae > Streptophyta > Magnoliopsida > Asparagales > Amaryllidaceae > Allium > Allium cepa. The sequence goes on from CM060938.1 coordinate 233,096,872, forward strand.
CGGTGGTACCACAATCGAAAGAGACAGTTAAACGAGCTGCTGATTTTGTTGAAGGGTTGACGGAATGCCACAGGATCGTTCAGGAACGATTGGAAAAGTCGAATGAGAAGTATAAGAAGTCTGCAGATTTGAAGCGACGAAATGTTGAATTTAACAAAGGCGATTTGGTGTATGCTGTGTTAACAAAGGATCGTTTTCCAGTGGGCACTTATAATAAGTTGAAAGCTAGAAAACTTGGACCTGTAGAAGTTGTGAAACGGATCAATGAGAATGCTTATAAGTTGAAGCTACCGGAGGACGTATACACTTCTGACGTGTTCAATGTTAAGCATCTTATACCATATTATGGGGATGAAGAATCTGAGGTGAAGGAATTTACAAATTCGAGGTCGAATTTTTCTCAACCAGGGGAGGATGATGCAGCACAATCTGAAATTTCTAGAAATTCACAAGTCTTAGGTCGCTCACGACCTAAGAGAGAAATTTTAGGTCGTTCACGACCTAACAATAGTGATCTACGACCTAACGGGACTCGTGAAGTAGAGATACGACTTAAGGATGAAGAGCAACGACCTAAAGAAAGGAATTTGGGTCGGCCACGAGTTAACATCGCTCTAGGTCGTGTGGAAGAAGTTTGGGAGTTAGGTCGTTGGGAAGTTTTAAGTCGTTGCCAACCTAAAGAACACTGCTCACGAGCTAACAGAGACACTCTAAGTCGTTTACGACTTAACGAGATAAAAGGCAACGAGTTACAGGAACCAAAGCATATTTTAGGTCGGCCCCGACCTAAGGAGGAGAAACTGCGAGTTAATGAAGCCACTTTAGGTCATCTGCGACCTAAAGAGTCCCGAGTTATGACGTGCTGACTTAACCAAGATGAGTCGTAAGTCGTAGGTCGGCATGAAGATGAGTCGGTCGAAGGTGTGGTGTTGTAATTCATTGAGTCGTATATGATGTTGAGTTGTTATGTTCTTAAGTCGGTCTCGTTTAGGTCGCGTGATGGTAATTTTGTGTTGTCCGATAAGTCGGCAACGACCTAGTATAGGTGGTGTACTGTGCTGTAATATCTTAAGTCGCGTTTGATTGAGTCGGTCTGTATATATGTTGTATAGGTCGTGTATCTGGGTCGTTAGGTCGCTGCCGACCTAAGCTGGATCATGAGTCGGTGCCGACCTAAGTGTCGTCAGTCTATGTGTATTGTAACTCCTATAAATACGCGTGTGTTGTACATTTTGAAAAGTTGATTTGGAAATAAAATTTCTTGTTGATTGCTTTGTGCCTTCTTCTCCAATTGGTAGTTGAGTGTAATCTCCTATCTCCTCTTTCGGTTAATCGAGTGCGCTTGATTCAACGATCGTAGAAGCCGATTCACGGAATCTAGTGCGCTAGATCAACGTGCGAAGAATCGTAGATCTTTGAACACGGTATAGTGTGCTATCAACGTGTTTGAGATAGCTAGAATTCGGTATCTTCGGATCAACGAATTTGGGCATTGCAGTATTTTCAAATCACCGATTGCTACATTTCATCTATTGAAGTTTGTTTTGATTAATCCGCTGCGTCAATACATATTTTCGAAGTAAAGATATGGAGAGTGCCTTCTGCTTGATATCCGCTTTGTGGCCACACTGTGGATTCATTCTATCGATATTATTCTCTCTGATTTGGGTTTTTAGGATATGATGCTTGAGTGTCCATCGAATTCCATAGCGATCTCCATGGTATTACGAGTGCGACTGCATATCGTAATTCACAGGGGTTGCGAGAGCCTAAGGGTGCAGATGTTTCCTGAGGGATCCAGGCGTAACCATTGTGTATCTGTGATCTATTGGGTCATTTGGTAGCGTAATCCGCAGGGGCTGCGAGAGCCTAAGGGTGCCGATGTTTCCTGGGGGATCCAGGCGTAACCATTGGGTATATGCGGTACTATCAGTCTTCATGGCATAATCGCAGGGCTGCGGTAGTCAACCTACGGGTACGGTTGTTTCCTGAGGGATCCAGGTGTAACCATTGTGTATCCACGATCCATGATCGACATGTTTTGGTTTGGTTGTTTTGTTTGAATTGTACTTTCCATATCTATTTTAAAAGGTTTTCCAGTATTTTCACTGGGTGTTGAAACATGTCTACCAAGTACCTGGAGAATTCTAGCTTTGTGCATGATCAACGCATGGCCAAAGTCAACAGGAACGAAAGTAAACTTGTTAACACATCGAGTTATAAAAGTATTTTGATAAAGTGTTATATAAAGGATATTTTGATCATTTATTTTACTTTTCTAAATAATTTAAAATGCATTAAATATTGTTTACTTTGAACTATCAAATTTGAATCAAATGACTATTCATCATATTATAAAATGTATATTATTAAATGTTTAAAATGTTATAAATATACAGTTTTTAAATTGAAATGTATATGGTTTTAAAATAATGTCCATCCTTTTCTTTTCAACCTACTTTCCCTTCTAACTATTTCTACCTTCTTCCTCTTCGAGGGTCCTTTTCGTAATTGTGGAAAGAGTGGGTTCTTTGGCTTATTGTCTGGATTTGCCGAGAAGCTGTCTAGAGTGCGTGATGTATTCCATGTATCACATCTTCTATAGTATATTGTTGACCTATCTCTTTTTGTTCAAGCCTTCTGCTCTTGATAGTTTGTATATTTAGCCTAAATCTGACTGTCGAGAGTAAGCCACTTCGTATTGTCGACAGAGGTACGAAGCAGCTAAGAAGGAAATCTATTAGTTTGATCAAAGTACGATGGGGTACTGATGATCGAGAACGTACCTGGGAGACGGAGGAGAGCATTCGTGCTTCGAATTCGGTATTTTTTTTCAAGTACTATTTGCTTTTCTATCTTGCTTTTCCATATTTTCCTCGTTTGTTCTTTACGAGGACGAAAAGATTTGAGTGGGGGAGAGTTTAACAACCCTGAATTTTATGATTTATTTTAATTGTTTATTTTGATTACTTTATTTGAAAACTTTATTATATTTATCAAAATGAACAAATTTTGTTATTTTAATTTTAAACTTTGATTTTTGTGTGAATTATAATTTCAAACCTGAATAAATATGATATTTCCAGAAAAAGTGGATTTTTGGTCCATCTGGTCAAACTTTTACTTTTAAATTTAAAATTTAAATATTTGAATTTTTTAATTTTATATTTTATTATGAAAATATATTAAATTTCAAGAATACTGCTTTTCGTTTCATAGAAATCCGATTTATATTGTGAAAGTTATGCTTTTTACAATATTATATGTAAATTGATTTATTTAATAAAATTATCTATTTTAGTTTATGTAAATAATATTTTTATTTGTCAAATCATGTTCTAATATGTGTTATATTACATGTTAGATATATATTTTATTTTAAAACAATTTTAAAGTGATGTTATAATTTTTCAAAGCTTAGTGTATTTATTTTCAATTTTAAAGCCTAGTTTCCATTTTTCTGCTATTTTCTTCATTAAAATTATATTTAATTAATTGTTTTTTGTAAATGCATTTTTATTTTGTGTTATTATCTTTATTTATAATATTTTTCAAGTACATAAAAATTTTCTAAAATTTGTTGCATTTATTTTCAAATTTTTAAGACTTGTTTGCAATTTTTACCATTTTTCTTAATTTAATTGTATATAATTAATATTTATTTATTTATTTTTGTTTATTTACTAAATTTTCTTTTTTTTATGAATTTATACGAGTTTTCATGTTATTCAAAATCGCAAAAGAATATTAGGTAATTTGAAGAGTTTTGTGACTTTTGACTTGCTTAAGGCTTTTTATATTCTTGTCTTTTCATTTAAACCAACACCTTTTCATTATCTGCTACCTTAACTCCTCACTTCCGTCAGCAGACCACTTCTCCCTCTCGTTTTCATGTGAATTTTTCTTCTCAACCCATCGCAAAAATTCGGCCATCTTCTTGACAAAAGTTTTGGTAAAACTTCCTTTTCTTTTTCACTTTTCATTGTTTTTTGATTTGAATTTGCACTTGCTTCCTTCCTCTTCAGGTTCCGCCTCACCACTCCAGCCACCTCCACAACAACCTGAACCAGCCTTTACCACCTCCTCTGCAACCCCCAAGCCAAGCCGAGCCACCCTAGATAGAAGATCCATCACAAAATTGCATAAAAACTCCACCTAAATGTCCATAGCCTAGCACATCAAGACACCACCACCTCAATCTCCCCTTGGCCACCACCTACACCACCACCACTGTGATTTTATTACCGTCGTAATAAATATTTTAAAAATCTGTAACGACCGTGATTTTTATTTTCTGTCAGAGTAAATAATTTAAATAGAAATTTTAGCTTAAAATTTTTTGAAAAGAAAAATAGTGCAAATATTGCATGTTCAGGTTGTCCCCAAACATGCGTATCAAACATGCATGTATCATGCATGCATATTGTTTTCCAGACATATAAAATAGATGCCAAGCAATTCATTATGCATATATGTAACGGGCTAGAGCCTAAATGCTTGAAAATCAACCAAAAGTGAACGCAAGTCCGATTCCAAAAGTTAACCTAAACATCTTTTGCCATCATTATGTTATGCAGTGGTCCTTTTTGTTTACTTTACACACGTTTCATTAAATGCAAAAGTAGACTAGCATGTTTTCAAAGTTAATGAATTGGTAACCTTCATCCATTTGGAGTCAGTCTTCATTTTTGTTCAAAAATAAACTTCAGTGGCCGAGTAAAAGCGTATTAATGGCAGAGAGAAACATTAGCTTCTGACATTCTTTTTTGGTTGGAGGCAAAAAATTTAAAGGTGAGTTCAAACTCACATTCTCTAATTTATGCTCATTCGTTACTTGCATGCACTGATTATTCAATACAAGGGGATGTCTGCATAATAGGGGTTATGTACATGCATCAGTGTCCAAAATATTCTATGCGTGCGTATAACTGTATGGAAAGCTATCTAGACATCATTAAATTTCTTTAGCTTCAGTGAGGTATTCAAAAATGTGGTCCTGGATGTCATATTTTACAAGTTTACTTATGCATTTACAGAGTAAACATAAGTCATTTACAGAGTAAACATAAGTCATTTACATATAGTAAACAGAGTATACATAAGTCATTTACTTATGCTTCAGTGAGGTATTCGAAATCATGGGATGTCAATTTTTTCGAAAATGTTGCCAGGATATTTGTTACATGCAAGTCAAAGCATGAATGCATAGTCAGGTTAAAAAAATGTATCTTCGTACATGTATAATAATGGAGTATAGGTAGTGTTTTGCTTCACATTTTTTTGTATGATTATGCACACATATCGATGTCCAGATCTAAGTCCAATAGTTAGCAAATTTCATCAATTATGTGAAAAGAATTAGGGTCAGACGTGTCTGCATGCAAGTAGTTGAATATATTTCTTTTGTATTTGTATCACAGTGTAGCGTACGAAATATGGTCATGTATTGTTGCAATTAATTCGTGCGTGCATGTGTTCCTTCACGTATGTGTGTTGTGCGAAGCTTTTCCTAGGCCAATTGCCTTTTTGGACGAAATGCATGAAAAAAAAGGAGTATAACTAGAGTTTATACGTATCCAGGCATATATATCATCATTTGCATGCTAGTTTATGGTAGTAATGTCAGGTTAAGAACTTTTTAATGCATTACTTGTATAAAAGATTGTAGTACACGTGAATGTGTTCAAGTGTTTTAAATACCTGTGTTTAATTCGTTGAACCTGTGTTTGGTTTTAAAACGTATTTTTGCGCCGTTATTTTTATAACGAAATTTTTACACCGGTGCTATATTTTGAAACGCGTGTTTTGGTGAAATTTTTGACGAATAAAAATCACTGTTATTTTGACTTCAGTAACCGTCAATTTAAAGTGAATTTTCAAGCGGTTATCCCGCAACGTTGATTTGGTACCCGTTTTTACGGTGTTTTTTGAAGTGCAATTTCCTCGTCGAAATTGCTACAGATGTTGCTGTTTTAATCACGTATTTTAAATATCGTTTTAAAATAAAATCGTTTCCAAAATTTTTATGGTTTTCACTTTCAAAAGAATGAGGAAGCGATTTAAACGATTCAGCAAAATTGAGAACTATGAACCCTTACTTTTACTGATTCGGTTAATTCCGGACTTGTCCGTTTGGGAACGTAAATTTTATTTATACAAAATACATAATTTTGCACTTTCAAGAAAACGATGAAGAGATTTAAATGATTTAGAAAAAGTGCGGAGTATGGAACCACGCTTTTACTAATTCGGTTAATTCTGGACTCGTTAATTGAAACAGTTGCTGTTGTTTGATGATTTTTTTGGGCTTCCGAGCCACTCTTCTGGACCTTCGGGTCATCTGATGGACCTTCGGGTCAATTACCAGTACTAGACCTTCGGGTCACTCTACGGACCTTCGGGTCATCTGATGGGCGCCAAAAATTATAGTACTTGGTAGGCTTCGGCCATCTGAGATGCACGTGCGGCATAGCTAAAACTCGCCATTTGCTGGGATCGATCCACTTTTATACTGATTTTTCTAGTTATCTTATTTTGATTTCTAGATTTTACGACTGCTATTTTTCTAGTTATCTTAGTTTGATTTCTAGATTTTGCGACTGCTGTTTTTCTAGTGATCTTATTTTGATATCTAGATTTTGCGACTGCTGATTTTCTAGTTATCTATTTTGATTTCTAGACTTTGTGAATTGCTACTTTAAATTCAATTGTGACTTTGAAAGTTGATTTTGATGGAGTTTAAATTGAGATTTCTTCATTTAAACTATGCTGAATAGTCTCATTCGAGAATATAATTATTTTCTTAAGTGTTGTTTGTCATACACTTATTTCTTAGTTTAAATTAGAGTGATCCATTTATTATTTTCTTTTAAATAATACTCGGGTCAGACAGAGTTATTTCCGGGTAATCTCTATCTCTGATTCAGTTGCAGCTTCAACTTTTGGGATTTCACTCCATCTTTTGCCTAGTCTTCGAGGAGTACTTTTGGCTTAGTGACTCTCATCTTATGTATGTATTGATGGATATGTATATGTACATGGGGTTCATGTGAACTATCGATTGTTGTAGTATGTATCCAGACTTGTCTTCCGCTATATATCTGATATTTCTGTTCTAATGTGACTTTACATATCTATGTTGTTGTTATTATGAGTTGTTCTGGATTTTTCTTTAGCCACTGTAGTTTCATTTTAGATTTGGATTGAATTTATGTCGTTGGGAGTAAGTTTCACAACTCCTATCAATGTAATCAGTACTCGTCTAAGGCATAACTTACGGATGGTCGTTTCTAACAAGCCTTATTCTTCGCAATAGTAGACGTTATTCCTTAAATAACCTTTCTTGTTATGAGCATAGAGGTGGGGCGTCACAGCTTGGTATCAGAGCTATGATTCAGAACAAATTATAATATACACAGAACAGAAACAGAATGGAACATGTGTTACAACTATTCGAGGGTTTTATTCATGCCTTTCTACTTTATTCTTTCTACTTTAACATGTGGAGTACGTCTAGGAATAAAAGTTTTATATTCCGTAGTATTCCATTTGTTAAATTTCTTATCAATTGAGTATTGTTTTAACTAATAGTTACCTTCTCTTGTCTCTCAGTCTATGGCTGGAAGAGGTAGAGGGAAGCGTTCCTCTGTAGGCCCGTCTAGTGGTTCTCATCCGGACGGAGTCAATATGTCAGCTGATCAGTTTATGGAGCTATTTAGGGGTACTCAGCCTACTGTTGCTACTCCCGCAGCTCCTAATCAAAAGTCTGCCTTCGCCCGCATGTGTAGTGACCATTCCCACCTTGGAGGCAAGCCTTTCAAAGGATCGGAAAGTGTAATGGAGGTACAGACTTGGTTGTGCACTTGTGAGCGCATATTTTCTCGGTTGGATCTTTCTGATCATCATCGCGTTCTCGTGGCATCTAGCATGTTGCAAGAGTGTGCGCTTGATTGATATGAGCTTTTTATTCCAGAAGTTGATGAGTCCCCTCTCTCTTGGATTCAGTTTAAGGAATGTTTCGAACTTAAGTTTGTTCCTGAATCGGAAAAGGCTAATCATGCTCGTAGTTTCCTTGAGTTGAAGCAAGGAAAGTCCTCTGTTTCTGATTATGTTGCAGCTTTTGAGGCTTTGTCTAAATACGGAGTTGAGTTCTTTAACACTCTGCGTAAGAAAAATCTTCGATTCGTTGATGGTTTGAAGAAGTATTTGAAGAAAGTTTTTTTTCTTCAGCTTAAGCTCTCTTTTGAGAAGCTTGTTGATTAGGCTCTTTGCCTTGAAGCTGTTGAAAAGGAACGTGATAGTTGTGATGATGTTGAGGTTTTTAAGAACCCCAATAAGAAGACGTTTCCATTTCATAAGCCTAATTCTTCCAACCAGAAGAAGAAGAAGCAAGCTACCTCTAGTTCTCGGCCTAGTAGTGCACCTTCCGTTCAGAGGGCGTGCTATAATCGTGGTTCTCTGGATCATCTTCACCGTTATTGTCCTAAGCCTCGCATTAGCCGCTATTAGAAGAAAGAGGGTCATTGGATTTCTGATTGCCCTACTGCTTCTAGGGGTCTCAAATCTGGGAAGCTTAATGTTGCTAAAGCTTCTGGTATTTCTTCTCAGCCCAAAGGTATTACTCCTTCTGTTTTGGAAGGTTTTATTTTATTTCATAGCAGTTCTATTAGAGTTCTCTTCGATACGGGTGCATCACATTTATTCGTGTCAAAGGAGCTTGTTGACATTATTCCTTTGAATGTTGTTACTCTTTGCGATCCTTTGAGGATTGTGAATCCTATTAGTGGATCTGTTACTCTTGGTTTGTTGTGTGTTGTTGTTGAGATTATTCTTTGTGGCTTTTCCTTTCATGCGAATCTAGATGTTATGGGTCATCTTTGTTTTGATATGATTTTGGGTATGGATTGGCTCGTCCATTATGAAGTTCAAATTCTACGTCCCGAATGAACTTTATATCTCAAGCATCCTGATGTTATCGAGCAGTTATCTATTATATTTCGAGACATGGATCATGCTTCTAATGCTCTCATTTCTTCCTTCGAATCGGAGGATGTCATTGCTAATATTCCTGTTGTTTGTGATTTTTCTGACGTTTTTGAGCCTACTTCGAGATTGCCACCGAAGAGGGAAATTGAGTTCCGTATTGATCTTATCTCTGGTGCTCATCATGTCAGTCGTTCTCCCATGAGGATGTCTGCTAAGGAAAATGAGGAACTCAAACAACAATTATCTGATTTAGAAGCCAAGCATTTTATTCGTTCTAGCTCATCTCCTTGGGCGCCGTCATGGTCTTTGTTAAGAAGCCAGATGGTACTCTTAGGCTTTGCATTGATTATCGCAAGCTTAACGAGCTCACTATCAAAAATAGGTATCCATTACCTAGGATCGATGACATACTCGATCAATGAAGTGGCGCTAAGCTCTTCTCCCAGCTCGATCTTGCTACCGATTTCTTCAGTTACGAGTGGCGGAAGATTGTATTCCTCTTACAGCATTCCGTACTGGTTATGTTTCTTACGAATGGCTTGTTATGCCGTTCGGTTTGACGAACGCTCCGTTGTATTTTGTTGATCTTATGAATCGGATATTCCGAGAATATCTCGATAAGTTCATCTTGGTTTTCATTGATGATATTCTTATTTATTCCAAATCTGAAGCCGATCATATTCAGCATTTGGAGATTGTTTTGAGCACTCTTCGTCAGCATCAGCTTATGCCAAATTCTCTAAGTGTCACTTCTGGGAGAATAGGGTGAAGTTTCTCGGTCACATCGTTTCTTCCGATGGTATTTCTATCGATCCTTCCAAGATCGAATCTATTCAGAATTGGAAGAGCCCGAGACCGTTACCGGGATCCATAGTTTTCTTGGATTGGTGGGTTATTATCGCCAGTTTATTAAGGACTTTTCTCGTATTGCTTTACCGCTTACCACACTCACGAGAAAAGTTGTTCCTTTTATTTGGTCAGATAAGTGTGAGAATTCTTTCTTGAAGTTAAAGGATCTCCTTACTCATGCTCCTATCTCAGTGGTTCCCGAATGGAATCATGATCTTGTTGTTTATACCGATGCCAGTGGTTTTGGGCTCGGTGCTATTCTCATGCAAAAGGATAGAGTAGTTGCCTATGCTTCTAGACAAATAAAGCCTAACGAGATTCATTATGCTACCCATGATTTAGAGTTAGCCGCCATAGTCTTTGCTCTAAAGATTTGGCGACATTATTTATTAGCGAGCATTTTATTGTCTTCATTGATCACAAATCTCTGAAGTATTTATTTACTCATAAAGAGCTTAATATGAGGCAACAACGTTGGCTCGAATTTCTTGCTTCATATGATTTCGAATTCAGTATACCCCTGGTAAGGGTAATCGAGTTGCTGATGCGCCTAGTCGCAAGTAGCAGGTTGTTGTTTCCATGATGATAGCAGAGTGGAATATTTTGGAAGCTTTATCTCTTTTTGATACTGAGTCGGTCCTTCAGTTTTTGATTCTCCAGTGCTTTTATTTAGCGTAGAAGCTCATCCTAGTTTGTTGGATCATGTTGCCGATGCCCAGAAACAAGATCCACATATTGCTTTTCTTATTCAGAGTTGTGAATCGGAATCCTGAAGTGATGATCTGAAGGATTTCGATATTGATATTCTTGGTTGTATTTGAAAGAAGGGTAGGTTGGTCATGCCTGATGTTCCTAATCTTAGAAATGACATTCTTGAGGACAGTCATCATTCTAAGTATACTATCCATCCGGGTAGTAGTAAGATGTATGCTGATATGAAACGCTTATACTATTGGGAAGGTATGAAGCGTGATGTTGCAAGTTATGTAAGTTGTTGCACGACTTGTCAACTTATTAAAGCAGAACACCAGCGTCCCAGTGGTCTTTTGCAGCCTCTTGAGATTCCATTATGGAAATGGGATAATATTTCTATGGACTTCATTGATGGTCTACCTCGTTCGAGGTTGGGCCATACTAGTGTTTGGGTGATTGTTGACCGCTTGACTAAATCAGCCCATTTTATTCCTATCAAGTCCAATCGGACTGCTCCTTTATTTGCTAAGCTGTTTATTAAAGAAGTCGTTCGACTTCATGGAGTTCCTAGTTCTATTGTTAGTGACAGAGATCCGCTTTTTACTAGTGGTTTCTGGCAGAGTCTTCAGAAAGCTTTGGGATCTAAGCTCAATCTTAGTACAGCTTATCATCCACAGTCTGATGGTCAGAATGAAAGGGTGAATCAAATTTTGGAAGATCTCCTTCGAGCTTGCATTCTTGATTTTGGTGGTAGTTGGGAAGACCATTTGTCTCTTGTTGAATTTTCTTATAACAACAGTTTTCAATCCAGTATCAGTATGGCTCCTTTCGAAGCTCTTTACGGAAGACCGTGTCGATCACCATCTTGTTGGTTGGAATCGGGCGAAAAGTTAGTTCTCGGCCCCGATTATATTCGTGAATCTTTGAAGAAGCTTGAATTATCAGATAGAGAATGAAAGAGGCTCGGAATAGGCAGAAATCTTATGCCGATCATCGTAGGAAGCCTTTGGAATTTTCTGTTGGCGATCACGTATTCATTCGTGTTTCCCTGATGAAGGGCGGGTGCGTTTTAGTAGCTTCGGGAAATTGGCTCCTCGTTATATTGGAACATTTCCTATTATGGAACGCATTGGCCCAGTTGCTTATCGTGTATCGCTACCTATCCAGTTTTCGAGAATTCATGACGTATTTCATGTATCCCAGCTTCGTCGATGCCTTCGAGATTCAAATTCTATTACTGATCCTCATGTGTTACAAGATCTTGAGAACTCACCCGACTTGTCTATTGTGCAAATCTTATTCGTGTGCTAGCTTCGGAGGTTAAACACATTTGGAATAAAGAAGTCACGCTTGTGAAAATTCAATGGTCCGCAAACACCAAAGATTGCACTTGGGAAACCAGAGAATTCATCGAGCGTTCTTATCCGGCTTTTCTCTCCTCTTCGGGTGGGGGTGAGCATTCTTGATCTATCTCTTCTTTTTAAATCTTTGTTGTGATGAACTATTTGTGTTATTAACTGCTTCTAGTATCAAAATTACGGGGACGCAATTTTTATAAGAGGGAGTCTATAACGACCGTGATTTTATTACCGTCATAATAAATACTTTAAAAATCTATAACGACCGTGATTTTTAATTTTTGTCGGAGTAAATAATTTAAATAGAAATTTTAACTTAAAATTTTTTGAAAAGAAAAATAGTGCAAATATTGCATGTTCAGGTTGTCCCCAAACATGCGTATCAATCATGCATGTATCATGCGTGCATATTGTTTCCCAGACATATTAAATAGATGCCAAGCAATTCATTATGCATACATGTAACAGGATAGAGCCTAAATGCTTGAAAATAAACCAATTGTGAACGCAAGTCCAATTCCTAAAGTTAATCTAAACATCTTTTGCCATCATTATATTATGCAGTGGTCCTTTTTGTTTACTTTACACACGTTTCATTAAATGCAAAAGTAGACTAGCATGTTTTCAAAGTTAATGCATCTGTACCCTTCATCCATTTGGAGCCAGTCTTCATTTTTGTTCAAGATAAACTTCAGTGGCCGAGTAAAAGCGTATTAATGGCAGAGAGAAACATTTGCTTCTGACGTTCTTTTCTGGTTGGAGGCAAAAAATTTAAAGGTGATTTCAAAATCACATTCTCTAATTTATTCTCAATCGTTACTTGCGTGCACTGATATTCGAAACCAGGGGATATCTGCATATTAGGGGGTATGTACATGCACCAGTGTCCAAAATATTCTATGCGTGCATATAACTGTATGGAAAGCTATCTAGACATCATTAAATTTCTTTAGCTTCAGTGAGGTATTCAAAAATGTGGTCCTGGATGTCATATTTTACAAGTTTACTTATGCATTTACAGAGTAAACATAAGTCATTTACAGAGTAAACATAAGTCATTTACAGAATAAACCTAAGACATTTACACAGAGTAAACAGAGTAAACATAAGTCATTTGCTTATGCTTCAGTGATGTATTTGACACCATGGGATGTCAAATTTTTCGAAAACGTTGCCATGATATTTGTTACGTGCAAGTCAAAGCACGAATGCATAGTCGTGTTAAAAAAAATTGTATCTTCGTGCATGTATAATAATGGAGTACAGGTAGTTCTTTGCTTCACATTTTTTTGTATGATTGTGCACACGTATGGATGTCCAGATCTAAGTCCAGTAGTTAGCAAATTTCATCAATTGTGTGAAAAGAATTAGGGTCAGACGTATCTGCATGCAAGTAGTTGAATATGTTTCTTTTGTATTTGTATCACAGTGTAGCGCACGAAATATGGTTAGGTTTTGTCGCAAATAATTCATGCATGCATGTGTTCCTTCACGTATGTGTGTTGTGTGAAGCTTTTCCCAAGCCAATTGCTTTTCTGGACGAAATGCATGAAACAAAGGAGTATCACTAGAGTTTATACGTATCCAGGCATATATATCATCATTTGCATGCTAGTTTATGGTAGATTTATCAGGTTAAAAACTGTTTAATGCATTACTTGTATAAAAGGTTGTAGCACACATGAATGTGTTCAAGTGTTTTAAATACCTATGTTTAATTCGTTGAACCGGTGTTTGGTTTTAAAATGTATTTTTGCGCCGTTATTTTTATAACGAAATTTTTACACTGGTGCTATATTTTGAAGCGCAGTGTTTTAGTGACATTTTTGACGAATAAAAATCACTGTTATTCTGACTTCAGTAACCGTCAATTTAAAGTGAATTTTCAAGCGGTTACCCCGCAACGCTGATTTGGTACCCGTTTTTAAGGTGCTTTGTGTAGTGCAATTTCCTCGTCGAAATTGCTATAGATGTTGCTGTTTTAAACACGTGTTTTAAAAAACATTTTAAAATAAAATTGTTTCCAAAAAATTTACAATTTTTTCTTTCAAAAGAATGAGGAAGCGATTTTAACGATTCGGCAAAATTGAGGACTATGAACCCTTACTTTTACTGATTCGGTTAATTCTGGACTTGTCCGTTTGAGAACGTAAATTTTATTTATACAAAATACACAATTTTGCACTTTCAATGAAACGATGAAGAGATTTAAACGGTTTAGCAAAAGTGCAGAGTATGGAACCATGCTTTTAATAATTCGGTTAATACCGGACTCGTTAATTGAAACAATTGCTGTTGTTTGATGATTTTGATGATTTTGTTGGGCTTTCGATCCACTCTGCTGGACCTTCGAGTCATCTGATGGACCTTCGGGTCAATTACCAGTGCTAGACCTTTAGGTCACTCTACGGACCTTCGGGTCATTTGATGGGCGCCAAAAATTATAGTACTTGGTCGGCTTTGGCTATCTGAGATGCATGTGCGGCGTAGCTAAAACTCGCCATCTGCTGGGATCGATCCACTTTTATGCTGATTTTTCTAGTTATCTTATTTTGATTTCTAGATTTTGCGACTGTTGTTTTTCTGGTTATCTTATTTGGATTTCTAGATTTTGCGACTGTTGATTTTCTGGTTATCTATTTTGATTTCTAAACTTTGTGAAGTGCTTCTTTGAATTTAATTGTGACTTTGAAAGTTGATTTTGATTGAGTTTAAATTGAGATTTCTTCATTTAAACTATGCTGATTATTTATGCTGAATTTTCTCATTCGAGACTATAATTATTTTCTTAAGTATTGTTTATCATACTTATTTATGAGTTTAAATTAGACTGATCCGTTTATTATTTCTTTTAAATAATACTTGGGTCAGACCAAGTTATTTCAGGGTAATCTCTATCTCTGATTCAGTTGCAGCTTCAGCTTTTGGTATTTTACTCCATCTTTTGCCTAGTCTTCGAGAAGTACTTTTGGCTTAGTGACTCTCATCTTATGTATGTATTGATGGATATGTATATGTACATTGGGTTCATGTGAACTATCGATTGTTGTAGCATGTATCCAGACTTGTCTTCCGCTATATATCTGATATTTCGGTTCTGATGTGACTTTACATATCTATGGTGTTGTTATTATGAGTTGTTATGGATTTTTCTTTAGCCACTATAGTTTCGTTTTAGATTAGGATTGAATTATATAGTTGGGAGTAAGTTTCACAACTTCTATCAATGTAATCAATACTCGTCTAAGGCATAACTTACGGATGGTCGCTTATAACAAGCCTTATTCTTCGCAATAGCAGATGTTATTCCTTATAATAACCTTTTTTTATTGTGAGCATCGAGGTGGGGCGTCACAACCAACTCAAACCTGACCTGCACCCTAGGCCACATCACCCCTGGTCCACACTAGACTTGGCCGTGCCCATATAGCCTTGGGCCGTGACCCATTGTTGCCTTGAACCTAGGTTTTGTTGCATTGGCTTGTAGTTTCATGCATCACCACTTTGCACCATCTTCTTCCCATGCTAAGCCGACCATATGAACCCACAACCAGACCCAAACACACTACTTAGCCATGCCTATCCAGCCTATAACTGAAACACAAGTGGTAGAAAGCAAGTGCAAACACTTTGGTGATGTTTTGTACATTCATTTCTAACATCGTTTAATTGAATTTGGGTTAAAAACTTATGTAGATTGTTTTGTTTGTTTGAATGTGTTCAAAGTGATTAATCTTTGGCTCTCCCAATCTCGAATCTTTATCGTGTTATCGTACCTTCGAAGATCTCAGTTTGTGCATTTGATTAGTCATCTTCCGCTTATACCAGTGAGTTATTCTCACCAAACAATTTTGTACTTATATAACTAGTAAATCGATCACATTTGAATCTGTAAAATGCATCACCATATTATACCTGTATATTATGATCATATAATGTTCACCCATGCTTATTTACCTGTTATATCATATATTACTGTTATTTTATGCTGTTCTGTTATTTATATCAGTTTATCACACTGCACGTTCCCTTTAGAATCACTATGGGTTGAAATGATACATACCCGAACGGACTTTAGAATAGGGGAAAATCGTTATGGGCTGAAGTGATAGGCCTGAACAATTTTCAATTATTTCATTTTACTTGGTACTGCGAGTTTGAAATGATAAAACCCGGGTTTCCTTTGTAAATTACGGGTTGAAATGATATATTACTCGTATCACTTCACCTCGTGTAGAAAATGATATACAGACACGTGGTTAAAAAAAATATTTTTATTAAAATTTTTAAAACATTTTAGAAATGCAAATGTTATAATATTTTGATTTAAAACTTAATTAAAAATGATTTTTTGTAAAATATTATTGATTTTATGAAAATTTACAAGTGAAATAAATAAATGGTAAAGCTAGCAATTTGAAATACAGTTATTTTGGAAATTTTGATTTAATTATAAATGGAATTAAAATTAAATATGAAAATATGATAAATTTATGATATTTTGAATTTAAATGAATTTAAAATGATTTTATAATATATTAATGATTTTTGAATAAAGTTAAAATGTGTAGTAAATGAATATTGAGTTGAATTTTGAAATGTAACTTAAACTTGAAATTTATGAGTTTGTTCAAAAGTGAATTTTGAAGTTAAGTAAATAAAATGGGAAAAAAGTTATATTTTGAAATTTAAACTTAAGTGTTAAGTTTAAAATTAAATTATACGAATTGAAATTGAATGTTGGAATTTAATAAGTGAATTATTATTAAACATTTATTTTTGAATGGAAATTTAACTTTATGATTTAAAATGAAGTAAGTTGTTTTGAAATATAAACTATTTTGAAATGTGTGTTGAAATGGTATTTTAAATAAATGAATGTGGTTTGGAAGATACGATATTTTGATATTTTGAAATGGATTTTTGAATGATATTGAATTTTGAAATGATATTTGATTTCGAAGTATAAAATACCATTTTGAAATTTTAACCACGGGATGTATTTAATTTATAGTTTAACTGATCCTCGAAGGATGGGCGATCCCAGGCATCCTTTAAGTTATTTTGCATTACTACTATAGTTCACTAGAGTTGGTTTACATTATATAAGTATATATGTCCTGATTCGAATGTTTTGTGTTTTACTTTACGCTCGGGTCAGCCTGAGTATTTACAGCTTAGCTTTGGATTTCTTTTCTGGAGCTTGGAATCGCTGGAGATTCTGCTTGCCTAGTTATCTGTTCCCTTTCTGTTTCAGTTGTTCTATTTCAGCACTGGTATTTATAAACTGCTATGTATTAGAGATTTCTATTGTATATGTTTTTCAGACTGATATTATGTATTTGTTTGAGAGTTTGTTATAGTAGCTTCATGAACTACTATGGTATTTCAATTTCCGCTACGAGTTATTCTGGTATTTCTATGTCTGTGGTTCTGTTATTGTATTTCATTTGCTCCAAATTTATTTACAACGCAGTATTTTGAGCAATTCAAGTCCGTCATGTGTGGATGCGAATGGCTGAAAATATCGGGTTGTTACAGATAAACACATAAAGGAAATGTGCATGGTCACCTAATAGCTGCTTCTAGAGCCAGCGGCATTAAGATCTTTGTTTGATCGATGGACAAAATGAGGGGATCGACGTGGAGAATCAGGTGGCTAGGGCATGGAAGAGCCTTTTCCTATGCTTTCTAGGCAGAGATCGACTTCGCATCAAGCTGTCTAATTTGGCGCAATAATGGGTCGTAGTGGGTAAAGGCAAGTTGGCCCAGTCATATCCGAGGTAGTTGATGGCGATGGGGGCAAGCCGGTTAGAGAACAAATGATAAGGAATAAAAAGAAAGAGGGATTGAAGAAAACAGTAGTGATCAATGAGAACGAGAGAGGCACAGATTTGAGAAAGGGGAACGAAAAGTAAGTCGGAGCCAAACTTAGTTTTGGAATTTGGGTCCAATATTTGGATGCACGAACAAAAATTCCACTAATTACAAAAGTGAACATCCACATGCATAAGAAAATAATTATTACTAACATAATATTTGTATTATTCGAATTTATAATTTTTTTAACTTTCTTGAATTTTATAAAATTTTGGATATTTTCATGTTGTATTTAAATTTTATGGACTTTAAACTTAATAAATACGTTTTTCTTCATTCTAAATAAATTCATAATTTTAAATATTTTAATTAAATTTTATGAAAATTTCAAAAATGTTATTTTTAAATTTTACGAAAGTTTTCTAAGTTTTATGAATATTTTTAAATTTATTTTAAACAAAATTTCAAAATATTACTTATTAAATATTAAATATTAGTCTTAATTATTAATTATTAGGCAATGAATAGTAATTATTAATTATTACTTCTTAATTATTAATTATTACTTCTTAATTATAACTGAATATTAATAATGTTAATTATTATCTATATTTTATTATGCGACAATTCGCTTATTAATTACCAACTTTTGTATATTCAGTAGTAATTAATAGTCACTGCTAGCGATTATTATATAAAACCCATAATTATATTGAATATAAATTATTAAACGTTAGTTAATATGTATATATTACTAATTAATAATAATTATTATTAATTTTAATATATTTAATCTTAATTAGTAAAAGTTATTTATTAATTATCTATTATTTCATAGGGAAAATATTTTATACAAAAATATTATTTATTTTAATTTTTATAAGTAAAATAGGAGAAATTATCATACATGCAACATATTGTTGGACCACTCAAATGCTCTGCTTGCTTGTTGAAGATAGAACCATAAGTGATAATTTATATTTATATATTATACGAATTTCTAAATTCATTAAGAAAGTACATTTCACTTAGGTGGATTATTGAATATTGATATTAATTATTTCATATTTCAAAATAATCAATCATTATTATTATCTAATTAAAATTGTTAATTATTATTATTATTTGATATTAAATTTCAGCTTTTAATTATTACTGTTTAACTTTTATGTAAATAATTATTATAATTTTTATATTTCTAATTATTAATTACTATTATTTAATAGTAATTATTAATTATAATTAAATATTTATTATTTAGTATTTGTTGACTGACTGTTGATTGTTAATTAATTTATTATTGATTAATTATTAAATATTAATTAATAGTTAATTATTAATATGGTTATTTCATATTTCAAGTTAATAATTAATTATTATAATAGCAGTTTTTAATTATTATACATTAATAATTAATTATTATGATTATTTAGCATGTTCCATTAATTTCAACAAGGTACATCGCTAGGATCGAACCCGTGACCTGTAATCTCATAGTACGAAATGCCAACCAATTGAAATCAAACATGTTTGCCATTAATATCTAATTTTTATTATTATTTAAGTAATATTTATTTAATTATTATTTGTTATTAAATTTTTATTAATTGTTAATAATTTTAATTTAATTGTAATTATTAATTATTACTCATTACATATTAACTATTCATTACAATAGGCGACCAAAAGGAGCTAATAGGTATAACAAAAGAGTTGATGAAAATTAACATCTATTACAATTGGTAAAAGAAAAATAGTTGTAATAACCATATGCAACAACTAACAAAAAAAGAGTTGTTGAAAGTAAGTTTATTACAACTTTTTGAAACAAAACGTTGTAAAAACCTTAATTACAACGAGTAGATTATGACCATTGCAAAAAATATAGCTATATTAGGGCAGTTTTTTTTATAGTGATAATTTCTAAACTCCAATATTTCTTTCACTTTTAACATGCACTCAATTATTCAAGATAATTTAAACCAAACAAATATGTGAAATTTTTGGCATTTATCATTTGTTGAAATTATTTAATAAAATGAAATATAAAAGAAGAAGAGGGGGAGAGGAAAAAAAATTAACAATCATTAAAAGTCAATACTTTTACTAATGGCTTAATTGATATACAAAAATACATGATTTATATTTATATCTTAGTTACTTGAAGCCTAAGTAATAATATAACAGGAAATATTCTAACTAGGAAAAGTGGAATTAATCTAGGTAAATATCAAATAGTGAGATCTTCTGCAATATGCCTTAATATCATCATTACTATATATATATATATTTGTAGTAAAACAGGAAATAAATTCGATGAAGAATCAAAGCTTACTTACAAACTGCTCAAACAATGAATAAACAAGACTGAAAACGATATACGAATATATAATTCCATATAACTATAAAATTTTGAAAATAATCCTACGTTTTCTCTATATATTTCTATGTAAGCAGCTTTAAACTTCAAGCTGTTATCAAGTCAGAAAGATTGAACTGGGTAGGAAAAAGAAAAAAAAACGTAACAACCTAAGTTTGTAGTAGTGCGAAGAATTATATTTCCCAATTTCAGAGTCCTCTGCAACCAATTTCATAACAAAAACATTTGAAATCTATTATTTTGAACAAGATATTTTTTAATTATAAATGGAATGCATTTATTGTTGACCAATCAACGAAATTTGAAATTAACCAAAATTTGGAATATAATCTTGTACCCAATTCAATAATATACAAACTCCAAAATCATTTGACAATGAGCAATCTAGCATGGCTGACGCTATTGCATAGTAGCAACGATACAATCATTTGGTAAACATTTCAGTCATTTATATAGTTTAGTAAGATTTTAATTTTCATTGCACTTTAATCTATATTCAAGACTAGAATTAGATACTATTTGTTACAAAATGTCTAGGAGAGTATGCACAAATTTCATCTCCTATATTAAGATTTGATGGAAATTTTACCTTAATTCCCCGTTGTTTTATTGAGACTTGGGTTTTCTTTCCATTTTTTAGGTTCTAAGAGTAGCGAAAGATATAAAATTAATTGCGGGATATTGAAATAAGACCTTATATGTAACGACCCACAAATCCGTACCCCTTGAGTCAACGCTATTCTACATCAATCAACTCAAGATGAACAGAAATACGAACCATTAGGGTTAAAGAAGAAGAGGTAGAAGAAGAAAATACAAAAAACAACAGCAGAATCTAACCAACGCAGTGGAATAAAATATAATATATAATAATAGATCTTTACACAAAAGAAAACTATATTTGTTTTATACATACATCATCAGAGTATATCATCAAAGTTCAACATCATCAATAACATACAACTAGATACACATCGGAATAATAACCAAATATGGAAGTACGTATCGCCATCCAGCTCATCTCCTGAGCTCCACAGCATATTTTCTTGTATCCTATAATACTCGGTCTGACCCGAGCATTATAGTTAAATAACACCCGAGTCGTTCTGGAAAACCAGCGTGAGAAACCACACTCAAATTGATTATTAAAGTTTCAAAAATCCTTTGAAAACAAAAGCATTTCGTAAGACCACGCCACAAATAAACATGTCGGGTTTTTACCTTATGATAGCTAAAACACTTTTTATTAAAATTCTCTGATATTATAATAGTGTCTATAGAAAGTAAAATAAAATCTAGCTGAAATGCTTGCATCTCACGTTTCAGCAATAGTTGGGCACAATCAAAACTGTACAGGCGCCCAGGGGAAATGGATTTCCATCTAATGACTAGGATCTGGGGTATCACCTGTCACGGTACGTGGCCTAGATCATAGTACCGAGGAGCCACCCTAACTCCCCTGCAACACAAGACCCGGACTATCCCTTACTGGATAATACCGAGTAAAATCACCCCACGGTTGGGATCAGCAACCGCACCACTAAGCCGAAATAAAAAGGGACATCTAGACAGGGATGACCTTACCCAGAAATGGGTGCTGCCCACCAAGCCTTGCTGCATAAACCCTTATTTTTAGTCATTCCTGGTTGATGATGCTTGAGGCTAAGCGTTACCTTTTAGAATATATCCCTTAGAATGCCCATCGTCCACCTGACGATGTTCCGAAAACATTCATCCGTACAAGTCTGTCCCGGGTTCGAACAGAACCGAAGGCACTATTACTACTACATCCATTTTGGAAATATCATCAGGATTAGTAGCGACTAGCCCTTGCACTTCACTGCTCCATCTTCGAATCCAAACTCGTTTTCCACGAAAACGTAAAAACCGGATCGAAGTGGTTTTCGAGAAATAAATCTCGATCCTGGTCTCTTCGAAAAGATCAGCGCATTTAGCCAATATTGATAGTCGGTTATTTAACTATCAATAATATTCACAAACATCCATCAAACAATAAATAATTTCCCAAATTATTTATTTTTCTCAAAATATCTTCGCAAGATATATTTCCACTTTCAACCCTTTTGAAAATAGTTTCAAACCATCTACCTTTTTCAGAATAAATTTCCCAAATATTTTCTATTTCCACTGAAATCACCAACCACAAAACATAAATTTTTAGAATAACTTAAAAACACTTTATTGTAAAATATGCTTTAACATTTACATTTATAAAACTAATTTAATACTTAATTAAAGATAATATTTTAGGAATATTTAAAATAAGGTTACTTAATAAAATATAAAACTAGATTTACTCCTTTAAAACAAAATACTAAGTTCCCTTTTTAAATAATTACTACGATAATAGATTTGAAAACTACTTACTTTAGAATTTAAACATTTGGTAATAATAAATTTTCTAAAACATGCTTTTAAAAACAACATTAAATTTTTTATTTTATATTTAAATATTTACCTTGAAAACGTACTTGGCTATCCAGGGAAATATACTTCTCTTCACATTCTTTAAAAATAAATCACTATTTTCTTTTAAACAAAAGTTCCAATTCCTTTAATAAATTCCAATCCTGAATTTATTTCCCAAATATCCGCTGATAAATTACCTTGCTTTTATAAACCCATTTTATAAATTCCATAGCCACATTCTACTTTCAATTTCCAATTTCAAACACTTGAGTCAATTTCCAAATTGGTTTCCAATTTACTTCATTTATCCCAAAATCCATTAATTTCAGATTTTATTCCTTAATTATGATTAAAATACTTTTAACTAAAAATACCGATTTTAGATTTCTTAAATTACTTCTTTATCCTTTTAAATAAATTTAAACTTTAAATTTTAAAATAATTCTTTATTCCTTTAAAATAATATCACTTGATTTTACAATTCATTAATTTCTGTTTATTCAATATCTTTTTTTTCTTTTCATACTCGAAGTTATTTATTAGTATTTTAATATCACTTCCATTTCTTTTCAATTCATTCATAATTTATTCAAATTTTCTATAATTATTTCGCTTACAAATTCACTAATTATTTCGCTTACAATTTCACTTCTTTATTTTCTTTCCAAAATCCAATTTATATACTTTTGGTAGCTCATTATACCCAAATATATTCAATAAAACCATAGCATTTAATATTCCAATATAATTCATGATAGAATATCAAATAATCACAATAGAGAATATTAAATAATTTAAATAAATGTTGAGGGATCCAGTTGGATCCCTCCAACCTGTTTCCCTGCATCCACAGACGTTAGCACAACACAAATACCAATTCTACTTTGAGGTAAAATATCGTGGTATATGGGATTAAATATAATAACATCCGCTATTATGCGGCGCATAGGGTCTCATCCGCTATGAAATGCGGGAAATCAATCATTCCAATAATATAGCATATTAAATCAATTCAACCATTCAACCAATTATTTAAATTTAACCGTTTAAAATTTAATAAGAACAAGATAAGTGAGATTAACTCACCTTTTCTTTTTGTTTGCAATCCACTTCAATATTTTCTTGGTTTTCCTGACGTTTGACCTTGAATAAACAATTATATGATTTATTAACATTTGAATTGATCGAACAATTTATTATTATTTATTCATTTAATTTAAACCATGTTCCTTTAAACTAATAGTTAAATTTTAACTTAATTTCCTTTTACTAAAATATTTTGAGGGCTAAAATAATTAAATAAGTTTATTTAGTAAATTAATCTTCATAATACATTATTTTAAAACTAACTAATACATGAAAAAATATATATATTTTTATATAGATAATTTACCTTTGTACATATTTCCTTTGAAACCCACACTTATAAAATGAATTTATATACACTAAACATTTTATTAATATTTGAACTTATCGAACAATTACTTCCCTTTGATAATTTTTACTTAGCTAATTATTTATTTAAATTACTTTTCCTTTAATATAAGTTTTATTAAACAAATAAATCTCTATTATTTTTAAAATAATATTTAAAATATGTATACGTATATTTAATATGGGTACGTGGTTGGATAATTAAACTTTGAAAACCACAGAAATAAACTCAATCCATACAAGTTCAGAAGTTAAACTCAAAAATAAAGGTAATTAAGCTTTTAATTTCAATTAATTTACTTCCTTACTTTTTTTTAAAGGAACAAAAACTGTAACAAAGATAATATGTAAATTTAAATTGCAAAAACGAGGTTACCTCACAACGAGCAGAAAATCACGACGACGAGCTCATCCTCTCGAACGCCGCGAAACCCATGCCTCGCTATACTGTCGATCGACCTCCCACAGTGCTGCAGCCCTCCATCTCGCACATCCTTCCATTCGCAAACCCTACCGCCACCGTGTACTCGAGCTTGACGAACGAGTCGCGCTCGATTTCCCTTCGACCCAAGGCATCGCTTCGCCTCCTCCAGATCGAGCGCGCGCCTACATCCCATCGAAGCTTCGCCGACTTAGAGACCACCACGGCTCGTGCCTTGATTCAATCGCGAACCGCGGTCACGATTTCAGGCCCTCGCGCCGCCTTATTGTTCGAGCCACTCGATTTGATTTAAATGAAATTGAAAGAGGGAAGATAAATCTCGGTTTTGATTTTCACTTAAATGAAGATAACGGAAGTCTTATGTTACCCCCTTTTGTTTATTTTGATTTCTACTGATTCTGAAGATGAAGGCTTCGCCCCCTTTATTTTTATATACTAAACGCGTGAATTCTTGAAGAAGGCTTGTTTTTAAAAAAAAATGAAAGCATTAACTTCCGAAGGAAGACATAGTATGTGATGTGAATGAAAGTCGGTTGGTGAAGGTTGCTTATATGAGAATATACATATATAGTTTAAATTGAACTTTCGATGAAAATTTCAACGCGTTTATATATCGTACGCTCACACAACAACCCCAAAAACTACGAAAATTGAAATCTGATAACAATGAAATATTATGGACCCAATGAAACTGGTTTCGTCGAATTCCGAGATTGTGCCTCCGAAGGCTATTTTTAAATTCAATTTAAACGATATATTTTCAAAACTTAACAAATCACTGTTATATTCAATTTTAACATTTTTATTATCTTCAGCGTTATCAATATAAATTTTACAGGCCTTCAAATTATTTTTAACAGGCTTAGAACTCCAGATTCCACATCTTACCCAATTTCAAATTATTTAATTCAATAATTTAATTACAAATAAATAGTGATATTTGAAATCAAGTTAAAAATTAATCTTTTAAATATTTAAGCTAGTTTAAATATTCCATTTTTAAATGCTCGAAAATTCCAGGTCGTCACATTCCTCCCCCCCCCCCCTAAAAGAATTTAGTCCTCTAAATTACTAATTAGGAAGAATGGTCCAATACCCGTTTACCCTTTTCCCAAAACAAAACAGTTTCTAACAATTTCCCAGAACAACCTTTTTATTAAGAACACCCTACCTCTGTTCCTAACTTCCAAAACTTCCTCCATTAGGTTCCCACTAATATCATATACCCAACCATTCAAATTTCAATTTAAAACCCAATTTAAATTTTCAAAATTTCTCAAAAAATTTCTAACTCCCTAAATTTTCGAAAAATTTCGCCAGTGTCTCTTTTGCATGGCTAGCTCGGTACAACTACAAAATGCATCTACGGGCTCCCAAATTCCAAAAGAAAACAAAACGCCAAGTGGCTCGAACAAAAACCTAATCAAATTTCATACGGAAATTTAACACATACCTTTTTGTCGAGCAATTCAAATTTATCTTCTGAAATCAAAACCAATTTTCCTTTTTCCTTTATAATACGTGTATATACTACATAGCAATAATATCCAATCACAACATTCAAAAACATATTATTGACTTCCTTACAAAATGTCAATATTTATTCATTCAAATATTAACTTCGAATATATTTATAATATCAATTTCCAATTAAGAATTCACCATTCCTTTCTTAAGTATTTTATACGTTTCTTTATTTATTTTCACTTCACCACTTTAGTTTATATCTATTTGTATTCAAATTGGTTCTCCCATTCCCATATGGATTCAATTTATTTTCAATTTTGAATATTGAATTTTATCTTCCATTTATACTAATTCATGTCATTATTCTAAATTAGTTGCATTCCCTAATTTATTTCAATTTCAAATCTGAAATCGTTTTGTCGTTAACAAAATTTCCTAAAGATTTTCAAAAAATTTCTAACTTCCAAAATTTTCATAAAATTTCGGCAGAGTCTCCTTTGCACGGAGGAGCTTTTGCAATTTGACAAAAGATATAAATATATATCCATCGACCCACACGGCCGGAAAAATAAAAACAGTTCATATTTCCTATTTTTATTGCGTAGGCGTACCTTATTTAGCATTTTTAAGCAAGCGGCTTATTTATTTTAGCATTTTGAGCGATCAAATCCAGCCCATCGGCTTCCTAGTACCTATACTTAATTTAAATATGTAAGTGCCGGAATCATGAAATTTAACAACATTTAACATATTTAACTAGCCAACATACAAGTTTCTATAAGCAAATGCAGGTTAAACAATATTTATAAGCCACTTATAGGGTTTCGATATTAATTTTAATTGTTTACAACCAATTCCTATACAACTTTATTCAATTTAAATGGTTTATAACTCAATTGCTTACATTCACTTCATTTTTAAGCAAAATAGACTTATATTCATTCCAATTGATTTCAAAGTCATCATATTTCACTATTAATAACTCATAGAATTTTATCTAATCCCATTTACATCAAACGATCCATTTTCTATTGCAATTTGACAATATTAATATGAATAAATAGTTACTTAAGCTTTATAACCAATTTAAATTGATTCCAGCTCAAAGTATTTAAATTCCATTCCAATCTAACTTATTTACAAACCGTATAGTTGCATTCCATCCCGTTTCACATTGGTTTTGTTCAAAGCCTTTTTGTTATA
This sequence comes from Allium cepa, assembly GCA_030765085.1. NCBI lineage: Eukaryota > Viridiplantae > Streptophyta > Magnoliopsida > Asparagales > Amaryllidaceae > Allium > Allium cepa. The sequence goes on from CM060938.1 coordinate 233,123,933, forward strand.
CTTGACATCATCCCATGCTTCTATTAACTTTAAACTTAAGTTAATTTACTTCAATTCACTACCATTTCATAACTTAAGTTCATTCTCATTTTAATTTATTCATACTCGAATTGGATTTATTTTCATCTCAAATCATTTTTATTTTAATCCAATTCCATACAACTTCAATTCATATTTAATTCACTTACAATTCTAAGTTGAATTTCTATTTATAACTCAAGCTTCGTTTCCAACTCCATTATCTATTCACAATTCAATTCTAAGTTAATAATTTCGAGTTACATTTCCATATTTCATCAACTAAATTATTATCTAATTAGTTCTCCCCTGGTTTAATTTCAATATTTGATTTTTAATCTCAGAATCTCTTCATTAAATTTCTTAAGTGCAATTTATTCTATAATTCAAGTTTGGATTTTCGTTTTATTTTCCAATTCATCAAAATATTTATTTTGGGTTTTCTATCCCACTTTTCAATTTTATAAGTCACAACTTATTATTTTACACATTTCCATTCATTCTAGGCTTGAATATATTCATCTTTTATTTTTAACTCAAGATTTACGCCTATTTATAACCCAAGTATATTTTATTCTATGGATTTTTAAATTTTTTTTTATAAGTTATTATAATTTATTTATTCCAACTTATTTCTTATCCAACTTACTTCCATTTATTTAGGTAAGAATCTAATTCCATTCAATAACACCCATAACTCAATTGAATTTTACTCCAATTCAATTCTATTTAACTTAACCCCGGTTAAATCTTGTTAAATACCATTCCTTTGAATTTTGTTAAGCAAGGACTTAATTCCATTTAATATCATTACAATATCCAATTTCAGTTCATTCACTTACAATTATAAATTCATTTATTCATTCACAAATTCATACCATATTAATTAATCAGTTACTTATTAATTTAAATCTTAAACTTTGTTTATTTAGTCCAACTTAACTCAGTACTAAAAGATTCAAAATTCAATTTTGAAAACATATATATCTAAACCAAACTATTCCTTTGCATTTCTAAAATCAAATTTATCTTTTGCAAACAATTCCAATTTAAAATAATTTGGTAGTAATTTCTCTCTTGGGAACTCGAAAATGAACATCGATGATGCTGCAGTCATCAACAAAGTTATTTCCTGCGACCGAAAGAGTTCAATGCTTTTATCTCTTTTAAAATCCTTCAAATATTTTAAATTCCAAATCTCTCTAGATTTCAAATCCGATTCAAAAATATTTCTCTCATATATATTATTTTTCCCAACTTTTTTAGAATCATTATCAAATTCAAAGGAAATTTAAATTTCCAAATTTCCCAAATTCCAAATCCTTTAAATTTATATTCAAACGTTACTTTGGAATTTTATCTTATTTTAACTATTAATCACACTGTAATTCACATTTATTGTTTACATTTACAAATTTCATTTGTATATGAATTTGTTTCTAGTTTTTCATTATGGTTTCAATTTCTTATTCAATTCTCATATAATGATAATAATTTAATATTATCACGTTCTAATAACCAAGCATCTATATATAACTACAACAATTTAGGAAAAATCATTTCTTTTATACACAAAAATAATTTTGGGCAAAATTATTTCATTTACCCTATTTAAAACAATACTTTCGTTTTATCTTGTTTAAGAGTTTAGAAATCCCTATCGATAACATGGCGTCCCACATATCGACCAGAATCCATAAACACTCAACCGATAAATCAACACAATATAAAAACAATTTTATATTCACTAACAAATAGCGCTCATATCTACTAATACACTCAACCTCATTTTAGAGTACTACGGACTATATTTAATTTGTAATCCCCACCAGAGCCAAGGTTATCACCAACCTAACCTCTGATACAAAGTGTAACGACCTGAAAATCCATACCCCTTGAGTCAACGCTATTCTACATCAATTAACTCAAGATGAACAGAAATACGAACCATTAGGGTTAAAGAAGAAGAGGTAGAAGAAGAAAATACAGAAAACAATAGAAGAATCTTACCAACACAGTGGAATAAAATATAACATATAATAACAGATCTTTACACAAAAGAAAACTATATCTGTTTTATACATACATCATCAAAGTTCAACATCATCAATAACATACAACTGGATACACAGTGGAATAATAACCAAATACCGGAGTACGTATCGCCATCCAGCTCGTCTTCTGAGCTCCACAGCATCCTTTCCTGTATCCTATAATACACGGTCTGACCCGAGCATTATAGTTAAATAACACCCAAGTTAGTATGGAAAACTAGCATGAGAAATCACACTCAAATTGACTATTAAAGTTTCAAAAATCCTTTGAAAATAAAAGCATCTCGTAAGACCACGCCGCAAATAAACATATCGGGTTTTTACCTTACGATAACTAAAACACTTTTTATTAAAATCCTCTATTATTATAATAGTGTCTATAGAAAGTAAAATAGAATCTAGCTGAAATGCTTGCATCTCACATTTCAGCAATAGTTGGGCACAATCAAAACCGTACGGGCGCGTAGGGAAAATGTATTTCCAACTAATGACTAGGCACTGGGGTACCATCTGTCACGGTACGTGTCCTAGATCACAGTACCGAAGAGCCACCCTAACTCCCCTGCAACATAAGACCTGGACTATCCCTTACTGGATAATCCCGAGTAAGATCACCCCATGGTTGGGATCAGAAACCGCATCACTAAACCGAAATAAAAAGGGACATCTAGACATGGATGATCTTATCCGAAAATGGGTGCTACCCACAAAGCCTTGCTGCATAACCCCTGATTTTCAATCATTCCCGGTTTTTGAGGCTTGAGGCTAAGCGTTACCTTTTAGAACATATTCCTTAGAATGCCCATCGTCCACCTGATGATGTTCCGAAAACATTCATCCATACAAATCCGTCCTGGGTTCGAACGGAACCGAAGGCACTATTCCTACTACATCCACTTTGGAAATATCCTCAGGATTAGTAGGACTAGCCCTTGTACTTCACTGCTCCATCTTCGAATCCAAACTCGTTTTCCACGAAAACGTACAAACCGGATCGAAGTGGTTTTCGAGAAATAAATCTCGATCCCGGTCTCTTTGAAACGATCAGCGCATTTGGCCAATATTGATAGTTGGTTATTCAACTATCAATAATATTCACAAACATCCATCAAACAATAAATAATTTCCCAAATCATTTATTTATCTCAAAATATCTTCGCACTATATATCTCCACTTTCAACCCTTTTGAAAACAGTTTCAAACTATCTTTCTTTTTCAGAATAAATTTTCTAAATATTTTCTATTTCCACTGAAATCACCAAGCACAAAACATAGATTTTTAAAATAATTTAAAAACACTTTATTGTAAAATATGCTTTAACATTTAAATTTAGAAAACTACTTTAATACTTAATTAAAGATAACATTTTAGGAATATTTAAAGTAAGGTCACTAAATAAAATATAAAACTAGATTTACTCCTTTAAAACAAAATACTAAGTTCCCTTTTTAAATAATTACTACGATAATAGATTTGAATACTACTTACTTTAGAATTTAAACATTTGGTAATAATAAATTTTCTAAAACATGCTTTTAAAAACAACATTAAAACTTAATTTTATATTTAAAAATTTACCTTGAAAACGTACTTGGCTATCCAGGGAAATATACTTCCCTTCACATTCTTTAAAAATAAATCACTATTTGCTTTTAAACAAAAGTTCCCATTCCTTTAATAAATTCCAATCGTGAATTTATTTCCCAAATAACTGCTGATAAATTACCTTTCTTTTATAAACCCAGTTTATAAATTCAATAGCCACATTCTCCTTTGAATTTCCAATTTCAAACACTTGAGTCAATTTCCAAATTGATTTCCAGTTTACTTCATTTATCCCAAAAATCCATTAATTTCAGATTTTATTCCTTAATTATGATTAAAATACTTTTAACTGAAACTACCAATTTTAGATTTCTTAAATTACTTCTTTATCCTTTTAAATAAATTTAAACTTTAAATTTTAAAACAATTCTTTATTCCTTTAAAATAATATCACTTAATTTTACAATTCATTAATTTCTGTTTATTCAAAAACTTTTTTTTTCATACTCGAAGTTATTTATTAGTATTTTAATATCACTTCCATTTCTTTTTAGTTCATTCTTAATTTATTCAAATTTTCTATAATTATTTCGGTTACAAATTCACTAATTATTTCGCTTACAAATTCACTTCTTTATTTTCTTTCCAAAATCCAATTTATATATTCTTGGTAGCTCATTATACCCAATTATATTCAATCAAACCATAGCATTCAATATTCCAATATAATTCATGATAGAATATCAAATAATCACAACAGAGAATATTAAATAATTTAAATAAATGTTGAGGGATCCAGTTGGATCCCTCCAACCTGTTTCCCTGCATCCACAGACGTTAGCACAACATAAATACCAATTCCACTTCGAGGTGAAATATCGCGGTATATGAGATTAAATATAATAACATCCGCTATTATGTGGCGCATAAGGTCTCATCCGCTATAAAATGCGGGAAATCAATCATTCCAAGATGTATTATATACTATAATATAGCATATCAAATCATTTCAACCAATTATTTAAATTTAACCTTTTAAAATTTAAATAACAACAAGATGAGTGAGATTAACTCACCTTTTCTTTTTATTTGCAATCCACTTCAATATTTCCTTGGTTTTCCTTATGTTTGGCCTTGAATAACAATTATATGATTTATTAACATTTCAATTGATCGAACAATTTATTATTATTTATTCATTTAATTTAAACCAACAGAGGTTCCTTTAAACTAATAGTTAAATTTTAACTTAATTTCCTTTTACTAAAATATTTTGGGGGCTAAAATAATTAAATAAGTTTATTTAATAAATTAATCTTCATAATACATTATTTTAAAACTAACTAATACATGAAAATATATATATATATATATTTATATAGATAATTTACCTTTATACATATTTCCTTTGAAACCCATACTTATAAAATCAATTTATATGTACTAAACATTTTATTAATATTTGAACTTATTGAACAATTACTTCCCTTTGATAATTTTACTTAGCTAATTATTTATTTAAATTACTTTTCCTTTAATAAAATATCCTTTGGTAGCTAAAACAAATAAATAAGTTTTATTAAACAAATAAATCTCTATTATTTTAAAATAATATTTAAAATATGTATACGTATATTTAATATGGGTATGTGGTTAGATAATTAAACTTTGAAAACTGCAGAAATAAACTCAATCCATACAAGTTCAGAAGTTAAACTCAGAAATAAAGGTAATTAAACTTTTAATCTGAATTAATTTACTTCCTTACTTTTTTTTTCTAAAGCAAGAAAAACTGTAACAAAGATAATATGTAAATTTAAATTGCAAAAACGAGGTTACCTCATAATGAACAGGAAATCACAACGACGAGCTCAACCTCTCGAACGCCGCGAAACCCATGCCACGCAATACCGTCGATCGACCTCCCACTGCGCTGCAAACCTCCATCTCGCACATCCTTCCATTCGTAAACCCTACCACCACCGTGTACTCGAGCTTGACGAAGTAGTCGCGCTCGATTTCTCTTCGGCCCCAAGCATCGCTTCAACTCCACCAGATCGAGCGCGCGCCTACATCCCATCCAACCTTCGCCGACTTCGAGACCACCATGGCTCGTCCCTTGATTCAATCGCGAACCGCGGTCACGATTTCAGGCGCTTGCGACGCCTTCTTGTTTGAGCCACTCGATTCGATTTAAATGAAATTAAAAGAGGGAAGATAAATCCCAGTTTTGATTTTCACTTAAATGAAGATAACGGAAGTCTTATGTTCCCCCCTTTTTTTATTTCGATTTCTACTGATTTTGAAGATGAAGGCCTCACCCTTTTTTTATACTGAATGCGTGAATTTTTGAAGAAGGCTCGGGTTTTTTTTTAAAATGAAAGCATTAGCTTCTGAGGGAAGACATTGTATGTGATGTTAATGAACTTCGGCTGGTGAAGGTTGCTTATATGAGAATATACATATATAGTTTAAATTGAATTTTCGATGAAAATCTTCAACGCGTTTATATATCGTTCGCTCACACAACAACCCTAAAAACAACGAAAATTGAAATCGGATAACAATAAAATATTACGGACCCAATGAAACTGGTTTCGTCGAATTCCGAGACTATGCCTCGGAAGGCTATTTTTAAATTCAATTTAAACGATATATTTTCAAAACTGAACAAATCACTGTTAGATTCAATTTTAACACTTTTATTATCTTCAGTGTTATCAATATAAATTTTACAAGCCTTCAAATTATTTTTAACAGGCTTAGAACTCCAGATTCCACATCTTACCCATTTTCAAATTATTTAATTCAATAATTTAATTATAAAATAAATAGTGATATTTGAATTCAAGTTAAAAATTAAACTTTTAAATATTTAAAATAATTTAGATATTCCATTTTTAAAAGCTCGAAAATTCCGGATCGTCACATTATATGTTAAATAACATTATAGAAAGTGAAAACAAAGTAATAACATGTTGGAATGATTAATAAGATAATATCGACCTTTGATATCTCACCAGATGTTGAAGGAGAATTTAATCCTTCTACATATAGACCTTTGGTTGATGATATGCAGAAGATAGAAAGAGAATATCTTCTTGCCAAGCTTCAGGTATTTCAATATTACGAACCACATTTTCATTCCATTTAATGCCATACTCTAGATACATCTTATACTTTGTATTCTAATACATAAAAAGTTCAATGTATGACCTTTGGTATTCTTCCCACATATTTACTCTCATTTCATTTCCTATTCCCTCCATAGGGAATAATTTTTCATTTTGCACACAAAGTATATTTATATCTCTATCAACAATCTATAAACATTGCCTTTACATTCATATTCTTTATTGTATAATTAGGGAGCCCATGGAATATGTTATTTTTGCTAAAAAAATATATGCATTTATTTATTTCCTATTTTCCTTGAATTACAAGAGACTTTTTAAGGTTCGATTTGATTGGTTTATTGTTTATTTTGGCTCATTCTTAACACATCACATTGTTCCATTTTTGCCAATTTAATTTTTTTGAAAATAAACGACTGTTTTATTATTGTAATTATTTTTACTGAGATGTTTTAGTTCTTTTCATGTCCTCATATTTTCCATCTCCTTGTCTTTTGTTGGTATACTTTCATAAATATAAGGATAGAATTTTTAAAGAAGATATCTTATTACTAGAAGATAACTATGTATGCTTTCTAAGGTTCATATATAGTAACTAGGATATGATATCAACCAAGCCTATTTAATACTTGAATTGCTACTAAGATAGTGCATATGCCATGTGGAATAATAATAAACCTAGTATGCATGAAATATATTACATAAGCTTCCTATCATTTTTATACTTTATTAAGATGTAGCATGTTTTTTTCTCTTTTATATTGCATTATTGGATAAAAAAAAGATGATCAAATAGTCCATGATCGTTAAGAATATTTTACATGTTGTGAGATGAGAATCTTTTATTATTGCCATGAGAAGAGTGGAAAATAAGAATAAGTGGGACAAAAGAAACAAGGGTAATTTCAACACAAAATGGAGTAAGAAAGAAAAAAGTGGTTTGTGTTTTTTAATAAAACACCATGTACGAAGAAAGTGGAGTGTAGATAGAATTGACCATTTATTTTAGTGTATTTTGTATTTTGGTTTGTTTTATTAGGTTTTATATATTCAAATAATTTATGTATCGTTAAAGCTTCCTCTTTGATATATATATATATGTTAAATGTATTAAATGTTTTGACTACAATTTAAATTCCAATGAATTGTGTATGTTAAATATTAATTATAATAACTACAACGTTACTATGACACGTTAATTTTGCATGTCAAATGTTAATAGGTATTTCTAAAAAAAGAACATGTCAAATCCATCATAAAATTAAGTATACATTAAAATCTAAAACATTTGACATGTTCTCCTATTATATAATCTCAAGTCCAACTCTTTATTCTATAGTGCTTGAAACAAAGGAATTGATTAATTAAACCCAACATAAAATCAGTTTTGAAGGGAAGGACAATTTATTTTGCTTAAATAACTGTAATCAATTTATATTGAAAGGCCGTGCCACCTTGACTCAAATAAGTAGTTAATGTCATTTTATTTTTATTTATCATGTGGTATTACTTAAAAAATTAATTTTGTAGGTTCATAAGGCAATACCAACCAATTTGTTGATGCTTTTTTTGGATATAATAAATGACTTGGTCATAACTGAGATATAATAACCTGTAATTTACAATAACCTAAAATATCGCATAGCTCAGGCTAAATGTCTTTTTAAAATGTTATTACATTTATTTCGATTATTATAAGAGATATTATTCTTTGATATACCATAGCAAAAAAAAAAATTTAATTTTAAAAACAATAATCTGGGCTTAAAAAAACCCAAACATATGTATTTATGTTCTATGTAGGCCAGATAACAAAACTCTTGTGTTTACATATAGGCTAGATCAAAGCTTGGTTCTAATTATTGATACTGATATGTTTTTAATAAATTTATTCTTCTTTTTATTTCATTGTTTGGAGTAATTTGAATTTTTTTCCTATTGCAACCAAATGCACTATTCATCTTTTTGGAAAACCGATTCGGACTTAAAAATCCTCTAAAATTATAAACGCACCAACTATAAATGAATTTCGTATTATTACTTTTTAAATTATTTACATTTTGTTCTCAAGCGATGAATAATTGTATATACTTCAAAAAACTGTTAACATCTTATAAAATAGGTTTAGTCTGCAGTTTATAGTAATTACGTTTGTAAGTCTAATTGATGAAACTGTTTGATAAACCATAGTTGCACATTTGTTAGGCAGTAATCAACATGAAAGCATGAACAAGGTAGTAAAATAGATGGAAAATTTAAAAACATATGACAGAATAAGATTATTTAGATTTGTTCATTTTGCAGCTGAATAACTTGCGATTGATTATATCGTGGTTGATTTTTGTACCAAACACTTTTTTTATAGGCACGTATTTGTGTTTAAATTTTTATATTAGTGATATTGACATCATTGTACATATTGGTTGGTTCAAAATTTATTTAAATAATGATTAAATGAACTATACAGCAATGCTTTTGTGGTGCTTCAAATACTGACAAGCTTCATCGCAATTATAGAAGTGACACCCTTTTAAGGAACAGTAATAATGGTTTATTTCCTATTTTTTCTTGTTTATGATTATTAGATAAAATATCAAAATCTTCTTAGTAAACTAAAGCTTGGTAAAGTTATTATATATCTCATTTTGCATTTAAGACATTTTATCACCAACTTGTCCACTTACATAAAAACATAATACACAAACATGTCATTCCTTTCAGACAACATGAGTGCTCTATACATGATTTAAATATCTTCGGTTAATCTACAATATTTGACATCGTTAAAAACATTCTTGAGTGATTTTAATAAAGATGTAATATTGCTAAAGAACGTATCAACTTCAAAAAAAAGTTAAAAAACATAAATTATATTCACTCTATTTTAGATGGAAGCAACTAAATATATGGAGCAATGAACTAAAAGTGATTTTGTTTTCCTTTATTGTGGTCTTTATCAACCTTGCAGTTTTTTATCTTATTCCTATATTATGGGATGCAATTAAATATTCTCTTACTGAAGCAAGACTATAAAAAGTATAGAGTCGTGTGTGCTATTTACTCCCATCATAACATACTAATATTCAAATTTCATTGCATGCCACATTTACAACGTGACAACCGGAGTTGCTCAATCTATGCTCCTAAGGTGAAGTTTAGTTGGAGCTGTGAATTAAGGATCAATTGTCTTATAGATGAACACTTTATATTTATTGGTTATTTAACATTTTGTGAAATTATTTTGTTATTCACCCATATTAGGTATAATATTGATGCTTTGATTCCATCAATTTACATTATTTTAACCTTTTACATAATTCTTATCATATTCTAGTATGATAAGGCAACAACATTACAAGCCGATAATCTAGTATGATAAAAATCATATGAATATATAGATGAGGAGAATATATATAGAAAAAAAGAGATCGAAGAAAGTCTTATTATTTCCTAGTCACTAATTTCTACTACATTACTATAACAGGTGATTTGGGATGAGATTGGTGAACCAAATACGGATAGAGAGAGAATGTGTGATGCCCCACCTCTATACCCACGCTAGCCAAGAACACTACGGAGTAATGCTGTCAACTAGCACGGAGAATAAGGCTGTTGAGGAGCGACCATCCGTGTAACATCTTCATGCGAGCACCGATATGTCAGATTGTATAGCATGCCAAGGAGGAAGTCCGACATACCGATACAAACTCAAGGGTATCACACGGTGGCTATAATAAATCTTCGGAAACAAATATAGAAATAGACATAACATAAATCAGTCACAGATAATTCATATCACAAAGGCGGAAACAGATATGAATATTACACATAAAAGTGTATATCAGAGTAGTGGTCAAAAAGATCCACAATAATACAGAAGAATAGCAACTAGTGCTATACAAAAGAATACAACTATGAGTCTATATCTCAAGTGTATACAACAAAAACTGCTAATCTAAGTAGTTAGCCAAAAGTCAGAGTAGCAAATCCCATAAGAGGAGTCAAACCGAAGCACCTGTAACATCTCAGTCTGACCCGAGTATAATTTATAAGAAAAATAATAAACGAATCAGTCTATCTATAAATATCAAATGACATGATATAAAGTAAAAGATATGGCATAAACATATAATATCCATAATGGCATACTACTATAAGCATGCAAATGATGATCAACAAAAGATCATTCAATACCACAAGAATCTTCACAAAGATCCAAAAAGGGTTTCTGTAACGACCCGGAAATTTCGATCCCGAAATTTCCAAATAGTTAAGAAAAGAAGAAAAGAGAAAGAAGAAGAAAATAGAAACAAGACACAGAAACCTCACATTCGCAGCGGATCAAATATAGTATCAAACAAAATAGCAGTTATACAAAGAAAACTATATCAGTTAACTTACATTTAAATATATCAGAGTTACACAAATCCATAAATACTGGACAAAACAATCATGTCCAGAGACTACAATATCATAGTGGAAACTCTCCATACGTCCCTGCCATCCTGCTCGCCTCCTGAGCTCCAGAACATCCTTACCTGAAAAGCTGTAATACTCGGTTTGACCCGAGCATTACATCAAAGTAACACCCGGGTCAGGCTGGAAACCAGCGTGAGTAAACCCATCTAACATGGAATACAAAAACATACAACTTATATAAAACCCGGGGTAACTTATATCAATTTCAACTTCACAAGTTATTATAGACATCATCCATTTCACACATTAATTTCTAAGTGCCAGAACTTAGATTAAATGGTCCAATTCACTTAAATCATTCCATATCAGCCTATTGATTTCACATATCAAATCTATATAGAATCGAAGTGGTTTCGGGTATTTTCTAATACCCGACTCCGGTCTCTTCGAACCCCATGTCATTTAAAAACAAGTTATCCAATTAAATACAATTCAACTTTAATTGTCGAATAACACTTTTACACAGCAATTCATAATTGATTAATAATCACATTATCATCGTTCATACGACATATCATATCATAAAGCAATTCATATCGGAGATATCACCCGCAAAGCACCCATCATCATTTAATCATTAATAAGCAAGATTAATCACTTCCATTAATTATATTAATTAATAGTCCTCTAATTATTTCCACTAGTTAATTATTCTTAAATAATAATTAACTTTTAACTTAATTACATTTATTAATCAATCTTGATAAATCAAAATCAGAAATTAACTTTCCTTAATTACTTCATCAAAACCAACTGCTTGATTAATTATATAAATTAATCATTCAATCACACTGAATAATCATTACTTAATTTTTCTTCCATTAAGTAATTACTACCCATCAAGTAATTTCCTTAAATTAATTACATCTGGTAATTATCCTCTAATTACTTCACTAAGTAATTATACCTCATTAATTACCTTAAGTAATTATACTTAACTCTACATCAATTGATTATTTTAATTAATTAAACTGAATTAATTAACTAAAAATTAACCACATCAACTTAATTTTACTGAGTAATAAATTCCTTTAATTACTTCATTAAGTAATTATTCATAATAATTTCTTTATATTAAGTAATAACCTCTTAATTACTTATCACTTAATTATTTCTTAATTGATTGTCCTTGATAAATCAAATCCTTAGTTTGTCACTTTTAAGTACAATAATTAATTAGTCTTTATTTAATTACACAAATTAATTTAACTATCACCCATTAACAATTATTACATTTGTCCAAAATTAATTGCTTAAATTAATTATTTGATAATCATTTACATTAATTAATTATCATTTATTTCCATCATACTCATTATTAATTAACCCATATTTAATATCCTAATTAATTCTTTAACTATTTGTCTTAAATAGTTTCCAATTAAGTAATTAATCCTTAGTTACTTGATCAATTTATCCTGAATTATGAATTAATTAATCTCTAATTCATATTAATTAATTAATTAACTATTCTTAAATCATTAATAAATTAGTTACTTTTATATTACTTATCCATTTATTTAATCTAAAATTAAAACCTTAATTTATCACAAGATACCCTTTTTTAAAACTTTGTTACTTCTAAATAAATCTCAAAATCTCTTGTCATTAGCATATGATTCAAAAACGTATTAATTCTTTAATAAACTACTTAATTACATATCAAGTTAAATAAACTTAAGAATCAACTAAATTAATTTAAGTAACAAAATGGTTCAACTTCTTAACTCAAAATAAAAATATTGATTCCTCAAGAAAGTGAATTTACTTAAGAACATTTTTAGACACTGACTCAGTTCTGAGTGAAATCCCTTTCCTTCATTGTACCCAAATTAAAGCTTTAATCTGACATTAGACTTTAGAACTAACGAAGGAAAACTGCACATAACTCGAGTTGAACCCTGAGCTCATCCCAGAAAACCCCGAACGACAACTCGAGTAAATCCTGAAACTTCCCGCGTCACTCTCCTTCTTCTTCCCCTGTTTTTTTTTCATTTTTTTAGAGTTAAGCTAATAAACACAGCAAGCTTCCTAATAAAGCCCGAGTAAATCTCGAGTCATTCATCTCATTACCACGCGAACAACCCAAGCACGATGTTCCTGATCCTTGAACTCAATCATGTCATCAGACACTTCATCGTTCCCGTGCACGTGAACGAACTAACGGCGAAGCTCCAACCACGCTTGCCACCATCAACTAGTCACCTACGACCCTCACTTACACTTCCGATCATCAAATTGAACCATCGAATGCGCAAACAAAATCGAGCTCATCTGAACCCCAAATCCAGAACCACCCCATCAGAAAATTCCTTCACTTCGCCACTACTGCCCACCGGAGAATCCATAACTCCCTTCAGACCTTCGTCACCCTCATCTCTTTCATTTCTCACAACCCGATCCCACTCGACACACTATCGAGGCTGCATTTGCCTAGTATTCATTGTCAACAGAATCAGCGTTAAAAACCCAAACTTGCCACCGCCAGACCACCCTGGTGGCAATTAAATTCTCTGAGAATTTTTCCCTAGTTCGCCACCTCACAAACTTTCTACAGCATCAATAACGCCGGCCAAACATTTCCTGATGGTCGAGAATCGACGAAATCCATTTTTCTGATAATCTAGCAATATCTCGACAATCACGTGCTTAAAAATTATAAAATTATCATCAAAATTCATCACATCTACCTACTAACCAGTTTGTATAATTAGACATGAGGATTTCAGTCATTCATTCCCTCAGATTTGAAAGTACTTTGCTGTAATTTCTAAATTTTGAAATATTCACTAAATACTTTTATTTAAAACTATTTTTAAAAATTAAATAAAACTCTTACAAACATTTTCTCTTAGAAAAATCAGTGACAAACATTGTTTCTATAAGGGAATATGAATTAATTTAAGTTGATCTTTAACCTGGAAACACAATAGAGTTGTATATATATATATATGTATACACATAGATATACACAGACATTTATATTTATATACATGCCTACATCTAAATTCATCCATGCAGCATTATTTTCAACTATAGTATCACATACATTGGGTTTAACCAGATCTAACATAAGAAAACTGGTATACTCACCTTTTTGAAATGTCTGAACAGAGCTTGGAAGAGTTTGAATTTTTACATAACTCTAGTCAGCCTGTCCCTTTTTATTTTCCAGTAAGATTTCAAACTAATTTTAACCTAAATAAAATTTAAAACCTTCTTTATGATTAAACAAACAAATTTTGTTTTTAAAGTTCAAGACCTATCAAGGATTTGATCAAGGGAACATGAATTTTCTTTGGAAAACCTTAGTTTGAAGCTAAAAACAGTGAAGGCACAGATTCAACAGGCATGCACACAATCCTACATCTATATATACACAAAGAATTCAGATATACAAAACATACTTTGGAAAAGAGTCACTCACCTTTAAAAAGAACAGAGGACAAGTCATACAGTTTTAAGTTTAAAACTGGAACTTTGTTAGAAGCCTGCTGTTGCAATTTGAAATCTTTGCATTTGAAACAGAAACTTGATCTGCTTTGATTTATCTCAAGTTTGCTTGCAAGCTTTGTTCTGTTAATTTGAATCCAAAGTTTGATTTTTGCATTTGAATCTGGTCTGCAGACTTTGTTCTTGAGATGTTGTATTAGCTTGCTGTAGATTTTTTTTTATATTATTGCTTTTAACTGTGCTTTATTTCAGGTTTTGATCTGATTTTGAGGAAGCTTGTTCTCAGATTTAGTTTCAAGGAGAAAAAAATAGAAAATAGAAAATGTGTGTTTATATAACTTAATTTATGTTTTACTAAAAATCAAAGGAAATGAAAATAAATTATGACACTTGTCATCCTTTCTATTTAATTTTCTAACACTTGTTATCAAGTGAAATTTATATGCTAACACATGTTTAAACAAGCTCTTAATAGATTTACGCATGTTCTTTAAGTAGTTTGTATTTATATTTTTGTTCTTAAAGTTAATATAAACTTATATTTAACTAATTAGTTTATAAGTATTTGTTTATATATATAGAAAATTTTAAAGAAATAAAACCAAATACATTCATAAATAAAAGTTTATACTTATATTTTGAAATCCAAAACAATATAAATATCTATACCTTGAATTTCAAAACTTTAAATTCAAATTCAAATCAAATTCTAAAATCCAATTTACAAATCAGGTTATACGCATATACATATGTAACTACCTATCCAATTTAAAAATAACAATTCTATTCCTATAAATTTATTTATATCATATATATAAACAATCATTATTATTTGTTTTTACTTTAAATTTCAAATTTAATTCAAATTACAAAGGAATGGCTCGGTTACACAATAGCTTCCTCTATAAATATGTGTATTCACTTGTATATGAACACACTTAAATTTTCAATAACGTTTACATATGTCTATTAACATTTTTTAATTTTCCATAAGGAATATTATTTCCCGATAATTTTAAATTATCAGAATTCACTTATTTATTCATATAGCAACAGTAAATTATCCATTTATCAAATGTTCAAAAAAATCCGGGTTATCACATTCCTCCCCCCTTTGAATCTTTTCGTCCTCGAAAAGGAACGAAGCTCGAATTTATTTAAAATGCTTATAATCATATTGATTTTCTTGATCATTTCTGAAACACTTTTAAAATCTATATAATATTGCCAAATAGTTTTTATAAAAATACTTTTATAACTCGATGTTTAAACTAGTCCATCCTTATTCTCACAGAAATTCGGTCATACGTTGATCAGGCGTACGACTGAAAATTTATAAGAACTTAGCAGACCCGTATTCAACACCTAGTGAAAATACTTGAAAAATAATTTTAATGAAAATATAGAAAACAGTTTTTTTTTTTGAAAATAGAGGACATATCTTTGGTGAGAATGCTCTGGAAATCATTACCCCCATCCATGGTCACAGTTACATCGAGGGTTACGTTGCCGTCGCAACAAAAGTCCATGTAACTGCAGGCTCTCAGCAGCCTCTCGATTACGCCATCGATCCCACACAACAGATCACAGTTACACCCAGGGTTACGTTGCCGTTGCAGCAAAAGTCCATGTAACTGCAGGCTCTCAACGGCCTCTGATTTTCGCCGTCGAAATGAAACTTCTCCACTCCAACATAGGTCGCAGTCTACCGATGTAAAATCAAACGTAGACTGTTGGCTCTCAGGGACGCACACGACTTCCGCTATGTTATCACCGGTCGCAGTCTGCCGATATAAAATCAAACGCAGACTGTTGGCTCTCAACGACACACACGACCTTCACTATGTTACCATAAATCGCACTCTACCGATATAAAATCAAACGTACACCTTAGCTCTCAGCGACACACACGACTTTCGCTATGGTAACCTCTACTCAAGATCCCCAGGAACTAGTTTTGTCCCGACTCCTCACAGGATCAACTTTAGAACCCCCCTTGGGGCTCAAGGCAGTACCACCCAATGGTACTCCTGAGAAGTTCATTTCAAAGGAGCGCCTTTTTCCCCAGAGGCATTATCAAAACACTTTAGACTATACATATAATATCTTTCAAATCATACACCTAGTATGATCTCATTCAAAGTTCCTTTACACAAAATCGATTATCCAAAAATTGATAATTCTCAAACTAGGCTTTCCAAATTCAATATTGATTTTACCCAAAAATCAAAAGCCTTTCCAAAACCAAAGGTTCCCAAAACCTTTTCCAAAATCCTCATATGATCCTTTATATATAGAGATATATATAAAATCCTTGATAAAAAATCTTTGGATCATTATAAACTTGTATAAAAATCCTTTTATACTTCCAACACTTTCAAAACAAATCCTTCCTCTTTTGGCAAAATATTCATCAAGGGAAGTTTTATCTTATAAAACAAAGATATATACTTTGTTTACTCAAAATCAGATATTCGAATTTGATTACTCTTTTCAATATCATTTTTATTCAAATCCATATGATGTACACATATCATTCGTACGCTATACTAATCTGATCGCTCACTCGGTCACACAATTTCACTTCCGAACCAGTATCGTCCACCCGACTTCCTAGTGCGGACTCAGATCTGGTTTCTTGATCAGAAACCGTCATTCTCCTTGCATAGCCATAACTATGATAGAGAATATCCAGAACCAATCAATAATCCATATCCAGGTTCACCGTCGAAAATCGAGTGAAAATCACAACTCGGATCGACAAACTATCTCGAAATTAGGTGCTCGAATCTGGATCAAATCATTATGCGAATATAATAACGTACGTACACCCTACGTATTTATCTTTATTGGTTATTAGCCAAATCAATTCCATTTCTATTCACATTCATTTTGATTTCCATTTACTTACTCACAATTGCTTCAATCCATTTGGATTATGACCTCTATTCTTATCTCGATTGGGTATTTAACCAATAACAGTTTGAACTCCGTCCAGATTAAATTTAGAAAATAACTTGAAAAGTTGAAGAAATAGATAAGTAGTTGAAAAATAATTTCTAGTTTGTAAAATAGCTGTATAATAGTTCAGTAATTGTAAAATAATTGGAAAATAGTTAAATAGTCATAGAAATTTCAAATAATCGCAAAATAGCTATAAAATAGTAATTTGTAGTTGAAAATAGTAATTAGTTTATAAAATAGTTAGAAAATTGTTAAATGGTTTCAAAAATTATTGTAAAATAGGTATAAGGTAGTTTGGCTTTTCAAAAGAAAGGTGGTTTATATAATGAATAGCTTGGAAAAAAAGGTTTATATTAAAACAATTTATATTAAAAATAGTCCAGAGTCAAACTGCTCACTTCCCAATCTCCATTCTCATCAATTTAATTTAAATTTCCTCTACCATTTAAATTGACCCAATTCCAATTTAAATAACTTTAATTTCCATTGAAATCTATTTAACATAATTCAAGTTGAATTCCTCAGTTGTTTCCAAATTTAATTTTATTCAACCTTTGATCTCAAAATTTATTAATTCAAATAAATTTTAATTAAACTAGTTCTAATTTCAATTCATTTCAACTCCAGTTTGAATTAATCCCAAAGTTCAAACTCTATTTCCAAATCAAGTTGAATTAGTCTTGATTTCTTCCCAAATTCAATTCAAATTCCATTTGAATTTAAAAATTATTCAACTTTAATTACAATTCCAAATTATTCCAATAAATTTGGACTAATTTCAAATTGAATCCACTTCAATTTCAAATCATTACAAATTAATCCAATTCAAATTTTCCATTTGAATCTTATACTGATACATCTTCAATCACACTTCCAATTACTTCAAATCAAATTCAATTTGAACTAATTCAAATTTCAAATTAAAACCATCTCTCATTCATTTAATCAATTCCAATTCACAACTTAAAGATTTTTAACAACAATAGGATGATATTATCTAATTTATTTTAAAACATCCATTCATTTTAAATTTCTAGATCTCAATCCCAATTTGAGATCACTCAAACTCTCAATTACAATCAACCATTTAACTTCCCAAGTTAAATCTTAATTTCATCTTAAAATTTACAAATCAGGTTGAACATCCCAACATATTTAACTTTTCCCAAATTAAACTCCATTTACTTAATCCAGTCAACTTTACCCAGTTTGAACTTTTCATAAATAATCTTCCCACTTATTAAGTTTAAAAACTTAGCACTTCGGGTATCACATCTTATTCCACATTCAAAACTCAACATTTAGAGTTTATCTCAAACCATATTTTGATATTATGTATATCCACATGTATACATATTAATTTCTTTTACATACCAAGTTATAAATTAAAATTTTCAAACATTTCTTATTTGAAAATAAGATTATATTCAAAGTAGTTTGAATAATATTATTTCCGTTAACATTTTGAAACCAATTCAAATGTTTAAAATTTTGAATTCAGAACTTCACAATTGGAAACCCACTTTAATTTTCATCCTTTCAAATTTACAAGTTTATTCTCCTTTTCAAATTGTTACTTCCTTAAAATATTTCATTATTAAATACATCAACCATTTATGATAATATCCAAGATTATCATATCTAAAACCATCCATTATCATCTTATTCTGAAATACTTCTCCAATTCAAGATTTCAATTTTAGTTTGAATTCCATTTCAAACTTGTCTTTAATTTAATTTCAATCTGGTTGTAATTCTATTACCACTTAATTTAATTCTTACTATTACCTTTAACTTAATTTATACTACAACCAATTTCCTTAATATAATAGATAATCTATTTCTTATATAAGATTCATTTACTTTTGAAATTATTTAAAAACCTTTATATAAGAAAATAACAAGTACGCTCTCTCATATATATACACTCAGCTCATTCTAGGGTACCACTTACCCTATCCTTAATGAGTAATCCCACCAGAGCCAAGGTTCTCGCTTAACCTTCAGCTCTGATACCAAATGTAACGACCCGGAAATTTCGATCCCAAAATTTCCAAATAGTTAAGAAAAGAAGAAAAGAGAAAGAAGAAGAAAACAGAAACAAGACACAGAAATCTCACATTCACAGCGGATCAAATATAATATAAAACAAAATAGCAGTTATACAAAGAAAACTATATCAGTTAACTTACATTTAAATATATCAGAGTTACACATATCCATAAATACTGGACAAAACAATCATGTCCAGAGACTACAATATCATTGTGAAAACTCTCCATACGTCCCTGCCATCCTGCTCGCCTCCTGAGCTCCAGAACATCCTTACCTGAAAAGCTGTAATACTCGGTCTGACCCGAGCATTACATCAAAGTAACACCCGGGTCAGGCTGGAAACCAGCGTGAGTAAACCCATCTAACATGGAATACAAAAACATACAACTTATATAAAACCCGGGGTAACTTATATAAATTTCAACTTCACAAGTTATTATAGACATCATCTATTTCACACATTAATTTCTAAGTGCCAGAACTTAGATTAAATGGTCCAATTCACTTAAATCATTCCATATCAGCCTATTGATTTCACATATCAAATCTATATAGAATCGAAGTGGTTTCGGGTATTTTCTAATACCCGACTCCGGTCTCTTCGAACCCCATGTCATTTAAAACCAAGTTATCCAATTAAATACAATTCAACTTTAATTGTCGAATAACACTTTTACGCAGCAATTCATAATTGATTGATAATCACATTATCATCGTTCATCCGACATATCATATCATAAAGCAATTCATATCGGAGATATCACCCAATTCAAAGCACCCATCATCATTTAATCATTAATAAGCAAGATTAATCACTTCCATTAATTATATTAATTAATGATCCTCTAATTACTTCCACTAGTTAATTATTCTTAAATAATAATTTACTTTTAACTTAATTGCATTTATTAATCAATCTTGATAAATCAAAATCAAAAATTAACTTTCCTTAATTACTTCATCAATTAAACCAACTGCTTGATTAATTATATAAATTAATCATTCAATTACACTGAATATTCATTACTTAATTTTCTTCCATTAAGTAATTATCCTTTAATTACTACCCATCAAGTAATTTCCTTAAATTAATTACATCTGGAAATTATCCTCTAATTACTTCACTAAGTAATTATACCTCATTAATTACCTTAAGTAATTATACTTAACTCTACATCAATTGATTATTTTTAATTAATTAAACTGAATTAATTAACTAAAAATTAACCCAACTTAATTTTACTGAGTAATAAATTCCTTTAATTACTTCATTAAGTAATTATTCATAATAATTTCTTTATATTAAGTAATAACCTCTTAATTACTTATCACTTAATTATTTCTTAGTTGATTGTCCTTGATAAATCAAATCCTTAGTTTGTCACTTTTAAGTACAATAATTAATTAGTCTTTAGTTAATTACACAAATTAACTTAACTATCACCCATTAACAATTATTACATTTGTCCAACATTAATTACATAAATTAATTATTTGATAATCATTTACATTAATTAATTATCATTTATTTCCATCATACTCATTACTAACTAACCCATATTTAATTTCCTAATTAATTCTTTAACTATTTGTTTTAAATAGTTTCCAATTAAGTAATTAATCCTTAGTTACTTAATCAATTTATCCTGAATTATGAATTAATTAATCTCTAATTCATATTTATTAATTAATTAACTATTCTTAAATCATTAATAAATTAGTTACTTTTATATTACTTATCCATTTATTTAATCTAAAATTAAAACCTTAATTTATCACAAGATAGCCCATTTTAAAACTTTGTTACTTCTAAATAAATCTCAAAATCTCTTGTCATTAGCATATGATTCAAAAACGTATTAATTCTTTAATAAACTACTTAATTACATATCAAGTTAAATAAACTTAAGAATCAACTAAATTAATTGATGTAACAAAATGGTTCAACTTCTCAACTCAAAATAAAAATATCGATTCCTCAAGAAAGTGAATTTACTTAAGAACATTTTTAGACACTGACTCAGTTCTGAGTGAAATCCCTTTCCTTCATTGTACCCAAATTAAAGCTTTAATCTGACATTAGACTTTAGAACTCACGAATGCAAACTGCACATAACTCGAGTTGAACACCGAGCTCAACCCAGAAAACCCCGAATGATAACTCGAGTAAATCCTGAAACTTCCCGCGTCACTCTCCTTCTTCTTCCCCTGTTTTTTTTCTTCCTTTTTTTTACAGTTAAGCTAATAAACACAGCAAGCTTCCTGATAAAACCCGAGTAAATCTCAAGTCATTCATCTCATTACCACGCGAACAACCCAAGCACGATGTTCCTGATCCTTGAACACAATCATGTCATCAGACACTTCATCGTTCCCGTGCACGCGCACGAACTAACGGCGAAGCTCCGACCACGCTTTCCACCATCAACTAGTCACCTACGACCCTCTCTTACACTTTTGATCATCAGATCGAACCATCAAATGCGCAAACAAAATCGAGCTTACCTGAACCCCAAATCCAGAACCACCCCATCAGAAAATTCCTTCACGTCGCCACTACTGCCCACCGGAGAATCCATAACTCCCTTCAGACCTTCGTCGCCCTCATCTCTTTTATTTCTCACAACCCGTTCCCATTCAACACACTATCGAGGCTGCATTTGCCTAGTATTCATCGTCAACAGAATCAGGGTTAAGAACCCGAACTTGCCGTCTCCAGGCCACCCTGGTGGCAATTAAATTCTTCGAGAATTTTTCCCTAGTTCGCCAACTCACAAACTTTCTACAGCATCAATAACGTCGGCCCAACTTTTCCTGATGGTCGAGAATTGACGAAATCCATTTTTCTGATAATCTAGCAATATCTCGACAACCACGTGCTTAAAAATTATAAAATTGTCATCAAAATTCATCGCATCTACCTACTAACCAGTTTGTATAAATAGACATGAGGATTTCAGTCATTCATTCCCTCAGATTTGAAAGTACTTTGCTGTAATTTCTAAATTTCAAAATATTCACTAAATACTTTTATTTAAAACTATTTTTAAAAATGAAATAAAACTCTTATAAACATTTTCTCTTAGAAAAATCAGTGACTAACATTGTTTCTATAGGGGAATATGAATTAATTTAAGTTGATCTTTAACCTGAAAACACAACAGAGTTATATATATATGTATACACATAGATATACACAAACATTTATATTTATATACATGCCTACATCTAAATTCATCCATGCAACATTATTTTCAACTATAGTATCACATACATTGGGTTTAACCAGATCTAACATAAGAAAACTGGTATACTCACCTTTTTGAAATGTCTGAACAGAGCCTGGAAGAGTTTGAATTTTTACATAACTCTAGTCAGCCTGTCCGTTTTTATTTTCCAGTAAGATTTCAAACTAATTTTAACCTAAATAAAATTTAAAACCTTCTTTATGATTAAACAAACAAATTTTGTTTTTAAAGTTCAAGACCTATCAAGGATTTGATCAAGGGAACATGAATTTTCTTTGAAAAACCTTAGTTTGAAGCTAAAAACAGTGATGGCACAGATTCAACAGGCATGCACACAATCCTACATCTATATATACACAAAGAATTCAGATATACAAAACATACTTTGGAAAAGAGTCACTCACCTTTAAAAAGAACAGAGGACAAATCATAGAGTTTTAAGTTTAAAACTGGAACTTTGTTAGAAGCCTGCTGTTGCAATTTGAAATCTTTGCATTTGAAACAGAAACTTGATCTGCTTTGATTTATCTCAAGCTTTCTTGTAGGCTTTGTTCTGTTAATTTGAATCCAAAGTATGATTTTTGCATTTGAATCTAGTCTGCAGACTTTGTTCTTGAGATGTTGTATTAGCTTGCTGTAGTTTTTTTTATATTATTGCTTTTAACTTTGCTTTATTTCAAGTTTTGATCTGATTTTGAGGAAGCTTGTTCTCAGATTTAGTTTCAAGGAGAAAAAAAATAGAAAATAGAAAATGTGTGTTTATATAACTTAATTTATGTTTTACTAAAAATCAAAGTAAATGAAAATAATTTATGACACTTGTCTTCCTTTCTATTTAATTTTCTAAGACTTGTTATCAAGTGAATTTATATGCTAACACTTGTTTAAACAAGCTCTTAATAGATTTACACATGTTCTTTAAGTAGTTTGTATTTATATTTTTGTTCTTAAAGTTAATATAAACTTATATTTAACTAATTAGTTTATAAGTATTTGTTTATATATATAGAAAATTTTAAAGAAATAAAACCAAATACATTCATAAATAAAAGTTTATACTTATATTTTAAAATCCAAAACAATATAAATATCAATACCTTGAATTTCAAAACTTTAAATTCAAATTCAAATCAAATTCTAAAATCCAATTTACAAATCAGGTTGTACACATATACATATGTAACTACCTATCCAATTTAAATATAACAATTCTATTCCTATAAATTTATTTATATCTATATATGTAAACAATCATTATTATTGGTTCTTACATTGAATTTCAAATTTAATTCAAATTACAAAGGAATGGCTCGGTTACACAATAGCTTCCTCTATAAATATGTGTATTCACTTGTATATAAACACACTTAAATTTTCAGTAACATTTACATATGTCTATTAACATGTTTTAATTTTCCATAAGGAATATTATTTCCCGATAATTTTAAATTATCATTGTAACAACCCGCATATTTATCGAGTTTACATTTAAATATTTTTATTTAAATATTAAATCGTTAATCGGATTTTGGTCCGAAAAACTACTTTTTGCAAACGGTCAAATTAGGACTCGAGACCACTTCCATTGAGTTCGAAATGTCGTTTACAACTTTTTAAGTATAAACATCGATAGGTTTGGAGTTAGTGAAATTTCACTAACTTTTCCCGCTTTGGACTTTGGGTTAGTTTAGCCTATTAAGCCCAAGTTCCAACCCTCTTCTCCTCACTCTTCATAAATTTCCTAACTAACTCAAGCTTTAGCATTAATGGTGAAGAGAATGGGAAATTAAAACTCCAAGCTCAAATTCAATTGCAACTCCATCATTCAACTCCAAATTCAAGTAGAAGATATTGGATTCAAGCTTTGGATTGCTTCTCCTTGCTTTCAAGCTTCATCTTCATAAATTTTAGTGCAAAGGTGAGATTTTTACCTCACAATTCTAGCCTATAACTATATTGGACTGTTGGGAATGATTCCCTATCATTTTTGCATGCATGTTAGCATTTGGTTTGGATTGGATTGGCGAAAAACTCCAATTTTTAGCGTTTTGGGTGAATTTTCTGCACTTGAGTCGTTCTGGCCATTTTTAGGTCGTTCGGAGTTAAGTCGTTCGTCCTTGAGTCGCTGAGTCGTTGGACTCTTGAGTCGCTGAGTCGTTGGACCCTTGAGTCGCTGAGTCGTTGGACCCTTGAGTCGCCGCGTCGTTGGACCCTTGAGTCGCTGAGTCGAACGTTGGACCCTTGAGTCGCTGAGTCGAACGTTGGACCCTTGAGTCGCTGAGTCGTTGGACCCTTGAGTCGCTGAGTCGTTGGACCCTTGAGTCGCCGCGTCGTTGGACCCTTGAGTCGCTGAGTCGAACGTTGGACCCTTGAGTCGCTGAGTCGAACGTTGGACCCTTGAGTCGCTGAGTCGTTGGACCCTTGAGTCGCTGAGTCGTTGGACCCTTGAGTCGCTGAGTCGAACGTTGGACCCTTGAGTCGCTGAGTCGTTGGACCCTTGAGTCGCTGAGTCGTTGGACCCTTGAGTCGCTGAGTCGAACGTTGGACCCTTGAGTCGCTGAGTCGAACGTTGGACCCTTGAGTCGCTGAGTCGTTGGACCCTTGAGTCGCTGGGTCGTTGGACCCTTGAGTCGCTGAGTCGAACGTTGGACCCTTGAGTCGCTGAGTCGTTGGACCCTTGAGTCGCTGAGTCGTTGGACCCTTGAGTCGCTGAGTCGAACGTTGGACCCTTGAGTCGCTGAGTCGTTGGACCCTTGAGTCGTTGGACCCCGTAAGCGGTGGCGTTGCCCCCGCACGCCCACCTTGGGGGGTTGCCACCCCCCCTGGACCCCCCCTCCGTAGGGGATCTTATCTGAAAAACATTGAGCTGATTTCTTTGGATTTTATTCACATCTCCGTATGCGATTTTTGTGACTGATTGTTTCTACAATTGCTTCTGTGTTTTGTCACTTTATAATATAAAGGTTTCAATACTAGTAGTAAATATCAAAACTCTTTTAACAAACAATTTCAACTCTATTTTTAATAACAAAGCTCTTTTCTTAAACCGTTTTCCAATCTATTAGTATATACAAGCCTTTACCTCACTCGGATGAGAAATCTAATTAAACGACTTAGTAAAACAAGTGGTATGAAACGCTTGCGTTCACTTCGTCGGTTAATTCTTGGACTTGTTCGATTGAACCTCTTGTGACAATTTTATTAGTGAAGATTTACAGTTTGTTCGTAAATATTTAAGTTAAGCAAGTGGTTATGGGACATGAAGCTAAACTTCTATATTTACTAGCTTAGTGTAATTGACACTTCTCGTTGATCTTGATGATCGCTTTATGAATTAGACTAGCAATTGCGCGATGTCTCTTTCATTGCAAGGTTAGACTAGACACCACTTGTGTGATTCCATTCACACATATCTTTCTGCTTTTTGGTTAGTCTTGACCTCATTCTGTGTGATTCCACTCACACATGTGGGGTAGCTCCCCATGGTCTTCGGACCGTCATGTGATAGGCCTCTTTCCCTTTTTATGATTTCTGGATTTCTCGTGTTGATTTCTGGAATTTATGTCATTGACTTGTTATGAGTACAAGTTTAGGGTATGATGCCCCCTTCGAATCTTTGAGAAGATTCTTGTCATATTGATTATCTCTTATTGATTGATCTTCTGTTGATCATTATTTACATACTTATAGCGGTATGTCGTTATGGATGTTTATGTTTATGCCATATCTTTTATGTTATATCATGTCATCTGATATTTATAGCTAGACTGATCCGTTTATTATTTTCTTAAATAATACTCGGATCAGACCGAGATGTTACAGGTGCTTCTGCTTGACTTCTTCCCAGGGATTCATCACTCTGACTTTTGGCTAACTGTTTAGATTAGCAGTTTTTGTTGTATACACTTGAGATATAGACTCATAGTTGTATTCTTTTGTATAGCACATGTTGCTATTCTTTTGTATTATCGTGGATCTTATTGACCGCTACTCTGATGTACACTTTCATGTGTTAGTTATATATTCATATCTTCTTCCGCCTTTGTGATATGGATATCTGTGACTGATTTGTGATATGATTATTTCTATGTTTGTTTCCGAAGATTATTTATAGCCACCGTGTGATAAGCAATTACATGGATGGTCGCTCCTCAACAGCCTTATTCTCCGTGCTAGTTGACAGCACTTCTCAGGAGTGTTCTTGGCTAGCGTGGGTATAGAGGTGGGGCGTCACAGCTTGGTATCAGAGCCAAACTTCGGAACAATGTAGAATAACTTAACAAGGATCATCGTCCTAGGTCTATCTTAGGAGTCATACCATAGGATTAATTTGAGTCTTCGTACCGACTCATCCTATTTCCTTTATGATTCCTTGTTTTATCTATCAAGATTGCTTGATGTTCATTGGTAAATAACCTTCTTCCTTCTCTTCTTTCTTTCTTTAAGGAAGAGAATGTCTAGACCAGGCCGTCCCAGAACTGGATCATCTGGTGCTGCTCCTCCGGATGGAGTTTTTATGACTGCTCAACAGCTTCTTGATTTAGTAACTAATGCTCAAGCAGCTGGAGCTAACCCGGAACCTACTCACCCAAAGTCGGGATTTGCACGCTTGTGCAGCGATTACACCAACTTGGGTGGGAAGCCCTTCAAAGGTTCGGAAAATATCATCGAGGTCCAGGCTTGGTTAAAATCATGCGATCGAATCTTTTCTCGCATGAATCTTATCGATCTCCACCGCGTTCAGGTGGCTTCCAGCATGCTCCAAGAGAGAGCATTGGACTGGTACGAAC
The DNA here is from genome assembly GCA_030765085.1 of Allium cepa. Lineage (NCBI taxonomy): Eukaryota > Viridiplantae > Streptophyta > Magnoliopsida > Asparagales > Amaryllidaceae > Allium > Allium cepa. Next base: position 233,151,675 of record CM060938.1, read on the forward strand.
TCCTTATTTCAGAAATTAATGAAGCGGATCTCACCTGGGAGCAATTTCAGGGACGCTTCGAGTTAAAGTTTGTACCAGAAGCTGGGAAAGTAAGCTTGGCTCGACGTTTTATAGACCTTGTTCAAGGTCAATCCACTGTGACTGATTACGTCGCAGCCTTCGAGTCGCTTTCCAAATATGGGGTTGAATACATCAACACCCCATTGAAGAAGAACCAGAGGTTCGTTTATGGCTTAAATAAGAGTCTTAAGAAGCCACTGCTCCTGAAACTAGAAGTCGCATTTGATCAACTCGTCGATATCGCTCTTCGTCTTGAAGAGGCTGATAGAGAGAGTGATGTTGAAGTGGAAGGCGCTAAACCAAACTTCAACAACAAGAAGAGGCCAAACGAATTCAAGGGTCCTTATCCCAACAAAAAGGGTAAGCAGGCAACCCCTGTGGCAAAGTATCCTTCTCCTAGTGGTGCGAGTTGCTTCAACTGTGGGTCTGGGGATCATTATGCGAATAAGTGCTCTAAGCCCAAATCTTGTCGCTATTGTAAGAGCCCAGATCACTTTATACATCAATGCCTCAAACGTAAAAGCAGGAATGAGGGAAAGTTAAATGTGGCTCAAGCCCCTGGCAACACATCTCGTGGCCAAGGTATTTCTCATTCCATTCTTGATGGTATTATTTTATTTCATGATCAACCTATTAGAGTTCTCTTTGATACGGGTGCATCCCATTCCTTTATATCAAAGGAACTGGTAGACACTTTTTCCTTAAGTGTTACTGCATTGATGACTTCTTTAAAAATTGCGAATCCTGTTGGTGGATCCGCAACTCTTAGTTTGCTTTGTAAAGATGTGGAGATTATTTTATGTGATTTTTCTTTCCTAGCCGATTTGCATGTCATGCGTTACTTAGGCTTTGGAATAATTTTGGGAATGGATTGGCTTAACCGTTATCAAGCCCATATCCTATGTCCTGAGCGGACTATTCATCTCCGACATCCACAATCTGTTAAACATATTTCTGTTAATCTTAAAGATTCAGAATCATGTTTGGTGGCATCTTTATATTCTTTAAATCCTCGTGATAACGATGATGATGATGAAGATGATATTATTTCTTGTATTCATGTTGTTCGTGAATTTTCCGACATATTCGAGCCCGTTTTAGGTTTACCACCTAAACGAGCAATTGAGTTCAGAATTAATCTTGTTTCTGGAGCTCAACCTGTTACTCGTCCTCCTTATCGCATGTCCAATAAGGAAAATGAGGAGATGCGTAAACAATTATCTGAGTTGGAGACGAGGCAATTTATTCGCTCTAGTTCCTCGCCTTGGGGAGCTTCGGCTATTTTCGTAAAGAAATCCGATGGTACTCTGAGGCTCTGCGTTGATTATCGCAAGCTTAACGATCTTACTATTAAAAATAAATATCCTTTACCTCGGATTGATGATCTATTCGATCAGCTTAGTGGTGCTAAGGTCTTTTCACAATTGGACTTGGCTACCGGTTTCCATCAGCTTCGTATCGCTGAGGATAGCATTCCGTTGACATCATTCCGTACTCGATATGGATCTTATGAATGGCTTGTTATGCCATTTGGGTTAACGAATGCTCCAGCTTATTTCGTTGACCTCATGAATCGAGTTTTCAAAGATTTCCTCGATCGGTTTGTTCTCATATTCATTGATGATATTCTTGTGTATTCAAAAACCGAGGAGGAACATGAGAAACATCTTCGGATTGTATTGGAAACACTTAGGAGTAATCAATTAAAGGCGAAATTTTCTAAATGCCACTTTTGGCAATCTCGTGTGAAGTTTCTCGGTCATATTATTTCCGAATCCGGGATATCTGTGGATCCTTCAAAGATTGAAGCGATTCAAGATTGGAAGAGACCGGAGAGTGTGACAGAGATTCGTAGTTTTCCCGGATTGGCGGGCTATTACCGTCGTTTTATTAAAGACTTTTCTAAGATTGCCGTGCCTCTTACTGGCTTGACTAAGAAGGGAGTTAAATACATTTGGTCGGACAAATGTGAAGCCGCTTTTCAGAAATTGAAAGAACTCCTTTCCGATGCTCCTATTCTTGTTATTCCCGAGGGGAATCAAGATTTTGTTGTTTATACCGATGCTAGTCACGTTGGTTTGGGTGCCGTTCTTATGCAAAAAGAATGTGTTGTTGCTTATGCTTCTAGGCAATTGAAGCCGGCCGAGACTAGATATGCCACACATGATCTAGAGCTCGCGGCTATTGTTTTCGCCCTTCGAATGTGGCGTCATTATCTATTGGGAGAGAAATTTATTCTTTACACGGATCATAAGTCTTTGAAATATTTATTTTCTCAAAAAGAACTTAATTTACGTCAACAGCGTTGGCTCGAGTTCCTTGCACCTTATGATCTTGATATTCTTTATACCCCCGGTAAGGGTAATCGTGTCGCCGATGCTCTTAGCCGTAAGCAACAAGCAGTTGTTTCTATGATGATATCCGAATGGAACGATCTCGAGATCTTATCCACTTGTGAGATTCGAGAGCGCGTATCCGATTTATGCTCATCGCTTGTTTTATGTAGCCTTGAGGCTCATCCTTCTCTTTTAGACCGCATTCTTGAAGCTCAAGGGCTAGATTCTGAATTGGCTCTTCTTGGCAAAAATATTAAGGATAAAATTGATATTGAAGGTTTGAAAGACTATGATATTGATTCTCGTGGCGGCATTCGAAAATTTGGTAGACTTATCGTACCAAATATTGGAGATCTTCGTAAAGATATTTTAGAAGATTCCCATTGTTCTAAATTCACCATTCATCCCGGTAGTAGTAAAATGTACGCTGATATGAAGCGACTTTATTATTGGGAGGGAATGAAATCTGATATTGCTAACTTTGTTAAGTGTTGCATGACTTGCCAACTTGTCAAGGCCGAACATCAAAGGCCTGGTGGGTTATTGCAACCTTTAGAAATTCCAATTTGGAAGTGGGATCAAATTTCCATGGACTTTATAGATGGCCTTCCCCGTTCTCGTTCGGGTCATGATAGCTTATGGGTGATTGTTGATAGACTTACTAAATCCGCCCATTTTATTCCGGTTCGGTCTAACCGAACCGTTCCTCTTTTGGCCAAACTATTTGTCAAGGAAATTGTAAAATTGCATGGAGTTCCTACTTCTATTGTTAGCGATCGTGATCCATTGTTTACTAGTGGATTTTGGAAGAGTCTTCAAAAAGCTTTAGGAACGAAGCTTAATTTTAGCACCGCTTATCACCCCCAGTCCGATGGACAAACCGAGCGTGTGAATCAAACTCTTGAAGATCTTCTTCATGCTTGTGTGCTTGATTTTGGTGGAAGTTGGGAAGATCATATTTCACTTGTTGAATTTTCCTATAATAATAGCTTCCAATCTAGTATTGGTATGGCACCTTTCGAGGCACTCTACGGAAGGCCATGCCGATCTCCTTCTTGTTGGCTTGAGGCCGGTGAGAAGCTGGTTTTAGGTCCAGACTTTATTCGTGATTCCACGGAAAAGATTGAACTTATTCGACATAGGATGAAAGAAGCCCAGAGTAGACAAAAATCCTATGCCGATAATCGAAGAAGGAAATTAGAATTTTCTGTTGGGGATCCTGTTTTTATTCGTGTTTCACCTATGAAGGGTGTTGTACGTTTCAGTCGATCGGGGAAGTTAGCGCCTCGATATATTGGGCCATTTCCTATCACTGAACGTATTGGTTCCATGGCTTATCGCCTTGCATTGCCGGCTCAGTTTTCTGCTATACATGATGTATTTCACGTTTCTCAATTACGGAAATGCCTTCAGGATTCCGATTCTATTCTTGAGCCTGCTGTTGTGGAAGAAATTGAAGTTTCGCCGAATTTAACTTATGAGCAGCATCCTATTCGAATTATAGCTTCTGAGGTTAAACGACTTCGAAATAAAGATGTTCCACTTGTAAAGGTTCAATGGTCCTCAAATCCTAAGGATTGTTCTTGGGAATCCAGAGAATTCATCGAGCGTACACATCCGGACTTGCTTACTCCTGCCCTTTGAGGTGAACTTCTTATTTCAAATTTCTCTTGTGTTAATATGCTTTTATGGTTGTTACTTTTTATTTCCACCTTATATATATATTGCGAGGACGCAATTTCTTTAAGGAGGGGAGTCTGTAACAACCCGCATATTTATCGAGTTTACATTTAAATATTTTTATTTAAATATTAAATCGTTAATCGGATTTTGGTCCGAAAAACTACTTTTTGCAAACGGTCAAATTAGGACTCGAGACCACTTCCATTGAGTTCGAAATGTCGTTTACAACTTTTTAAGTATAAACATCGATAGGTTTGGAGTTAGTGAAATTTCACTAACTTTTCCCGCTTTGGACTTTGGGTTAGTTTAGCCTATTAAGCCCAAGTTCCAACCCTCTTCTCCTCACTCTTCATAAATTTCCTAACTAACTCAAGCTTTAGCATTAATGGTGAAGAGAATGGGAAATTAAAACTCCAAGCTCAAATTCAATTGCAACTCCATCATTCAACTCCAAATTCAAGTAGAAGATATTGGATTCAAGCTTTGGATTGCTTCTCCTTGCTTTCAAGCTTCATCTTCATAAATTTTAGTGCAAAGGTGAGATTTTTACATCACAATTCTAGCCTATAACTATATTGGACAGTTGGGAATGATTCCCTATCATTTTTGCATGCATGTTAGCATTTGGTTTAGATTGGATTGGCGAAAAACTCCAATTTTTAGCGTTTTGGGAGAATTTTCTGCACTTGAGTCGTTCTGGCCATTTTTAGGTCGTTCGAAGTTAAGTCGTTCGTCCTTGAGTCGCTGAGTCGTTGGACTCTTGAGTCGCTGAGTCGTTGGACCCTTGAGTCGCTGAGTCGTTGGACCCTTGAGTCGCCGCGTCGTTGGACCCTTGAGTCGCTGAGTCGAACGTTGGACCCTTGAGTCGCTGAGTCGAACGTTGGACCCTTGAGTCGCTGAGTCGTTGGACCCTTGAGTCGCTGAGTCGTTGGACCCTTGAGTCGCCGCGTCGTTGGACCCTTGAGTCGCTGAGTCGAACGTTGGACCCTTGAGTCGCTGAGTCGAACGTTGGACCCTTGAGTCGCTGAGTCGTTGGACCCTTGAGTCGCTGAGTCGTTGGACCCTTGAGTCGCTGAGTCGTTGGACCCTTGAGTCGCTGAGTCGAACGTTGGACCCTTGAGTCGCTGAGTCGTTGGACCCTTGAGTCGCTGAGTCGTTGGACCCTTGAGTCGCTGAGTCGAACGTTGGACCCTTGAGTCGCTGAGTCGAACGTTGGACCCTTGAGTCGCTGAGTCGTTGGACCCTTGAGTCGCTGGGTCGTTGGACCCTTGAGTCGCTGAGTCGAACGTTGGACCCTTGAGTCGCTGAGTCGTTGGACCCTTGAGTCGCTGAGTCGTTGGACCCTTGAGTCGCTGAGTCGAACGTTGGACCCTTGAGTCGCTGAGTCGTTGGACCCTTGAGTCGTTAGGTCGTTAGACCCCATTTTATCTTCACTAGGTCGTACCGTTTTGGTCGGGGCGCTGCCCCCTGGACCCCCGCGACCTGACCGGGCAGGTCGAACCCCGTAAGCGGTGGCGTTGCCCCCGCACCCCCACCTTGGGGGGTTGCCACCCCCCCTGGACCCCCCCTCCGTAGGGGATCTTATCTGAAAAACATTGAGCTGATTTCTTTGGATTTTATTCACATCTCCGTATGCGATTTTTGTGACTGATTGTTTCTACAATTGCTTCTGTGTTTTGTCACTTTATAATATAAAGGTTTCAATACTAGTAGTAAATATCAAAACTCTTTTAACAAACAATTTCAACTCTATTTTTAATAACAAAGCTCTTTTCTTAAACCGTTTTCCAATCTATTAGTATATACAAGCCTTTACCTCACTCGGATGAGAAATCTAATTAAACGACTTAGTAAAACAAGTGGTATGAAACGCTTGCGTTCACTTCGTCGGTTAATTCTTGGACTTGTTCGATTGAACCTCTTGTGACAATTTTATTAGTGAAGATTTACAGTTTGTTCGTAAATATTTAAGTTAAGCAAGTGGTTATGGGACATGAAGCTAAACTTCTATATTTACTAGCTTAGTGTAATTGACACTTCTCGTTGATCTTGATGATCGCTTTATGAATTAGACTAGCAATTGCGCGATGTCTCTTTCATTGCAAGGTTAGACTAGACACCACTTGTGTGATTCCATTCACACATACCTTTCTGCTTTTTGGTTAGTCTTGACCTCATTCTGTGTGATTCCACTCACACATGTGGGGTAGCTCCCCATGGTCTTCGGACCGTCATGTGATAGGCCTCTTTCCCTTTTTATGATTTCTGGATTTCTCGTGTTGATTTCTGGAATTTATGTCATTGACTTGTTATGAGTACAAGTTTAGGGTATGATCCCCCTTCGAATCTTTGAGAAGATTCTTGTCATATTGATTATCTCTTATTGATTGATCTTCTGTTGATCATTATTTACATACTTATAGCGGTATGTCGTTATGGATGTTTATGTTTATGCCATATCTTTTATGTTATATCATGTCATCTGATATTTATAGCTAGACTGATCCGTTTATTATTTTCTTAAATAATACTCGGATCAGACCGAGATGTTACAGGTGCTTCTGCTTGACTTCTTCCCAGGGATTCATCACTCTGACTTTTGGCTAACTGTTTAGATTAGCAGTTTTTGTTGTATACACTTGAGATATAGACTCATAGTTGTATTCTTTTGTATAGCACGTGTTGCTATTCTTTTGTATTATCGTGGATCTTATTGACCACTACTCTGATGTACACTTTCATGTGTTAGTTATATATTCATATCTTCTTCCGCCTTTGTGATATGGATATCTATGACTGATTTGTGATATGATTATTTCTATGTTTGTTTCCGAAGATTATTTATAGCCACCGTGTGATAAGCAATTACATGGATGGTCGCTCCTCAACAGCCTTATTCTCCGTGCTAGTTGACAGCACTTCTCCGGAGTGTTCTTGGCTAGCGTGGGTATAGAGGTGGGGCGTCACAATCATAATTCACTTATTTATTCATATAGAAACAGTAAATTATCCAGTTATCAAATGTCCAAAAAAATCCGGGCTATACAGTTTCATACCCAAAACTTGTATTCACAACAAGTCAATGACACACAAATTCACCAATGCACACAAATTGATAAATCATATCAATGAAAATCACTAAAATTGGTGAGGCGTAAATTCCAGAATTCAACACACGAAATCCAGAAATCATAAAAAGGGGGGAGGCCTATCATACGAACGGGAGCATGAAAACTCACCAACATATGTATCACACAAACGAGACGCTATCTCATGGTAGCTACCCATTAATTTTTGACACACGAATGGCCCGAAGACCATGGGGCGCTACCCCACATGTGTGAGTTGAAATCACACTGATGAGGTCTAGACTAACCTTGGAGACGATATGTGTGAGTCGAAATCACACAAATGGTGTCTAGTCTAACCTTGCAAACAAAGAGACATCGCACAATTGCTAGTCTAAATCATAAAATGATCGTCATGATCAAAGAGAAGTGTCAATTGCAGTAAGCTAGTAAATATATGAGCTTAGCTTCATGTCCCATAACCACTAGTTTAACTTAAATATTTACGAACAGATTGTAGATCTCCACTAGAAAATTGTCACAAGGGATTCAATCGAACAAGTCCAAGAATTAACCGACGAAGTAAACGCAAGTGTTTCATACCACTTGTTTTACTAAGTCGTTTAATTAGATTTCTCATCCGAGTGAGGTAAAGGTTTGTATATACTAGTAGATTGGAAAACGATTTAAGAAAAGAGCTTTACTATTGAAAATAGAGTTGAAATCGTTTTGATGAAAGAGTTTTGATATTTACTACTAATGTTGAAACCTTTATATTTTTAAAGTGACAAATCATAGAAATGATTATAGAAACAATCAATCATCAAAATTCACATCCAAAGACGTGAATAAAATCCAAAGAAATCGATACCGAATCCATCAAAATGGATATTCCCAAAAATCACGAAGAAAATGTCATCAAAGTCGATAATAAGTGATAATAACAAAAGGGAATCAACACGAATCGATTAAAGTTGGAATTCTCAAGCAAATAGGCAAAAAGAGTGCAGGTTCAGACGTTTGAAATCAAGGACTCAGACGTCTGAATCTGGAAAACAAAATATTTTCGAAAACAGAATTCAAACGTCTGAATCTTCGATTTCAGACGTCTGAAATAGGCACTTTTTAGCCTATTTCCTTTCTGGTTCAAAACGAACCAATTCAGACGTCTGAAATATAGATTCAAACGTCTGAATACTGAGGAATAAAAATTTCCAGTATAATATTCAGAAGTCTGAATACTACGTTTCAGACGTCTGATTCAAGGGTTCAGCGCACTCTCTGAACCTAGGCCAAAAATGGCCAAACGGATAACGGAAGCGATCGAACGAGCGACGACGACTAAGGATTTACATCTAGCGACAACCCAGCCTTAACGGCTCTTCGATACGCCTCAAATATCAATGTCCAAATATCCATAAAAGGATTTTCATAGATTTTGATTTCAAAACATCAAAAATTGGAATATACACCGAATCAATACAAACCAAAATCAATTGCACAAGAATAAGTGTTAGGAATTCATACCTAACAATCGAAGATAATTATAGACTAAGATGTGAGATAAAAATCTCACCTTTGAACCCAAACAAATGAAGAAGAAGCTTGAAAGCAAAGGAGAATCAACCACTCTTCAAATCCAACTCAAGAAGCTTGATTCTAAGCTTTAAAAGAAGAACATTCCAAAGTTAGGTTTAGGAATTTCTGAAATTGATAAGAGAATGAGTTGGAGAAGAAGAAGAGAAGGCTTACCAATGGGTTCTTTTATTAGTTTGGAGCTAGAGTTTGATTTGCAAAAGAAAACTAGGGTTTGGAGTTTTAATTTCCCATTCCACTCACCATTGTTGCTAAAGCTTGAGTGCTAGGAATTAGAAATGAAGTAATGAAGAGTTGGAGTGGAGTTGGGACTGAATACATAAGTGGGGTTAATGGGCTCAGCCCAAACCAAAGCCTTAAGTGAAAAAGTAGCAAAATTCCACTAACTCCAAACATAGCAAAGCTTATACTCAAAAAGATCGCAAACGGCGTTTTGAACTCAATGGAAGTGGTCTCGAGTCCTAATTCGATCGTATGCAAAAAGTAGCTTTTCGGACTAAATTCCGAGTATCGATAAAATATTTAAATAAAATATATTAAATATAAAAATCGTTAAATGTGCGGGTTGTTACATACTCCCCTCCTTAAAGAAATTGCATCCTCGCAATATTTAAGAAGAAGATATATAGTAACAACCACGAGTGCATATTCAACACAAAAGAAATTTGAAATAAAAGGTTCACCTTAAAGAGCTCGGGAAAGTAAGTCCGGATGTGTTCGCTCGATGAACTCTCTAGTTTCCCAAGATCAATCCTTTGGATTTGAAGACCATTGAATCATCACAAGCGGGACATCTTTATTTCGAAGGCGTTTGACCTCCGAAGCAATAATTCGAATAGGATGCTGCTCATAAGTTAAATTAGGCGAAACTTCAATCTCTTCCATAACACTGGGCTCACGAATAGAATCGGAATCTCGAAGACATTTCTGTAATTGAGAAACGTGAAACACGCCATGCATGGCAGAAAACTGAGCCGGTAATGAAAGGCGATAAGCCATGGAACCAATACGTTCGGTGATAGGAAATGGCCCAATATATCGAGGTGCTAACTTTCCCGACCGACTGAAACGTACAACACCTTTCATAGGTGAAACATGAATAAAAACAAGATCTCCAACAGAAAATTCTAATCTCCTTCTTCGATTATCGGCATAGGATTTTTGTCTACTTTGGGCTTCTTTCATCCTATGACGAATAAGGTCAATCTTTTCTGTGGAATCACGAATAAAATCTGGACCTAAAACCAGCTTCTCACCGGCCTCAAGCCAACAAGAAGGAGATCGGCATGGCCTTCCATAGTGTAACGACCCAGAATTTTTAGAAATTAAAATATGAATATTTAATTAATTTTAAATATTAAAAAGTGAATTTATAAGTCGAATAAATTTTATTTTGAATTTTTGGATTTAATTGAATAATTAAATCGATAATTTAATACGTTAAATTATGGAAATAATTGAAAATTGGGTTAAATATGATTGAAAATGATTTGTAAAATTTTATTTTATCATATGGAAGTTAGAATGATATTTTAGAACTTTTAAAATCGAATTAAAAGTTAATTTGTGAAAATTGAATATTTTAATATTTAAATCGACTAGTGAAAATAGTCAATTTTTGAACAGTCTCAGAATTGAACGAAACCAGTTCCATTGGATCCGTAATAGTTAGTTATTACCAGATTTCAATTTTCGTGTCAATCGGAGTTATCGTTTGAGCGTGGCAGCTCGAAACGCATCGAATCATTTTTAATTTAAATTTGGCGAGTTAAAATAGCCATTTTTCAAAAAGTCTCGGATTTTGACGAAACCAGTTTCATCGGATCTGTAATGTGATATTATTGTAAGGTTTCAAATTTCAAGTCAATTGGATTTACCGTTTGTCCTGTACAAATTAAAACGCCTAGAAAATCGCTTAAATCGGTTTAATTCAAATTGAGCGTTTGTAGCCATAACTCGCACAGATATCCGAATTAGCTTCCGAAACCTATTCCATTGTGTCCGGAACGCGGGATAAACCCTAGGAACGTCAGTTTCGGTGCGTAAATCGGAGTTCTGGAAAATCGGATGAATAGTGTTCGATTTTCTTCTATAAATAGCACCACCATCTTCATAATTTAGAAAAAAAAATAAAAAAACCTAATAAAACCCTAGCCGCCTCTTTTGTATCAATGGCTAGAAATTGATTTCACTTCCCCCTCAATCTCTCTCAATTTACAAAGATTTAGCCAAGGTGTTCAACACGAAGGTTGGAGAGCACGACGAGAGCTTTCAATCCATACGGATATGATCGCGTATGGAGTTGTATTTCGTGTGAAAATAGGCCGCGTCCTCTTCGACTTGCGCACGGTTTTCCATGCTAGGGGGGTGCCGAGCTTCCTATGGTTATGGCCGAGCATAGGGGAGGGTTAGAGCTTCAAGATGGAAGTCATTGATCGAGGTGGTTGTCGTCGTAGTGATCGATAAATTTAACCCTAGTATTGGTAAATGGGTTCGGCTATGGTTCTTCAACCTGGAGATAATACGCGTGTGAGAAGAAGGTGGGGTGTAACGTCCCGGATTTTCGTCTTTCGAAAATTCGACATCGACACTCACTTTATCGACTGCCGAATATCGAAGGCCAAAAACCCGGAATGTTATGGGTTTTAAAAAAAGAAAAGAAAAGAAAGAAGAGAGAAAAAGAAGAAAGAAAAAGAAAAATAGAGGGAAAAAAAAGATAGACAATTTTTAGAAAACAGAGAATTGGAAAAACAGAAGATAGAAGCATTTTAATAATAGAAAAAGAGAATTTGAAAATAGAACGGACAGAAAGGAAACAAAAAGAACAACAACAGAATCTCACAATTCGCAGCGGAACAACATATAATAATAAATGAATAATCTTTAAACAAAGAACTATATCAGTTATTACATTACATTTCATTTCATTACATCATATCATCAGAGTGTACAACAACAACATCAAACAATGTAGCGGAAAAAGAAATACTATATACTAGTGATACGCCATGCCATCCAGCTTGCCTCCAGCAACTCCAGAATATCCAGAATATCCTGATAAACCTTAACTCTTGACTGCCCGTGTGGAAATTGGTGGGCACCCAGAGTTTAGGAAGGAAAACAATAAACTCCAAGTCAGTCATGTGACTGGTGTGAGAACTCAAAATAGTTTATTTATCTTTAAAATCAAAATAGAAGAATATTTTTAAATCAATTCGCAATGCTTTTAAAAATGAGACTACCATAAGGCCTCCCGCACACACACACAATGCAAACGCAGAATCGGAGGAGATTTCTCCTTATGATAGTCAAAGATCTTGATACGCATTTAAAATAATATTTGATATTATTATTAGTGCATAGTGTAGGAAAAATTCATTTCGAAAGTAGAATATAAATCTTAGCCAACATACGACCATTATCGTATGCCTACTATAGCTACTATCCAAACAGTGGTGACCACCATAAGTGAATAGCAGGTTCTACAACTAATACCGTACAAGTTTCGTATTGGGAATTGGATTTCCAACGAATGGTCAGGCTAAGGAACTTCCTACTGTCACATGGGATCGCCTCTGGCTGGACGTCCCGAGAACTTAACCAGCTCTCTGCCAACACAAGGCCGGGTTACCTTTATCACTAGGTAACTACTACACGAATATGGCATCCCCCGGTCCCATCGGACCTTTAACCGAGCGCTCGTCACCAACAACACCACACAGAAATAGATATAGTGTATCAACATGAGTAAGTATCTGGGCTCCATACCATGATACCACCCTTTCCAGAAGGAAATGCACATACCCTAAAGGGAGCTACCCCTCATAACCTTGCCGCATCATTCCTGTTTTGACCATTACCGGGATGTGAGGCTCGATGAATTCACGTCCACAAAAACATACTTTATACAAAAGCCATGCTTTGGGTCAACAAATGATCAACACAATGATCACTAGGATAGACGATCAAATAAATGATCCTATCACAAATAATCAACACAATGATCATTTCAGCATCACTCAGCATGTCACATTACCAAAATGGGATATATCGCTGATAACTTCAACTATATAACCTTTGAGCTCGTACGTCTCAAAGAAGGGTGTTAAGCAAAGAATAAATTCTCCGCCACCAACAGAAATATATCTGAAAGAAATCGGCTTTATATCTCAAATTGTAATGTCAGACATACAATCCATACAAGTTTGTTCCGGGTTCGAACAAAACCGAAGGCACTTCTTACGAAGCCCTTGCAATACGGGTATTCACAATCCCGATCGAATTTCCCATCACTTATGGAATCTCTATACCAGGAGCGACCCAGTGCAGAGACAATCGATAGGTCATCCTATCGCTCTCGCAAATACCGGTCTTCAACACCGATCTTCAAATGCAATTCACGTCGTATCACATATTCGGAATGGGTTATACGACCCCATGGTCCTTTCCCGGTTAACCCGAATAGTGAGCGCTTATTCAAAAATAAGTGTGCATTCAAATTCAAACAATCATATCAAATACCCAATCAAAGGGAAATATTGATAGTCGGCTATTGAACTATCAATTGATATGCATACATCACCAGATTCCAAATAATTTTCCAAATTATTTATTTTCCAAAATATCTTTACAAGATATAAAATTTCAACTTCAAAATAAATCAATATTTATTTTTTTAACAAATTCCCTTTCACATATAAATTCCATAATGAATTAATATCTCAAAATATCCATGCATATACGATTTCAATTATTCATTTCAATTTATCTTCAAAAGATAAATTCTATAAATTCACTTCATATTGGAAAACATTTCCATACTTATCAAAAATAAGTAATCGACAAATCTTTTTATTTTCAACCTTTGAAAATATTCAATATACTTAAATCGAATTAAGTATATTATTCATTCTTTAAGGGAAATCATTCTCTTAAACATTTTTATTTGGGCCAAAACGAATGTTGCGTAAAACATCGTTACACGTCCCAAAATCACTAGTATAGGGATTCGAAATTAAATAGATATATAAATCCCAATACTATACAACCCATTTCCTTTCGGAAATCATTTACTATAACAACAGTGTTATAGTCCACCATTTCCTTTTATTTCTCGAAAACGTCTATTTCAACAATAAATGTTGAAATCTATGATTTCGAATCTCAACATCTTTTAAAACATCGTTAGATCGTTTTAATTCTGTTTAAAACACCAAATTTAAAACAATTTCTTTAACGTGTTATTCACTATTCAAAAACGTGAATAAACTTCGTTAACAAATTTCATCCTTTTATTCATTTTAATTCAAAGGATTATTCACTATTCAAAAATGTGAATATAACTCCCTCTATAGGTTTCAACAAATTTTCTCGTCAAAATAAATCATTTGCAAATTTATAAAACAACGTTTATAAATTCCATTTCTAATTATTTATAAAAACTTCCTTTTTATAAATTCCTTTATTAACCTATTCCAGTTTATAACTAAATTATAAACTACAAGTTCATATTATAAGTTAATTACTTATAAAACGATTATTTTACAAAATCGTTCATTTAACTTCCCAAATTATAAATCTTATAACTTATAAGATTCATTTATTTAACCAAATCTATTCTTCAAATAATTTCACCAAATTTATAAATCTTACTATTTATAAATTTCATTTATAACTTCACAGTTTATAATTCCATAAATTTCATTCTATTATGAAATTCATTCTCACATCATTCAAACATTTATAAAAACTTGTTTTATAATGTCTATATTCCAATTTATAAATTTCCATTTATAAATCTCTTAATATAAATCAGTTTATATTATTATTCTAAAACGTCTTTAAATTCCTTTATAATTTCATCATTTCGATTTATAAAATAATCAAATTTTATAAATCCTATATTTAAACTTTTATCATATATTCAAAAATCCAATCTAAATTATTTTATAAAATCATTGGTTCATATTTCTCAAAAATCGACTTTTAATCGTATTTCTAAAAATCAGCTTTTTTTAACTATATTTCACAAAAACCATAATTTTTATAACTTTAAAAATTATAACGTTTATTTATTTATAATGGATCAATTCCAAAAATATAGTATATTTTCAAAATCACTTTTAAAATCATTTTAAAATCCCAAAATCTGGGTCCAATGATGCTACACACCAAATAGTCAATCACGACTAACAACGATATCATATATCGATATGATAATCCATCAAATATCAAAATATCTGAAATTAAATAAATACTGTTGAGGAATCCAGTTGGATCCCTCCAACCTGTTTCCTGCATCCAAAAACATTAGCACAATACCAATTTCGCTCCAGTACGAAATTATCGCGGTACATGTTTTTAATAAATATTATCCGCTTAATAACGGCGTAATAGGGTCTCATCCGCTAAACAAAAAATGCGGGAAATCAATCAACTGCAATATATACATATGCCAATATATATATATATTGATATTATATATAATACCAATTTCACTGTTTATGAAATATTCGCGGTATATGTTTATATTAAATAACATCCGCTTACTAACGGCGCATAATGTCTATTTTAACAATCAATAGATATTATCATCATTCATACATGCATTCAAATATTTTAAATCTAACTATTTAAAATAAAATCGAAATCTATTCGATTGAGTGAGAAATTCTCACCTTGGTTTTAATTTCCGTTTTAGCTTTTATTTCGAATAAAATTAAACGCGCGTTTAATTTTACCCGAAATTCTCACTAACGCCAAACGACTCCAAACCAACTCCATCGCGTAGTGCTCGTCCATACGATTCCAACGCAACTGAGTTTGCATTTTTTCGACCTCGTATGAAAAAGTTATGCATTTTACAAGATTGTACACGTTTTTAATAACTTAAATCACACATAACTAACTAATTTATAACCTAAAGCAATCCAGGCCCTCAGATCTTGCTCCAAGCCATCTCCACCGTCCTTTGTTTCATCTTCCACTCTCGTTCAAGCTACAGGCATTAGCCGTCACCTTGAACCCATGACTTCATTTCTAGGGTTTAATTATGCTCTCACCTCACTTGATATTAACACGATCAGGATACACCAACGCGAAGCCCATCTCCTCCACCATGTTCGGCCCCCACCCCATGAAGCTCGGCCCCCTATTCCACCCTGTAGGGCGTGCGCACCTGACCACGAACGGCCCCCCCTAGACGCCACCACATCGCTCCGTTTTACATCACAGCCGTTGGATCTTGAGATCTCGACGTGCTCTTCATCTTTCATGTTGGGAGTTTCGTCTAATAGTCGACGGATTTGGAGATTTGGAGGGAGGAAGGTGGGTGTTTTCTGGCCATTGGTTAATAAGTGGCGGCTGTAACATAGAATTAGGGTTTTGAATGTTATTTTTTTTTTTAGTTTGTGAATGGTGCTATTTATAAGAACGAGCAAGCGTAAACACTATTCATCCCGGGAATTCCGAACTCCGATTTAGACGCCGTAACCAGCGTACCTAGGGTTTATCCCGCGTTCCGGACACAATGGAACAGGTTTCGGAAGCTAATTCGGAAGTATGTGCGAGTTATGGCTGAAAACGTTCAATTTAAATTAAACCGATTTAAATCGATTTCTAGGCGTTTTAATTTGTACCGGACAAACGGTAAATCCAAACGACTTGAAATTTGAAACCTTACAATAATATCACATTACGGATCCGATGAAACTGGTTTCGTCGAAATCCGAGACTTTTTGAAAAATGGCTATTTTGACTCGCCAAATTTAAATTAAAAATAATTCGATGCGTTTCGAGCTGCCACAATCAAACGATAACTCCGATTGACACGAAATTTGAAATCCGGTAATAACTAACTATTACGGATCCAATGAAACTGGTTTCGTTCAATTCTGAGACTGTTCAAAAATTGGCTATTTTACAGTCGATTATTTAATATTAAAATATTCAATTTTCACAAATTAACTTTTAATTCGATTTTAAAAGTTCTAAAATATTTCTATAACTCCAGTATGATTAAATAAAATTTTCCAAATTATTTTCAATCATATTTAACTCAATTTTCAATTATTTCCATAATTTCACATATTAAATTATCGATTTAATTATTCAATTAAATCCAATAATTCAAATAAAAATTTATTTGACTTATAAATTCACTTATTAATATTTAAAATTAATAAAATATTCAAATTTAAATTTATAAAAATTCTGGGTCGTTACAATCTTTCCCCCTTAAAAGAATTTCGTCCTCGAAATTATAAGTAAGAAAAGTTACAGAATCTATTAACTTTTCAAAATTTATAATTAAATTTCTCATAATACTTTACTAAGTTTTCAAATCATACTTAGTTATCTTTTCAAAAACAACTATATCATTTAACTTTCAATCTTTAAAACAAAGTTAAAGTTTTCAAAATTTTCCAAATTTTCTCAAATTTTTTCTAACGCCTTAAATTTCCGGAAAAATTCGCCATAGTCTCCTTTGCGCGGCTCGATCCGAAAAAAAAATGACAGTATATATATCACAAATATACATCTCATCAAGTAATGAGGCATCCCGCAGGGAAAAAAGTGTAAAAGTGCGATATTTAATCCGAGATATGTACCTTATATTTTATTAGCGAGCATATACGGCTAATATAGCGCTAAAACGAACTCCAAATGCGAAGCAAACGCGATCCGCACCTACTAAATACTCAACAAACAATATGAGAACATGCACATAGACAATAATCTCAATATACAACATATAGCAACATATCAACTATATATGTCACATAGCAAATGCAACCAAACAACAATATACATTCAACCATCAACCAACTACATCCATAACCAATAATATTCATTCATATTCTCATTAATATTCAATGAAATGGTTTCCACTTTAAATCATATTTGATTTATTTACATTGGATTTTATCACATTCATTCAATTACAAAAGTTGAATTCTATTACATAACTCAAGTTCATATCCATCACTTAACTTAATTAATTTAGTTTGATACCAATATCAACTTCATTCAACAATTCTTAAGTTATACTCCATTTAAATTTAAATTTACCTTTATTTACAACTCATATTTTATATAGTTTCACTTCTTATATATATAAGTTTATTCTCAATTGTAAATTACTTTAATTATAACTCAATTCTTATAATTCTATTATTTATACAATTATCCTTTTATATAGATTATTCAAACAACCTAACAATCAACTTATATACACTTTAATAATTCTGAAAAATTATTTCTTTATATATAAAATATAATCAAGGTAAAATTATTTCATTTACCCAATTTAAAATCAATATTATGTCGATTTATCTTGTTTAAGAGTTTAGAAACCCCTATCTACGATAGTTAGCTAGACTAGATCGACAGGAATCTATAAACAATCAACCGATAAGTTAACACAATATAAAACAATTTCATATTCACTAACAAATACGCTCTCATAGCTATTATTACACTCAAACTCAATCTAGAGTACTGCTGACTCCATCTCTAATGAGTTATACCCAACAGAACCATGGTTCTCGCTTAACCATCAGAGCTCTGATACCAACTGTAACGTCCCGGATTTTCGTCTTTCGAAAATTCGACATCGACACTCACTTTATCGACTGCCGAATATCGAAGGCCAAAAACCCGGAATGTTATGGGTTTTAAAAAAAGAAAAGAAAAGAAAGAAGAGAGAAAAAGAAGAAAGAAAAAGAAAAATAGAGGGAAAAAAAAGATAGACAATTTTTAGAAAACAGAGAATTGGAAAAACAGAAGATAGAAGCATTTTAATAATAGAAAAAGAGAATTTGAAAATAGAACGGACAGAAAGGAAACAAAAAGAACAACAACAGAATCTCACAATTCGCAGCGGAACAACATATAATAATAAATGAATAATCTTTAAACAAAGAACTATATCAGTTATTACATTACATTTCATTTCATTACATCATATCATCAGAGTGTACAACAACAACATCAAACAATGTAGCGGAAAAAGAAATACTATATACTAGTGATACGCCATGCCATCCAGCTTGCCTCCAGCAACTCCAGAATATCCAGAATATCCTGATAAACCTTAACTCTTGACTGCCCGTGTGGAAATTGGTGGGCACCCAGAGTTTAGGAAGGAAAACAATAAACTCCAAGTCAGTCATGTGACTGGTGTGAGAACTCAAAATAGTTTATTTATCTTTAAAATCAAAATAGAAGAATATTTTTAAATCAA
Source organism: Allium cepa (assembly GCA_030765085.1). Classification (NCBI taxonomy): domain Eukaryota; kingdom Viridiplantae; phylum Streptophyta; class Magnoliopsida; order Asparagales; family Amaryllidaceae; genus Allium; species Allium cepa. The sequence continues at coordinate 233,170,661 of CM060938.1, forward strand.
TTCGCAATGCTTTTAAAAATGAGACTACCATAAGGCCTCCCGCACACACACACAATGCAAACGCAGAATCGGAGGAGATTTCTCCTTATGATAGTCAAAGATGCTTGATACGCATTTAAAATAATATTTGATATTATTATTAGTGCATAGTGTAGGAAAAATTCATTTCGAAAGTAGAATATAAATCTTAGCCAACATACGACCATTATCGTATGCCTACTATAGCTACTATCCAAACAGTGGTGACCACCATAAGTGAATAGCAGGTTCTACAACTAATACCGTACAAGTTTCGTATTGGGAATTGGATTTCCAACGAATGGTCAGGCTAAGGAACTTCCTACTGTCACATGGGATCGCCTCTGGCTGGACGTCCCGAGAACTTAACCAGCTCTCTGCCAACACAAGGCCGGGTTACCTTTATCACTAGGTAACTACTACACGAATATGGCATCCCCCGGTCCCATCGGACCTTTAACCGAGTGCTCGTCACCAACAACACCACACAGAAATAGATATAGTGTATCAACATGAGTAAGTATCTGGGCTCCATACCATGATACCACCCTTTCCAGAAGGAAATGCACATACCCTAAAGGGAGCTACCCCTCATAACCTTGCTGCATCATTCCTGTTTTGACCATTACCGGGATGTGAGGCTCGATGAATTCACGTCCACAAAAACATACTTTATACAAAAGCCATGCTTTGGGTCAACAAATGATCAACACAATGATCACTAGGATAGACGATCAAATAAATGATCCTATCACAAATAATCAACACAATGATCATTTCAGCATCACTCAGCATGTCACATTACCAAAATGGGATATATCGCTGATAACTTCAACTATATAACCTTTGAGCTCGTACGTCTCAAAGAAGGGTGTTAAGCAAAGAATAAATTCTCCGCCACCAACAGAAATATATCTGAAAGAAATCGGCTTTATATCTCAAATTGTAATGTCAGACATACAATCCATACAAGTTTGTTCCGGGTTCGAACAAAACCGAAGGCACTTCTTACGAAGCCCTTGCAATACGGGTATTCACAATCCCGATCGAATTTCCCATCACTTATGGAATCTCTATACCAGGAGCGACCCAGTGCAGAGACAATCGATAGGTCATCCTATCGCTCTCGCAAATACCGGTCTTCAACACCGATCTTCAAATGCAATTCACGTCGTATCACATATTCGGAATGGGTTATACGACCCCATGGTCCTTTCCCGGTTAACCCGAATAGTGAGCGCTTATTCAAAAATAAGTGTGCATTCAAATTCAAACAATCATATCAAATACCCAATCAAAGGGAAATATTGATAGTCGGCTATTGAACTATCAATTGATATGCATACATCACTAGATTCCAAATAATTTTCCAAATTATTTATTTTCCAAAATATCTTTACAAGATATAAAATTTCAACTTCAAAATAAATCAATATTTATTTTTTTAACAAATTCCCTTTCACATATAAATTCCATAATGAATTAATATCTCAAAATATCCATGCATATACGATTTCAATTATTCATTTCAATTTATCTTCAAAAGATAAATTCTATAAATTCACTTCATATTGGAAAACATTTCCATACTTATCAAAAATAAGTAATCGACAAATCTTTTTATTTTCAACCTTTGAAAATATTCAATATACTTAAATCGAATTAAGTATATTATTCATTCTTTAAGGGAAATCATTCTCTTAAACATTTTTATTTGGGCCAAAACGAATGTTGCGTAAAACATCGTTACACGTCCCAAAATCACTAGTATAGGGATTCGAAATTAAATAGATATATAAATCCCAATACTATACAACCCATTTCCTTTCGGAAATCATTTACTATAACAACAGTGTTATAGTCCACCATTTCCTTTTATTTCTCGAAAACGTCTATTTCAACAATAAATGTTGAAATCTATGATGTCGAATCTCAACATCTTTTAAAACATCGTTAGATCGTTTTAATTCTGTTTAAAACACCAAATTTAAAACAATTTCTTTAACGTGTTATTCACTATTCAAAAACGTGAATAAACTTCGTTAACAAATTTCATCCTTTTATTCATTTTAATTCAAAGGATTATTCACTATTCAAAAATGTGAATATAACTCCCTCTATAGGTTTCAACAAATTTTCTCGTCAAAATAAATCATTTGCAAATTTATAAAACAACGTTTATAAATTCCATTTCTAATTATTTATAAAAACTTCCTTTTTATAAATTCCTTTATTAACCTATTCCAGTTTATAACTAAATTATAAACTACAAGTTCATATTATAAGTTAATTACTTATAAAACGATTATTTTACAAAATCGTTCATTTAACTTCCCAAATTATAAATCTTATAACTTATAAGATTCATTTATTTAACCAAATCTATTCTTCAAATAATTTCACCAAATTTATAAATCTTACTATTTATAAATTTCATTTATAACTTCACAGTTTATAATTCCATAAATTTCATTCTATTATGAAATTCATTCTCACATCATTCAAACATTTATAAAAACTTGTTTTATAATGTCTATATTCCAATTTATAAATTTCCATTTATAAATCTCTTAATATAAATCAGTTTATATTATTATTCTAAAACGTCTTTAAATTCCTTTATAATTTCATCATTTCGATTTATAAAATAATCAAATTTTATAAATCCTATATTTAAACTTTTATCATATATTCAAAAATCCAATCTAAATTATTTTATAAAATCATTGGTTCATATTTCTCAAAAATCGACTTTTAATCGTATTTCTAAAAATCAGCTTTTTTTAACTATATTTCACAAAAACCATAATTTTTATAACTTTAAAAATTATAACGTTTATTTATTTATAATGGATCAATTCCAAAAATATAGTATATTTTCAAAATCACTTTTAAAATCATTTTAAAATCCCAAAATCTGGGTCCAATGATGCTACACACCAAATAGTCAATCACGACTAACAACGATATCATATATCGATATGATAATCCATCAAATATCAAAATATCTGAAATTAAATAAATACTGTTGAGGAATCCAGTTGGATCCCTCCAACCTGTTTCCTGCATCCAAAAACATTAGCACAATACCAATTTCGCTCCAGTACGAAATTATCGCGGTACATGTTTTTAATAAATATTATCCGCTTAATAACGGCGTAATAGGGTCTCATCCGCTAAACAAAAAATGCGGGAAATCAATCAACTGCAATATATACATATGCCAATATATATATATTGATATTATATATAATACCAATTTCACTGTTTATGAAATATTCGCGGTATATGTTTATATTAAATAACATCCGCTTACTAACGGCGCATAATGTCTATTTTAACAATCAATAGATATTATCATCATTCATACATGCATTCAAATATTTTAAATCTAACTATTTAAAATAAAATCGAAATCTATTCGATTGAGTGAGAAATTCTCACCTTGGTTTTAATTTCCGTTTTAGCTTTTATTTCGAATAAAATTAAACGCGCGTTTAATTTTACCCGAAATTCTCACTAACTCCAAACGACTCCAAACCAAATCCATCGCGTAGTGCTCGTCCATACGATTCCAACGCAACTGAGTTTGCATTTTTTCGACCTCGTATGAAAAAGTTATGCATTTTACAAGATTGTACACGTTTTTAATAACTTAAATCACACATAACTAACTAATTTATAACCTAAAGCAATCCAGGCCCTCAGATCTTGCTCCAAGCCATCTCCACCGTCCTTTGTTTCATCTTCCACTCTCGTTCAAGCTACAGGCATTAGCCGTCACCTTGAACCCATGACTTCATTTCTAGGGTTTAATTATGCTCTCACCTCACTTGATATTAACACGATCAGGATACACCAACGCGAAGCCCATCTCCTCCACCATGTTCGGCCCCCACCCCATGAAGCTCGGCCCCCTATTCCACCCTGTAGGGCGTGCGCACCTGACCACGAACGCCCCCCCCTAGACGCCACCACATCGCTCCGTTTTACATCACAGCCGTTGGATCTTGAGATCTCGACGTGCTCTTCATCTTTCATGTTGGGAGTTTCGTCTAATAGTCGACGGATTTGGAGATTTGGAGGGAGGAAGGTGGGTGTTTTCTGGCCATTGGTTAATAAGTGGCGGCTGTAACATAGAATTAGGGTTTTGAATGTTATTTTTTTTTTAGTTTGTGAATGGTGCTATTTATAAGAACGAGCAAGCGTAAACACTATTCATCCCGGGAATTCCGAACTCCGATTTAGACGCCGTAACCAGCGTACCTAGGGTTTATCCCGCGTTCCGGACACAATGGAACAGGTTTCGGAAGCTAATTCGGAAGTATGTGCGAGTTATGGCTGAAAACGTTCAATTTAAATTAAACCGATTTAAATCGATTTCTAGGCGTTTTAATTTGTACCGGACAAACGGTAAATCCAAACGACTTGAAATTTGAAACCTTACAATAATATCACATTACGGATCCGATGAAACTGGTTTCGTCGAAATCCGAGACTTTTTGAAAAATGGCTATTTTGACTCGCCAAATTTAAATTAAAAATAATTCGATGCGTTTCGAGCTGCCACGATCAAACGATAACTCCGATTGACACGAAATTTGAAATCCGGTAATAACTAACTATTACGGATCCAATGAAACTGGTTTCGTTCAATTCTGAGACTGTTCAAAAATTGGCTATTTTACAGTCGATTATTTAATATTAAAATATTCAATTTTCACAAATTAACTTTTAATTCGATTTTAAAAGTTCTAAAATATTTCTATAACTCCAGTATGATTAAATAAAATTTTCCAAATTATTTTCAATCATATTTAACTCAATTTTCAATTATTTCCATAATTTCACATATTAAATTATCGATTTAATTATTCAATTAAATCCAATAATTCAAATAAAAATTTATTTGACTTATAAATTCACTTATTAATATTTAAAATTAATAAAATATTCAAATTTAAATTTATAAAAATTCTGGGTCGTTACATGGGGTGCGGCCAGGATTTGCAGTGGAGGGATCCTACGGCTTGGATTCAATCTAGGTTTAGAAATGTTAAAAAAAATGTTGTAATTATATACATAAAATCGTGTACAAACTTCAAAAATTCATAACTTTTTCATACGAGGTCGAAAACGCGCGAAACCAGTTGCGTTGGAATCGTATGAACGAGCACTACGCGATGGAGCTGATTTGGAGACGATTGGAGTCAATGAAAATTTCAGGTAAAATTAAACGCGCGTTTAATTTTATTCGAAATAAATCGCTAAAACGGAAATAAAACCAAGGTGAGAACTTCTCACTCAATTGAATCAGTTTCGATTTTATTTTAAATAGTTAGATTTAAAATATTTGAATGCATGTTTGAATGTTGATTGATATCTATTGATTGTTAAAATAGACATTATACGCCGTTAGTAAGCGGATGTTATTTATTAAAAACATATACCGCGAATATTTCATAAACAGTGAAATTGGTATTATATATAATATCAATATATATATATTGGCATATGTATATATTGGAGTTGTTGATTTCCCACATTTTTTGTTTAGCGAATGAGACCATATTGCGCCGTTATTAAGCGGATAATATTTAATAATCCCATATACTGCGATAATTTCGTACTAGAGCGAAATAGGTATTGTGCTAATGTTTGTGGATGCAGGAAAACAGGTTGGAGGGATCCAACTGGATTCCTCAACAGTATTTATTTGATTTCAGATATTTTGATATTTGATGGACTATCATATCGATATATGATGTCGTTGTAGTCGTGATTGACTATTTGGTGTGTAGCATCATTGGACCAAGTTTTGGAATTTTAAAATGATTTATATAGTGATTTTTTTGAAAATATACTATATGTTAGGAATTGATTCATTTTAAATAAATAAACGTTATAATTTTTAAAGTTATAAAAATTATGATTTTTGAGAAATATAGTTAGAAAAACTGATTTTTGAGAATATGATGCTAATGATTTTATAAAATAGTTTAATCGGGATTTTAGAATTTATTGTGAAAAGTTTAAATATAAGATTTATAAAATTTAATTATTTTATGAATCAAAATGGTGAAATAATAGAGGAGATTTACGACGTTTTAAAAGAATAATATAAATTGAATTATATTTAGAGATTTATAAATGGATATTTATAAATTGAAATATGGACATTTTAAAACGAGTTTTTATAAGTGTTCGAATGAAGTGAAAATGAATTTCATAATTGAATGAAATTTATAGAATTATAAACGGTGAAGTTATTTGAAGAATAGATTTGGTTAAATAAATGGATCTTATAAGTTATAAGATTTATGGTTTGGAAAGTCTTTAGAGGAACGATTTTGTAAAATAATCGTTTTATAAACATTTGACTTATAATATGAACTTTTAGTTTATAATTGAGTTATAAACTGGAATATGTTAATAAAAGAATTTATAAAAAGGAAGTTTTTATAAATAAATAGAAATGGAATTTATAAACGTTGTTTTATAAATTCGCAAATGACTTATTTTGATAAGTAAATTGTTGAAACCTATTAATGGAGTTATATTCACGTTTTTGAATAGTGAATAATCCTTTGAAATAAAATGAATATAAGTGATGAAAGTTGTTAACGAAATATATTCACGTTTCTGAATAGTGAATAATATGTTAAAGAAATTGTTTTGAATGTGATATTTGAAATAGAATTAAAACGATCTAACGAAGTTTTAAAATGTGTTGAGATTCGAAACCATAGATTTCAACATTTATTGTTGAAATAGACGTTTTCGAGAAATAGAAGGAGATGATGGACTATAACACTGTTGTTATAGTAAATGATTTCCGAAAGGAAATGTTTCGTATAGTATTGGGATTTATATATCTATTTTAATTTCGAATCCCTATACTAGTGATTTTGGGTTGTCGTAACGATGTTTTACGTAACATTCGTTTTGGCCCAAATAAATATGTTTAAGAGAATGATTTCCTTAAAGAATGAAATATATACTTAATCTCGATTTAAGTATATTGAATATTTTCTAAGTGTTGAAAATAAATAAAATCTGTGAATTACTTATTAAATAAGTATGGAAATGTTTTTACAATATAAAGTGAATATTTGAGAATTTATCTTTTTGAAGATAAATTGAAAATGAATATTATAAATCGAATTGAAGTCGTATATTCATTAATACTTTGGAATGTAAATTCACTATTGAATTTATAAAAGAAAGTGGAATTTGTTTAAGAATAAATATTTGATTTATTTTTGAAGTGTGAAATTTTATATCTTGTAAAGATATTTTTGAAAAATAAATAATTTGGAAAATTATTTGGAATCTGGTGATGTGTGCATATCCAGTGATAGTTCAATAACCGACTATCAATATTTCCCTTTGAATGGGTATTTGATGTGATTTGTTTGAATGTGAATGCTACACTTATTTTTGAATAAGCGCTCACTATTCGGGTTAACCGGGAAAGGACCATGGGGTCGTATAACCCATTCCGAATATGTGATACGTCGTTATGAATTGCATTTGAAGATCGGTGTTGAAGACCCGGTATTTGCGAGAGCGATAGGATGACCTGTCGATTTACTCTGCACCGAGTTGCTCCAGTATAGAGTTCTCCATATATGATGGTGAATCCGATCAGGATTGTGAATATCCGGATTGCAAGGACTTCTTTGTAAGTGCCTTCGGTTTTGTTCGATCCCGGAACAAACTTGTATGGATTGTATGTCTGACATTACAAGTTGAGATATAAAGCCGATTTCATTCAAATATATTTCTGTTGGTGGCGGAGAATTTATTCTTTTAGCTTAACACCCTTCTCTGAGACGTATAAGCTCAGAGGTTATATAGTTGAAGTTATCAGCGATATATTCCCAATTTGGTAATGTGACATGCTGAGTGTTGCTGAAATGATCATTGTGTTGATTATTGTGATAGGATCGTTTATTTGATCGTCTATCTTGGTGATCATTGTGTTGATCATTTGTTGACCCAAAGCATGGCTTTTGTATAAAGTATGTTTTTGTGGACGTGACTTCGTCGAGCCTCACACCCCGGAAATGGTCAAAACAGGAAAGACGCGGCAAGGTTATGAGGGGTAGCACCCTTTAGGGTATGTACATTTCCTTCTGGATAGAGGTGGTATCATGGTATGGAGCCCAGATATTTAACCTATGTGGTTACTACGAATTTATTACTTTGTGGTTGTTGGCTATCGGGATCCCGTGAGAAAGGTCGTTTACGATCGGGGAATGGCGTGATCGTGTCAGTAGTTACCCAGTTAGGGGTAACCCGGCCTTGTGTTGGCAGAGTTCCGGTTTGGTTCTCGGGGATGTCTTTCCAGAGACATTCTCATGTGGCAATGGGAAGTTCCTTGGCCTGACCATTTGTTGGAAATCCAATTCCCAATACGAAACTTGTACGGTATTAGTTGTAGAACCTGCCATTCACTTATGGTGGTCACCACTGTTTGGATGGTAGCTATAGTAGACATAGTTCGAAATGTCTATGTTGGCTAAGATTTATATTCTACTTTCGAAATGAATTTTTCCTACACTATGCACTAGTAATAATATCAAATGTTATTTTAAATGCGTATCAAGCATCTTTGACTATCATAAGGAGAAATCTCCTCCGATTCTGCGTTTGCATTGTGTGTGTGTGCGGGAGGCCTTATGGTAGTCTCATTTTTAAAAGCATTGCGAATTGAAATAAAAATATTCCTCTATTTTGATTTTTAAGATAAATAAACTGTTTTGAGTTCTCACACCAGTCACATGACTGATTTGGAGTTTATTGTTTTCCTTCCGAAACTCTGGGTGCCCACCAATTTCCACACGGGCAGTCAAGAGTTAGGTTTATCAGGATATTCTGTATATTCTGGAGTTGCTGGAGGCAAGCTGGATGGCATGGCGTATTACTATTTCTTTTTCCGCTGCACTATTTGTTGTTGTTGTACACTCTGATGATATGATGTAATGAAATGTAATGTATAAAATGTAATAACTGATAGTTCTTTGTTTAAAGATTATTTATTTATTATTATATGTTGTTCCGCTGCGAATTGTGAGATTCTGATGTTGTTCTGTTGTTTTCTGTTCCGTCCTATTTTCTTCTGTTTTTCTATTTTCTCTTTCTGTTTTATCTTCTATGTTCTCTATTCTCTAATCTCTATCTTAAAATTTTCTATCTTCTCTCCTCCCTATTTTCTATCTTTTTCTCTTCTCTTTTCTTAAATTCTTTTTCTTAAAACCATAACATTTCGGGTTTTTGGCCTTCGATTTCTCGGCAGTCGATAAAGTGAGTATCGATGCTGAATTTTCGAAAGTCGGAAATTCCCGTTTGTTACATTTGGTATCAGAGCTTATGGTTAAGCGACAACCATGGTTCTGTTGGGTATTTCTCAATAGAGATAGAGTCAGTAGTACTCTAGATTGAGTTGAGTGTAATAATAGCTATGAGAGCGTATTTGTTAGTGAATATATAAAATTGTTTTATATTGTGATGATTGGTTTGTTGAGTGGCATATGAACTTTCGTCAGCGTGGTCCGCAAGACTATGCCGAAGGGGTTTCTAAACACTTGAATAGAACAATTCGACACAATATTGTTTTTAAATTGGGTAAATGAAATAATTTTACTTTGATTATATTTTATATATAAAGAAATAATTTTTCAGAATTATTAAAGTGAATATAAGTTGATTGTTTAGTTGTTTGAATAATCTAAATTGAGGAATAATTGTATAAGCAAAAGAATTATAAGAATGAAATTATAATTAAAGTGATTTACAATTGTGATTAAACTTATATATATAAGAAGTGAAACTATATGAATATATTTATGAATATGAGTTATAAATAAAAATGAATTTAAAGTTAAATGGAATATAACTTAAGTGTTGTTGAATGGAATTGATTTGGGTATCGAAGTAAATAATCAAGTGGATTAAATAAATGTGAACTTAAGTTATATAAATGAAATTCAACTTTGAAATTGAATTGAATTAATGGATTAAATGTTAATCAATTGAATGTGAATTAAGTTGATATGAAATAACGAATATACATTGGTTGTTATTTGATTGTTAATTGATTGTATATAATTCATTAAGTGTTAATGAAATTGAAAGTTAAATTAATTGAAATTCAATTGGAAGTTAAGTGAATCTTAAATAAAATTGAATTTGATTTAGAAGTGAACCAACTTGAATATGAATTAGTGAATATAAACTAATTGAAAATAAATGTTAGAAACATCCAATGTAAATGAATCAAATGTGATTAAATTGAAAACCAATTCATTGAATATTAATGAGAATATGAATGAATATTGATTTGTTATGGATGATAGTTGGTTGATGGTTGAATATATTGCTTTTCATACATTTGCTATGTTGGCATATATAGTTATTATGTTGCTATATGTTGTATATTGAGATTATTGTCATATATGCATGTTCTCATGTTGTTTGTTGAGTAATTAGTAGGTGCAGATCGCGTTTGCTTCGCATTTGGAGCTCGCTTTCGCGCTATATTAGCCGTATATGCTTGCTAATAAAATATAAGGTACATATCTCGGATTACATATCGTACTTTTACACTTTTTTCCCTGCGGGATGCCTCATTACTTGATGAGATGTATATTTGTGATATATATACTGTCATTTTTTTTCGGATCGAGCCGCGCAAAGGAGACTATGGCGAATTTTTTCGAAAATTTAAGGCGTTAGAAAAATTTTGAGAAAATTTGAAATTTTTTGAAAACTTTAACTTTGATTTTGAATTGAAAGTTAAATGATATAGTTTGTTTTTGAAAAGATAACTAAGTATGATTTAGAAAACTTAGTAAAGATTTGTAAGAAGTTTGACTATGAATTTTGGAAAATTAATAGATTCTATAATTTTTCTTACTTATAATTTCGAGGACGAAATTCTTTTAAGTGGGGAAGATTGTAACGACCCAGAATTTTTAGAAATTAAAATATGAATATTTAATTAATTTTAAATATTAAAAAGTGAATTTATAAGTCGAATAAATTTTATTTTGAATTTTTGGATTTAATTGAATAATTAAATCGATAATTTAATACGTTAAATTATGGAAATAATTGAAAATTGGGTTAAATATGATTGAAAATGATTTGTAAAATTTTATTTTATCATATGGAAGTTAGAATGATATTTTAGAACTTTTAAAATCGAATTAAAAGTTAATTTGTGAAAATTGAATATTTTAATATTTAAATCGACTAGTGAAAATAGTCAATTTTTGAACAGTCTCAGAATTGAACGAAACCAGTTCCATTGGATCCGTAATAGTTAGTTATTACCGGATTTCAATTTTCGTGTCAATGTGAGTTATCGTTTGAGCGTGGCAGCTCGAAACGCATCGAATCGTTTTTAATTTAAATTTGGCGAGTTAAAATAGCCATTTTTCAAAAAGTCTCGGATTTCGACGAAACCAGTTTCATCGGATCCGTAATGTGATATTATTGTAAGGTTTCAAATTTCAAGTCAATTGGATTTACCGTTTGTCCTGTACAAATTAAAACGCCTAGAAAATCGCTTAAATCGGTTTAATTCAAATTGAGCGTTTGTAGCCATAACTCGCACAGATGTCCGAATTAGCTTCCGAAACCTGTTCCATTGTGTCCGGAACGCGGGATAAACCCTAGGAACGTCAGTTTCGGCGCGTAAATCGGAGTTCTGGAAAATCGGATGAATAGTGTTCGATTTTCTTCTATAAATAGCACCACCATCTTCATAATTTAGAAAAAAAATAAAAAAACCTAATAAAACCCTAGCCGCCTCTTTTGTATCAATGGCCAGAAATTGATTTCACTTCCCCCTCAATCTCTCTCAATTTACAAAGATTTAGCCAAGGTGTTCAACACGAAGGTTGGAGAGCACGACGAGAGCTTTCAATCCATACGGATATGATCGCGTATGGAGTTGTATTTCGTGTGAAAATAGGCCGCGTCCTCTTCTACTTGCGCATGGTTTTCCATGCTAGGGGGGGGTGCCGAGCTTCCTATGGTTATGGCCGAGCATAGGGGAGGGTTAGAGCTTCAAGATGGAAGTCATTGATCGAGGTGGTTGTCGTCGTAGTGATCGATAAATTTAACCCTAGTATTGGTAAATGGGTTCGGCTATGGTTCTTCAACCTGGAGATAATACGCGTGTGAGAAGAAGGTGGGGTGCGGCCAGGATTTGCAGTGGAGGGATCCTACGGCTTGGATTCAATCTAGGTTTAGAAATGTTAAAAAAAAATGTTGTAATTATATATATAAAATCGTGTACAAACTTCAAAAATTCATAACTTTTTCATACGAGGTCGAAAACGCGGGAAACCAGTTGCGTTGGAATCGTATGGAAGAGCACTACGCGATGGAGCTGATTTGGAGATGATTGGAGTCAATGAAAATTTCAGGTAAAATTAAACGCGCGTTTAATTTTATTCGAAATAAATCGCTAAAACGGAAATAAAACCAAGGTGAGAACTTCTCACTTAATCGAATCAGTTTCGATTTTATTTTAAATAGTTAGATTTAAAATATTTGAATGCATGTTTGAATGTTGATTGATATCTATTGATTGTTAAAATAGACATTATACGCCGTTAGTAAGCGGATGTTATTTATTAAAAACATATACCGCGAATATTTCATAAACAGTGAAATTGGTATTATATATAATATCAATATATATATATTGGCATATGTATATATTGGAGTTTTTGATTTCCCGCATTTTTTGTTTAGCGGATGAGACCCTATTGCGCCGTTATTAAGCGGATAATATTTAATAATCCCATATACCGCGATAATTTCGTACTGGAGCGAAATTGGTATTGTGCTAATGTTTGTGGATGCAGGAAAACAGGTTGGAGGGATCCAACTGGATTCCTCAACAGTATTTATTTGATTTCAGATATTTTGATATTTGATGGACTATCATATCGATATATGATGTCGTTGTAGTCGTGATTGACTATTTGGTGTGTAGCATCATTGGACCAAGTTTTGGAATTTTAAAATTATTTATAAAGTGATTTTTTTGAAAATATACTATATGTTTGGAATTGATTCATTTTAAATAAATAAACGTTATAATTTTTAAAGTTATAAAAATTATGATTTTTGAGAAATATAGTTAGAAAAACTGATTTTTGAGAATATGATGCTAATGATTTTATAAAATAGTTTAATCGGGATTTTAGAATTTATTGTGAAAAGTTTAAATATAAGATTTATAAAATTTAATTATTTTATGAATCAAAATGGTGAAATAATAAAGGAGATTTAAGACGTTTTAAAAGAATAATATAAATTGAATTATATTTAGAGATTTATAAATGGATATTTATAAATTGAAATATGGACATTTTAAAACGAGTTTTTATAAGTGTTTGAATGAAGTGAAAATGAATTTCATAATTGAATGAAATTTATAGAATTATAAACGGTGAAGTTATTTGAAGAATAGATTTGGTTAAATAAATGAATCTTATAAGTTATAAGATTTATGGTTTGGAAAGTCTTTAGAGGAACGATTTTGTAAAATAATCGTTTTATAAACATTTGACTTATAATATGAACTTTTAGTTTATAATTGAGTTATAAACTGGAATATGTTAATAAAAGAATTTATAAAAAGGAAGTTTTTATAAATAAATAGAAATGGAATTTATAAACGTTGTTTTATAAATTCGCAAATGACTTATTTTGATAAGTAAATTGTTGAAACCTATTAATGGAGTTATATTCACGTTTTTGAATAGTGAATAATCCTTTGAAATAAAATGAATAGAAGTGATGAAAGTTGTTAACGAAATATATTCACGTTTCTGAATAGTGAATAATATGTTAAAGAAATTGTTTTGAATGTGATATTTGAAATAGAATTAAAACGATCTAACGAAGTTTTAAAATGTGTTGAGATTCGAAACCATAGATTTCAACATTTATTGTTGAAATAGACGTTTTCGAGAAATAGAAGGAGATGATGGACTATAACACTGTTGTTATAGTAAATGATTTCCGAAAGGAAATGTTTCGTATAGTATTGGGATTTATATATCTATTTTAATTTCGAATCGCTATACTAGTGATTTTGGGTTGTCGTAACGATGTTTTACGTAACATTCGTTTTGGCCCAAATAAATATGTTTAAGAGAATGATTTCCTTAAAGAATGAAATATATACTTAATCTCGATTTAAGTATATTGAATATTTTCTAAGTGTTGAAAATAAATAAAATCTGTGAATTACTTATTAAATAAGTATGGAAATGTTTTTTTTCCAATATAAAGTGAATATTTGAGAATTTATCTTTTTGAAGATAAATTGAAAATGAATATTATAAATCGAATTGAAGTCGTATATTCATTAATACTTTGGAATGTAAATTCACTATTGAATTTATAAAAGAAAGTGGAATTTGTTTAAGAATAAATATTTGATTTATTTTTGAAGTGTGAAATTTTATATCTTGTAAAGATATTTTTGGAAAATAAATAATTTGGAAAATTATTTGGAATCTGGTGATGTGTGCATATCCAGTGATAGTTTAATAACCGACTATCAATATTTCCCTTTGAATGGGTATTTGATGTGATTTGTTTGAATGTGAATGCTACACTTATTTTTGAATAAGCGCCCACTATTCGGGTTAACCGGGAAAGGACCATGGGGTCGTATAACCCATTCCGAATATGTGATACGTCGTTATGAATTGCATTTGAAGATCGGTGTTGAAGACCCGGTATTTGCGAGAGCGATAGGATGACCTGTCGATTTACTCTGCACCGAGTTGCTCCGGTATAGAGTTCTCCATATGTGATGGTGAATCCGATCAGGATTGTGAATATCCGGATTGCAAGGACTTCTTTGTAAGTGTCTTCAGTATTGTTCGGTCCCGGAACAAACTTGTATGGATTGTATGTCTGACATTACAAGTTGAGATATAAAGCCGATTTCATTCAAATATATTTCTGTTGGTGGCGGAGAATTTATTCTTTTAGCTTAACACCCTTCTCTGAGACGTATAAGCTCAGAGGTTATATAGTTGAAGTTATCAGCGATATATTCCCAATTTGGTAATGTGACATGCTGAGTGTTGCTGAAATGATCATTGTGTTGATTATTGTGATAGGATCGTTTATTTGATCGTCTATCTTGGTGATCATTGTGTTGATCATTTGTTGACCCAAAGCATGGCTTTTGTATAAAGTATGTTTTTGTGGACGTGACTTCGTCGAGCCTCACACCCCGGAAATGGTCAAAACAGGAAAGATGCGGCAAGGTTATGAGGGGTAGCACCCTTTAGGGTATGTACATTTCCTTCTATATAGAGGTAGTATCATGGTATGAAGCCCAGATATTTAACCTATGTGGTTACTACGAATTTATTACTTTGTGGTTGTTGGCTATCGGGATCCCGTGAGAAAGGTCGTTTACGATCGGGGAATGGCGTGCTCGTGTCAGTAGTTACCCAGTTAGGGGTAACTCGGCCTTGTGTTGGCAGAGTTCCGGTTTGGTTCTCGGGGATGTCTTTCCAGAGACATTCTCATGTGGCAATGGGAAGTTCCTTGGCCTGACCATTTGTTGGAAATCCAATTCCCAATACGAAACTTGTATGGTATTAGTTGTAGAACCTGCCATTCACTTATGGTGGTCACCACTGTTTGGATGGTAGCTATAGTAGGCATAGTTCGAAATGTCTATGTTGGCTAAGATTTATATTCTACTTTCGAAATGAATTTTTCCTACACTATGCACTAGTAATAATATCAAATGTTATTTTAAATGCGTATCAAGCATCTTTGACTATCATAAGGAGAAATCTCCTCCGATTCTGCGTTTGCATTGTGTGTGTGTGCGGGAGGCCTTATGGTAGTCTCATTTTTAAAAGCATTGCGAATTGAAATAAAAATATTCCTCTATTTTGATTTTTAAGATAAATAAACTGTTTTGAGTTCTCACACCAGTCACATGACTGACTTGGAGTTTATTGTTTTCCTTCCTAAACTCCGGGTGCCCACCAATTTCCACACGGGCAGTCAAGAGTTAGGTTTATCAGGATATTCTGGATATTCTGGAGTTGCTGGAGGCAAGCTGGATGGCATGGCGTATTACTATTTCTTTTTCCGCTGCACTATTTGTTGTTGTTGTTGTACACTCTGATGATATGATGTAATGAAATGTAATGTATAAAATGTAATAACTGATAGTTCTTTGTTTAAAGATTATTCATTTATTATTATATGTTGTTCCGCTGCGAATTGTGAGATTTTGATGTTGTTCTGTTGTTTTCTGTTCCGTCCTATTTTCTTCTGTTTTTCTATTTTCTCTTTCTGTTCTATCTTCTATGTTCTCTATTCACTAATCTCTATCTTAAAATTTTCTATCTTCTCTCCTCCCTATTTTCTATATTTTTCTCTTCTCTTTTCTTAAATTCTTTTTCTTAAAACCATAACATTTCGGGGTTTTGGCCTTCGATTTCTCGGCAGTCGATAAAGTGAGTATCGATGTTGAATTTTCGAAAGTCGGAAATTCCCGTTTGTTACACATAGAGTGCCTCGAAAGGTGCCATACCAATACTAGATTGGAAGCTATTATTATAGGAAAATTCATCAAGAGGAATATGATCTTCCCAGCCTCCACTGAAATCAAGCACACAAGCACGCAGAAGACCTTCAAGAGTTCGATTCACATGCTCGGTTTGCCCATCGGACTGAGGAAGATAAGCGGTGCTAAAATTAAGCTTCGTTCCTAAAGCTTTTTGAAGACTCTTCCAGAATCCACTAGTAAACAATGGATCACGATCACTAACAATAGAAGTAGGAAGTCCATGTAATTTAACAATCTCTTTAACAAAGAGTTTGGCCAAAAGAGGAACGGTTCGGTTAGACCGAACGGGAATAAAATGGGCAGATTTAATAAGTCTATCAACTACAACCATAAACTATCATGACTCGAACGAGAACGGGGAAGGCCATCTATAAAATCCATGGAAATTTGGTCCCACTTCCAAACTGGAATTTCTAAAGGTTGCAATAACCCACCGGGCCTTTGATGTTCGGCTTTAACGAGTTGGCAAGTCATGCAACACTTAACGAAGTTAGCGATGTCAAGTTTCATTCCTTCCCAATAATAAAGTCGCTTCATATCCGCGTACATTTTACTACTACCAGGATGAATGATAAATTTAGAACGATGTGAATCTTCTAAAATATCTTTATGAAGATCACTATTATTTGGCACGATAAGTCTACTAAATTTCCAAATGCCGCCACGAGAATCGATATCAAAGTCTTTCAAACCATCACTATCAATTTTATCCTTAATATTTTGGCCAAGAAGATCCAATTCGGGATCTAGCCTTTGAGCTTCAAGAATGCGGACTAAAAGAGAAGGATGAGCCTCAAGGCTACATAAAACAAATGATGAGCATAAATCGGATACGCAGTCTCGAATCTCACAAGTGGATAAGATCTCGAGATCGTTCCATTCAGATATCATCATAGAAACAACTGCTTGTTGCTTACGGCTAAGAGCATCGACGACACGATTACCCTTACCGGGTGTATAAAGAATATCAAGATCATAAGGAGCAAGGAACTCGATCCAACGTTGTTGACGCAAATTAAGTTCCTTTTGAGAAAATAAATACCTCAAAGACTTATGATCGGTATAAATAATAAATTTCTCTTCCAATAGATAATGACGCCAAATCCGAAGAGCGAAAACAATTGCCGCGAGTTCTAAATCATGTGTGGCATATCTAGTCTCGGCCGACTTCAATTTCCTAGAAGCATAAGCAATAACACGTTCTTTTTGCACAAGAACGGCACCGAAAACAATGCAAATAGCATCGGTATAAACAATAAAATCTTGGTTCCCATCGGGAATCACAAGAACAGGAGCATCGGAAAGGAGTTCTTTTAATTTCTGGAAAGAAGTTTCACATTTGTCCGACCAAATGTATTTAACTCCCTTCTTAGTCAAGCCAGTAAGAGGCACGGCAATCTTAGAAAAGTCTTTAATAAAACGACGGTAATAGCCCGCCAATCCGAGAAAACTACAAATCTCTGTCACACTCTCCGGTCTCTTCCAATCTTGAATCGCTTCAATCTTTGAAGGATCCACGTAAATTCCGGATTTGAAAATAATATGACCGAGAAACTTCACACGAGATCGCCAAAAGTGGCATTTAGAAAATTTTGCTTTTAAATGATTACTCCTAAGAGTTTCCAACACAATCCGAAGATGCTTTTCATGTTCCTCCTCGGTTTTTGAATACGCAAGGATATCATCAATGAAGATGAGAACAAATCGATCGAGAAAATCCTTGAAAACTCGATCCATAAGGTCAACGAAATAAGCCGGAGCATTCGTTAAACCAAATGGCATAACAAGCCATTCATAAGATCCATAACGGGTACGGAACGATGTCAAAGGAATGTTATCCTCTGCAATACGAAGCTGATGAAAACCGGTAGCCAAGTCCAATTGTGAAAAGACTCTAGCACCGCTAAGTTGGTCAAATAGATCATCAATCCGAGGTAAAGGATATTTATTTTTGATAGTAAGATCATTAAGCTTGCAGTAGTCAATGCAAAGTCTAAGTGTACCATCGGATTTCTTCACGAAAATAGCCGAAGCTCCCCAAGGCGAGGAACTAGAGCGAATAAATTGCTTTGTCGCCAATTCGGATAATTGTTTGCACATCTCCTCATTCTCCTTATTAGACATGCGATAAGGAGGAAGTGTAATAGGTTGAGCTGTAGGGATAAGATTAATTTTGAAATTAATTGCTCTCTTAGGTGGCAATCCTAAAACGGGCTCAAATATGTCGAAAAATTCACGAACAACGTGAATAAGAGCAATGACATCTTCCTCATCATTATTATCGTCATCATGAGGATTTAAAGAATATAAAGATGCAGTCAAAGAAGAATCTGAATCTTTAAGAATAATAGCAATCTGCTTTATAGATTGCGGGTGTCGGAGATAAATAGTCCGCTCGAGACATAGGATATGAGCTTCATAACACTTAAGCCAATCCATTCCCAAAATCATTCCAAAGCCTAAATAACGCATGACATGCAAGTCGGCTGGGAAGGGAAAATCACACAAAATAATCTCCACATCTTTACAAAGCAAACTAAGAGTTGCGGATCCACCAACCGGATTCACAATTCTTAAAGAAGTCATTAAAGCAAAAACACTTAAACAAAAGGCATCGACAAGTTCCTTTGATATAAAAAAGTGGGATGCACCCGTATCAAAGAGAACTCGAATAGGTTGATCACGAAATATAATAATACCATCAAGGATAAAATGAGATATACCTTGACCATGAGATGTGTTGCCAGGGGCTTGAGCAACATTTAACTTTCCCCCATTCCTATTTTGAAGTTTGGGACATAGCTGCAGAAAATGGTCCGGACTTTGACAATAGCGACAATGACGGGGCTTTGAACACTTGTTCGCAAAATGGTCTCTGGAACCACAGTTAAAGCATTTCCCTTCAGTAGAGGAAAAAGTCTTCGCAGCAGGAGTTGCCTATTTACCCTTTTTACCGGGATAAGGGCCTTTGAATTTGTTCGGCCTCTTCTTGTTGTTGAAGTTTGGTTTGGAACCCACCACTTCAACATCACTTTTCCTATCCGCCTCTTCAAGACGAAGAGCGATATCAATGAGTTGGTCGAAAGGAACTTCTAATTTTAGAAGTAATGGCTTCTTGAGATTTTTGTTTAAGCCATAGACAAATCTTTGGTTCTTCTTCAATGGGGTGTTGATGTATTCAACCCCATATTTGGAAAGTGACTCGAAGGATGCAACATAATCAGTCACGGAGGCTTCACCCTGAACAAGGTCTATGAAACGTCGAGCCAATGTCACTTTCTCTGCTTCTGGCACGAATTTTAATTCAAAGCGTTCCCGGAATTGCTCCCAGGTGAGATCCACTTCATCAATCTCAGAAATAAGAAGTTCGTACCAGTCCAATGCTCTCTCTTGGAGCATACTAGAAGCCACCTGAACACGGTGAAGATCGACGAGATTCATGCGAATGAAGATTCGATCGCAGGTCCTCAACCATGCCTGGACCTCAATGATAGTTTTAGAACCTTTAAATGGCTTACCACCGAGGTTGGTGTAATCATTTCATAAACGTGCAAACCCAGATTTAGGATGAGTAGGTTCCGGATTAGAACCAGCTACTTGAGCATTCTTGACAAGGTCAAGAAGTTGTTGGGTAGTCATAAAAACTCCATCTTGGGGTGGAGCACTAGATGGTCCAGCTCTGGGACGACCAGGTCTAACCATTTCTCTTCCTTAAGAAAGAAAGAAGGAAGAAGAAGTAGGTTATTCACAAAATGGATATCAAGCAATCTTGATAGATAAAACAAGGAATCATAAAGAAAATAGGATGAATCGGTACGAAGACTCGAATTAAATCCTAAAGCACGACTCCTAAGATAGACTTAGGACGATGATCCTTGCTAAGTTATTCTACGTTGTTCTGAAATTTAGCTCTGATACCAAGCTGTGACGCCCACCTCTATACCCACGCTAGCCAAGAACACTACGAAATAATGCTGTCAACTAGCACGGAGAATAAGGCTGTTGAGGAGCGACCATCCGTGTAACATCTTCGTGCGAGCACCAATATGTCAAATAATATAGCATGCTAAGGAGGAAGTCCGACATACCCATACAAACTTAAGGCTATCACACGGTGGGAAACAAATATAGAAATAGACATAACATAAATCAGTCACAGATAATTCATATCACAAAAGCGGAAACAGATATGAATATTACACATAAAAGTGTATATCAGAGTAGTGGTCAAAAAGATCCACAATAATATAGAAGAATAGCAACACGTGCTATACAAAGGAATACAACTATGAGTCTATATCTCAAGTGTATACAACAAAAACTGCTAATCTAAATAGTTAGCCAAAAGTCAGAGTAGCAAATCCCAGAAGAGGAGTCAAACAAAAGCACCTGTAACATCTCGGTCTGACCCGAGTATTATTTATAAGAAAAATAATAAACGGATCAGTCTATCTATAAATATCAGATGACATGATATAAAGTAAAAGATATGGCATAAACATATAATATCCATAATGGCATACTACTATAAGCATGCAAATGATGATCAACAAAAGATCGTTCAATACCACAAGAATCTTCACAAAGATCCAAAAAGGGTTTCATACCCAAAACTTGTATTCACAACAAGTCAATGGCACACGAATTCACCAATGCACACAAATTGATAAATCATATCAATGAAAATCACTAAAATTGGTGAAGCATAAATTTCAGAATTCAACACACGAAATCCAGAAATCATAAAAAGGGGGGAGGCCTATCACATGAACGGGAGGATGAAAACTCACCAACATATGTATCACACAAACGAGACGCTATCTCATGGTAGCTAGCCATTAATTTTTGACACACGAACGGCCCGAAGACCATGGGGCGCTACCCCACATGTGTGAGTTGAAATCACACTGATGAGGTCTAGACTAACCTTGTAGACGATATGTGTGAGTCGAAATCACACAAATGGTGTCTAGTCTAACCTTGCAAACAAAGAGACATCGCACAATTGCTAGTCTAAATCATAAAATGATTGTCATGATCAAAGAGAAGTGTCAATTATAGCAAGCTAGTAAATATACGAGCTTAGCTTCATGTCCCATAATCACTAGCTTAACTTAAATATTTATGAACAAGTTGTAGATCTCCAATAGAAAATTGTCACAAGGGATTCAATCGAACAAGTCCAAGAATTAACCGACGAAGTAAACGCAAGCGTTTCATACCACTTGTTTTACTAAGTCGTTTAATTAGATTTCTCATCCGAGTGAGGTAAAGGTTTATATATACTAGTAGATTGGAAAACGGTTTAAGAAAAGAGCTTTGCTATTGAAAATAGAGTTGAAATCGTTTTGATGAAAGAGTTTTGATTTTTACTACTAATGTTGAAACCTTTATATTTTTAAAGTGACAAATCATAGAAATGATTGTAGAAACAATCAATCATCAAAATTCACATCCAAAGACGTGAATAGAATCCAAAGAAATCGATACCCAATCCATCAAAATGGATATTCTTAAAAATCACGAAGAAAATGTCATCAAAGTCGATAATAAGTGATAATAACAAAAGGGAATCAACACGAATCGATTAAAGTTGGAATTCTCAAGCAAATAGGCAAATAGGCAAAAAGAGTGCAGGTTCAGACGTCTGAAATCAAGGATTCAGACGTCTGAATCTGGAAAACAAAATATTTTCCAAAACAGAATCCAGACGTCTGAATCTTTGATTTCAGACGTCTGAAATATGCACTTTTTAGCCTATTTCCTTTCTGGTTCCAAACGAACCAATTCAGACGTCTGAAATATAGATTCAGACATCTGAATACTAGGGAATAAAAATTCCCAGTATAATATTCAGACGTCTGAATACTATGTTTCAGACGTCTGATTGAAGGGTTGAGGACACTCCCTTAACCTAGGCCAAAAGTGGCCAAACGGATACCGGAAGCGATCGAACGTGCGACGACGACTAAGGATTTACGTCTAGCGACAACCCAGCCATAACGGCTCTTCGATACGCCTCAAATATCAATGTCCAAATATCCATAAAAGAATTTTCATAGATTTTGATTTCAAAACATTAAAAATTGGAATATACACCGAATCAATCGAAACCAAAATCAATTGCACAAGAATAAGTGTTAGGAATTCATACCTAACAATCGAAGATAATTATAAACTAAGATGTGAGATAAAAATCTCACCTTTGAACCCAAACAAATGAACAAGAAGCTTGAAAGCAAAGGAGAATCAACCACTCTTCAAATCCAACTCAAGAAACTTGATTCTAAGCTTTAAAAGAAGAACATTCCCAAAGTAAGGTTTAGGAATTTATGAAATTAATAAGAGAATGAGTTGGAGAAGAAGAAGAGAAGGCTTACCAATGGGTTGTTCTATTAGTTTGGAGCTAGAGTTTGATTTGTAAAAGAAAACTAGGGTTTGGAGTTTTAATTTCCCATTCCACTCACCATTGTTGCTAAAGCTTGAGTGCTAGGAATTAGAAATGAAGTAATGAAGAGTTGGAGTGGAATTGGGACTGAATACATAAGTGGGGTTAATGGGCTCAGCTCAAACCAAAGCCCTAAGTGAAAAAGTAGCAAAATTCCACTAACTCCAAACATATCAAAGCTTATACTCAAAAAGATCGCAAACGGCATTTTGAACTCAATAGAAGTGGTCTCGAGTCCTAATTTGACCGTATGCAAAAAGTAGCTTTTCGGACTAAATTCCGAGTATCGATAAAATATTTAAATAAAATGTATTAAATATAAAAATCGATAAATGTGTGGGTTGTTACAGAATGATACTTGAGTTAGAACAAGAAGAATGCTTGGAAGCTTATAAAAGAAAAATTGACCAAGCTACCAAAACTAAAGAGCAAATGGGCCAAAAAATAGTCGATGTTATTGCGCAACTAGCTTCTTTACGTTCCGTGACAGAAGATGCGGGAATACATGTTGATCATTCAAATGGATATCTGTAGAACTCGAAAGAATATTTAATAATGATTACCGCACGCTTAGAGCGCCTGGCAATGGAAAGACGTGAGAGAAGGCCAACAGAGACACCAGTTATTCTTAACGTTTATGACTTGACCTCAACTAATCGTTTTTTGTTACTGGGCAGGCCTTGGGGCATTTCATTCTGGAGTGGAAGGTAATTTTGCACATGTTTTGTTTATTTTTATTTTCATTTATTGTTGCACCTAACTAAGCCTAGTTCACATTTCCATTATATAGGAACTAGTTGATGCAGTTATGGGGCTTCTTATTTTATTATCTATAGAATTATTGGTTTTGCATACATAATTTATATATATGAAATGTGACTAGAAAATTGTTGTTAACATGTTAAAAATAGTCATTTATTTAGCATAGAATTTACTAGATATTTAACTTAATAAAACAACTGCATTTTATCAATGTAAACTTAAGAGGATTTATCAACCAAGTAAAGAGATGATATTTAATCATGGTTAATATGAATTTTTTATTGTTACTTAGTAAAATATTGTAAAAAAAATTGTTATTATTTTAAGTTGTACTCTTAATGTTTGTATCTCAATTGTTGTAGAAACTTGTTTTAAAGTGTAAATTCTTTTGATCATTCCAAATTAATATTGTTACAGATCCAACATACCACATAAGTTTCCTTCAAAAGTGTTATTAACATTGGTTTGTGTGTATTATTACAATAGTTGTTCACATAGTATTTAGTAGTACATTCGATTGGTTAGTTGGTTCATATCATGATTACATCGAATACTAATGCTTACATAAAAAGAAAAATTTAAGGGAAGAAGTGCTTTCCTTGAAAATGCTTTGGTTTACCTATTTGAAAAAAAATCAAGGAAATTTAATTTATTTGAGTGACATTCAAGACATTAGTGTCTTATAGAGGATTTCCTACATTTGCTCACATTTCATGGAGTAGAGTATTCGTTTGGGGCAGCTGATTTTCCATCATGTGGTGTATTTGAAGTAGAACCCAAAAAATGTCTGAACTGCAAATTCAGGAAATCAATTATGGTTGGAACAACTTCCTATGATCCACTCCAGTTACGCTTATTCATGGACGTTCTTTCTTGCAACTACAGTGGTGATTCCTACAATCTATTTACAAAGAACTGTAACCATTTTAGCAAGGATGTTTACTTCAAATTAACTGGAAAATCAATTCCAAAATGGATCAATTGACTTGCTAAACTTGGTTCACGTTGTTGTTGCGTTTAAATGGCAGACAGCCATATAAGATGCAGGTTTGCTGTTTTATGTAAATATATATTTTTATCCATGGAATGTTTGATATTTGTGTGTACATCCATTTATGTAAATTTATTATGGAACATTGATGTTATAGCTCTTTTAATTTGAGTTATCTTATTTGAGATGTGCATGGTGCTTTGGAGTTACGATACTTAATTTGTGTTGTTTATTAATATATCAAATCTATTGTATGTTTTAGAAGAATATTTTTCATTTTCTAATTGAATTCTATAACCCTTCTTACCAGATCGTACGAAAGCTCCATAGTGTTAGTGAATTGTCAAAACTATTTGTAATAGTTATTGAGTATTTCAGATGTATAGAACCTTACTAATATATGAGAATGAACTAAGTCTTTTGGAAGATTTTTTTTTGAAATGGTACTTTATATACAACATATCATTGTAACAGCATATCACATGTCAATAAACGTTCGTATCACGCTAGGCAAGTTTCGAACTTGTGACCTCTCGCACCAAAGCCAAATCACTTAACCACTGGGACAATGGTGCTTGTCAAGGAAGATTATCTTTAGTAGCCTAGTGCCACTATCTCATATTTGGCTGAACTAAGAATTTCCTACAAATCTTAAATTTGTATTCAAAAATACCGGTAATAAATCCGTTTACACTATCTGTCAAAGGTTATAATTTTTTTCCACAACTGTTTTTAACCAAAAATTTCAGAATATTATTTTTAAAAACAATCTTTCACTAATAATAACTGTTATGATTCACATTACCTGAAACAACACGAATCATTTACGTTCAAAAAAAATCCAAAACAAGTTCAATTTCACACTATTTGTGGATTCAAAACTCTATTAAAAACATAACCAAATCCATAACGTATGCTACTAGGAGGACCGATACATATTGATCAAAAGAGATAAAGTCCTTGTGTCAAGCAAAAATCATCCCAACCGCCTGTCCAAAACTATAGATGTCTATGGTAAGTCTATATAGAAAGGCTTAAGGATACACCTCCGAATCGACCCAAACCTTTCAAGCATCTGCTCCTAATGGTACATGGGTGCACTAAAATAGTTACTTAACAATAAAAATATATTTTATTAACAATATAAATATAATTGGTTATATTTACAAATTCATACACAAATTTAAAAAAGAAAAAAGGAAAAAATAAGGGTGATAGAATCATACGTAATGCATTTTGCTTTAGTAAAGATACGCCATTAAATTTTATTAAGTTGGCATAAGTATTTTGAGTAATTATTCCACATATATTGAAAGACTTCCATTTAATTCCCTTTAAACCATAATAATTAAATAGAAGTAGCAAGTTCTCTAACAACCCTGCAAAGTGATAAAATTATGCTTTAAGATTGATATAAACTATAACTGGTAGCCTAGCAATCAATTTTCAAACATAGAGTCAATGCCTCCATCAAGCAATCTATCATGAATAGAGGCCAAATCAAAGATAACATATTATTTAACGATTGATTTACATTTACAATAAACATGTTATTTAACGAGTGATGCACTTTGAAAAAATGGAAGATTGTTCTTGGTTTCCAAACTATTGATGCGTGAATTGCATATCTAGACACTATGCAGTGTAGTTAGCTGAAATATGAACCTCTGAAATAAATAAGAGTAAAAAGTTCATCCTGTTGTTGTCTGATTTAATTTTCCAACTTGTTGAAATGTAGATTCAAATTTCATATAACTTTCAAGCATCGTGTAAATGAATTATTTTGATTGTGACTAAAATAGGAGAAGATATTTGGTTTTATATGGGATTAAAATAGCATAATTTTAGAATATTGATAACAATGTTCTAAGCGATAATGGCAATGAAAACAGGCACCAATTTTTTTTTACATGTGACTATTTGGTTCAGGGGCAATAGTTGTGAAAATTGTTAACTTCGCTATCCCCAAGTCATCTTTGATAGAAAAGAATCTGCATCTAACTTATTGTTGTGTTATGATTGTTTAATAGAAACCACCAATATATTATGTGCCGTTTTATAGGATACCAAGCATATTAACTTGCTTAAGCTATCTCATATGCCTACATTGTAAAATAAACTATATAAACTGTATCCAGTAAAATGAAGGGATTCCAAAAATTAGTGTACTCTAAACTCAAAGTTAAATAAACCTTGCATTTAAGAGAGGGTCAATTATTGCACTACATAATCTACAGTCATAGTTCAAAGGCATCCAATATATGGACAGTGAATATTACATGTAATTTTAACAACCACTTCAAGTTATAAAATCAACCATATAACTCTACTGAAATCGTTTTAATTTGCTACATTGCAAGACGACCAAACCCATTTATTCATAGCCCAACAATGTTATGTGTAATAGCTGACCTGTCATCAAGCTTAATTGCTTAACCAATAAAATTACAAAATTAGAATATCTGCAAAAGAAAAATATCTACAAATCACACGATATTGAGGTTCCCATTAAAAGCAGCAAAGCTTTATGATTAAAACGTAAAAAATTCACTTAAAATTGGCCAATAAAAGAGACATTGCTGGAGGTAATGAAATCTGTAAAAAAGAATATTGATCAGTGTGAATTAGAATGTTAGTTAGTAGATAATTCGAAAGTTAGAAAAATACATACTTTATAGGCTACAGAAAATAGTCCCAAATATTATGGCCTCAAATGATTCTAATTAGCAAACAATAGTGCTAATTAAGTAAAAGACATTTACACATTATTATAAATTGCTAAATTTTTAATAATTGTTAACCAAGAGCGAAAATTCAGTACCTAGGTCACAGGACAACCTAATACTATTTTAAACAACCTTTTGTCTTGTATGCTTTAGCCAATGTAATCGAAATTAGTTGCAAAACTATAGAAGGAAAATAATTTTTTTTTTGGAAAAACAATTTGAGGCACTAATGCTAAAATGTTGTATGCTATTTTGTACTCCTTTATACATTAGAAGCTAAAAAGAACTACTATTATGCTCACAACAATGAAACGAGAACTCAAATATGATATATTATATTACTAAACTTTCTCATGAATAAAGTCTGTATGGTTTTAATTGTATGTTATTTTAAACTAATGCAGGTGCTAATACTTAAAATAGAATGGTCACCTAATAAATTGCACATGATGGATAAACACATAAAGGAAATGTGCATGGTCACCTAATAGCTGCTTCTGGAGCCAGCGACATTGAGATCTTCTCTTGAACGATGGACGAAATGAAGATATTGATGTGGAGAATCGGGTGGCGAGGGAATGGAAGAGCCTTCGCCTATGCTTTCTCGGCAGAGATCGACTTCGCTTCACGCTTTCTAATTTGGCGTAATAATGGGTCGTAGTGGGTAAAGGCAAGTTGGCCCAGTCGTGTGTGTGGTACTTGATGGCGATGGTGGCAAGCCAGTTAGAGAACAAATGATAAGGAATAAAAAGAAAGAGGGATTGAAGAAAATAGTAGTGATGGATGAGAACGAGAGAGCCACGGATCTGAGAAAGGGGAACGAAAAGTAAGTCGGAGCCAAACTTAGTTTTAGAATTTGGGTCCAATATTTGGATGCACGAAAAAAATTCCACTGATTACAAAAGTGAACATCCACATGCATATTAAAATAATAATTACTAACATAATATTTGTATTATTCGAATTTATAATTCTTTTTAATTTTTTTAATTTTATAAAATTTTGAATATTTTCATATCGTATTTAAATTTTATGGACTTTAAACTTAATAAATACTTTTTCTTTGTTTTAAATAAATTCAAAATTTTAATATTTTAATTAAATTTTATGAAAATTTCAAAAGTGGTATTTTTAAATTTTACGGATGTTATTTAAGTTTTATGAATATTTTTAAATTTATTTTAGGCAAAATTTGAAAATATTACTTATTAAATATTAAATATTAGTCTTAATTATTAATTATTACACAATGAATAGTAATTATTAATAATTACATCTTAATTATTAATTATTACTTCTTAGTTATAACTGAATATTAATAATGTTAATTATTATCTATATTTTATTATACGACAATTACGATTATTAGTATCCAACTTTTGTATATTCAATAGTAATTAATAATTACTGCTTGCAATTATTATATAAAACCCATAATTATAATTGAATATAAATTATTAAATGTTAGTTAATATGTATATATTACTAATTAATAATTATTATTATTAATTTTAACATATTTAATCTTAGTTAGTAAAAGTTATTTATTAATTATCTATTATTTAATAGTGAAAATATTTTACACAAAAATATTATTTATTTTAATATTTATAGGAAAAATAGAAAAAATTATCATACATGCAACAAATAGTTGGATCGCTCAAATGGTTTGCTCGCTTGTTGAAGATAGAACCATAAGTGACAATTTATATTTAAATATTATACGAATTTCTAAATTCATTAAGAACGTATATTTCACTTAGGTGGATTACTGAATATTAACAATAATTACATCATATTTCAAAATAATCTATAATTATTATTATCTAATTAAAATTGTTAATTATTATTATTATTTGATATTAAATTTTAGCTTTTGATTATTACTGTTTAACTTTTGTTTAACTAATTATTATAATTTTTATATTACTAATTATTAATTACTATTATTTAATAGTAATTATTAAATATAATTAAATATTTATCATTTATTATTTATTATTTATTGACTAACTATTGATTGTTAATTAATTTATTGTTGATTAATTATTAAATATTAATTAATAATTAATTATTAATATGGTTATTTCATATTTCAAGTTAATAATCAATTATTAGTATTTAATAGCAGTTTTTAATTATTATACATTAATAATTAGTTATTATTATTATTCAGCATGCTCCATTAATTTCAACAAGGTACATCTCTAGGATCGAACCTGTGATCTGTAATCTCATAGTATGAAATACCAACCAACTGAAACCAAACATGTTTGCCGTTAATATCTAATTTTTATTATTATTTAAGTATCATTTATTTTATTATTATTTATTACTAAATTTTTATTAATTGTTAATTATTTTAATTTAATTGTAATTATTAATTATTACTTATTACATATTAATTATTTATTACAATAGGCGACCAAAAGGAGCTAATAGGTATCTATTATAACTAGCATAACAAAAGAGTTGGTGAAAATTAACATCTATTACAATTGGCAAAAGAAAAATAGTTGTAATATCCATATGCAAAAACTAACAAAAAAAAGTTGTTGAAAGTAAGTTTATTACAACTTTCTGAAATAGAACGTTGTAAAAACCTTAATTACAACAAGTAGATTGGTAATGACCCGCCTTTCATACCACAGAAAGACGCATCATTAAGAAGAAAGAAAGGGATAGAAAAGAGAAAAGATAGAAAAGAAAGAACCAAACAACATCAAAATCTCTCGGCGGAATGAATAAATTATATTAATTAAATAAAATATTACATAGTGTCATATACATAAGAGTTATACAGCTAATACAAAACAAACCACACAAACTAGACAGTTATAAACACAGGTCTAGATATTACAACTCAAGTACATAACAGGAAACAGATACAACTCAAACACAGCGGAACCACTATATATATCTACACGCTGAAGCCACCTGCTCCATATCTTCTCCAAATCTTGTCAAAGCAAACCTGAATCCCTCGACTACTCACACATAATATGAGTACCCAAGAGTTTAATAAAACAGAATATAAACACTCGGGTCAGACAGGGGTCTGCACCTTCCCTATTTTAGCCATTCCCGTGTTATGAGGCATGAGGCTGCGATTACCTTTATAGGACACATTTATCTTAGAATGCTCATCGTCCACCTGACAATGTTCTGAAAGCATTCAATCCATACAAATTCGTTCCGGGTTCGAACGAAATCGATGGCACTATCTCGTTACACTCGTTTTGGAATCGCCCTCAGAGTTAACGACAATAGCCCTTGCACTCTGAATCACCATCTCGAACCTGTAAGTACTATTTCCGTCAAACTCATGTTGGAATCACCCCAAGAGTTATACTGACGAATAGTTCTTACACCTCAAGTCTTCACTCTTCACTTGAGATTCACGACCTAACGTTTAACTTGGATCGATGTGGTTTTTGGAATTCCAAATTCGGAAACCCGATCTCGGTCACATCGAATCCAAACGCCATTTTAGTGTCCAACTGATTTAAGTTTAACAAATTAATTCAATTTAAACATTGAATTCACACTGCATCATTCATAGATAAATATCACACATTTATCATTGATATATCAAATATCATATCACAGAATATCACAACATATCATCCAGTAGATATCAACCAATCCAGATATTCCACAAACAATCATACACAAACAAGCATCATTAATTCCTTTATAATTAATTAAATCATCTTAAATTAAATTAATTATTTGAGAATTAAACCATTAATCCTGCTTAAACAATCGTTAATTAATTACAATTAATTAATTAATCACTCTTTAATTACCATCATAATCCAATTAATTAAACTTCAATTACAGATTAATTATCCTTTAATCATATTCTTAACTAATCACCTAGATTAATTATTCTTTAATTACCTTATGTGATTATCCCTTAAATTAATTACACAGATTAATTTATCTTTAATCATTAATTAATCTTAATTAATTTCTAATTAATTAATTAATAATAATTAATTACATAAATCCTTAATTAATTACATTAAATAATTATTACTTCTTTCTCACTTCATTGATTAATTATCTTACAATTAATCATATTTATTAATTAATTAAACAATTAATTATTCATAAATCACATAAATTGATAACCCACTAATTACTTATTAATTAATTGTTCTCATAATTACATTTAATAATTAATTATAGGCTTAATTACAATTATTAATCAAACCAGATTAATCATAATCAGTAATTAACTTTCTTAATTACTTCACCAATTAAACCAACACCCTGATTAATTACATTAATCAATTCTTTAATTACACTGAGTAATTGTCACTTAATTACTTCCCTTAAGTAATTATACATCTTTAATTACTATCCATCGAGTAATTTCCTTAATTAATTACATTCCGTAATTATTTATTAATTATTTCACTAAGTGATTACACATCTTTAATTACATTAAGTAATTATACTTAATCCCATCATTAAGTAATTCTTTTAATTAATTTAAACTTAATTAATTAACTAAATTAACCATAATAACTTAATTAATTACTCTAGTAATTAATTGCTTTAATTACTTCATTAAGTAATTATGTTTAAATAATTCTTCCTAATCATTAAGTAATTAACTTCTTAATTACCTATTAACTAATTATTTCTTAATTAATTAAACTTGATTAACTAATTTTTATTTAAGTAATTAATTACACTTAATTAATTACACAAACTAATTTACCTTAATTTAGTTACTTACATTAACCAATTTAAGTTAATTAAGTAATTTACTTTAATTACCTTGTAATTAAAACTTAATTGATATAAACCATACATTTCATTAACTTAATCCATCACTTTAAAAATTAAAATTTTAAATTCAAAAACTTTTATTTGGTTTACACAAAAACTTCATCTTTTAATTTATCATTATCTTTAAATTTATCTAAGATAAATACCTTTAATCACATTTTAAATCACTTCAATAATATTTTTATTTGAAAACATTATTATGTCATTTAACAAAGCAAAATTGAACAAATAATTTTAAACAAAATTTTAAAATTTTAAAAATCCAAATTTTAAAACTAGAATTCTTTCTAAGTCAAACATTCATTTTTTATAAAATTAATTAAAACACTTGTTCAAAATTCACTTGCCTTTAAATTTTGAAAATTCATTTATATAGTACAAAGTCCGGATAGTACAAAATTTTTGAAAACAAACTATTTTAAAAGAAAAATTAACTTAACTTGTTTGAATGCAAAGTTTTTAGTTAAAACATTCAAACACCTTTAAACTGTTTTAAATTTTGTTTCAAAAACTTAGTTTGTTTTCAAATTCAGAAATACATTTTACAGTTAGAATTAGGCAGGATACAAAACCTGGAACCGAACTTAAGTACAATTTTGCTTTAATTTTTTTTTTCACTTCACTATAACCTGGACAAACAAGAAACCTGAAACAAACTACATGTGGCATCACACCCAAAAACCCGAGTCACCCTCGATAATACATGAGACCCACTTCGAGAAAAACAACGAAAAACCCCTAGGCTAATTCTTCTTCTATGAATCAAATCCCCAGATGCACACTTTCGACCTCGTGCACGTGCACGCCGGTCATGGTCGGCGGCGATCATCGTCGCAGAACTCCCCAAGTCGTCTCTGACCTCTCCGACCATCTCGTCCCCCTGAATTAACAAAAACTCCACAGGTTCGAAAAAGTGTGCTTCAGCTCCTTCAATAGAAAAGAACACGACCAAAGAAAATCGCCTCCAACGGCGAAACCCAACACCGGAGGTTCTGCCACCTCGTCCACACACGCGCCTTGTACCACACCATCTATTTGCCCTCAAGTGATTCGCCCAAAATCAATGACGACGACAAAACTGCACTCGAATTTGAACCAAACCAAAAGCAGATACAAACCCTACATCACCATTTTATGATCACCACGACCATCATAAAAACCTTCCACTATTTTTCTCGTATCCCCAGGCACCACGACCACCTACATGCCGAAGCTCACCATCCCCTTCGACACCGATCATCAGAAAATGATCAAAAACCCAAATTCAACCCCCTTTCGAATTCATGTTATATACAAAGTTAAAAATCACAAATTTTATATTAAAATTCATAATTTGATAGTACGATTCAGATTATCTAAGTGAATTTGAAATTCATCAAACTTGAATTTTACTCATTTTCGAATATCAACTGTATTTTCATATTTTACTGAGTATTATCCAAATACACATACTTGTAATAAATTTTAAAAACAAGAATAACATGTTATTAACATCTTTACTTCAGAAATCAATGTTTAATTGTGATTATACAGGGAGATTTGAGTTATTTTGGTTGATCTTGCAACAGATTTTACAGAGAATACATATACAGGTACGTATTCAAGTTTGTACAGCACAAATCAAATTAAAGATGATAATTCTGAGCAACAACATGATTATAATATCATCATATCCAACATGCAAGCATTGATATCATATTTACAATATCAAACATTTCACAAAATAAACATATAAAGGATTAAAAACTGTTTTTAAAAAAGGATTTACTCACCAGAGTTAAAAAACAGAGAACGCTGCATTTTTATTTTTGGACTTTGAATTTGCTTTGCTTTTTAACTTCTGTTGAAACATTGAATTTTTTTTGCTGAGATGTTGATAATAGTTGAATTTGCATGCTGATTTCCAGTTGAGCTTGAAACCATGATTTCAGGTTGCAAATTGGATCTAGGTTGAACATAGCTTCAGATTTCTTATAGTTTGAATTAGTTTTTGATTGCAGTTTTGAAGTTTGCACTTGGTTTCTTTTTTTTAGTCGAAGACAATTAAAGAAGATCTTATCTGAAGAAAATAAACAAACTGATCTTTTACTTTTTAAAATTTAATTAAAAACAAAACTTTCTTTTAAAATAAGGATTGCCACTTATTACATGAATAAACCCATGTGTTTACAAATGTCCAAACGTTTATTAATTTGTAGACAAGTGTATTTTCATAAATTATTATGTTGCCAAGTGTTTTTAAGAATTACTAATTATTTATTTATAAATGAACTAAACCTTAATTACCATATTAGTCTAATACTCATGTTATACATATAACTATGAAATGTATTTATAACTTTGTGTTTAATTTATAATTATTTAAAAATCCATTTCTAAGGATAAGTTTCAAAGAAAGAAAATGAACATTTATTTAAATTTTATATTAAAAGTTTAAACATAAATTTCTGTAACTAACATTGATATTATATATAAAAGCTAAATTTATTTTCAAAATTCAATTTAAAAGAAAACAATTTAAACTTTTATAATAAGGTGTTATTTTCAAGCTATTATTCTTTTAATAAAAATAAATTTTCCTTTCAAGTGTTTTATAAATAAAAATTAATTTTAAATAACTTTTAAAAAGCATTTTATTAAACCAAATCAAAAATCTTCCAAATCACTATAAAAACATATGTACATTATAAATTTGAAAATATATTTTCTGTTTAAGTTTAATCCATTTTTTCTATTTACAATAAATATATACAAATATAAATATTCATTATAAATAGAACATTTTAAATATTAACTTCAGAAATTATTTGAATTTTAAAACAGAACTCCAAATCACAATATATATATATATATATATATATATATATTATAATTTGAAAATATTTTTTTATTAAGTTTAAATTGAAACCAATTTACTTTTTACAATGTATACATATATACATTACAAATAGAATATTTTTATTAACTTAAAAAGATTAATTATTAATTAATTAGATATATATTATTGTCCTTTGAAAAGAATGAACATTTCAAATTACATTATCATTATTATCGAGTCTTGAAAAGATAACATTTGTTAAATTAGATTAAATATTAGTTTTGAATATATAATATTTGGTTAAATTAGACTTTAAAATCAATATAACATATTTTAAAATAAATTATAAATGGAAATTATTAAATAAGTATTGCCCAAAATTCCAGGAAATCACATTACTCCCCCCATAAAAGAATTTCGACCCCGAAATTAAAAGCAAAGATAATTTAATAATTCCATGCAGATTTTAATTTTATAATAGCAACAAATCCTATCAACCATACTAGAAACCATAACATCCAATTCAAATAATCAATTCTAACTATTCGGACAAAATTTTGGACAGAATTTCCTTAGAGTTTCCCTGGTACAAACACCGGGATACTCGCTCTACAGAATCTAAAACTAGCTGCTCTATTCAGATCTAGAACTCCTATATATCCAAATCGACAATCTAAATAGGATACCGGACCACAGACAAGCCCGATCAACTTCCAAATCTCCATGATCTGCTAGTTCAAAACCAGTGATAGATCAAATACTTATCCTTAAGAGAATACAGAAAGATTCCAATTCATTCTTGAGTTAGCTTCCCATCTTATCAAATCTCATTGCTCTTATGATCGGAGAAAACTTATCCAAAAATTAAATCTCCGACTTCAAATTCCGAATCTCTTCGTCTCTCGTCCACAACCTCTGCTGATCCTGGGCTGCCTTCAATCTTCTTGATCATCCAAACTTCACAGATGCTTCTCAAATCAAAACTGGATCAAGAATGAGATGACCCCCTGATTCTACTCAACAAGATGGTTCTCCCAAAATACATCGAAATCCAAAACGCCAACCTATTATACAAGCATCAAAAACTTCAAAATAGCTTCTCCTATCCGGGAAACAGAACAGATGCTCCTGACATCCAAGCATTCATATCCCGAAAGAACTTTTTGAAGAAAACCTTAAATCCAAGAAAACGCATATCCTTCGATGAATCTGAGGTTCCTTCTATTCTGGGATAGCTGCCACCGTACTTTCGCTGCACAACTCTGATCCGAACAATATGGGAATGCTTTGATGAACACAAACACAAACTTGATCAACTCATCCAGAAACATTGTCCATCAAATTCCATAAAAGCTTAATGACCTATCTGATTTGGTCACAAATACTACAACAGAAATCCAAACGGAAAACTAGATCCAATCAATCCTGATTGCTCACAAAATCCTCTCTCTTGGAGTCTTTTCTCTACTAGGCCAAACCACCAGGAAATCCAAGAACCAAATTGAAACAGAACTCCATCTCCCGATGCGGAAAAACTCCTTTGACTTCCTCGAAGATATTCAGAAAGTCTCAAACCACTTAGATAGCCCAACATCTTTAGAGTTGTCTCAAACTAAAGCAAAGATTAATAAAAGAACTTCTAAATCATTGCAAGTCACTTTTGCGATAATACCCAGTTTGGATTCCAAAGAAACTATTCTCTCTTACATAATAGAACAGCTTAAGCCCTCCAAAAGAAGAAACTGATGGTCCACCTCAACCACAAACATCTTACCCAGCTAAGCTTCCAGAAAAAGGGGACAAGCCTTCACCATTTGCCGATCCACTGACAAAAGAGTCTCAAAGACTTCTGAACCATCGATGAAACGGACCACACAACTGCTTCCGAACTCCACCTCTAGGATACTACTGAGCCAAGAGATCTTCCTGACAGCACATTCAACACTTACCACAGACCTCCAATCCAAAAGCTCCTTGAATGCCAAAGCTACATCAACCAAATCTACAAAAAGAATCTTCAAGATGAGCAAAAACCTCTTAAGAAACTCGAGCTTCAGACCAAGCACCAACACCTAGCTGGACTAAGTCTCCCACTCCAATACAGATAAGACTCCTTCCTACGGTTGCCAAAATACCATTACTTGCTTCAGCTCTTCCAACTGATCCAAACTCTAGAGAATCCGTTCACACGAGCGTAATCCAAACTTATACTCCAAAGATAAACTCCGAACCTTTAAAAGATTTCCTTCAGAGATCGATGAAATCCATATACCCAGCTGCAAAACTTACTCAAGATGCCCAAAACTGTCCTCGCAGATACTCTTCCAATCTCAAATACTCGGACTTCCTCCATTGATAGTCGTGCTATACACACCACTATCTCTCCTACTTCTAGAACTTATGTTGGCAATCCCGAACATATATCCCAACAAAAAAGGTAGGAATAAATAGATATATATATATATATAGTCAAAATTAAAAATACGCTCTCTCAAGAAAGACACCACTCCAGAGCCTAGGTATTCGCTCAACTTAGCGCTCTGATACCACAATGTAACGACCCGCCTTTCATACCACAGAAAGACGCATCATTGAGAAAAAAGAAAGGGGTAGAAAAGAGAAAAGATAGAAAAGAAAGAACCAAACAACATCAGAATCTCACAGCAGAATGAATAAATTATATTAATTAAATAAAATATTACATAGTATCATATACATCAGAGTTATACAGCTAATACAAAACAAACTACACAAACTAGACAGTTATAAACACCTGTCTAGATATTACAACTCAAGTACATAACAGGAAACATATACAACTCAAACACAGCGGAA
The DNA here is from genome assembly GCA_030765085.1 of Allium cepa. Taxonomy (NCBI): domain Eukaryota; kingdom Viridiplantae; phylum Streptophyta; class Magnoliopsida; order Asparagales; family Amaryllidaceae; genus Allium; species Allium cepa. The sequence continues at coordinate 233,208,704 of CM060938.1, forward strand.
CCACTATGTATATCTACACGCTGAAGCCACTTGGTCCATATCTTCTCCATAACTTGTCAAAGCAAACCTGAATCCCTCGACTGCTCATACATAACATGAGTACCCAAGAGTTTAATAAAACAGAAAATAAACACTCGGGTCCGACAGGGGTCTGGTGTGAGTAAACGGTTAAAGGTTGCTTAACTTCAAAAATCCTTTGAAAACAAAGGTATCACGTAAGACTCCCCACAAATAAACATGTGTAAGTTTTTACCTTACGCTAACAAAACATTTGATAGGAAATCTAGTGATATTATAATAGGGTCTAGGGTTTTCAAAATAAAATACAGAAATAGCTGGAATGCTTACATCTCACGTTCCAACATAGTTGGGCACAATCAAAACCGTACAGGCACTTATTGGATTTTGGATTCCATACAATGGCAGGGCTACTGAGGTACCGCCCGTCACAGTACGTGGCCTAGATCACCGTACCGGGGAGTGCGCCCGCTCCCTTGCAACACAAGACCGGAACCATCCCTTACTGGAGAGCCCCGAATAAAACCACCCCGGAAGTTGTCATGATCAACCGCCCACACAGCCGTAACAAAAAGGGACCTCTAAATAGGGGTAAATCTCGTCCTACTTGGGCATGACCCACTTAGCGTTGCTGCACCTCCATTGTTTTAGCTATTCCCGGTTGATGAGGCATGAGGCTGCGATTACCTTTATAGGACACATTTATCATAGAATGCTCATCGTCCACCTGGCGATGTTCTGAAAGCATTCAATCCATACAAGTTCGTTCCGGGTTCGAACGAAACCGAAGGCACTATCTCGTTACACTCATTTTGGAATCACCCTCAGAGTTAACGACAATAGCCCTTGCACTCTGAATCACCATCTCGAACCTGGAAGTACTATGTCCGTCAAAATCATCTTGGAATCACCCCAGAGTTATACTAACGAATAGTTCTTACACCTCGAGTCTTCACTCTTCATTTGTGATTCACGACCTAACGTTTAACTTGGATCGATGTGGTTTTCGGAATTCCAAATTTGGAAACCCGATCCCGGTCTCATCGAATCCAAACCCCATCTTAATGTCCAAGTGATTTAAGTTTAACAAATTAATTCAATTTAAACATTGAATTCACACAGCATCATTCATAGATAAATATCACACATTTATCATTGATATATCAAATATCATATCACATAATATCACAACATATCATCCAATAGATATCAACCAATCCAGATATTCCACAAACAATCATACACAAACATGCATCATTAATTCCTTTATAATTAAATAAATCATCTTAAATTAAATTAATTACTTGAGAATTAAACCACTAATCCTGCTTAAACAATCATTAATTAATTACAATTAATTAATTAATCACTCTTTAATTACCATCATAATCCAATTAATTAATCTTTAATTACAGATTAATTATCCTTTAATCATATTCTTAATTAATCACCTGGATTAATTATTCTTTAATTACCTTATGTAATTAGCCCTTAAATTAATTACACAGTGTAATTTATCTTTAGTCATTAATTAATCTTAATTAATTTCTAATTAATTAATTAATAATAATTAATTACATAAATCCTTAATTAGTTACATTAATTAATTATTACTTCTTTCTAACTTCATTGATTAATTATCTTATAATTAATCATATTTATTAATTAATTAAATAATTAATTATTCATAAATTACATAAATTAATAACCCTCTAATTACTTATTAATCAATTGTTCTCATAATTACATTTAATAATTAATTATAAGCTTAATTACAATTATTAATCAAAACTGATTAATCACAATCAGTAATTAACTTCCTTAATTACTTCACCAATTAAACCAACACCTTGATTAATTACATTAATAAATTCTTTAATTACACTGAGTAATTGTCACTTAATTACTTCCCTTAAGTAATTATACCTCTTTAATTACTATCCATCCAGTAATTTCCTTAGTGAATTACATTCGGTAATTATTTATTAATTATTTCACTAAGTGATTACACATCTTTAAATACATTAAGTAATTATACTTAATCCCATCATTAAGTAATTCTTTTAATTAATTTAAACTTATTTAATTTACTAAATTAACCATAATAACTTAATTAATTAGTCTGAGTATTTAATTGCTTTAGTTACTTCATTAAGTAATTATGTTTAAATAATTCTTCTTAATCATTAACTAATTAACTTCTTAATTACCTATTAACTAATTATTTCTTAATTAATTAAACTCGATTAATTAATTTTTATTTAAGTAATTAATTACACTTAGTTAATTACACAAACTAATTGACCTTAATTTAGTTACTTACATTAACCAATTTTAGTTAATTAAGTAATTTACTTTAATTACCTTATAATCAAAACTAAATTAAGATAAATCATACATTTCATTAACTTAATCCATCATTTTAAAAATTAAAATTTTAAATTCAAAAACTTTTATTTGGTTTACACAAAAACATCGTCTTTTTAATTTATCATTATCTTTAAATTTATCTAAGATAAATACCTTACTTTAATCACATTTTAAATCACTACAATAACATTTTTATTTGAAAAAATTATTATATCATTTAACAAAGAAAAATTGAACAAACTATTTTAAACAAAAGTTTAAATTTTTTAAAATCCAAGTTTTAAAACTAAAATTCTTTCTAAGTCAAACATTCATTTTTTATAAAATTAATTAAAACACTTGTTCAAAATTCAATTTGCCTTTAAATTTTGAAAATTCATTTATATAGTACAAAGTCCGGATAGTACTAAAATTTTGGAAACAAACTATTTTAAAGCAAAATTAACTTAACTTGTTTGAATGCAAAGTTTTTAATTAAAACAATCAAACACCTTTAAACTGTTTTACATTTTGTTTTAAAAACTTAGTTTGTTTTCAAATTCAGAAATGCACTTTACAGTTAGAATTGGGCAGGATACAAATCCTGGAACCAAACTTAAGTACAAATTTGCTTTAATTATTTTTCACTTCACTATAACCTGGACAAACAACAAACCTGAAACAAACTACATGAGGCATCACACCCAAAAACCCGAGTCACCCTCGATAATACACGAGACCCACTTTGAGAAAAACAATGAGAACCCCTTGGGCTAATTCTTCTTCCACGAATCAAATCCCCCGATGCACACTTTCGACCTCGTGCACGTGCACGCCGGTCTTGGCTGGTGGCGGTCTTCGTCGCAACACTCCTCAAGTCGTCTCTGACCTCTCTGACCATCTCGTCCCCCTGAATTAACAAAACCTCCACTGATTCGAAAAAGTGTGCTTCAGTACCTTTAACAGAAAAGAACACGACCAAAGAAAATCGCCGCCTACGGCGAAACCCAACACCGGAGGTTCTGCCACCTCGTCCACACACGCGCCTCGAACCACACCATCTATTTCCCCTCAAGTGATTCGCCCAAAATCAATGAGGACGACAAAACTGCACTCGAATTCGAACCAAACCGAAAGCAGATACAAAACCTACTTCGCCATTTTATGATCACCACGACCATCATAAAAACCTTCCACTATTTTTCCCGTATCCCCAGGCACCACGACCACCTCCATGCCGAAGCTCACCATCCCCTTCGACACTGATCATCAGAAAATGATCAAAAACCCAAATTCAACCCCATTTCGAATTCATGTTATATACAAAGTTAAAATTCGTAAATTTTATATTAAAATTCATAATTTGATAGTAAGATTCAGATTATCTAAGTGAATTCGAAATTCATCAAACTTGAATTTTACTCATTTTCGAATATCTACTGTATTTTCATATTTTACTGAGTATTATCCAAATACACATACTTCAATAAATTTTAAATACAAGAATAACATGTTATTAACATCTTTACTTCAGAAATCAATGTTTAATTGTGATTATACAGAGAGATTTCAGTTATTTTGGTTGATCTTGCAATAGATTTTACAGAGAATACATATACAGGTATGTATTCAAGTTTGTACAACACAAATCAAATTAAAGATGATAATTCTGAGCAACAACATGATTATAATATCATCATATCCAACATGCAAGCATTGATATCATATTTACAATATCAAACATTTCACAAAACAAACATATAAAGGATTAAAAACTATTTCTAAAAAAGGATTTACTCACCAGAGTTAAAAAACAGAGAACACTGCATTTTTATTTCTGGACTTTGAATTTGCTTTACATTTTAACTTCTGTTGAAACATTGATTTTTTTTGCTGAGATCTTGCTAATAGTTGAATTTGCATGCTGATTTCTAGTTGAGCTTGAAACCATGATTTTAGGTTGCAAATTGGATCTGGGTTGAACAGAACTTCATATTTCTTACAGTTTGAATTAGTTTTTGATTTCAGTTTTGAAGTTTGCACTTGGTTTCTTTTTTTTTAAGTTGAAGACAATTAAAGAAGATCTTAGGTGAAGAAAATAAACAAACAGATCTTTTACTTTTTAAACTTTAATTAAAAACAAAACTTTCTTTTAAAATAAGAATTGCCACTTGTTACATGAATAAACCCATGTGTTTACAAATGTCCAAACCTTTGTTAATTTGTAAACAAGTGTATTTTCATAAATTATTACGTTGCCAAGTATTTTTAAGAATTATATTAATTACTTATTTATAAATGAATTAAACCTTAATTACCATATTAGTCTAATACTCATGTTATATATGTAACTTTGAGATGTATTTATAACTTTATGTTTAATTTATAATTATTTAAATCTCCATTTCTAAGGATAAGTTTCAAAGAAAGAAAATGAACATTTATTTAAATTTTATTTTAAAAGTTTAAACATAAATTTCTATAACTAACATTGATATTATACATAAAAGCTAAATTTATTTTCAAAAACCAATTTCAAAGAAAACAATTTAAACTTTTATAATAAGGTACTATTTTCAAGCTATTATTCTTTTAATAAAAATAAATTTTCCTTTAAGTGTTTTATAAATAAAAATTAATTTTAAATAACTTTTAAAAAGCATTTTATTAAACCAAATCAAAAATCTTCCAAATCACTATAAAAACATATTGTAACGACCCGCTAAATTTATAATATTTAATAAATCAAATTTATATAATTTCTAATTTGGTTAAGTATAAAGGTAGAGATTTGGTATAGTGGTTGCAATTTAGTGTAACTATAAAATTTTATGGCAATAGATGTGGATAATGTAAATTGTCACAACTTGATCCAAAGCAAAATTTAAAGAAACAAATAAATGTTGAATCTGTGAATGTTAGTTAACTTGAATGGTATTCATTAGTATAAAGGTGCAATTAGTATAGATAGTAATATTTAATGTCTGTAGTGAAAAGGAAAAGGGTCTAATAGAAACATAAAATTTATTTTATGTAAACAAAAGTATAGTTTTGAACAAATTTATGAAAATTGATAGAAACAGTGTTTGTAATCAGTTTGGTTATTTTATATTGAAAGATAGAGATGTGTAAATTTGTTAATGAATTTATAATGGGAAGGAATGGTAAAAATGAAGAATATATAATAATAAGCATTTGACTCAATTATGGGAATTAAATTATAATAAATGGTCATTTAATAATTTAACGTTCTGTGAGTAATAATTGGGTGGAATCAGTACAGAATTTAGAAATGCATAAACCTCAATAAACATTCTAACTTAATACAATTATGCAAATGTAGGAATTAGTTATAAGCGTATAATTTTGAGTATGATAACTATTAGTATAAAATACCTATATATTGGAAACATGTTGTAAAGTATAACTAATTGAATTTGGTGAATTGGGAATGTAATTCATCTACATTATGTATGTGATTAATGGGATTTAATTACTATGGTAGGAAAATCGCAATTAAAGGAAATTGAAATAGCTAATTTAGACGTTAGTTGAAATTTAGCTAGAATATGTAGATATTGGATGAAATAGTGAGATTAAATGGAAATGAAGTTTTCAATTATACGTTGGAATTCATATTCACCATAAAAGGGTTAATTGAAACCCAAAGAAGTAATATAGGAATCAAACCTTCTTCATTTATTTGGATTTATTGCAATAGTAATTCCGTAAAATAAAGATAAAACTAATTCAAATTTAGTTGGACCATTGTTGACATAACTTTAGAAAGCAAGATTTTATTTATAATTTGAGTATTCAGATCAACAAATGGTATTTACTACAAATAGAATGGAATTAAACGTAAAATATTACGTTATTGAATATAAAATGGAATTTGTAAACAATTGAGTGAATTTAATAGATTTATCAAACCTATAATATTGAATTCATTAAAATTGGAATTAATAATAGTTAAGGAAAATGAGGGAATGATATTTGAAATCATTGCAATAGATATTAATTTAGGATTGCCTTAATATAAATTAAGGCGAATGAATGGAGATAAAGTTTATTTATAGTTTGGAATTTAATCTATGGTAAAAAGGAATTGCAATCAAATGAATTGAAATGGAAATCAAGTTATTTATTTAAATTGATTTAAGATGAGAGTATATAAGTATAAGATTAGATAATTGGTGAGAATAAACTTGTAATTCCCAATTAATAAGAAAGTGCAGAAAATTAAAACTACAATTAATATACTTATGAATTTTAATTCACATCCAAGCTTGTTAAATCAATTGGAATTGTTTGAACTATCTAAGTAATGAAATTGGGCCAATAATAGAGTTGAAACGTAAAATTTGATTTTATGATTTATTTGATTGATTTAATAAATATTAAAAATAGCCATTTTTGTCACGGACTCGGATTTTGACGAAACCAGTTTCATCGGATCTGTATCGGTAAATTATTATAGAGTTTCAAGTTTCGTATCGATCGGACTTGTCGTTTGATCGTACGGACGCGAAACGCCTTGAAATCAATTTATTAAGAATCAATTTGAAATCAATTTGGAAATCTTGTTTTCAGCATAACTTCTTCATACGATCAAATTTGGACGTGAAACTTCTTCCATCGCGTTCAGAATATTTTAAATTGCCTATTTTGATATATGGGTTTACCCAATTTCGCTCCGGAGTCGAATCGGGCTTTTCGGGCCATATATCGTGTAGCGCGTACATCTATCGTATCCGTTCCAGCCTTTTTCAACTTAGGCTATAAATATATCGCTATAAACCCTAATTTCCCTCATTTTTTTTTATTTGGCCGTACGTATATCTCAGCCTTTCTCCTCCTCAATGGCAGACAATAATTTTAGATCCAATTACAATCAAATCAAAAGTAAAAATTTAAAGTGCTCAGAAAAATTCGAGAAAAATATAGGTTGATCTTCTCGAAGCGCTTAATCTACCGGTATAATTTGTTTCTCGATTGGATCTGTGGTTTGCTCAGAAATATTCGAAACAGTGCCGGCCGTACATAGATAGTTGCTCGTTTCAACGGTAGATCTTCAGCGATAGTTCGATCGGGAAGTTGCAGTGGGTAGAGGTCGTCGATACGAGTTCATCTGTACGGTTGCTTTTGGTCGAAGGCGCTGGGATTCGCCGTGGTTGGCTGGGGAAGCCATGTGACCGCGTAGGGCTAAGGGGTGCCGGAGGAGGCCGCATCTAGGGTGTAGGGGCGGTTTTGGGAGAGGAGCACGATGGTGGCCTCTGATCGTCGAGATGATGGCCGTAGGCGCGTGGATAATTGGAAGAAAGGGAGTGTAGGCGGCGGCTTCAGCTAGGGTTCGAACCCTGGGAAACGCGTTTCCTCTCGTGCTGACGTGGCGGGGGTAAAAGGTTTTGTTTTATTTAATTTAAATTTGAATTTCGATCACGTTTTATTTAATAACTTTCACATACGATATCAGATTCACACGATTTTTTTTTGCGTTAGGATCGTGATTAAATTCCAGACCCAATGACGCTGGTTTGGACAAATTCTGAGACCGTCAAAATTTTGAGTTTAAATTGAATTTAAATTCGATTTAAATTCCAAAGGTGAGTGTTTTAACCCACTCACAATTACTAGAAGCTTTTATGTTTGTTAAATAAATTTTAGAAATGAATAGAAATTTATTTATGAGCTTTTGGCATGTTATTTCACCCATATCTGTTGAATTGCATTTATTGAATTTAGCTGTTAATTAAATTGATTAATTGCGTATAAATTTGCTGTTAGGAATTTTGTTTGCATATGAAATGCTAGTTAACAGTTATATAAATTATCTCTAAATATAAATGGTTAGATTAATAGTTGAAATTTAATTTGAATAAACTGACAGTTATTACCCGTTGCATATTATCGAACTAATATTGTTATTGATTGATATGGGTTGATAGTGATTGATATTGATTGATGGTTGGAATTGGGTGATGGATGTGTTGTTGAATGGATGATTTATGTGAATATCATTAACTGCCAGTTAGCATGCATTTTTCATTTTCGGGATTGTGGTTTGAAATGATAAAACCGCAAAGTTTATTTTTAAATTGCGGATTGAAATGATAAATATCCGTATCACTTGACCATAGGATAGAAAATTATATACAGGCACCGCGGTCTATATATAACTATTTTTAAATGAAATTTCTATGGGTTGGATGGAATACGGTTTATAAATCTTAAAATTTATATTGTATAAATATTTTATTCCATATTTATATACCTATGAAGTTGAAATTTTGAAATTAAAAGGAATATAAATTTCTTTATTGAAAATGGAAGAAATTTAGAAAATGGAGTTGGATAAATTTATATCATATGTTTAAATGTTAAGTTTGGAAATTTAAGATATGATATTTATAATTGGATTTTTCCCAAGATAAATTGAAATGAATATTCTAATATGAATTTGAATTGGAAAAATATTCTAATATAATTGGAATCGAAAAATACATATGTTTTATTACTAGAAATTGGAGTTGTTTAAGGATTTATGTGAATATTCAAACTAAATAATAAAACATTTAATTTGTTGAAAGAATATATTCCAATTTTAGTTTTTGAATATTAATACTCCAATGGATTTATATATATGGAAATTGAAATGGTTTTGGAGCTTAAGAGTGATATCTAAATTATGGTTTTAACTTTAGATAAAGAAATATTTCCATAAAGCCATATAACTTATTTCTTTACAAAGTGACAGTAAAGTTAAGCCTTTGAAATTCATATACCGTTGAATATCCAAACCATTTGAGTTTTAAAAGTTATGGTTTGAAATTATGGATTTCCAAAAATATTATGCTTTGAAAATATTCGATTTCCAGATATTATGAAGTTAAAGCCTTTTTATTTTTGGAAAGGAATTATATTTGGGATAAGTGGTAAAATATGGTTTTGGGTCTTGGAATGATATCGTAATATTATGGTTTTGAAATGGATTATATTCTGGTTTTAAAAGTATAAACTGTTTTAAATAACCGCGGTGTTATAATAACGATGGGTTGGCAAAGAGACCGGGATCGGATATGGACATACTCTCTGTCGATACCGAAAACCACTTTGACTAACCGTGTACGCGGTGGAGATTCCAGAATGAAGTAGGTTGGTGGCGACGATTCCTGTAAGGTAAATACGTGGACCCGACTCCCGTGAGTTGGCATAAGGTGGCTAAAACAGGAGCGATCGACGGGTTAATGAGGTCATTCCTCTGATCGGACACTCCTCTTCGATATTATACTATGACTTTGGATTGATTCAGTGGCCACTTCTATTTTTTTTTGATTTGGGGAGTTGTTTCGAGGTGGGCGGTTGCTGCGGCTTCGCGTTACCATCGGCCCGGAAGCGTAATTGGTATATCTACCCTGGCATTGCCTAGTTGTGCCGTGTCACCTACCCTATCGCGCCTTGTACGAGTTTGGTTTTCTCCCGTAGCCCGTGTGGTATCCTCTAGTGGCTTCCCGATCAGGAGGGACTATGATATTGGATGGACTACTGGGACTATTACGTGTTAAGGGCTATATGGGTAACCCCTTAACGCTATTAAAAAGTAAGTTTATTTTATAAATAGACACTATTATAATAACGCAATATACTACATAGTAAATAGTTTAACGGATCCTTAGGAGATGTAAATCCCGAGCATCTCTTGAGTTACTGTACTCATATTTATTTCTGTTTATTTAACTCACATAAGATATTCTAGTCTGACTCGAGTGTTTTTGTCTTTTCAAATTTGCTCGGGTCAGTCCGAGCGTTTCAGGATAGCAGGTTTTAGCTTTGGAGGACGAAGACGAAGATTCAGTATTATTTTATATATATAGTATTGCACTACACACTCTTTCTTTTCCGCTGCATTGTTGTATTAGGTATGTGTAACTCTGATATTCATTGTATAAGTAAAATCAAGCTTTTGTAAACTGTTTATGAACTGTATATTTGTTATTATATTTTATCCTTCCGCTGTGAGATTCTATTTTGTTTTATTTCTTCTCTGTTTTTCTTATTTACCCCATGACAATCCGCCCTTGCGTATGCTTTGAATTGGCACGTGTGTCGTTTTAAAGTGTGCGAAAAGGCGGGATGTTACATTTGGTATCAGAGCTTTGGTTTAGCGATAAACCTTGGCTTTGTGGGGTTTGACTCTTTGTTAATAGGGTAGAGATATCCTATGGGAGTCACTGAGCGTATATATATGAGAGAGCGTACTTGTTAGTGTTATAAAAAGATTTTTATATTGTGTTAATCTGTTCCGCTTTGTATTTATAAATTCTGGTTGATGCATGGGACGCTATGTCATCAATAGGGATTTCTAAACACTTAATAGGACAGACCGACATAATATTTGTTTTTAATATAGGTGAATGAAATAATTTTGCCTATTATATTTTCTATATATAAAAATATTTTTATAAAGATATATATATTTGGTTGCTATAGATTGGGTGTTAGGAAATAAAAATATTTATAATAATTGAAGCTAAGTTGAAATTATGATAAATCAAATTGGAGATTTTAGAACTTAAGTCCGGGATTTTTCCAAATCTGCTTTCAAAGAATTTATGAAATCTAATGATTTGGTTTATAAGTATTTTCTTATATAAATATTTCGTATAAATGGGAAGAATTGTTTTAAAGAAGATTTTGGAAAAGAATTAAATTCTGTACTTTCCTCTCTGTCGCTGGAAAATAAATTCGGTGATGACGGCCGCATCATCGACTTTCATTTTTCGAGTTCGAAGGGGCAAGGCCACTGTAGTAAATTCTACTGCAGATTTATTTTGAAATTTTCTAAATTTTTTTTTTTTTTTTTTTTTTTTTTTTTTTTTTCTTTTATTGCTCTAACTATAATTAGAGATATTGAGATGTAAGAACTTATTTACCTATTATTTTGATCTGTTGAAATTTAACCCGGTACTTATTTCTTAAATTTCCACTAATTAATTAATAAATTGTTTCAATTATTGTAGTGAAACGAAAGATTAGCAAATAAATAATTGGAACCCTTAAATGAAGTAAAAATTTAATATAATTAATAGATAAGAAAATGAAAATAAGTGTTGTAAACCTTAGGAATTGAATTAATGAAAATCTTTATTGATAAAAATTTGATGCTATAAAGTTGTAAATGTAAGTTTAATTAAAAGGTAAGGAAGCATTAAATAAATTAATGGGTAAGCCGAAATTGTAACTTATAAGAAAGGTAAAACTTATTGAACAATGAATAAATTAATAGTTCCAATTACTGTAGTGAATTGGAACGTAGCTAATATATAAATTTCACCCTTTGAAGGAAATAAGAGATTTTATGATAGGATATTCATGGTATTAAAGGAAATTTGAAATTTGTAACCTACGAAATAAGGAATAATTATTATTAAAACATTTAAATTAACCATAGGTAAATAGAAACTTGTATAAAATTCAAGTATACTCTTTAAAACATATATAACTTACCAAATATTAAAAGTTGAAATGTTTAATAAGAAGTGAAATATGTACAAGTAGAAACTGGAAATAATGAAGGAATTTATTGGTATAAACTTAAGTGATAATTGAAATTTTTCCCAAATTTAAGGTGAGTATTATTAATAGGTGATTTTAACTTAAGTAAATAAAATGAAATTCTTTAATAAATAAAGATTGATGTGTAGGGTTATAAACTTAAGTATGTTTTAAAATGCTACTAGTAATATAATAAAAAGTAGGTAATATAAATAAATGTCTGTAAACCCTAGATAATGAAATAATAAGATCCTTTATTTATAAAAATGGAGGTTTTAAGGTTAAAAATTTGAGTGTAAGTAGAGGGTTACTGTAATTAAATATAATAAAACGTAAACATAAAAAAAAAAGGAATTGAGAAGAAACTTGTAAATTTTCACTTGCATTCTTAAACATACATAACTTACCATATAATAAAAGTTGCAATGTTAGTAAGAAAATGTAAAGGAGAAATCTTACAAGTGAAGAGTAAGGAAATGAAGATATTCAAAATATTTGTTGTTATTAATGAGAATTTATTTTATAGACTTAAGAAATAAAAAGGAAATACCAATATGATGAATTTTCTAATAAATGGAAAATGAAACTGTGAGAAATAAAGAAATTTTCCCATATATGAAAGAAAGAAACCAAACCACTGAATTATGAAATAAATGTATAATAAGCTATTTTGGTGCTTGGTTTGAATTGTTTTGTTGGATGTATGGTTGTTAGGTAAGAAATTTTGAAGTTGTTGGATGGATAGATAATCTATCTTTGTTCCATCTAAGACTGTTGAGTAAAGGATGCACTTGATAGTTATTCTTCATTCTTACAACTTCAGAATTTGAACCCGAACAACTGATTGTTTGTTTGATTGAATGATTGTTTGTTTGTGGTGTGTGCTGTTTGTTAAAAATGTATGGTTGTTGCATTTGATTTAATATGAATGATGGAATCCACTTGAATAGTCCATTTTAAAATAAATATTTAACCTTTTAGATTTTATTAGTAAATACAGGTGATGGAAGCCACTGCTACTGCTTTGGTTCCTTAAAAATAAAAGCGTATTGCCCGACAAATAGGTACGTTTTCGGATTTCGTTTAAAAGCGCTATTTTATATATTTTCCCGTGTGGGATATTTTATTTTGATATATATGTAAAATATTTGTATATTTGGATATTATATTTTCTCCAAAGTCCCTCCGTACAAAAGAGACTCTGCCAAAATTTTCCGTAAAATTTGGACTTAGAATTTTGTTGAAATTTGTTCTCCAACTTTAATAATTCAAGTATTAAAGGATATAATAATTATAAAACAAGTGTATTTCATCAAAGGAAATTAATCCAGAAAAAAAAATAAGTTAATATTTGAAGTAAAATGCACTGTTATTCTTCCTTCTCCCTTCTTTTTTCCTTTTCGGGGACGAAAAGTTTTGAGTGGGGGAGAGTGTAACGACCCGCTAAATTTATAATATTTAATAAATCAAATTTATATAATTTCTAATTTGGTTAAGTATAAAGGTAGAGATTTGGTATAGTGGTTGCAATTTAGTGTAACTATAAAATTTTATGGCAATAGATGTGGATAATGTAAATTGTCACAACTTGATCCAAAGCAAAATTTAAAGAAACAAATAAATGTTGAATCTGTGAATGTTAGTTAACTTGAATGGTATTCATTAGTATAAAGGTGCAATTAGTATAGATAGTAATATTTAATGTCTGTAGTGAAAAGGAAAAGGGTCTAATAGAAACATAAAATTTATTTTATGTAAACAAAAGTATAGTTTTGAACAAATTTATGAAAATTGATAGAAACAGTGTTTGTAATCAGTTTGGTTATTTTATATTGAAAGATAGAGATGTGTAAATTTGTTAATGAATTTATAATGGGAAGGAATGGTAAAAATGAAGAATATATAATAATAAGCATTTGACTCAATTATGGGAATTAAATTATAATAAATGGTCATTTAATAATTTAACGTTCTGTGAGTAATAATTGGGTGGAATCAGTACAGAATTTAGAAATGCATAAACCTCAATAAACATTCTAACTTAATACAATTATGCAAATGTAGGAATTAGTTATAAGCGTATAATTTTGAGTATGATAACTATTAGTATAAAATACCTATATATTGGAAACATGTTGTAAAGTATAACTAATTGAATTTGGTGAATTGGGAATGTAATTCATCTACATTATGTATGTGATTAATGGGATTTAATTACTATGGTAGGAAAATCGCAATTAAAGGAAATTGAAATAGCTAATTTAGACGTTAGTTGAAATTTAGCTAGAATATGTAGATATTGGATGAAATAGTGAGATTAAATGGAAATGAAGTTTTCAATTATACGTTGGAATTCATATTCACCATAAAAGGGTTAATTGAAACCCAAAGAAGTAATATAGGAATCAAACCTTCTTCATTTATTTGGATTTATTGCAATAGTAATTCCGTAAAATAAAGATAAAACTAATTCAAATTTAGTTGGACCATTGTTGACATAACTTTAGAAAGCAAGATTTTATTTATAATTTGAGTATTCAGATCAACAAATGGTATTTACTACAAATAGAATGGAATTAAACGTAAAATATTACGTTATTGAATATAAAATGGAATTTGTAAACAATTGAGTGAATTTAATAGATTTATCAAACCTATAATATTGAATTCATTAAAATTGGAATTAATAATAGTTAAGGAAAATGAGGGAATGATATTTGAAATCATTGCAATAGATATTAATTTAGGATTGCCTTAATATAAATTAAGGCGAATGAATGGAGATAAAGTTTATTTATAGTTTGGAATTTAATCTATGGTAAAAAGGAATTGCAATCAAATGAATTGAAATGGAAATCAAGTTATTTATTTAAATTGATTTAAGATGAGAGTATATAAGTATAAGATTAGATAATTGGTGAGAATAAACTTGTAATTCCCAATTAATAAGAAAGTGCAGAAAATTAAAACTACAATTAATATACTTATGAATTTTAATTCACATCCAAGCTTGTTAAATCAATTGGAATTGTTTGAACTATCTAAGTAATGAAATTGGGCCAATAATAGAGTTGAAACGTAAAATTTGATTTTATGATTTATTTGATTGATTTAATAAATATTAAAAATAGCCATTTTTGTCACGGACTCGGATTTTGACGAAACCAGTTTCATCGGATCTGTATCGGTAAATTATTATAGAGTTTCAAGTTTCGTATCGATCGGACTTGTCGTTTGATCGTACGGACGCGAAACGCCTTGAAATCAATTTATTAAGAATCAATTTGAAATCAATTTGGAAATCTTGTTTTCAGCATAACTTCTTCATACGATCAAATTTGGACGTGAAACTTCTTCCATCGCGTTCAGAATATTTTAAATTGCCTATTTTGATATATGGGTTTACCCAATTTCGCTCCGGAGTCGAATCGGGCTTTTCGGGCCATATATCGTGTAGCGCGTACATCTATCGTATCCGTTCCAGCCTTTTTCAACTTAGGCTATAAATATATCGCTATAAACCCTAATTTCCCTCATTTTTTTTTTATTTGGTCGTACGTATATCTCAGCCTTTCTCCTCCTCAATGGCAGACAATAATTTTAGATCCAATTACAATCAAATCAAAAGTAAAAATTTAAAGTGCTCAGAAAAATTCGAGAAAAATATAGGTTGATCTTCTCGAAGCGCTTAATCTACCGGTATAATTTGTTTCTCGATTGGATCTGTGGTTTGCTCAGAAATATTCGAAACAGTGCCGGCCGTACATAGATAGTTGCTCGTTTCAACGGTAGATCTTCAGCGATAGTTCGATCGGGAAGTTGCAGTGGGTAGAGGTCGTCGATACGAGTTCATCTGTACGGTTGCTTTTGGTCGAAGGCGCTGGGATTCGCCGTGGTTGGCTGGGGAAGCCATGTGACCGCGTAGGGCTAAGGGGTGCCGGAGGAGGCCGCATCTAGGGTGTAGGGGCGGTTTTGGGAGAGGAGCACGATGGTGGCCTCTGATCGTCGAGATGATGGCCGTAGGCGCGTGGATAATTGGAAGAAAGGGAGTGTAGGCGGCGGCTTCAGCTAGGGTTCGAACCCTGGGAAACGCGTTTCCTCTCGTGCTGACGTGGCGGGGGTAAAAGGTTTTGTTTTATTTAATTTAAATTTGAATTTCGATCACGTTTTATTTAATAACTTTCACATACGATATCAGATTCACACGATTTTTTTTTGCGTTAGGATCGTGATTAAATTCCAGACCCAATGACGCTGGTTTGGACAAATTCTGAGACCGTCAAAATTTTGAGTTTAAATTGAATTTAAATTCGATTTAAATTCCAAAGGTGAGTGTTTTAACCCACTCACAATTACTAGAAGCTTTTATGTTTGTTAAATAAATTTTAGAAATGAATAGAAATTTATTTATGAGCTTTTGGCATGTTATTTCACCCATATCTGTTGAATTGCATTTATTGAATTTAGCTGTTAATTAAATTGATTAATTGCGTATAAATTTGCTGTTAGGAATTTTGTTTGCATATGAAATGCTAGTTAACAGTTATATAAATTATCTCTAAATATAAATGGTTAGATTAATAGTTGAAATTTAATTTGAATAAACTGACAGTTATTACCCGTTGCATATTATCGAACTAATATTGTTATTGATTGATATGGGTTGATAGTGATTGATATTGATTGATGGTTGGAATTGGGTGATGGATGTGTTGTTGAATGGATGATTTATGTGAATATCATTAACTGCCAGTTAGCATGCATTTTTCATTTTCGGGATTGTGGTTTGAAATGATAAAACCGCAAAGTTTATTTTTAAATTGCGGATTGAAATGATAAATATCCGTATCACTTGACCATAGGATAGAAAATTATATACAGGCACCGCGGTCTATATATAACTATTTTTAAATGAAATTTCTATGGGTTGGATGGAATACGGTTTATAAATCTTAAAATTTATATTGTATAAATATTTTATTCCATATTTATATACCTATGAAGTTGAAATTTTGAAATTAAAAGGAATATAAATTTCTTTATTGAAAATGGAAGAAATTTAGAAAATGGAGTTGGATAAATTTATATCATATGTTTAAATGTTAAGTTTGGAAATTTAAGATATGATATTTATAATTGGATTTTTCCCAAGATAAATTGAAATGAATATTCTAATATGAATTTGAATTGGAAAAATATTCTAATATAATTGGAATCGAAAAATACATATGTTTTATTACTAGAAATTGGAGTTGTTTAAGGATTTATGTGAATATTCAAACTAAATAATAAAACATTTAATTTGTTGAAAGAATATATTCCAATTTTAGTTTTTGAATATTAATACTCCAATGGATTTATATATATGGAAATTGAAATGGTTTTGGAGCTTAAGAGTGATATCTAAATTATGGTTTTAACTTTAGATAAAGAAATATTTCCATAAAGCCATATAACTTATTTCTTTACAAAGTGACAGTAAAGTTAAGCCTTTGAAATTCATATACCGTTGAATATCCAAACCATTTGAGTTTTAAAAGTTATGGTTTGAAATTATGGATTTCCAAAAATATTATGCTTTGAAAATATTCGATTTCCAGATATTATGAAGTTAAAGCCTTTTTATTTTTGGAAAGGAATTATATTTGGGATAAGTGGTAAAATATGGTTTTGGGTCTTGGAATGATATCGTAATATTATGGTTTTGAAATGGATTATATTCTGGTTTTAAAAGTATAAACTGTTTTAAATAACCGCGGTGTTATAATAACGATGGGTTGGCAAAGAGACCGGGATCGGATATGGACATACTCTCTGTCGATACCGAAAACCACTTTGACTAACCGTGTACGCGGTGGAGATTCCAGAATGAAGTAGGTTGGTGGCGACGATTCCTGTAAGGTAAATACGTGGACCCGACTCCCGTGAGTTGGCATAAGGTGGCTAAAACAGGAGCGATCGACGGGTTAATGAGGTCATTCCTCTGATCGGACACTCCTCTTCGATATTATACTATGACTTTGGATTGATTCAGTGGCCACTTCTATTTTTTTTTGATTTGGGGAGTTGTTTCGAGGTGGGCGGTTGCTGCGGCTTCGCGTTACCATCGGCCCGGAAGCGTAATTGGTATATCTACCCTGGCATTGCCTAGTTGTGCCGTGTCACCTACCCTATCGCGCCTTGTACGAGTTTGGTTTTCTCCCGTAGCCCGTGTGGTATCCTCTAGTGGCTTCCCGATCAGGAGGGACTATGATATTGGATGGACTACTGGGACTATTACGTGTTAAGGGCTATATGGGTAACCCCTTAACGCTATTAAAAAGTAAGTTTATTTTATAAATAGACACTATTATAATAACGCAATATACTACATAGTAAATAGTTTAACGGATCCTTAGGAGATGTAAATCCCGAGCATCTCTTGAGTTACTGTACTCATATTTATTTCTGTTTATTTAACTCACATAAGATATTCTAGTCTGACTCGAGTGTTTTTGTCTTTTCAAATTTGCTCGGGTCAGTCCGAGCGTTTCAGGATAGCAGGTTTTAGCTTTGGAGGACGAAGACGAAGATTCAGTATTATTTTATATATATAGTATTGCACTACACACTCTTTCTTTTCCGCTGCATTGTTGTATTAGGTATGTGTAACTCTGATATTCATTGTATAAGTAAAATCAAGCTTTTGTAAACTGTTTATGAACTGTATATTTGTTATTATATTTTATCCTTCCGCTGTGAGATTCTATTTTGTTTTATTTCTTCTCTGTTTTTCTTATTTACCCCATGACAATCCGCCCTTGCGTATGCTTTGAATTGGCACGTGTGTCGTTTTAAAGTGTGCGAAAAGGCGGGATGTTACACATATGTACATTATAAAGTTGAAAACATATTTTCTGTTTAAGTTTATTGCATTATTTTCTATTTACAATAAATATATAAAAATATAAATATTCATTATAAATAGAACATTTTAAATATTAACTTCAGAAATTATTTGAATTTTAAAACAGAACTCCAAATCACAATATATAAACATATATATATATTATAATTTGAAAATATTTTTTATTAAATTTAAATTGAAACCAATTTCCTTTTTACAATGTATACATATATACATTACAAATAGAATATTTTTATTAACTTAAAAAGATTAATTATTAATTAACTAGATATATATTATTATCCTTTGAAAAGAATGAACATTTCAAATTACATTATCATTATTATTGAGTCTTGAAAAGATAACATTTGTTAAATTAGACTAATTATTAGTTTTGAATATATAATATTTGGTTAAATTAGATTTTAAAATCAATATAACATATTTTAAAATAAATTATAAATGGAAATTATTAAATAAGTATTGCCCAAAATTCCGGGACATCACAAGATTATGATCATTGCAAAAAATATAGCTATATTAGGGCAGTTTTGTTGGAGCGATAATTTCTAAACTCCAATCTTTCTTTCACTTTTAACATGCACTCAGTTATTTAAGATAAATTAAACCAAACATATATTTGAAATTTTTGGCATTTATCATTTGTTGAAATTATTTAATAAAATGAAATATAAAAGAAGAAGAGGGGGAGAGGAAAAAAAATTAACAATCATTAAAAGTCAATACTTTTACTAATGGCTTAATTGACATACAAAAATACATGATTTATATTTATATCTTAGTTACTTAAAGCCTAAGTAATAATACAATAGGAAATATTCTAACTAGGAAAAGTGCAAATAATATAGGTAAATATCAAATAGTGAGATCTTCTGCAATATGCCTTAACATCATCGTTACTATATATATATATATATATATATATATATATATTAAAAACATGCAATAAACTAGATGAAGAATCAAAGCTTACTTACAAACCGGTCAAACAATGAATAAAAAGGACTGAAAACGACATGCGAATATATAGTTCCATGGGACTATAAAATTTTGAAAATAATCATATGCTTTCTCTATATATTTCTATGTAAGCAGCTTTAAACTTCAAGCTGTTATCAAGTCAGAAAGATTGAACTGGGTAGGAAAAAGAAAAAAAAACGTAACAACCTAATTTTGTAGCAGTGCGAAGAATTATATTTCCCAATTTCAGAGTCCCATGAACCAATTTCATAACAAAAACCATTTGAAATCTATTATTTTGAACAAGATATTTTTTAATTATAAATGGAAAGCATTTATTGTTGACCAATCAATGAAATTTGAAATTAACCAAAATTTAGAACATAATCTTGTACCCAATTCAATAATATACAAACTCCAAAATCTTTTGACAATGAGCAATCTAGCATGGCTGACGCTATTGCATAGTAGCAACGATACAATCATTTGGTAAACTTTTCAGTCATTTATATAGTTTAGTTAGATTTTAATTTTCATTGCACTATAATCTATATTCAAGACTAGAATTAGATACTATTTGTTACAATATGTCAGTATGCACGACTTTCATCTCCTATATTAAGATTTTATGGAAATTTTACTTTAATTCCCCGTTGTTCTATTGAGACTTGGGTTTTCTTTCCATTTTTTAGGTTCTAAGAGTAGCGAAAGATATAAAACTAATTGCGGGATATTGAAATAAGACCTTCTATGTAAAATAACATTATAGAAAGTGAAAACAAAGTAATAACATGTTGGAATGATTAATAAGATAATATTGATAAAATAAGTGATTAGGACTATATACATATTATGCTTACTATACACGCACAAGCATTCATAATTTTAAAAAATTGATTACATGGTAAAAGTCATTTAACTGCATAATTAAAAAATAGGTTTAAAAACGATACTAATTAATTGATTTATTAGCATATTGCATAGTCAATTAAGGATTTTTCTAATAATTTTCACACGAAATTTATATTTAATTTTATTTAGAGTATAATTTTGAAAATGAATTGATTTTCCTTAATTTCAATAAAATAATTAATTAAAGGAAATTAATTGCCTCATTTAGTTAGAGGAAACTAATTGGTTGATTTACTAATTCTGAAGTTACTCGGTAAATTAACAAAAGTTATTAATCGATTGATAAATTTATATATAGCATACTTAATCAATTATGAAAATTTTGATAATTTTCAATCAATTTCTATAATTAATCTCCATAATTATACAGTCAAAAAAAGCATTTCATTTGAATTTAGAATAGATTAAAGAGTCAATAAATTCTTTTAATGCCAAATAAATACGAGATGAAGGTAATAAAAATTAAAGGAGAAGTCTAGAGAGAATTTGTCATTCTTTATATAAACCCATTTCCATTCTTCACTCTATACCTCTCTAAGTAAAATCTATAATATTTATCATAAAATTTCATTTTTCAGTGCTATAGTATTTTGGTAACCAAAAACATATTATACATACGATTATGTCTCTAACACTCAAAAACCTAGATCTGCGTACTCTATTTCTTTACCTAAAACTCACATTCATCATTTCATGCTTTTCATACACAACTGCAATCTTCTCTCTCCTCCTTTTCACTAATTTCCTAGCAATTTGCAGCCTCGCCTATGATACCATTATTGGTTCCACCATTAGAATCGCATTCATTATTGCTTCCTCTTCAACCTTTGAGATCTCACCAGTTGTTGAAGAAGAATTTAATCCTTCTACATATATACCTTTGGTTGATGATATAAAGAAGACGGAAAGAGAATATCTTCTTGCCAAGTTTCTGGTATTTCAATATTACGAACCACATTTTCATTCCATTTAATGCCATACTCTAGATACATCTTATACCTTGTATTCTAATGCATAAAAAGATCAATGTATGACCTTTGTTATTCTTTCCACCTATTTACTCTCATTTCATTTCCTATTCCCTCCCTAGGGAATAATTTTTCATTTTGCACACAAAGTATATTTATATCTCTATCAACAATCTCTAAATATTGCAATTTATATTCATATTCTTTTATTGTATAATCAGCTAGCCCATGGAATACGTTATTTTTGGCTAAAAAATATATCCATTTATTTCTTTCCTATTTTCCTTGAATTACAAGAGAGTTTTGAAGGTTCGATTTGATTAGTTTATTGCTTATTTTGGCTCATTCTTAACACACCACATTATTCCATTTTTGCCAATTTAATTTTTTTGAAAATAAACGACTATTTTATCCTTGTAATTATTTTTACTGAGATGTTTTAGTTCTTTTCATGTCCTCATATTTTCCATCTCCTTCTCTTTTGTTGGTATACTTGCATAAATATAAGGATAGGATTTTTAAAGAAGATATCTTATTACTGGAAGATAACTATGTGTGTTTTCTAAGGTTCATATATAGTAACTAGGATATGATAGCAACCAAGCCTATTTTATAATTGAATTGCTACTATGATAGCGCATAGTCCATGTGGAATAATAATAAACCTAGTATGCATGAAATATACTACATAAGCTTCCTATCATTTTTATACTTTATTAAGCTGTAGCATGTTTTTTTTCTCTTTTAGATTGCTGTGACGCCCCACCTCAATACCCACGCTAGCCAAGGACACTACAGGGTAATGTCGTCAACTAACACGGAGAATAAGGCTGGTTAGGAGCGACCATCTATAGCCTTGCTCTAACTATCTATTGGATACACCGACAATAGACATACCAAGCAGGTCGACATACCCAATGAATACTTAAAACAAAATCGTAGGTGGTTGGAGGATCTAGCAGAGCAGAATATAACAACTCTAATATAATATACATCACAGAGCAGTAAATCATCATATACACATATGTTGTTACATTACAGAGTATACAAAATAATACATGTCAAGTGGTATAGCAAACCACAATATACAGACGAATCAAAAGAATACATATATCAGAGTTACAATAAAAGGACTACACAAAAAGCTTTAACAAAAAGGAACAAGCTGGATAGTCCATGCGGAAGCAAAATAGGCTAAGTCCAAATGCACCTAACCTGAAACATCTCAGTCTGAGCCGAGTATAAAATACACAGGTCAGTCTAGCTAAACAAATCAGTTAGATAAACTGAACAACAATAAACCTGCAAGGTCACAATGTATAACAAATATCTCTAAAAGAGATAACACAATCATCTAACAAAAAGATGAATCATATGATAACAAGCCTCATATCATTGGCAACTCAGAGAAACAAAGGATAAGAATATCCCAAACAAGCCATAAAGGCAAATAACAAATACCAAAGAAGGTAACACAAGTTCCACATGGTAATCGCTACATATCATGCGGCTCAAAAAG
Organism: Allium cepa; assembly: GCA_030765085.1. Lineage (NCBI taxonomy): Eukaryota > Viridiplantae > Streptophyta > Magnoliopsida > Asparagales > Amaryllidaceae > Allium > Allium cepa. Next base: position 233,231,892 of record CM060938.1, read on the forward strand.
ACCAACACCGAAGGGCGATACCTAGGGAATATACATATCAATGAAACATCATAAAATTTTCACGTGCTCAGTACTGTATAAACAAGGATCCATGAGCCCGAAGACTCCAAATCCCAATATCACTCGAGCGGCTCATAAAGACCTAACTCCAAAAGCGATACAATAGGGCAACAAACCCGAAGGCAACATACCCGAAGGCAACATACCCGAAGGCAACAAACCTAAAGGTGCAAACCCAAAGGCAACACACCCGATGGCAGCAAACCGTAGTGGGGATGGTCCGAAAGCCCAGTACTGGACACCACTAACTGGCGGAATGTGTCATAACTCTCAAAAAGGAATCCGAAAAGTGGTAACGTGAGTCCCATAACCACTCGTTCGCACTAAATGGTTTACTATCCGTTAGTTAATTTCACACTCAAAGCAGTACAAAGTTCACCTCATCTCATCGGCAAACCAGACCAAAAGGCCAAAATGATCAATCGAATAGGTCGGGGACTGATCGGAAAGATAAACGCATGGATTCATGGTCCGTGTTTTACCCAACGATTTAATCTCCCTTCCACTCTGCTCGGAGTACGAAATTGTGTATGTGCGTTTTAATAGAATTTATGAATTAAAGAAACGAGCTTTTAATGTAATTTTTAGAAGATTATTTATAAAAACCCGGGGATGAAGTCAAAAATAAGTTATCAAAGCCAAAGATGCAATGACAACCACTAAGAACCAACTTGAATCGATAAAATTTGGAAAACCAATCAAAATGAGCAAAAATAGGCAAAACAGCAAATAGGAGCAGGTCAGTCGACCGGCTCGCCAGAAGCAGAAAAATTGCTCGGGGTAGCAAGTCGGTCGACCGGCTACAGGGCTCGGTCGGCCAAACTGCAAGTTTCTACAGTTCCTGCCCTTTCTCATCGAAATGCAAGCTCTTCCAAAATGCAACCGGTCGAGCAATGGATCTAAGGAGTCTTATCCAATAGATACCCCAGCTCCATTAGCTCTCCGATTCGCCACCAAAAGCATGTTCAAACATCAAAGTTAGGATCCTTAAAGAATTGAACCCAAACGCTAAAAATTTGGATATTCTCCAATTCAATCCAAACCAAAAGCAAGAGCATATGAACAAGTGTTAGGAATTCATACCCCACAATCAAAGATAGATATAAGCATAGATGAGAGATAAAAATCTCACCTAACATCAATAATATCAAGAGAAGCAGATGTGAGTTCAAAACTCACCTTTTATCTCAAAACAAAGAAGAAGAAGCTCAAACACAAGGAGATTAGCCACTCTTCACTTTAACTCTACAAGCTTCAATCTAAGAATAAAACACATATTTCCCAAAGTTAGGTTTAGGAAAACTTTCAGAAATTGAAGAGGAGAAAAGTTGTAGAAGATGAAGAAGAGGCTTACCAATAGCTTCACTTTGATTTTGGGAGCAAGAATTCAAGTTGCAAGAAAACTAGGGTTTGGAATTTCTAATTCCCATTCTCTTCCTCCATTTTCAAGTTTTATCTTAAGTTTTATGAAATGAAATAAGTGAATGAAGAGAGGGACTGAGTTAGGGTTAATCAGATAGTTAGTGGGCTGAATCCAAACCCAAACCCAACTAGAAAAAGTTGCAAAATTCAACTTACTCCAAACATATCAAATCTTATACTTAAAAAGATCGCAAACGCCATTTTGGACTCAATGGAGGTAGTTTCGAGTCCTAATTCGGCCATTTGCAAAAAGTAACATTTCAGATCCAAAAATCCGACTAACGACGCTATATTTAAATAAAACATTTAAATATAAAATCGTTAAATATGCAGGTTGTTACAGATCTCCCCTCCTTACAAAATTGCGTCCCTGCAATTCCTAGAGAAGATACTTGTAACAACTACATACATACAACATTCAAAAGAAAAGGAAATAAGCTTGAGACGAAAAGATATTCTCATAATTCCCAAGCAAAGATATAAAACCCGGATAAGATCGCTCGTTATACTCTCTGGTTTCCCAAGTACAGTAATTGGGACTATCGGACCATTGAACTTTAACGAGCGGCACGTTCTTGTTCCGAAGGTGTCGCACTTCCGTGTCAAGTACGCGAATAGGTTTTTGTACAACAGATAAGTCTGGTGAGACCTCAAGCTCTTGCAAATCAGGAGAATCAATAACAAAATCCGACTCCTGAAGACACTTTCGAAGTTGCGAGACGTGAAACACGTCATGAATGCTAGACAAATGAGCTGGAAGTGAAACTCTATAAGCCATAGGGCCAATACGTTCAGTAATAGAAAATGGTCCTATAAAGCTAGGAGCCAATTTTTCAGTCGTACTGAAACGCATAACCCCTTTCAAAGGAGAAACACAAATAAAAACAAGATCACCAATCGAGAATTCGAGAGGCTTCCTACGGTTGTCGGCGTAGGACTTTTGGCAGCTCTGTGCCTCTTTCATTCTCAACCGAATAAGATCAATCTTCTCAGAAGAATCACGAACAAAATCTGGACCAAGAATAAGCTTCTCCCTAGATTCCAACCAACAAGAAGGTGATCGACATGGCCTTCCATATAAAGCTTCGAAAGGAGCCATACCGATACTAGATTGAAAACTATTGTTGTAGGAGAACTCTACAAGAGGTAGATGATCCTCCCAACTACCGCCAGAATCAAAAATACAAATACGGAGAAGATCTTCCAAGATACGATTCATCCGTTCAGTCTGTCCGTAAACTGCGGATGATAAGTTGTACTAAAATTAAGCTTTGTTCCCAAAGCTTGCTGAAGACTCTGCCAAAAATGACTCGTGAATAAGGGATCACGATCACTCACAATAGAACTAGGAACACCGTGAAATCTCATGATTTCCTTGACATACAACTTAGCCAAATGCGAAGCAGTCCTATTAGACTTAATAGGGATAAAATGAGCAGACCTAGTGAGGCAATCAACAATAACCCAAATGCTAGAATGGCCTGATCTCGAACGAGGTAGGCCATCAATGAAATCCATAGAAATCTGATCCTATTTCCATAATAGAATCTCAAGAGGCTGAAGAAGACCTGAAGGACGCTGATGTTCGGCCTTAATACGCTGACAAGTTATGCAATTACTCACATAACTCGCCACATCGTGCTTCATTCCTTCCCAATAATAAAGACGATGCATATCGGCATGCATCTTACTACTACCAGGATGAATGGTATACTTAGAAAGGTGACAGTCATCGAGAATGTCATGCCTAAGTGCAAAATCAGAAGGCACAAAAAGACAGTATTTCTTGCGAAGACACCCATGAGAATCAATGCTGAAATCCCGCAACGCCTCATCACGGGATCTAGACTCACAAAGCTGAATAAAATGCAACAAATCAGGATCACGCCGCCGAGCATCGGCAATACGATCCAACAAAATGGGTCAAGCTCCTAAACTAAACAATAGAATAGGAGAATTAGAAGATGAACCTCGATCATGAATTTTACAAAAAGATAGAGTCTCAAGAATATCCCATTCGGCAAGCATCATGGAAATAACAGCCGAATGTTTGCGACTAAGCGCATCAGCAACACGATTACACTTTCCAGGGGTATACTGGATATCAAAGTCAAAGGAGGCAAGAAACTCGATCCAACGTTGTTGTCTCATATTGAGTTCCTTCTGAGTGAACAAATACTTCAAGGATTTATGGTCGGTATAGAGAATGAAGCGCTTGCCCAATAAATAGTGTCGCCAAATATTCAAGGCAAAGACAATGGCGGCTAACTCAAGATCATGAGTGACATAACGAACTTCATTCGGATGCAGTTGCCTAGAAGCATAAGCAACTACCCAATCCTTCTGCATAAGAACAGCACCAAGACCACTACTACAAGCATCGGTGTAAACAACAAGATCATGATTCCCCTCGGGAACCACCAAAATAGGAGCATTAGTGAGAAGTTCCTTCAATGACAGAAAGGAAGCTTCACACTTGTTGGACCAATTAAAACGAATGCCTTTCCGAGTAAGGCTGGTGAGAGGAAGCACAACACGGGAAAAATCCATAATGAACCAACGGTAATAACCCGCCAATCCAAGGAAACTACGAATCTCATGAACATTCTCAGGCCTCTTCCAATTATGGATGGCTTCGATCTTTGAGGGATCGACAGAAATGCCATCGGAAGATACAACATGGCCTAAGAACTTAACCCTATTCTCCCAAAAATGGCACTTGGAGAATTTGGCTCTAAGCTGATAATGACGGAGGGTACTCAAGACAATTCTCAAGTGATTAGCATGCTCAGCTTCAGACTTAGAATAAATAAGGATATCATCAATGAAGACAAGGACGAACTTGTCGAGATATTTCCGGAATACTCGATTCATGAGATCAACAAAGAAAGCAGGAGCGTTAATCAAGCCGAACGGCATAACGAGCCACTCAAAAGAACCATAACGAGTGCGGAAAGCGGTAAGAGGTATGCTATCCTCCGCGACTCGCAACTGATGAAAGCCCGCGGCAAGGTCAAGCTGAGAAATGACCTTAGCACCACTCAATAGATCGAACATATCATCGATCCTAGGAAATGGATACCTATTCCTAATGGTTAACTCGTTAAGCTTGCGATAGTCAATGCAACGCCTAAGAGTTCCATCAGACTTCTTTACGAAGACGACCGTGGATCCCCATGGAGAAAAACCGGACTGAATTAACTGCTTGGACTCAAGCTCTAAAATCTGCTTCTTGAGTTCCTTATTTTCCTTTGTAGAAATCCTCGTGGGAGGACGACTAACTGGCTACGTGCCTGGAATGAGATCAATGTGGAACTCAATTGTCCGCTTGGGTAGCAAACTCGAAACAGGTTCAAAAACATCAGAAAATTCACAAGCAATAAGAATACGAGATAGGTCATCATCATCTCGCGAATCAAGAAAATATAAAGCCATTTCGAAATTATCCACATCCCGAAGAACAAGAGATAACTGAGTAGGCGAATCCGGACGTCGAAAATACAAAATTCTCTCCGAACAAATAATCCTGGCATTATATCTCACTAGCCAGTCCATATCCAAAATCATATCAAATCCCAGACAAGATATAATGTGCAGATTCGCATGAAAAGAAAAGCCACATAAAACAATCACAACATCATCACAAAGCATACTAAGGGTCGCGGTCGCCCAATAGGATTCACAATCCTTAAAGAAGTAACCAAACAAGAAACATCCAAAGATAAATCATCAACGAGCTTTTTCGATACGAAAGAATGTGAAGCACCCGTATCGAAAAGAACTCGTATACTATAATCATGAAATAAAATAGAACCTTCCAAAATAGATGGAGATATACCTTTGGGCTGAGAAGGACCTTCAGAAGCCTTAGCAGCATAAAGCTTGCTAGACTTGGCACCAGTCGGAAAAGTAGGGCAAGTGGAAACATGATGACCTTCCTTCTTGTAATAACGGCAGAAGAGAGGCTTGGAACAAGCTCGAATCATATGATCAGGAGAACCACAATTGAAACACTTCCGAACGAAAGGTGTTCCAGAAGACTGAGGTTGAGAACTAGAACTGCCAGTCTTCTTCTTCTTAGAAGGAAAAGACCTGAAGTGCTGAAATGGAAACTGCCTCTTGTTGGGGTTCTTGGAAACCTCAACATCAACATCACTATCACACTCCTTCTCGACGGCCTCGAGATGAAGTGCCGAATCAACCAACTCCTCAAAAGAAAGCTTAAGCTGGAGCAATAAAGACTTCTTAAGATATTTCTTAAGACCAGAAACAAACTTCAAATTCTTCTTATAAGTAGTGCTAAAGAATTTAAGACTATATTTAGATAAAGCCTCGAATGATGCAACATACTCAGAAATAGAAGATTTCCCTTGCTTCAACTCAAGGAAGCGACAGGTCAATAGAACTTTTTCAGATTCAGGAACGAACTTGAGTTCAAATCGCTCCCGAAACTGAGACCAAGAAAGAGTAGACTCATCAATTTCGATTACAAGAAGCTCATACCAATCAAGAGCACGCTCATGTAATAAACTAGAAGTTACAAGAACTCTATCATGGTCAGAAAGATCCATGCGAGAAAAGGTATGCTCGCACGTGCAAAACCAAGCTTGGACTTCAAGAACAGACTCGGAGCCTTTAAACAGCTTCCCCCCAAGATGAGCAAAATCACTACACTGACGTGCAAAGGCAGACTTGCGAGGTGGAGAAACTCGAGGAGGAATTGGAGGCTGAGTGCTCCTGAACAATTCCAAAAACTGATCGGCAGACATATAAACGCCATTCGAATGTGAGCCACTGGATTGCCCAGCATCCGAACGTCGTCCCCTGCCTCTTCCAGCCATACGCTGAAAGTAAGATAAGAATAAGATTATTCACAAGGTAGATAATCAAGATGGAATACTACGGAATAAATTACATTCCTAAACGTATTCTCAAATCATATCTACCACCAAAGGCAAAGAAGGAAATAGAGGGAACATGGTTCAAAGATTTGTATCACTTATACACTTTGATGTATCGTAATATGTGCATCTATTCTGTGTTTATCATATTTTGTTCTGAACTCAGCTTTGATACCACGCTGTGACGCCCCACCTCTATACCCACGCTAGCCAAGGACACTACAGGGTAATGTCGTCAACTAACACGAAGAATAAGGCGAGTTAAGAGCGACCATCTATAGCCATGCTCTAACTATCTATTGGATACATCGACAATAGACATACCAAGCAGGTCGACATACCCAATGAATACTTAAAACAAAACCGTAGGTGGTTGGAGGATCTATCAGAACATAATATAACAACTCCTATGTAATATACATCACAGAACAGTAAATCATCATATACATATATGCTGTTACATAACAGAGTATACAAAATAATACATGTCAAGTTGTACAGCAAACCACAATATACAGACAAGTCAAAAGAATACATATATCAGAGTTACAATAAAAGTACTACACAAAAAGCTTTAACAAAAAGGAACAAGCTGGATAGTCCATGCAGAAGCAAAATGGGCTAAGTCCAAATGCACCTAACCTGAAACATCTCGGTCTGACCCGAGTATAAAATACACGGGTCAGTCTAGCTAAACAAATCAGTTAGATAAACTGAACAACAATAAACCTGCAAGGTCACAATGTATAACAAATATCTCTAAAAGAGATAACACAATCATCTAACAAAATGATGAATCATATGATAACAAGCCTCATATCATCAACAACACAGAGAAACAAAGGATAAGAATATCCCAAACAAGCCATAAAGGCAAATAACAAATACCAATGAAGGTAACACAAGTTCCACAAGGTAATCACTACATATCATGCGGCTCAAAAAGAACAACACCGAAGGGCGATACCTAGGGAATATACATATCAATGAAACATCATAAAATTTGCACGTGCTCCGTACTGTATAAACAAGGATCCATGAGCCCGAAGACTCCAAACCCAAATATCACTCGAGCGGCTCATAAAGACCTAACTCCGAAAGCGGTACAATAGGGCAACAAACCCGAAGGCACAAACCCGGAGGCAACATACCCGAAGGCAACATACCCGAAGGCAACAAACCTAAAGGTGCAAACCCGAAGGCAACACACTCGAAGGCAACAAACCGTAGTGTTGAAGGTCCGGAGGCCCAGTACTGGACACCACTAACTGGAGGAATGTGTCATAACTCTCAAAAAGGAATCCGAAAAGTGGTAATGTGAGTCCCATAACCACTCGTTCGCACTAAACGGTTTATTATCCGTTAGTTAATTTCACACTCAAAGTAGTACAAAGTTCACCTTATCTCATTGGTAAACCAGACCAAAAGGCCAAAACGATCAATCGAATAGGTCGGGGACTAATCGGAAAGATAAACGCATGGATTCATGGTCCGTGTTTTACCCAACCATTTAATCTCCCTTCCACTCCGCTCGAAGTGCGAAATTGTGTATTTGCGTTTTAATAGAATTTATAAATTAAAGAAACGAGCTTTTAATATAAATTTTAGAAGATTATTTATAAAAACCCATGGATAAAGTCAAAAATAAGTTATCAAAGCCAAAGATGCAATGACAACCACTAAGAACCAACTTGAATCGATAAAATTTGGAAAATAAATCAAAATGAGAAAAAATAGGCAAAACAACAAAATAGGAGCAGGTCGGTCGACCGGCTACAGGGCTCGGCCAGCTGGCCAGAAGCAGAAAAATTGCTCGAGGTAGCAGGTCGGTCGACCGGCTACAGGGCTCGGTCGGCCGAACTGCAAGTTTCTGCAGTTCCCGCCCTTTCTCATCGAAATGCAAGCTCTTCCAAAATGCACCCGGTAGAGCAATGGATCTAAGGAGTCTTATCCAATAGATACCCCAGCTCCATTAGCTCTTCGATTCGCCACCAAAAGCATGTTCAAACATCAAAGTTAGAATCTTTAAAGAATTGAACCCAAACACTAAAAATTTGGATATTCTCCAATTCAATCCAAACCAAAAGCAAGAGCATATGAACAAGTGTTAGGAATTCATACCCAACAATCAAAGATAGATATAAGCATAGATGAGAGATAAAAATCTCACCTAACATCAATAATATCAAGAGAAGTATATGTGAGTTCAAAACTCACCTTTTATCTCAAAACAAAGAAGAAGAAGCTCAAACACAAGAAGGAGATTAACCACTCTTCACTTTAACTCTACAAGCTTCAATCTAAGAATAAAACACATATTTCCCAAAGTTAGGTTTAGGAAAACTTTCAGAAATTGAAGAGGAGAAGAGTTGTAGAAGATGAAGAAGAGGCTTACCAATAGCTTCACTTTGATTTTGGGAGCAAGAATTCAAGTTGCAAGAAAACTAGGGCTTCGAATTTCTAATTCCCATTCTCTTCCCCCATTTTCAGTTTTTAGCTTAATTTTTGTGAAATGAAATAAGTGAATGAAGAGAGGGACTGCGTTAGGGTTAATTAGATAGTTAGTGGGCTGAACCCAAACCCTAACCCAACTAGAAAAAGTTGCAAAATTCAACTTACTCCAAACATATCACATCTTATACTTAAAAAGATCGCAAACGCCATTTTGGACTCAATGGAGGTAGTTTCGAGTCCTAATTCGGCCATTTGCAAAAAGTAACATTTCGGATCCAAAAATCCGACTAATGACGCTATATTTAAATAAAACATTTAGATATAAAATCGTTAAATATGCGGGTTGTTACAATTGCATTATTGGATAAGAAAAGAAGATCAAATTGTCCATGATCGTTAAGAATTTTTTAAATGTTGTGAGATGAGAATCTTTTACTATTGTCATGAGAAGAGTGGAAAATAAGAATAAGTGGGATAAAAGAAACAAGTGTAATTTAAAAATAAAATGGAGTAAGAAAGAAAAAAGTGGCGTGTGTTTTTTAATAAAACACCGTATAGGAAGAAGTGGAGTGTAAATAGAATTGGCCATTTATTTTAGTGTATGTTGTATTTTGGTTTGCTTTATTAGGTTTTATATATTGAAATAATTTATGTACCGTTATAGCTTCCTCTTTGATATATGTGTGTTAAATATAAAATTTATCTCCATAGTTAATTTTTAATAAATATCAACTCCAAGAGCCCTTTCATCTGTAGATGCATTGTTGATTAGAAAATAAAGTATATTAAATGTTTTGACTACAGTTTAAATTCCAATGAATTGTGTATGTCAAATATTAATTATAATAACTACAACGTTCCTATTACGCGTTAATTTTGAATGTCAAATGTTAATATGAATTTCCAGAAAAAGAACATGTCAAATCCATCATAAAATTGAATATACATTAAAATATAAAACATTTGACATGTTCTCCTATGATATAATCTCAAGTCCAACCCTTTATTCTATAGTGCATGAAACAAAGGAATTGATTAATTAAACCCAACATAAAATCAGTTTTGAAGGGAAGGACAATTTTTTTTGACTTAGATAACTTTAATCAATTTCTTATTGAAAGGCCTTACCACCTTGACTCAAATAAGTAGCTAATATCATTTTATTTTTATTTATCATGTGGAATTACTTAAAAAAAATATTTTTGTAGGTTCGTAAGACAATACCAACCAATTTGTTGATGCATTTTTTTGGATATAATAAATGACTTGGTCATAACTAAGATATAATAACCTGTAATTTATAATAACCTAAAATATTGCATAGCTCAGGCTAAATGTCTTTTTAAAATGTTTTTATATTTATTTCGATTATTATAAGAAATAATGTTCTTTGATATAACATAGCAAAACAAAATTTTAATTTTTAAAAATAATAATTTGGGCTTAAAAAAAAACCCAAACACATGTGTTTATGTTCTGTGTAGGCCAGATAGTAAAACTCTTGTCTTTACATATAGGCTGGATCAAAGCTTGGTTCTAAATTATTGATAATAATATGTTTTTAATAAATTTATTCTTCTTTTTATTTCATTTTTTGGAGTAATTTGAATTTTTTTCCTATTGCAACCAAATGCACTATTCATCTTTTTGGGAAGCCAATTCGGACATAAAAATCCTATAAAATATAAACCTACCAACTATAAAATGAATTTTGTATTATTACTTTTAAATTATTTATATTTTGTTCTCTAGTGATGAATAATTCTTTATACTTCAAAAAACTATTAATATCTTCTAAAATAGGTTTAATCTGCAGTTTATAGTAACTATGTTTGTAAGTCTAATTAATGAAACTGTTTGATAAATCATAGTTGTAGATTAGTTAGGTAGTAATCGACATGAAAGCATGAACAAGGTAGAAAAATAGATGGAAAAATTTAAAAACATACTACGGAATAAGATTATTTAGATTTGTTCATTTTGCAGCTGAATAACGTGCGATTGATTATATCATGGTTGATCACTTTTTTTATAGGCTCGTATTCGTGTTTAAATTTTTATACTAGTGATACTGACATCGTTGTACATATTGGTTGGTTCAAAATTTATTTAAATATTAATTAAATGAACTATACAACAATTCTTTTGTGGTGCTTCAAATACTGAAAAGCTTCATCGCAATTATAGAAGTGACACCCTTTTAAGGAACAGTAATAATGGTTTATTTCCTATTTTTTCTTGTTTATGATTATTAGATACAATATCAAAATTTTCTTAGTAAACTAAAGTTTGGTAAAGTTTTTATATATCTCATTTTGCATTTAAGACATTTTATCACCAACTTGGTCCACTTACATAAAAACATAATACATAAACATGTCATTCCTTTCAGACAATACGAATGCTCTATACATGAGTAAAATATCTTCGGTTAATCTACAATATTTGACATCGTTAAAAACATTATTGAGCAATTTTAATAAAGATGTAATATTTCTAAAGAATGTATCAACTTCAAAAAAAAATGAAAAACATAAATAATACTCACTCTATTGTAGATGGAAGCAACTAAATATACGGAGCAATGAACTAAAAGTGATTTGTTTTCCTTTATTGTGGTCTTTATCAACCTTGCAGTTTTTTATCTTATTCCTATATTATGGGATGCAATTAAATATTTTCTTACTGAAGCAAGACTATAAATGGTATAGAGTCGCGTGTGCGGTTTACTCCCATCATAAAATACTAATATTCCAATTTCATTGTGTACCACATTTACAATGTGACAACCGGAGTTGCTCAATCTATGCTCCTAAGGTGAAGTTTAGTTGGAGCTGTGAAGTAAGGATCAATTGTCTTATAGATGAACACTTTATATTTATTGATTATTTAACATTTTGTGATACTATTTTGTTATTCACCCATTTTAGGTATAATAATGATGCTTTGATTCCATCAATTTACATTATTTTAACCTTTTACATAATTCTTATCATATTCTAGTATGATAAGGCAACAACATTACAAACCGTTATTCTAGTATGATAAAAATCATATCAATATATAGATGCAGAGAATATATATAGATCAAAAGAGATTGAAGAAAGTCTTATTTATTTCCTAGTCACCAATTTCTACAACATTACTATAATAGGTGATTTGGGATAAGATGGTGAACCAAATACAGATAGAGAGTGAATGATACTTGAGTTAGAACAAGAGGAATGCTTGGAAGCTTATAAAAGAAAATTTGACCAAGCTACCAAAACTAAAGAGCAAATGTGCCAAAAAATAGTCGATGTTATTGCGCAACTAGCTTCTTTACGTTTCATGACAGAAGATGTGGGAATACATGTTGATCATTCAAATGGATATCCAAAGAACTTGAAATAATATTCAGTAATGATTACCGCACGCTTAGAGCGCATGACAATGGAAAGACGTGAGAGAAGGCCAACAGAGACACCAGTTATTCTTAACGTTTATGACTTAACCTCAACTAATTGTTTATGTTACTGGGCAGGCCTTGGTGCATTTCATTCTTGAGTGGATGTTAATTTTGCACATTTTTGTTTATTTTTATTTTCATCTATTGTTGCACCTAACTAAGCCTAGTTCACATTCCCAATATATAGGAACTAGTTGATGAAGTTATGGGGCTTCTTATTTTATTATCTATAGAATTATTTGTTTTGCATACATAAATTTTTATATATGAAATGTGACTAGAATATTATTTTCGACATGTTAAAAATAGTCATTTATTTAGCATAGAATTTACTAGATATTTACCTTAATAAAACTGCTACATTTTATCAATGTAAACTTAAGATAATTTATCAACCAATTAAAGAGATGATATTTAATCCTGGATAATATGAATTTTTTGTTGTTACCTAATAAAATAATGTAAAAAAGTTGTTATTATTTTAAGGTGTATTCCTAATGTTTGTATCTCAGTTCTAGTAGAAACTTATTCTAAAGTGGAAATTTTTTCTATGATTATTCGAAATTAATATTGTTACAGATCCAACATACCATATAAGTTTCCTACAAAAGTGTTATTAACATTGGTTTATGTGTATTATTACAATAGTTGTTCACATAGTCTTTAGTAGTACATTCGATTGGTCAGTTGGTTCATATCATGATTACATCGAATACCAATGCTTACATAAAAAGAAAAACTTAAGGGAAGAAGTACTTTCCTTTAAAATGCTTTGGTTTTCCTATTTGAAAAAAAAAATCAAGGAAATTTCATTTATTTGAGTGACATTCATTACATTAGTGTTGTAACAACCCTAGATTTTTCATATATTTTAATATTTGACTTTATTTTATTTTGAAATTATTTTTTAAACTTGTTTTATTTCAAACATTTCACATTTTTAAACATAAATGTTTATTATTATGTGAATTATAATTTCAAACAGGTATAAATTGGATATTTTACTGAAATATGAATTTCTGTTCAAACTGGTCAAACTTTGACTTTTAAATTTCAAATTTAAATATTTAAACTCCTAAGTTTTATCTTTTATTATGGAAATTGATTTAGCAACTTGAATATTGCTACTTGTTTCATTGAAAACGGACTTAAATTGTGAAAGTTATGCACATTACAATTTTGAGTATAATTTGTTTTATTTTGCAATTTTGTCTATTTTAGATTATATAAATCATATTTTCTTTGTTATATTTTATTTTAATATGTGTTAATATGTTATTTTATGTATATTTTTGTCTTTTAATATTTTTAAAGTGATAATATAATTTTTCCAAAATTTATTGCATATATTTTCAATTTTTAAAGGCTAGTTTCCATTTTTTGCTATTTTCTTCATTTAAATTATATTTAATTAAAATTTATTTATTTGTTTTTATGCATGCATTTTATTTTTGTGTCTTTATCTTTATTTATAAATATTTTTTCAAGTACGCAAATTTTTTCCAAAGTTCATTTCATTTATTTTCAAATTTTCTAGCCTAGTTTACATTTTCTTTGCTATTTTCTTAATTTAATTATATATAATTAATATTTATTTATTTATTTTGTTTATTTACTAAATTTTCTTGTTTTTATCTGAATTTATACTTATTTTTCAGTTATTTAAAATTGCAAAAGAAATGGTGGAAATTTGAAGAGTTTTGCGACCCTTGATTTGCTTAAGGCTTTTTGTCTTCCAGTCTTTTCACATTTCAACCATCACCTTTTCATTATTTGCTTCCATAACACATTCCCTTCAGCCGACCACTTCTCTACTTCATTTTTCATGAATTTTTTTCTTCTCGAACTCTAAAAAATTCAGCCATCTCTGTAACAACCCGCATATTTGTCGATTTTATATTTAAATATTTTATTTAAATATTTTATCGTTAGTCGGATTTTAGTCCGAAAAGATACTTTTTGTATACGGTCGAATTAGGGCTCGGGACCACTCCCATTGAGTTTAAAATGCCGTTTGCGACCTTTTTGAGTATAAGCTTCGATATGTTTGGAGAAAGTTGATTTTTGCTACTTTTCACTTTGGGTTTGGTTTGGGCTCAGCCCTATGTTAACTTATGCTCAAATCTGGGCCACTCTTCCCCACTCACCCTCATTCTCTTCTCATTTCAGTTTTTAGAGTATTAATGGTGGGAGAGATTGGAAATTAAAACTCCAAAACCCTAGTTTCCCTTGCAAATCAAATTCCTAGCTCCAAACTCAAGAAGAACCCATTGGTAAGCTTCTCTTCTTCTTCTCCAACTTATTCTCTTACCAATTTCAGAAATTCCTAAACCTAATTTTGGGAATGTTCTTGTTTTTGAGCTTAGATTCAAGATCAATTGGGTTGTGTTGAAGAGAGGTTAATTCTCCATTTGCTTTCAAGCTTCTTCTTGTTCGATTTTGTGAAAAGGTGAGATTTTTATCTCACATCTATGACTATAATTATCTTTGGTTGTTGGGTATGAATTCCTAACACTTCTTCATGTGCATTTGCTCTTGATTTGGATTGGTTTTGTGAATATTCCAATTTTTGGGTTTTTAAACCAAATTTGTGTGAAAATCCTTTAATGGATGTTTGATCATGCTTTTGGTGATGCATCGAGGAGCATATAGGGCCGGGTCGCCGATTGGCATAAACCCTTAGAGCCAATGTTCGTCCGGTTGCATTTTGGAAGAGTTTGCTTTTCATTTGAATAAGTTTGAAAAACAGCCCAGGCATGATTCAGTCGACTGAAAACTCTGTTCAGTCGACTGAACCTGAAACCCGAGAGTTTCCAGGCATGATTTAGTCGACTGAAAAACTCTGCACAGTCGACTGAAACTGGAAACAGAAAGTTTCCTGAACCTGGAAAATTTCCAGGTACAGGGTCAGTCGACTGAAAACTCTGTTCAGTCGACTGAACCTGCTGTTTGAGTCCAATTTGCCTTTTTGGATTGAAATTCCAATTTAAATCGATTCGTGATAATCCTATTTGTTGTTATCATCCATTATGACTTTGATGACTCTTTTTAGGGATTTTTGAATATCCATTTCGATGGACCCTTTATCGATTTCTTTGGATTTTATTCACGTCTTCGTATGTGAATTTTTGTGATTGATTGTTCTTACAATCTTCTTCGTGATTTGTCACTTTAAAAATATAAAGGTTTTCTATACTAGTAGTAAATGTCAAAACTCTTTCCGCAAACGATTTCAATACTATTTTAATACCAAATTCGTTTATAAAACAGTTTTCCAATCTATTAGTATATACAAACCTTTACCTCACTCGTATGAGAAATCTAATTAAACGGCTTAGTAAAACTAGTGGTATGAAACGCTTGCGTTTACTTTGTCGGTTAATTCTTGGACTTGTTCGATTGAACCTCTTGTGACAATTTTCTAGTAGAGATTTACAGTTTGTTCGTAAATATTTAAGTTAAGCAAGTGGTTATGGGACATGAAGCTAAACTCATATATTTACTAGCTTAGTGTAATCGACACTTCTCGCTGATCATGACGATCATCTTTGTGATTTAGACTAGCAATGTGCGATGTCTCTTTGTCTGCGAGGGAGACTACACCCCGTTTTGTGGAGTTTCGACTCAATTTGCGATGGGGTAGCAACCCATGGTCTTCGGGCCGTTTGTGGAGCTTCGGCTCAATTTGTGATGGTTAGCGACCATGGAATTAGCGTTCCGTTTGTGATACACGTGTTGGTGGGCTTTATGCTCCCGTTTGTGATAGGCCTTCCCCCCTTTGTGATTTCTGGATTTCTTGTGTAGATTCCTAGAATTTGTGTTTCACCAATTTTCGTGATTTCCATTGATAAGTTTTATCAATATTTGTGCATTGGTGAATTTGTGTGTCATTGACTTTAGTGATTTCTGGATTTCTTGTGTAGTCTTCTGGAATTTGTGTGTCATTGACTTTTGTGATTGACATTGATATTATCGTCAATATTTATGGTATGGTGAACGAAATAGGGAGTATGACGTTTGTTTGATTCTTGTGTAGATTTGGTGACATTGATTAATCTCTTGATGATTATCAACTAAGTATATGTATATATATCACAGCTTGGCATTGTGATTATTATGTGTTTAGTCATATCTCTTATTCTATATCGTTTCATCTGATATTTATAGTTAGACTCATCCGTTTATTATTTTCTTATTAAATAATACTCGGGTCAGACCGAGATGTTACAGGTGCTTCTGCTTGACTTCTCATCCGGGATTAACTCCTTGACTTTTGGGTTAACTACTTAGATTAGTAGTTATTTTGTTGTATACATTTGAGATATAGACTCCTTAATGTATACTTATTCTTTTGTGTAGTTCGTGTAACTATTCTTTTGTGATACTGTGGATCTTTTTAGACCACTACTCAGATGTACACTTTCTAGTGTAATATTCATATCTTATTCCGCCTTTGTGATATGAATTGTCCGTGACTGATTTGTGTTATGCTTATTTCTATATTTGTTTTCCGAAGGATTTATATAGCCACCGTGTAGTAGCTTTGAGTTTGTGTCGGTATGTCGGATTTCCTCTTGAAATAGAATGCATGTCATATTATCTGACATATCGGTGCTCGCGCAAAGAAATTGCATGGATGGTCGCTCCTCAACAGCCTTATTCTCCGTGCTAGTGGACAGCATTCACCGTAATGTTCTTGGCTAGCGTGGGTATAGAGGTGGGGCGTCACAGCTTGGTATCAGAGCCAAACTTCGGAACAATATGGAATATTATAACAAGGATCATCGTCCTAAGTCCATCTTAGGAGTCGTGCTTTAGGATTTAATTCGAGTCTTCGTACCGATTCATCCTATTTTCCTTATGATTCCTTGTTTTGTCTATCAAGATTGCTTGATATTTAATTTGGTGAATAACCTTTTCTTTTTCTTCTTTCTTTCTAAAGGAAGAGAAATGTCTAGACCAGGCCGTCCTAGAGCCGTGCCATCTAGCACTCCGCCCCAAGATGGAGTTTTTATGACTGCTCAACAGCTTCTTGATTTGGTAACTAATGCTCAGGCAGCTGGAGCTAACCCGGAACCTACTCACCCAAAGTCGGGATTTGCACGCTTGTGTAGCGATTACACTAATTTGGGTGGGGAGCCATTCAAAGGTTCCGAAACTGTTATTGAAGTACAAGCTTGGCTTAGAACATGCGATCGCATCTTTTCACGCATGAATCTTATTGACCTTCACCGAGTTCAGGTGGCCTCTAGTATGCTCCGAGAAAGAGCATTGGACTGGTATGAACTTCTTATTTCTGAGATTAATGAAGCGGATCTCACCTGGGAGAAATTCCGAGAACGCTTCGAGTTAAAATTCGTACCAGAAGCAGAAAAAGTGACATTGGCTCGATGATTTATAGACCTTGTTCAAGGTGAGTCATCCGTGACTGATTACGTCGCCTCCTTCGAGTCGCTTTCCAAATATGGGGTTGAATACATCAACACCCCTCTGAAGAAGAATCAGAGATTTGTCTATGGCTTAAACAAAAGTCTCAAGAAGCCATTACTTCTAAAGTTAGAAGTTTCTTTCGACCAACTCGTTGATATCGCTCTTCGTCTTGAAGAGGCGGATAGAGAGAATGATGTTGAAGTGGTGGGTTCCAAACCAAACTTCAACAATAACGAGAAGAGGCCAAGCAAATTCAAAGGTCCTTATCCCAATAAAAAGGGGAAACAAGCAACCTCCGTGGCAAAGACTTCTTCCTTTGGCCGTGGGGAATGCTATAATTGTGGTTCGAAGGACCATTATGCGAATAAGTGCCCAAAGTCTCTTTCTTGTCGCTACTGCAGAGTTCCCGGTCATGTTATATCTTCATGCCCCAAGCTTCAGGGCAGGAAGGAGGGAAAGTTAAATGTTGCTCAAGCCCCTGGCAACACATCTCGTGGCCAAGGTATTTCTCATTCTATTCTAGATGGAATTATTTTGTTTCGTGATCATCCTATTCGAGTTCTTTTTGATACGGGTGCGTCCCATTCTTTTATATCAAAGGAACTTGTTGATACTTTTTCTTTGGATGTTTTGTGTTTAATGACTTCTTTGAGAATTGCGAATCCGGTTGGTGGATCCGCGACAATCAGTTTATTGTGTAAAGATGTCGAGATTATTTTGTGTGATTTTTCTTTCCGAGCCGATTTGCATGTCATGCGTTATTTAGGCTTTGGAATGATTTTGGGAATGGATTGGCTTAACCATTATGAAGCTCATATCCTATGTCCTGAGCGGACTATTCATCTTCGACATCCTCAATTTGTTAATCAGGTTTCTGTTATTCTTAAAGATTCAGATTCTGCTTTGGTTGCATCTTTATATTCTTTAAATCCTCGTGATGACGATGATGATGATGAGGGTGATATTATTTCTCTTATTCACGTCGTTTGTGAATTTTCTGACATATTCGAGCCCGTTTTAGGATTACCACCTAAGCGAGCAATTGAGTTCAGAATTAATCTTATTCCGGGAGCTCAACCTATCACTCGTCCTCCTTATCGTATGTCCAATAAAGAAAACGAGGAGATGCGTAAACAATTATCTTAATTGGAAACGAAGCAATTTATTCGCTCTAGTTCCTCGCCTTGGGGAGCTTCAGCTATTTTTGTGAAGAAATCCGATGGTACACTTAGGCTTTGCGTTGACTACCGCAAGCTTAATGATCTTACTATCAAAAATAAATATCCTTTACCTCAGATTGATGATCTATTCGATCAACTTAGTGGTGCTAGAGTCTTTTCACAATTGGACTTGGCTACCGGTTTTCATCAGCTTCGTATTGCAGAGGGTAGCATTCCTTTGACATCGTTCCGTACTCGGTATGGATCTTATGAATGGCTTGTTATGCCATTTGGGTTAACAAATGCCCCGGCTTATTTCGTTGACTTAATGAATCGAGTTTTTAAAGACTTTCTCGAACGGTTTGTTCTCATCTTTATTGATGATATTCTTGTTTATTCTAAAACCGAGGAGAAGCATGAAAAACATCTTCGGATTGTGTTGGAAACTCTTAGGAGTAATCAATTAAAGGCAAAATTTTCTAAGTGCCACTTTTGGCAATCTCGTGTGAAGTTTCTCGGTCACATTATTTCTGAATCCGGAATTTCCGTGGATCCTTCAAAGATTGAAGCGATCCAAGATTGGAAGAGACCGGAGAGTGTGACAGAGATTCGTAGTTTTCTCGGATTGGCGGGCTATTACCGTCGTTTTATCAAATACTTTTCTAAAATTTCCGTGCCTCTCACTAGCTTGACGAAGAAAGGTGTTAAATACATTTGGTCGGACAAATGTGAAGCTTCTTTTTAGAAATTAAAAGAACTTCTTTCTGATGCTCTTATTCTTGTTATTCCCGATGGGAATCAAGATTTCGTTGTTTATACCGATGCTAATCGCATTGGTTTGGGTGCCGTTCTTATGCAAAAGGAACGCGTTATTGCTTATGCTTCTAGGCAATTAAAGCCTGCTGAGACTAGATATGCCACTCATGATTTAGAGCTCGCGGCTATTGATTTTGCTCTTCGGATTTGGCGTCATTATCTCTTAGGAGAGAAATTTGTTCTTTACACAGATCATAAGTCTTTGAAATATTTATTCTCTCAAAAGGAACTTAATTTGCGTCAACAGCGTTGGCTCGAATTTCTTGCGCCATATGATCTTGATATTCTTTATACTCCCGGTAAGGGTAATCTTGTCGCCGATGCTCTTAGCCATAAACAACAAGCTGTTGTTTCTATGATGATATCCGAATGGAACGATCTCGAGATTTTATCCACTTGCGAAATTTGAGACCGTGTTTCCGATTTATGCTCATCATTTGTTTTATGTAGCCTTGAGGCTCATCCATCCCTTTTAGACCGCATTCTTGAAGCTCAAAGGCTAGATACTGAATTGGTTCTTCTTGGCCATAATATTAAGGATAAAATTGATATTGAAGGTTTGAAAGACTTTAATATCGATTCTCGTGGCGGCATTCGGAAATTTGGTAGGCTTATCGTGCCAAATGTTAGGGATCTTCGTAAAGATATTTTAGAAGATTCTCATCACTCTAAATTTACCATTCATCCCGGTAGTAGTAAAATGTACGCGAATATGAAGCGACTTTATTATTGGGAGGGAATGAAACTTGACATCGCTAACTTCGTTAAACGTTGCATGACTTGCCAACTCGTTAAGGCCGAACATCAAAGGCCCGGTGGGTTATTGCAACCTTTAGAAATTCCAGTTTGGAAGTGGGACCAAATTTCCATGGATTTTATAGATGGCCTTCCCCGTTCTCGTTCGGGTGATGATAGCTTATGGGTGATTGTTGATAGGCTTACTAAATCTGCCCATTTTATTCCCGTTCGGTCTAATCGAACCGTTCCTCTTTTGGCCAAACTCTTTATCAAAGAAATTGTTAAATTGCATGGTGTTCCTACTTCTATTGTTAGTGATCGTGATCTATTGTTTACTAGTGGATTTTGGAAGAGTCTTCAAAAAGCTTTGGGAACGAAGCTCAATTTTAGCACCGCTTATCATCCTCAGTCCGATGGACAAACCGAGTGTGTGAATCAAACTCTTGAAGATCTTCTTCGTGCTTGTGTTCTTGATTTTGGTGGAAGTCGGGAAGATCATATTTCACTTGTTGAATTTTCCTATAATAATAGCTTCCAATCTAGTATTGGTATGGCACCTTTCGAGGCACTCTATGGAAGGCCATGCCGATCTCCTTCTTGTTGGCTTGAGGCCGGTGAGAAGCTGGTTTTAGGTCCAGATTTTATTCGTGATTCCACAGAAAAGATTAATCTTATTCGTCATAGGATGAAAGAAGCCCAGAGTAGACAAAAATCATATGCCGATAACCGGAGAAGGAAGTTAGAATTTTCTGTGGGAGATCTTGTGTTCATTCGTGTTTCACCTATGAAAGGTGTTGTACGTTTCAGTCGATCGGGAAAACTAGCGCCTCGATATATTGGGCCATTTCCTATCACCGAACGTATTGGTTCCATGGCTTATCGCCTTTTATTACCGGCTCAGTTTTCTGCTATGCATGACGTGTTTCACGTTTCTCAACTTCGGAAATGTCTTCGAGATTCCGATTCTATTCTTGAGCCCGGTGTTGTGGAAGAGATTGAAGTTTCGCCTAATTTAACTTATGAGCAACATCCTATTCGTATCATTGCTTCGGAAGTCAAACGACTTCGAAATAAAGATGTTCCGCTTGTTAAAGTTCAATGGTCTTCAAATCCTAAGGATTGTTCTTGGGAATCTAGAGAGTACATCGAGCGTACACATTCGGACTTACTTTCTCGTGCTCTTTGAGGTGAACTTCTTATTTCAAACTTCTTTTGTGTTGAATATGCTTTTATGGTTGTTACTATATATCTTCTTCTTGTAATATTGCGAGGATGCAATTTCTTTAAGGAGGGGAGTCTGTAATAACCCGCATATTTGTCGATTTTATATTTAAATATTTTATTTAAATATTTTATCGTTAGTCGGATTTTAGTCCGAAAAGCTACTTTTTGTATACGGTCGAATTAGGGCTCGGGACCACTACCATTGAGTTCAAAATGCCGTTTGCGACCTTTTTGAGTATAAGCTTCGATATGTTTGGAGAAAGTTGATTTTTGCTACTTTTCACTTTGGGTTTGGTTTGGGCTCAGCCCTATGTTAACTTATGCTCAAATCTGAGCCACTCTTCCCCACTCACCCTCATTGTCTTCTCATTTCAGTTTTTAGAGTATTAATGGTGGGAGAGATTGGAAATTAAAACTCCAAAACCCTAGTTTCCCTTGCAAATCAAATTCCTAGCTCCAAACTCAAGAAGAACCCATTGGTAAGCTTCTCTTCTTCTTCTCCAACTTATTCTCTTACCAATTTCAGAAATTCCTAAACCTAATTTTGGGAATGTTCTTATTTTTGAGCTTAGATTCAAGATCAATTGGGTAGTGTTGAAGAGAGGTTGATTCTCCATTTGCTTTCAAGCTTCTTCTTGTTCGATTTTGTGAAAAGGTGAGATTTTTATCTCACATCTATGACTATAATTATCTTTGGTTGTTGGGTATGAATTCCTAACACTTTTTCATGTGCATTTGCTCTTAATTTGGATTGGTTTTGTGAATATTCCAATTTTTGGGTTTTTAAACCAAATTTGTGTGAAAATCCTTTTATGGATGTTTGATCATGCTTTTGGTGATGCATCGAGGAGCATATAGGGCCGGGTCGCCGATTGGCATAAACCCTTAGAGCCAATGTTCGTCCGGTTGCATTTTGGAAGAGTTTGCTCTTCATTTGAATAAGGCTGAAAAACAGCCCAGGCATGATTCAGTCGACTGAAAACTCTGTTCAGTCGACTGAACCTGAAACCCGAGAGTTTCCAGGCATGATTCAGTCGACTGAAAAACTTTGCACAGTCGACTGAAACTGGAAACATAAAGTTTCCTGAACCTGGAAAATTTCCAGGTACAGGGTCAGTCGACTGAAAACTCTGTTCAGTCGACTGAACCTACTGTTTGAGTCCAATTTGCCTTTTTGGATTGAAATTCCAATTTAAATCGATTCGTGATAATCCTATTTGTTGTTATCATCCATTATGACTTTGATGACTCTTTTTAGGGATTTTTGAATATCCATTTCGATGGACCCTTTATAGATTTCTTTGGATTTTATTCACGTCTTCGTATGTGAATTTTTGTGATTGATTGTTCTTACAATCTTCTTCGTGATTTGTCACTTTAAAAATATAAAGGTTTTCTATACTAGTAGTAAATGTCAAAACTCTTTCCGCAAACGATTTCAATACTCTTTTAATACCAAATTCGTTTGTAAAACAGTTTTCCAATCTATTAGTATATACAAACCTTTACCTCACTCGTATGAGAAATCTAATTAAACGGCTTAGTAAAACTAGTGGTATGAAATGCTTGCGTTTACTTTGTCGGTTAATTCTTGGACTTGTTCGATTGAACCTCTTGTGACAATTTTCTAGTGGAGATTTACAGTTTGTTCGTAAATATTTAAGTTAAGCAAGTGGTTATGGGACATGAAGTTAAACTCATACATTTACTAGCTTAGTGTAATCGACACTTCTCGCTGATCATGACGATCATCTTTGTGATTTAGACTAGCAATGTGCGATGTCTCTTTGTCTGCGAGGGAGACTACACCCCGTTTTGTGGAGTTTCGACTCAATTTGTGATGGGGTAGCAACCCATGGTCTTCGGGCCGTTTGTGGAGCTTCGGCTCAATTTGTGATGGTTAGCGACCATGGAATTAGCGTTCCGTTTGTGATACACGTGTTGGTGGGCTTTATGCTCCCATTTGTGATAGGCCTTCCCCCCTTTGTGATTTCTGGATTTCTTGTGTAGATTCCTAGAATTTGTGTTTCACCAATTTTCGTGATTTCCGTTGATAAGTTTTATCAATATTTGTGCATTGGTGAATTTGTGTGTCATTGACTTTAGTGATTTCTGGATTTCTTGTTTAGTCTTCTGGAATTTGTGTGTCATTGACTTTTGTGATTGAGATTGATATTATCGTCAATATTTATGGTATGGTGAACGAAATAGGGAGTATGACGTTTCTTTGATTCTTGTGTAGATTTGGTGACATTGATTAATCTCTTGATGATTATCAACTAAGTATATATATATATATATATATATATATATATCACAGCTTGGCATTGTGATTATTATGTGTTTAGTCATATCTCTTATTCTATATCATTTCATCTGATATTTATAGTTAGACTCATCCGTTTATTATTTTCTTATTAAATAATACTCGGGTCAGACAGAGATGTTACAGGTGCTTCTGCTTGACTTCTCATCCGGGATTAACTCCTTGACTTTTGGGTTAACTACTTAGATTAGTAGTTATTTTGTTGTATACATTTGAGATATAGACTCCTTAATGTATACTTATTCTTCTGTGTAGTTCGTGTAACTATTCTTTTGTGATACTGTGGATCGTTTTAGACCACTACTCTGATGTACACTTTCTAGTGTAATATTCATATCTTATTCCGCCTTTGTGATATGAATTGTCCGTGACTGATTTGTGTTATGCTTATTTCTATATTTGTTTTCCGAAGGATTTATATAGCCACCGTGTAGTAGCTTTGAGTTTGTGTCGGTATGTCGGATTTCCTCTTGAAATAGAACGCATGTTATATTATCTGACATATCGGTGCTCGCGCAAAGAAATTACATGGATGGTCGCTCCTCAACAGCCTTATTCTCCGTGCTAGTCGACAGCATTCACCGTAATGTTCTTGGCTAGCGTGGGTATAGAGGTGGGGCGTCACAATCTCCTTTGTGAAAAGCTTTGGTAAATTTTCAATTCTTTTTCTCTTTTTCTTCTTGTTTCTTATGATTTTGTGCACTTGCCTTCACCTTTGTAGCTCAGCCCTAGCTCCTCCATCACCTTCGCCCCCTCCACCACCACCACATCTGGTCACCCCCACCTCCAGCCCATCTCCTTGCCATAGCCGTGCACCATGATGAAGTAGATCCACACAAAAATGAGCAAACTCCACATATATGTCCATAACCGAACTCACCTTGCTTCCATCACCTCCTCCATCACTTTGGCCGACCATACACCACCACCAGCAGCAAATTACTGACCTGAGCCCACTACCACATCATCCTCCAGCCCACTACAAACCTGGCCGTGCCCTCCTTGTCCTTGGCCGAGCCCTCTAGTGCATAGGAATCCATGATATTTGCCTTGTAGTGTTAGTTCATGCTCATATATCTTTGCTCCATCATTTTGCCATGCTAGGCCGACCTTTAAGAACCCAAACCAGATCCAAACCATATCTTTAGCCGTGCCATTTCAGATCTGGAGTTGAAGCATAGGTGGTAGAAAGCAAGTGCAAACACTTCAGCGATGTTTTGTGTATTCATTTCTAGCTTTGTTTAATTGAATTTGGGTTGAAAATTTATGTTATATTTATTTGTTTTGTCTCATGTATCCAAGGAGAATTAAGCTTTGGCTCTTCCACTCATCTTTGTGTCGTGTTATCATGCTTGTTTGGATCTCATTCGTGCATTCGTTGTTGTGTCTCCAGCTCAAAACAGTGAGTAAATCTCATCAGACTAATATGTACTTATGTAGTGATAAACTGACATCACCTGAACCTGTAAATGCATGTCATCCTGTTATAACTGCTATATTATATTCATATGATGTTCACACCTATATTTACACCTATTATATCATATGTTACGGTTATTTCATGCTATTCTGTTACTTTCATCAGTTTATCACACTGCAAGTTCCCTGTAGACTAGAATCACTATGGGTTGAAATGATACATACCCGAACGGACTTCAGAATAGGAGAAAATCATTATGGGCTGAAATGACAGGCCTGAATGATTTTCAATTATTTTCTTTTACTTGGGATTGCGGGTTTGAAATGATCAAACCCGGGTTTTCTTTGTAAATTATGGGTTGAAATGATATATTACCCGTATCACTTCATCAAGGCTAGAAAATGAAATACAGACCCGCTGTAAAAATATGTTTTTCTAAAATTTTTAAATTATTTTAGAAATGTAAATGTTAAAATATTTTTATTTAAATTTGATTAAAAATGATTTTTGTAAAGCATTATTGATTTTCTAAAAATTTATAAGTGAAATAAATAAATGGTAAAGTTAGAAAATCTGAAATGTAAGTTATTTTGGAAATTAGAATTTGGTGATAAATGGAATTTAAATTAAATATGAAAATATGATAAATTTATGATATTTTGAATTAAATGAATTTAAAATGATTTTATAATATATTAATGATTTTTGAATAAAGTTAAAATGTGAAATGAATGAATATTTAGGTTGAAATTTGGAAATATAACTAAAATTGGAAATTTGTGAATTTGGCTTAAAAGTGAATTTTAAGTTAAGTAAATAAAAATGAAATTAAGTTATATTTGAAAATTTTAAACTTAAATGTTAAGTTAAATTTAATTTAATGAATTTAAAATTTAATATTGGAATTTAATAAGTGAATTATTATTAAATTTTGATTTTTGAATGGAGATTTAACTTTATAAAATCATGAACATAAGGGTATTTGAATGACTGTTTTAAAAGTGAAATTGTATGATTTTATAAGCTAAAAATGATTTAAAAAATATAATTGTTTGTGAAATTATATTTAGTACTTGAAGTTAATTAACTGCATTTCTGAAATGCTACTAATTCTAATGTAAATGATAATACAGCATTTGTAAATGCTGTAGTTAATAATAACGAACCAAATGGCTAAGTTTAATTAAAGGTTATTATAGCATTTTTCTAAATGCTATAATTGTTGAATTTAACTAAGTTTTATTTGAAACTAATGTAACCCTATTACAGCATTTTTAAATGCTATCTTTTGTTAAATTGAACTGTTTTGAATGTAACTTTTCGTAGCAATTTCTAAATGCTGCGAAAGTTGAATTTTCATCTGTTTTAATAAATTAAGTGAATAAATGAATTTTGAAAGACTAAAATTTTGGAAATTTAATAATTTAATTATTAAATATAATAACTTCATTTTATGATTTAAAATGAGGGAATTTGTTTCGAAATATAAACTATTTTGAAATGTGTTTTGTAATGGTATTTAAATTAAATAAAAATGAATGTGGTTTGGAAGATATGATATTTTGAATGATATTAAATTTTGAAATTATATTTGATTTTGAAGCATAAAATACCATTTTGAAATTTTCACCACGGGATGTAATTAATTTATAGTTTAACTGATTCTTAAAAGACGGGCGATCCCAAGCATCCTTTAAGTTATTGTGCATTTCTACTACAGTTCACTTGAGATGGTTTACATTATATAAGTATATATTGTCCTGACTCGAGTGTTTTGTGTTTTACTTTACGCTCGGGTCATCCTGAGTATTTACAGCTTAGCTTTGGATTTCTTTTCTAGAGCTAGGAATTGCTGGAGATTCTGCTTGTCTAGTTATCTATCCCTTCAGTTTCAGTTGTTCTATTTCAGCTTTGGTATTGATAAACTGCTATGTAATTTAGATTTCTATTGTATATGTTTTTCAGACTGATATTATGTATTGTGTTTTGAGAGTTTGTTATAGTAGCTTCATGAACTACTATGGTATTTTAATTTCCGCTGCGAGTTATTCTGATATTTCTGTGTCTGTGATTCTGTGATTGTATTTCATTTTCTCCAAAATTATTTAGAAGGAGATATTTTGAGCAATTCAAGTATGGTATGTGTGGATGCGAATGGCTGAAAATATCGGGTTGTTACAGTTTGTATCAGAGCTTTGGTTTTAGGCAATCCTTAGTCTGCGGAGCAAAAATTTATTAGAGATAGGGTAGAAATACCGTAGAATGAGTGAAATCAATCTCAGAATCTTTTCTTTGTGAGAGAACGTATTTTCAAAGTATAAAATGATTTCCAAATGATTTTAAAGTATTTTCAAAGATTATTTTGGTATAAAAATGTTCTTATTTTGAAACCAAGATTTTCTAAGCTTCTTTCCTTCTGTATCTACCTTGTTTGAAATCTCTCGGTTAGGAGTTTTATCGATTAGGATTTCTTGAACTTTAGAACGCTCCCACTTGTTTTGGAATCCAGTCTTGTTTTCCCTATTTTTCCTTTTGATTTTGGAGCATTCTGTAACTCTACTTTGGAATGACCTCTCTAAAGGGCGGTGATTCTGTAAATCGTTGAATGATTTGTAAAGTGGTGAAACTCCTTTACAATTGGCTTTGATTCACTGGAGATTTCTGTATCCTCGGATGTCGATGCTATCTATCTCCTGCTCTACCCGGATTCTATCTCTGGCGATCGAAGGTCGATTTGCCTTAGATTTCTGTATTGATTATATTCCTAAAGTCTCGGTTGACCGGTTAAGGTCATCCGTGATTTATATAGGCTTATCTATCCTCTATTTGGTAATTAAATTATCTCATCTTCATTTGAGTTTACCTTCGAACTAGAATTCTATTTGATTAGAGTTCCTCTAATTTTGAATCTTTGTTTGTTTGAAATCCTTCCTTGAATCATCCTTTGGAAATTTGTGTTTGGTTGTATTTTGAAATTGTGCATACATCGAAATTATTAAGAATGGCCATATTTTTATATATAAAAGTGAAATGTTTTCGATAAGGATTATATACCTTTCAAAATGAAAATTTGAAATTTCGAAAGAATTTGAAAATTTGAAAATTTTATAAGAACTTGATTTATACAAAAATGATTTATAACTGAACGGTTTTGAATTTGAATTTCGAGGAATCGAATTCCGGTGTTTTGAAATCGGTTTTGAGATTTTGAAAAATATATAATAATAATATGATTCAAAGATATATATATATATATCAAATAAGAAATGTTTCAAATGTATTCGAATGAATTTCAATGATTTCGAAGGAATTTCAAAGAAGTTTTTCAAAGTTAATTGAAGTCCAGAACTCACTTATGTCGCTGGAAAATAGTTTCGGTGATGAATGCATGCATCATCGACATTGATTTTTGAGTTTCTGAGTGAGAGAGAGGCCACTCTAGTAGCTTTGCTATGCGAGTGATTTTGTGAAACCAATTTTGATTTCAGATTTCGAAGTATGGTTTGATATTCGAAAGATAGATCTGTATATATATATATATATATATATATATATATTTGAAAAGATTTAAAGTAAGCCAGTGTTCAGTCCTCGAGTTTCAGATTTTGAAACCTAACTTTTGAAATTGATTTACTGATTTAGTGTTGATTTCCAACTCTTGGATTGAAAATATGATTTCTTCGACTATTTTAAGATCCGAGCACTTCCAAATCAAGGTTAACTTTTCAAAGATAATTTTTTTTTGAAAGCTATAAGGTATTTGATAAAGAATATAAGTTTAGTTTGTATGTTTCAAGTATGAAATAATATGATTTTTATAAGTTGAAACTGTTTTGTTAAGCAAATAAATAAGACTATTTTGAATTATACTAATATGAAATTTAGTTTGAAATGTTTTGGATAAAAATTAGTCTTCAAATGTTTGAGAAAAAATTTGGTTTTAAATGTTTTAACTTAGTAACAACTTTATGAAACTATTTATTTAACAAGTTGGAATAGATACATAAGTTGTACATATGTTGTTTTATTCGCATAATTAATTTGATCCAAGTTTGAGTACACAAGTTCGAGGTGAATTACACCATTTTGTATAAGGATTTTTCATTTGATTCTTGATGGCGTATATTTGATATGGATTTTGGGCTTGATTCTAGAATTCTCTATCATAGTATATGGCTATGCAAGGAGACTGATGGCTTCTAGTCGAGAAACCATATCGAAGTCCGCATTAGGGATGTCGAATGGACAATACTAGTTCGAAAGCGAACTTGTGTGATCAAGCGAGCGATCGAATGTAATGTTGCGAAATAATGACATGTGTAAGTAATAATGAAGTAAAATTTGAGATATACGAAATTATAAAATTTAGTATTGAAATATGGTATATTTAAGCCTTGAAATATATTTAAGACTGAATAGTTTATTTTGTGGATCAAATCTATAAAAAATATTAAGTGAATTGAATCTGATGGTTTGAATTGAATAAAAATTTGAAAATTTTAGATTTAAGTTTAATTTAATAAATTTGTGAAATGTAAAGAATCAAGGGAATGTTTTATGATTTCAAATGTATGATTTTCAAAGTAGAATGATTTCAAGTATTTTGGTTTCGAAAGATTTATAACGTTGAAAGTATTATGATTTTGAAGTGAATATAGGTTTAAAATGGAAATGAATGTGTTTAACCAAAATATTGTTTATTTGGAAACCAGGAGTATTTTCTAAACCTATTGTTTTAAGAAATTTTGAAACTGAATATATATAACTTGAAAGAAATGATTTAGTGACATCATATATGATTTTAAAATTTAATTGATATCGAAATGGTTTGAAATTTAGTACCTTGTTTTGTTAAATACTTGATTTGGGATCTATTGAACTTATATAAAAATGATTTGTATAAGTAAACTGTTGAATTGGAACTGTTGATTTGAAAGGGTACCCAATTTTGAAAAGTGAAATCTTATATAATCGAAATCTATATTAGTGTGATTTGATATACTAGTAATTTGAAAAGTATTTGATTTAAAATGAAATCTTATATAAAATGGACTTTATATAAGTATGATATTTGAAAGTGATTTTGAAAGGTACTATATGATACATATTTTCGAAGTAAAGATATGGAAAGTGCCTTCTGCTTGATATCCGCTTTGTGGCCACACTGTGGATTCATTCTATCGATATTATTCTCTCTCTTTGATTTGGGTTTTCCGGATATGATATTCGAGTGTCCATCGAATTCCATGGCGATCTCCATGGTCTTATGATCGCGACTGCATAGCGCAACTGCCTGGCTGAGCTGGCCTAGGGGTACGGATTGTTTCCTGGAGGATTCAGGCGTAACCATTGTTTATCCTACACTCTATGTAGGTCGCATTAGTAGCGCAAATGCCTGGCTGAGATGGCCTGGGGGTACGGATTATTTCCTGGGGGATCCAGGCGTAACCATTGTGTATCCTGCATTCTACTCTTCATCATGGCGTAACTCGCAGGGCTGAGAAAGCTTACGGATACGGATTGTTTCCTGGGGGATCCAGGCGTAACCATTGTGTATCTGCGATCCATGGTTAGACAACTATTTCGGTTTGGTTGATTTGTTTGGATTGTACTTTTCAAATCTGTTTTTAAAAGTGTTTTCATTATTTTCACTGGGTGTTGAAACAAGTCTACCAAGTACCTGGAGAATTCTAGCAATGCGCCTGATCAACGCATAGCCAGAGTCTGCAGGAACGAAAGTAAACTTGTTAAGACATCGAGTTATAAAAGTATTTTGATAAAAGCATCTTGATAAAGTAATGTATAAAGAATATTTTGATCGGTTATTTTCCCTTCTAAAAATTTAGAATGTTTTAAATATGTTTACCTTAAACCATCAGATTTGAATCAAATGACTATTCATCATGTTATAAAATGTTTAAAATGTTATGAAATTTTAATTGAAATGTATAATGGTTTAAATAATGGTTCACCTTTGTCTTCCAACATGCTTCCCTTCCTAGCTACCTTTTCCCTACCTTCTTTCGAGGATGTCTTCCAACCTATGTTCTTTCTTGTTGTTTCTCCGCTTCCTTCCTTTCCGAGGACGAAAAGATTTGAGTGGGGGAGAGTGTAACAGCCCTAGATTTTTCATATATTTTAATATTTGACTTTATTTTATTTTGAAATTATTTTTAAACTTGTTTTATTTCAAACATTTCACATTTTTAAACATAAGTGTTGATTATTATGTGAATTATAATTTCAAACAGGTATAAATTGGATATTTTACTGAAATATGAATTTCTGTTCAAACTGGTCAAACTTTGACTTTTAAATTTCAAATTTAAATATTTAAACTCCTAAGTTTTATCCTTTATTATGGAAATAGATTTAATAACTTGAATACTGCTATTTGTTTCATTGAAAACGGACTTAAACTGTGAAAGTTATGCACATTTCAATTTTTGAGTATAATTTGTTTTATTTTGCAATTTTGTCTATTTTAGATTATATAAATCATATTTTCTTTGTTATATTTTATTTTAATATGTGTTAATATGTTATTTTATGTATACTTTTGTGTTTTAATATTTTTAAAGTGATAATATAATTTTTCCAAAATTTATTGCATATATTTTCAATTTTTAAAGGCTAGTTTCCATTTTTTTGCTATTTTCTTCATTTAAATTATATTTAATTAAAATTTATTTATTTATTTTTATGCATGCATTTTATTTTTGTGTCTTTATCTTTATTTACAAATATTTTTCAAGTACACAAAATTTTTCCAAAGTTCATTTCATTTATTTTCAAATTTTCTAGCCTAGTTTACATTTTCTTTGCTATTTTCTTAATTTAATTATATATAATTAATATTTATTTATTTATTTTTGTTTATTTACTAAATTTTCATGTTTTTATCTGAATTTATACTTATTTTTCAGTTATTTAAAATTGCAAAAGAAATGGTGGAAATTTGAAGAGTTTTGCGACCCTTGATTTGCTTAAGGCTTTTTGTCTTCTTGTCTTTTCACATTTCAACCATCACCTTTTCATTATTTGCTGCCATAACTCATTCCCTTCAGCCGGCCACTTCTCCACTTCATTTTTCACGAATTTTTTTCTTCTCAAACTCTAAAAAATTCGGCCATCTCCTTTGTGAAAAGCTTTGGTAAATTTTCAATTCTTTTTCTCTTTTTCTTCTTGTTTCTTATGATTTTGTGCACTTGCCTTCACCTTTGTAGCTCAGCCCTAGCTCCTCCATCACCTTGGCCCCCTCCACCACCTCCACATCTGGTCACCACCACCACCAGCCCATCCCCTTGCCATAGTCGTGCACCATGATGAAGTAGATCCACACAAAAATGAGCAAACTCCACATATATGTCCATAACCGAACTCACCTTGCTTCCATCACCTCCTCCATCACTTTGGCCGACCATACACCACCACCAGCAGCAAATTACTAACCTGAACCCACTGCCACATCATCCTCCAGCCCACTACAGACCTGGTCGTGCCCTCCTTGGCCTTGGCCGAGCCCTCTAGTGCATAGGAATCCATGATATTTGCCTTGTAGTGTTAGTTCATGCTCATATATCTTTGCTCCATCATTTTGCCATGCTAGGCCGACCTTTAAGAACCCAAACCAGATCCAAACCCGAATGGACTTTAGAATAGGTGATAATCATCATGGGCTGAAATGATAGGCCTGAATGATTTTCAGTTATCTTTTTTTACTTGGGATTGCGGGTTTGAAATGATAAAACCCGGGTTTTCTTTGTAAATTATGGGTTGAAATGATATATTACCCGTATCACTTCATCTAGGCTAGAAAATGAAATACAGACCCGTTGTAAAAATATGTTTTTCTAAAAATTTTAAATTATTTTAGAAATGTAAATGTTATAATATTTTGATTTAAATTTGATTAAAAATGATTTTTGTAAAGCATTATTGATTTTCTGAAAATTTATAAGTGAAATAAATAAATGGTAAAGTTAGAAAATCTGAAATGTAAGTTATTTTGGAAATTAGAACTTGGTGATAAATGGAATTTAAATTAAATATGAAAATATGATAAATTTATGATATTTTGAATTAAATGAATTTAAAATGATTTTATAATATATTAATGATTTTTGAATAAAGTTAAAATGTGAAATGAATGAATATTTAGGTTGAAATTTGGAAATATAACTAAAATTGGAAATTTGTGAATTTGGCTCAGAAGTGAATTTTAAGTTAAGTAAATACAAATGAAATTAAGTTATATTTGAAAATTTTAAACTTAAATGTTAAGTTAAATTTAATTTAATGAATTTAAAATTTAATGCTGGAATTTAATAAGTGAATTATTATTAAATTTTGATTTTTGAATGGAGATTTAACTTTATAAAATCATGAATATAAGGGTATTTGATTGACTGTTTTAAAAGTGAAATTATATGATTTTATAAGCTAAAAATGATTTAAATAAAAATATAATTGTTTGTGAAATTATATTGAATACTTGAAGTTAATTAACTGCATTTCTGAAATGCTATTAATTCTAATGTAAATGATAATACAACATTTGTAAATGCTATAATTGATAATAATGAACCAAATGGCTGAGTTTAATTAAAGGTTATTATAGCATTTTTGTAAATGCCATAATTGTTGAATTTAACTAAGTTTTATTTGAAACTAATGTAACCCTATTACAACATTTTTAAATGCTATGTTTTGTTAAATTGAACTGTTTTGAATGTAGCTTTTCGTAGCAATTTCTAAATGCTGCAAAAGTTGAATTTTCATCTGTTTTAATAAATTAAGTGAATAAATGAATTTTGAAAGACTAAAATTTTTGAAATTTAATAATTTAATTATTAAATATAATAACTTCATTTTATGATTTAAAATGAGGTAATTTGTTTCGAAATATAAACTATTTTGAAATGTGTTTTGCAATGGTATTTAAATTAAATAAAAATGAATGTGGTTTGGAAGATATGATATTTTGAATGATATTGAATTTTGAAATTATATTTGATTTTGAAGTATAAAATACCATTTTGAAATTTTCACCATGGGATGTAATTAATTTATAGTTTAACTGATTGTTAAAGGATGGGCGATCCCAAACATCCTTTAAGTTATTGTGCATTTCTACTATAGTTCACTTGGGATGGTTTACATTATATAAGTATATATTGTCCTGACTCGAATGTTTTGTGTTTTACTTTACGCTCGGGTCAGCCTGAGTATTTACAGCTTAGCTTTGGATTTCTTTTCTAGAGCTAGGAATTGCTGGAGATTCTGCTTGTCTAGTTATCTATCCCTTCAGTTTCAGTTGTTCTATTTCAGCTTTGGTATTGATAAACTGCTATGTAATTGAGATTTCTATTGTATATGTTTTTCAGACTGATATTATATATTATGTTTTGAGAGTTTGTTATAGTAGCTTCATGAACTACTATGGTATTTTAATTTCCGCTGCGAGTTATTTTGATATTTCCATGTCTGTGATTCTGTGATTGTATTTCATTTGCTCCAAAATTATTTACAATGCGATATTTTGAGCAATTCAAGTCTGGCATGTGTGGATGTGAATGGCTGAAAATATCGGGTTGTTACAAGTGTCTTATAGGGGATTTCCTACATTTTCTCACGGTTCATGGAGTAGAGTATTCGTTTGGGGCAGCTGGTTTTCCATCATGTGGTGTATTTGAAGTAGAACCCAAAAAATGCCCGAACTACAAATTCAGGAAAGCAATTGTGGTTGGAACAACTTCCTATGATCCACTCCAGTTACGCTTATTCATGGATGTTCTTTCTCGCAACTACAGTGGTGATTTCTACAATCTATTTACAAAGAACTGTAACCATTTTAGCAAGGGAGTTTACTTCAAATTAACTGGAAATCAATTCCATAATGGATCAATCGACTTGCTAAACTTGGTTCACGTTGTTTTTGCATTTAAATGGCAGACAGCCAGATAGGATGTAGGTTTGCTATTTTATGTAAATATACATTTTTAGCCATGTAATGTTTGATATTTGTGTGTACATCCGTTTATGTAAATTTATTATGGAACATTGATGTTATAGCTCTTTTTATTTGAGTTATCTTATTTGAGATGTGCATGGTGCTTTGGAGTTACGATACTTAATTTGTGTTGTTTATTAATATATCAAATATATTGTATGTTTTAGAAGAATAATTTTCATTTTATAATTGAATTCTATAATCCTTCTTACCAAATCCTACGAAAGCTCCATAGTGTTAGTGAATTGTCAAAACTATTTGCAATAGTTATTGAGTATTTCAGATGTATAGAAGCTTTTAATTATATGAGAATGAACTAAGTCTTTTGGAAGATTATCTATAGTAGCCTAGTGCACTATCTCATATTTGGCTGACCTAAGAATTTCCTACAAAAATTAAATTTGTATTCGAAACAACACGAATCATTTACGTTCAAAAAAAGCCAAAACAAGTTCAACTTTACACCATTTGAGAAATCATAACTCTATTAAAAAACATAACCCAATCCATAACATATGTTAATAGGAGGACCGATACATATTGACCAAAAGAGATAAAGTCTTTGTGTCAAGCAAAAATCATACCAATCGCCTGTCAAAAACTATAGATGTCTACAATAAGCCTATATATAACGGCTTCAGGATCCACCACCGAATCAACCCAAACCTTTCAAGCATCTGCTCCTAATGGTACATGGTGCACTAAAATAGTTGCTTAACAATAGAAATATATTTTATTAACAATATAAACATAATTGGTTAAATTTTCGAATTCATACACAAATTTAAAAAAGAAAAAAGGAAAAAGAAAAAAAAGGGTGATAGAATCATACGTAATGCATTTTTCTTTAGTAAAGATACGCCATTAAGTTTTATTAAGTTGACATAAGTAGTTTTGAGTAATTATTCCACATACATTGAAAGACTTCCATTTAATTATCTTTAAACCATAATAATTAAATAGATGTAGCAAGTTCTCTGACAACTCTGCAAAGTGATAACATTATGCTTTAAGGTTGATATAAACTATAACTGGTAGCCTAGCAATCAATTTTCAAACATAGAGTCAATGCGTCCATCAAGCAATCTATCATGAATAGAGGCCAAATCAAAGCTAACGTATTATTTAATGGTTGATTTACATTTACAATAAACATGTTATTTAACGAGTGATGTATATATGAACAAAATGGAAGATTGTTCTTGGTTTCCAAACTATTGATGCGTGAATTACATATCTAAACACTACCCAGTGTAGTTAGCTGAAGTATGAACCTCTGAAATAAATAATAATAAAAAGTTCATCCAATTGTTTCTGATTTAATTTTTCAACTTGTTGAAATGTAGATTCAAAATTGATATAACTTTCAAGCACCGTGTAAATGAATTATTTTGATTGTGACTAAAATAGGTGAAGATATTTGGTTTTAAATGGGATTAAAATAGAATAATTTTAAAATATTGATAACAATGTTCTAAGCGATAATGGCGATGAAAATAGGCACCATTCTTTTTCTTTTTGCATGTGACTATTCGGTTCAGGTGCGATAGTTGTGAAAATTTATTAACTTCGCCATCCCCAAGTCATCTTTGATAGAAACGAATATACATCTTATTTATTGTTGGGTTATGTTTGTTTAACAGAAACCACCAAAATATTGTATGTCGTTTTATAAGATACCAAGCATATTAACTAGCTTAAGCTGCCTCATATGCCTACATTATAAAACCAACTATATAAACTGCATCCAGTAAAATGAAGGGACTTCCAAAAATTAGTGTATTCTAAATTCAAAGTTAAATAAACCTTGCATTTAAGAAAGGGTGAATCATTGCACTACACAATCTACAGTCATAGTTCAAAGGCGTCCATTATCTGGACAGTGAATGTTACATGTAATTTTAACTACCACTTCAGGATATAAAATCAACCATATAACTATAATGAAACCGTTTTAATTCGCTACATTGCAGGACGACCAAACCCATTTATTCATAGCCCAACAATGTTATGTGTAATAACTGACTTGTCATCAAGCTTAATTGCTTTACCCATAAAATTCCAAAATTACAATATCTATGGAAGAAACACAAAACACACGATATTGGGGTTCCCATTGAAAGCAGCAACGCTTTATGATTAAAATATAAAAAATTCACTTAAAATTGGCCAACAAAAGAGACATTGATGGAGGTAACGAAATATGTAAAAAAGAATATTGATCAGTGTGAATCAGAACGTTAGTTAATAGATAATTCAAAAGTTAGAAAAACACATACTTTATAGGCTACAGAAAATAGTCCCAAATTTTATGGCCTAAAATGATTCTAACTAGCAAATAATAATACTAACTAAGTAAAAGACATTTATACATTATTGTAAATTGCTAAATTTTTATTAATTGTTAACCAAGAGCGAAAATTCATTACCTAGGCTACTGGACAACCTAATACTATTTTAAACAAGACTTTTGTCTTGTATGCTTTGGCCAATATAATTGAAATTAGTTGCAAAACTATAGAAGGAAAATAATTTGTTTTTGCAAAAACAATTTGAGGCACTAATGCTAAAATGTTATATGCTATTTTGTACTCCTTTACACGTTAGAAGCTAGAAAGAACTTGTAACGACCCGATATTTTCAACCATTCGCATTCGCACATGTCGGACTTGAATTGCCCAAAATACCGCGTTGTAAATAAAATTTGGCAAATCTCAGAATATAAGGTAGTTAAATAGTCATAGATCACAGACATAGAGTGAATAATAATGCAGTGGAAGTAAAAGGGATAGTAGTTCATTAAGCTACTATATAATAATAAGATACATAAGAGTTAAACAAAATACAACAGAAGAGTAAGAAGATACATCAGGTACAAATCAGAATAAATCACTGAAATCACTGAATACTGAAAGCAGAATATATGGCTAGATCTTCAAGAAAAGCTCTAACTCTGAAGGTGGGTCTTGAATGCTGAATCACTCAATCTGACTCAAGCGTAAAGCAAAACACAAAACACTCGAATCAGGACATAAATCTTTATGAACTGTAAGTCAACTTAAGTGAACAGTAACAAAATGCATCAGTAACTTAAAGGATGCTTGGGATCGCCCTTCCTCTAAGGATCCGTCAAACTATTTACTATGCAGTAATATTGCGCTACTATAATAATGTCAACAGTAAAATAAACCTACTTTAAAATAGCATTTCGGGCTTACCCATATCATCCTTCACACATAATAGTCCCAGTAGTCCATCCTATATCATGATATCACCAGATCGAGGAACTATCAGAGGATACCACGCGGGCTACGGGAGAAAAACAAACTCGTAGTAAAGGCTCGGTATGGTAGGTGACACAACACACAAGGCAATGCCAGGGTTGATATACCAATTACGCACACGGGCTGATGGTAACGCAGCAGCCACATACGCCCACCTCGGAACACACTCCCAATCAAAATCGGAGGATGGCCATCAAATCAACCACAAGTAAGAGTATAGAAGCGAAGAAGTGTGTCCGACCAGAGGAGCTACCCCTTTCGGCCCGAGATCACTCCTGTTTTAGCCACCTTATGCCAACTCACGGGAGTTGGGTCCACGTAATATACCTCAACAATGACGCCACCATCCTACTTCAATCTGGAATCTCCACCGCGTACACGGTTGTTAAAATGGTTTTCGGAGTT
Source organism: Allium cepa (assembly GCA_030765085.1). NCBI lineage: Eukaryota > Viridiplantae > Streptophyta > Magnoliopsida > Asparagales > Amaryllidaceae > Allium > Allium cepa. The sequence continues at coordinate 233,270,992 of CM060938.1, forward strand.
GGCAGAGAGTATGACAACTTCCTATCCCGGTCTCTTTAATAAACAAACGTTATTATAATGCCGTGGTCATTTCAAAATAGTTTATACTTCAAAAAGATCAAATCATTTCGTTTCAAAATTATATTCCTTTCAAAGTAGTTTACACTTCGAAACCAAAACCATTTTTTATTTCAAAACTATATTCAAATCAAAATAGTTTATCCTTTCCATTTCAAACATATATTCACCTTTCAAAAATTATAATACTTTCAAAGTTATAACTTTTTCGAAACCAAAATATTTGAAATCATTACACTTTGAAAATCATAACATTTTGAGATCATACATTTGAAATCATGGTACATTCCTTTAAATCTTTAGATTTTACAATTTTATTCAATTAAACCAAATTTTCAAGTTTCCAATTTAATTCAAATTAAACCATCAGTTTCAATTTAATTCAGTTTCCTTAAAAACTTTTCAAATCTTATAAATTTCAAATATAGATTTGATCAACAAAATAAACCATCCAATTTTGATATATTTCCAAACTTTAATATCCCACATTTCAAAACTAAACTTTATAATTTCATATATTCATATCTCAAATCTAATTTAATTATTATTTAGTTTTGAAATATTCATCTCATAAATCCAATATTAATTAAATAAACTTGAATTACAATTAAACCAAATATCTTTTCATACAAATATAAACTTCAAATATTCATTTATCAAAATCAAATATCATTCCAAATTCACATTCTTTATCAAAATAAAGATTATATCATTCAAAACCATTTCGAAATCACTAAAATATCATATCTTTCAAAACCTCATTGTCAAACCATTATTTGAATTCAATTTCAAATTTTCAAATTTAAATATCATTTTGCAATCAAATATGTCATTCATTTATTATTTCCAATATCCTTACAAAAATACATTTCAAAATTCCATTCAAACCTTCATTTATCACATTACATTTCATTCCATTTAACACATAACCAAGTAAACCTTATTTAAATTCAAATTTAATTTAAATTCCTTAAAAATTCAAATTTAAGTATTAAAATATATTCAAAGCTCCTAAAATTTCACAAATACTCAATTTCAAAAGTTAAATCATTTAATACTTTAAAATATAACCCAAATTGTGTTAAAATATATAACATTTCAAACATTGTAAAAATATAGCAACGACGGCATTTATGAAGTGCTATCATAGCTTAAAATTTCCAAAATAGTTTAGTTTAGGAATAATGGCATTTATTAATTGTCCTAAAAGATATTTAGTTATCTTTAACATAGTTACTTTCAAAAACAACAGCATTTAGAATGTTGTCATAAGGCTATAGCATTTTTAGGAAATGTTGTTAATAAAATTTCATATTTTATTTTAACCTTTCGAAAACAATAAAACTTCAATTCTTGTTATTTAAATTTATAAATCATATTTCTAGACGTCAAAATTTCATATTTAAATCATTTTAACAATATGATTTATCACAATAAAATTTTAAAATCAAATGTTTAATTTTTAAAACTCGATTCATTTATTATGTCAAAAATTTCACTGTTTATTAACTTATAAATTAAATAAAACTTGGCATTTCACTTTAAATATCATTTGAAAACTTTAAATTAAATTTCCATTATTTACCTACATTTTTTTAAAAATAAAATTTAAAGTCAAAATCACAATCACTTCAAATTTACATACTTAAATTCACAAATTCAAAACTAAATATTTAGCTTTCTGAAAACCATAATATATATATATTTTTAATCAAAATTTCATACTTTTAAAAATACATATCTTAATTAAATCATTTCAAATATACCATGGGGTCTGTATATAATTTTCTAACCTAGGTTAAGTGATACAGATATATATCATTTCAATCCGCAGTTTAAAAAGAAAACCCGTGTTCTATCATTTTAAACCCGCAATCCCAAGTAAATAAAAATAAATAAAAATCGCTTAGGCCTATCATTTCAGCCCATAATGATTTTTCCTTATTGTAAAGTCCGTTCAGGTATGTATCAATTCAACCCATAGTGATTCTATTCTAACAGGGAACTTGCAGTGTGAACATATGCATAAACAATATAAACAACGTCAATGTCACAATATAATGCCATATATCAGAGGTCATGTGATAATTAATAGTTTTAAAATGGTAATAACATGGCATAGCATATGATATGATCATCATTAACTTGCATAAACATTTTATATTACCATAAACTTGCCATCAATTTACTATTTCATAAGTAAATATGTCTGAGTGAGATAGACTCACCTTTTCAAGCTGAAGACCACTACGACACACAAAACGATTCCAAAGGCACGACAAGCACTATACAACACGACTTTTGATTTGAATGAATGAGAGCCTAGATATTGATCTTGTAAACAATAACCAAAACAAAACAATATACATAAACATATTCAACCCAAAACAATATTGAACAAATTGAAAAAATAAAAGTACAAAGACAAGATATCTAGACCTTGCCTTATCCATTCAAATGCTCGACCTAAGTGGAACATGTGCTCGGCTATGATGGTGACATAGTGGTAAATGGCTCAGGTTTGGAATCACATAAGCATGGCTACAAGGAGATGATGATGGTAGAAGTTACATATGAAGAAGGCAAAGGGTCAACACAGAACAGGATGGTTTTGGTGCACCATTTGGCTCGGCTATGCCAAGTTTTGGGCTCGGCCCAACATACTTCAGGTCTGGTCAGATCTGAAGTGATGTATAGAGGTGGTGTAGGTAGGTGGTGGTGGAGCTAGGGGTGTGGACAAGTCAATATATGGAGGAGATAGTGGAGTTTATGGCTAGGCTAGGCAATTTTTGTGGAGTTTTATGCAAAGTTATGGTGTTTTGGTCACATGGAGGTCACGGCTTGAGGTTGTGGTCAGAGGAGAGGCTGATGGTTGCTGTTGCTAGTGATAGTGGAGAGGATGTGTAACGACCCTAAATTTTCGAAACCAAAAATTCCAGATAGTTATGATAAAGAAGAAAGAGATATAAGAAGAAGAAGATCAGAAACATGAACATCTCACATTCGCAGCGGATAAAATATAACAATAAATAATAACAGTTTACAAAAGAATATTGTATCCGTCGATTACATTTTAATACATCAGAGTTACACATTTATACAGACACTAGATATACACAATTATCAAGTCTCAGATTTACCATAATATAATACAGCGGAAATACTCTATACGTTCTTGCCATCCAGCCCGTCTCCCAAGCTCCAGAACATTCCTACCTGAAAATCTGTAATACTCGGTCTGACCCGAGCATTACATCCAAGTAACACCCGAGTCAGCTTGGAAATCAGCGTGAGTAAACCCATCTAACATGGAATACAAAGCATTCAACTTATATATAACCCAAGGTAACTCGAAGCAAATCACAAAGCCGCAATTTATTATAGACATCACTTATTCCGCATATAAATTTTCTAAATACCAAAAATTTAGATTTAAAATAGTCCATTCCTTTAAACCACTGTAGCGACCCTTACTCGACCTTCAAAAATCAGCACCGAATAGGACACTCATATTCAAATGCCGTAGATCCAAACGTCGAACCTGGTTTGCCGGAGCTTAAAACACAATAAGTACAACACAGCGGAAGAAATATGCATGATACATTGGTATACAACATTTAATACAATATCTGATACAAAAGAATACAATAGAATGGTACAATGGATAACAATAATATCAGAGATACAAGAAAATAGCAGCGGAAAGATAGTGTCTTCAATGCCAAACTCTAAGAACTCCGTCTTCAATCCAAAGCTAGCTCGAGCCCTCATCACGTTCAGTAAGAGAGCAAGACTGGTGTGATGCTGAAGTGCAGCAAATGCGATCCACAAATCCAAAGAGCTTCGAAGACTATCGAATCTATACCTATTATTGGAGTATCTGAAAACCCAACTCTAGACTGCCCGTGTGGAAAATAGTGGGCACCCAGAGTTTAGGAAAGGAACAATAAACTCTAGGTCAGTAATGGGACTGGTGTGAGCAAACAAAACAATTTGGTCTTTTAAAACAAACAAATGAATTTAAATTTGAAATCCGCAATGCTTTTTAGAAAATGAAACTACCATAAGGCCTCCCGCCACGCACACAATTCAAACGCAGAATTGGAGGAGATTTCTCCTTATGATAGTCAAACATGCTTAATACGAGAAAAATTCTTTGATATTATTATTAGTGCATAGTGGAAAACACTTCGAAAGTATAATATAAATCCTAGCCAGCATAGGTACCATTATACTATGCCTACTATAGCTGCCATGTTAAATGGCAGGTTCTACAACTAAAACCGTATAAGGCGCGTATTGGATGAATGGATTTCCAACAAATGGTCAGGCTAAGGAACTTCCTATTGTCACATGGGAACGCCTCTGGCGGGATGCCCCGAGAACCTACCCGGATCTCTGCTAAACAAGGCCGGCTACCCCCTTCCCGGGGAATAAAACTTGAGATATGCCACCCCCGGTCCTTTGGGACCTTTATCCGAGGGCCCTCCAACAACAACATCACACAGTAATAAATATACTAGTGTCCACATGAGTAAGTATCTGGGCTCCATACCATGATACCACCCTTTTCCAGAAGGAATGGTCCCCTAGGGGAGCTACCCCTGAAACCTTGCCGCATCTTTCCTGTTTCGACCATTACCGGTTTGTGAGGCTCGATGAGGTCTCGACCGCAAAGCTACGCTTTTCACAAAGCCATGCTTTGATCAACAAATGATCATCAATATACGCAGCACTTAGCGTGCCACACTACCAAATTGGGAGTATATCGCTGATAACCTTCAACTACATAACCTCTGAGCTCGTACGTCTCAGAGAAGGGTGTTAAGCTAAGAGAATAAATTCTCCGCCACCAACAGATATGTATTTGAAAGAAATCGGCTTTACATCTCAAAGTGTAGTGTCAGACACACAACCATACAAGTCTGTTCCGGGCTCGAACAGAACCGCAGGCACTTCCGAAGAAGCCCTTGCAAATCCGGGTATTCACAATCCCGATCGGACTTCCCATCACTTAGGAAATCTCTATACCGTAGCGACTCAGTGCAGAGACAATCGATAGGTCATCCTACCATTCTCGCAATTACCCGGTCTTCACCACCGGTCTTCAAATGCTATCCATAATGACGTATCATTATTCGGAATGGGTTATATGACACAAGGTCCTCTCCCAGCTAAACCGAATAACGAGCGCAATATTTTAAAACATATGGACATGGGATTTTAGTTAAGTCACAACTTATTATTCAAAACTTCCCTTTAAATGGTTTAAACCAAATTACCATTTCAAATCTTTAAACAAAAGATTTATTTCACAAAGTTTAACTAGTTTCACAAAGATCCATTTACGGTTTCCAAAACAATATCCATTTTAATTGGATTAATTCATTTAATCCTTAAATCCAAGATTTTACTTATGGCTTTCAAAAAAACGTTTTCAATTATTCATTCACAACTTGGAAAACCATTTCAATTCAAACTTGAAATTCCTTTTATACAAATTGGAAATTCATTTCTTATACGAAAGCTTTATCATTTGAAAACAAACAGTTTCCATTTTGGAAAAATCCAATTTCATTTATAGAAGTTAAAATCTTTGGGTTAAATTTATTTCCCAAAAACAACACTTTTAAAAATGGTTTGAAAACCCATATAAGCTTCTATAACCTTTTTTCATTTTAAATTCTCAAAATAGAATTTAATTTCAAACCTTGAATTCAATTTTAAATTGAATTATTAAGTTTCAAAACATTATTAAGTTATTCAAAACAACTTTTATTTTAGAAATTCTTTTCCCAAAATCTTTTCATTTTAAATCTGATCCATTTCCAAAACCATTTAGATTTAAAAATTCAATTTTTTACAATTTATTTCAAAAATTTGTGACTTAACCAATTTCCACATGCAATCCATATTGGTGTGTGTATAGTGTAGTCCAAGGGGTTTTACACAATAGTGCACACATCTATCATCATAGATATATCGATAAGCGGTATAACCCATAACGCTTATCTTCATTCACAGATCCATAGATAAAGTAAATTTATCAATCACAAAGATTCACTAATATGATTCGATGTGGGTTTCGGATAACTAACTGGAACCTGACTCCCTGTCGCATCGAAGTTTAAATGCCGTTTTACGGGAAAAAGGGGTGTCACACGCATATGGGAACAAATCACAAATCCCAGTCCATCACAGGGCAATCACAACATCACAACAAAAATATCAATCCAATACAGAACAATTGATGATAGTTAATCATCTCTAATTAGGGTTAATATGATTAAGTGTGTTAACCACACAATTTATTTTATAAATTTTAAATCAACGATTAATTATTCTTAACTATAAATTGGTTCAATCCTAATTAACTTTATCAACTAGCTTTTCTTAATTTAATTATCTTAATTCATAAATCCTTAATTTATAATTAATTAAATCTTAATTACTTTCACCCTTTAATTAAATAAACTTCTAATTGTAAAGTAATCACAAATTTTAATGGTTTAAAATCTTTATTTAATCATTATAAAGAATTTTGTCTTTAAGTTAAAAATTAAGTATTTGATTTACTCCTAAATATTTTATCAAGTTAAAAATTTTAAACAAATTTTATTTTTGAAATCTAAGTTTTAAAATACTTCATTTATCCCGGATAATTATTTAAAGAAAAACAAGTTTGAATCATGCTTCAAAAATTTTTTTGCTGATTTTAAGTTTGACCCGAGGCCTTCCCCGAGTCATACCCGAGGGAAAACACCCCCAACTTCGAGTTTTTCCTTGATTTACCCGTGTTATCCTTCTTTTGCAAAAATTTGTTAAAAGTTTTTAAATTCGACCCAAAACCACTCGAGCTCGTCTTCGAGTTCTTCCCCTGATCCCCCGCCCACTGCTTCGAGACGTAACGAAAAGCCCAAACCACCATGCACCACTGACACACGTTCACCTGCACATCTGAAAGCCGCAGTTCCGGCCCACTTCATCGCCATCGATAAGTCATCAATGCCCTACCCTGACCGCACAACTTCCCAGATCATCAACTTCGTCATCCACTCGAAAATCAAGTTCGAGTTAAAACCCCAAACCTGGAAAAATGAATGGCACCACCTATCCCACCTGGAAATCGCGTCGTATTCGGAATTCTGACCATCAAAGAGCTAGAAACTCCGATCGACCATTCATCAACATCCCTTCTACGATCACCAACAACCACGTAGCACTCGGTCAAACATGGACGTCAAACAAATCAAAAACACTCACACTTGATAAAACTAGGGTTACCAATTTCAAAAGCTTGCCGTATCGATTCTTGCAAATAAAAAAAAATTAAACAATTTTCCTGTAATCCTTGGTCAACAAACTACCATCAAACAAAAATTCAACACTTAATATTTGCTCGATCATCAGAAATTGATTTAAAAACATATTTGGTTCTATTAGCAACTGCACCTTGTACACTCAGTTAGAAATCATCATACTTGTTTTAAAAATCCTGTTTCGCAGTGAGGAATCAAATAATGTTACTGAAACTGAAATCTGTAGAGTTCGAATTTTTGCAAATATCAAGTGGTGGCTGCATTTAATAAATTTCCAGAAAAAGAACTACATAAACCTGTTTTGATTAATTTCTGAAATGTAATACAGGTTATAAAGCAATATTTCAACTTGTTTTCAACCCCTGTCAGAATCAAAGTGGGAGGGATTTAGATTTGTTTTGATATATGTTAACCTGTAAACCAATTATTACTATGTTTTTCTTTTCCTTTTTTTTTCTTTTTTTTTCTTGTTTCCAGTAAAAACTACAACTTGTTTTGATTTGTTTATGGTGCAAGTTTAAACAAAGACTCCAACTTGTTACAAACCTGTTTCAAAAGAAGTGAGAATGAGGGATTTAGATCTTGTAACTGTGTTTTCAACAGTTTCTAGAAAAAAAACAACTTTCAAACTTTACTTTGATAAATTACTGGAAAAAAAATCATAGTACAAGTTTAAACAAACTCCATCTTGTCTACAGAAACATAATTCATGACCAACCCTTCTCGATCATTCAGATCCAATAGAGACAGAGGGGAAGAAGAAAGAAGAAGAAAAAAATTTGACAGGTTTTGTTTCCTGAAGCTAAAACAGGGAGTTAGTTTCTTGTGCAATCATACACAGGCCAAACATCCATTCACATATTCAAATTTCTTGCATGCAAACCAACAATTAACTTTACTATATCATCCAAGGGTTCACACGGCAACAAAGATTGGAAAGAAACAAAAGTTTACTCACTTTATTTCAGAAGACAGAGATGTTTGCTGACAGTTTCAAATCATAGATGAAATCCTGCAACTACTCTTCTTTCTTTATTTTAAATTGGAGTTCAGATCTGCAAATCATAGTTACAGATCTTTGTTTACTTCTTATTGTATTTATGCATTTAATTGATCAACAACAACAAATTTAATTTTCTTACAGTTAGGATTTTTAATAGAACAGAGAGCTTTTTTTTTTCTGCAGTCCAGAAACCAAGTTTAGCCTTTAACTTGATTCTTTCCCTGCAATTTATTGAATGTTAGGGTATTAAATTCTTTTTCCCTTAGCAATTATAACTTCAAACTCAAATTCTTTTAAAAGAAAATTTACTTGCCTTTACAATTATTTCCAGAAAAAAAAACTTTGCACTGCTCTTTGTCAAAACCTGAAGCTTCACTGTTTAAGACAAATCTGCAGTTTGATTTAAATTTGTTGTTACAATATGACTTCAAAATCACAATTTTATTAACTATAAAATTTTAAAAACTTACCTGAATGTATCACACTACACTTGATGCTTTAGAAATCACTTCAGTTTTTAGTTTGAATTGAAGAAAGCTTGACAGTTTTCTTTCTTTCTTTTTTCTGAATTTTTTTTTCTTGCTTGAGTGTTGAGATATGAAATGTTAGATTTTTGATTACTGAACTTTTCAGATGTTTAGGAGATTTAAAAATTCGAATTTTAGAAGGTGAAAAGTTTTCTGAATTTTTTATTTGATTATTTTATTTAGGAAATGATGTCTTGTGCCATTTGTTAGAAAAGTTCTTAAACCATAGATTTTGTTAATTATTCATTTTATTGTGAATGTAAGTTTTCAGCCCTTGATGTTACAAAGCAAAAGAAACTTTATAGATTTTATTTCCTATATTATATACATACTTTTATAAACCAATATATATATATATATATATTTTTATTCATTCGTATGTATATATGCATATGTACAATGTGTTTTAAGTCCTTATTTTATCGAATCCAATTATTAAGTATACAAGATTATTTAGCTTTTGTAAACTTTTGTTTATATCAATTTTACAATATCACTTTTTAAACCAATATATTTAAGCTTTATTCATTATATATTTTTTTCTTTTGAATTAAGACTATTATATCTTTTAAATAAACAACTTATCTATATATATTATTTAACTTTTATTGCTCATTTTATACACATTTTGTTTTATTAATTTTAAAGAAAGAAAAGATTTTTAATGCTACTTAATTTTTTTAAAACATTTATTTCAAATTTCAAATTCAATTTTCAATCTCAAACTTGAAATATAAACTTTCATATCCATTTATACATTCACACTTTATTTTGAACAAATTTAAATTAAATTTTAAATATGCATTCAATTCACTCATATTTGTAATATACACATATATATAAGATTTTAAATCTATATTATTTTTTACAATATTTATTATTTCAATATTTTAATCTCAAAATAAAATTGGAATTTATTTCATATAATATTATCACTTATTTTCATTTGTTTCATTTTTTTCTCCTCCAATTTATTCTCAAATTAAATCTCAAGATTTTGAAATATTTTATTTATTTAAATTGAAAATTTTGGGATGCTACTTTTTACCTATAAGGTTTTAAATATAAAAATTCAAAACCTTAATTAAATTTTAAAAATCAATACTCAAATAAACAAATATCCTATTTAATTTGAAAAATTCAAATTAATTTACAATTTTATTCCAAAATTTATTTACACTATCAATTAAATTTTAATTAAAAATCAGGATCGTTATAGATTTCCCCCCTTAAAATAAATTTCGTCCTCGAAATTTGCAAGAAAGACGACAAGGAATAGATAGATGGGTTCAATCTTCTACAATTTCTCAAACAACAGATATGGATTCCAACTTAGGTCGGAGCATCACAAAGTATACATCAACTTGTCCCTCTTCGGACTTCAATCAACACAAAGGAATTACAACAGAATTTCAAATTTTGTTTTAATCGAAATCATTTTATCGATACAAATTATTTAACTTTATATTTTAGTTAACCAATTTATCAAACTTAAATTTTTACTAAGGTTAAGAACGAGAAGCTGATTGAAATTTGACCAAGACAATACGAAATAGAGACTTATCTACGATTCGTAGGGTCACCATGATACTGAAGCTTCTTCTTTCTTGAGCTGCTACTAAGCAATCAGAGAAAATGAAAGACGAATCAAAGGAGATTGATAGAAAACGACATTTCCGTTGTTGCAGGGTATTGACCACTGGTACTGGTACTTCCCTGTCCCCTATCTCGTTCTCTTCTTGCACTCATACTCACTATCAGTGGATAGTAAGAGAATTTACTGAGGCATTCGATCGGATATCTTAGGGATTACTCATTCTAGGGTATACTTCACCCTATCTCTAATGAGTTACTTAATGTGTTATACTCCTGAGCTAAAGTTTTAACCTTCAGCTCTGATACCAAATGTAGCGACCCTGACTCGACCTTCGAAAATCGGCACCGAATACGACACTCGTATTCAAATGCCGCAGATCCAAACGTCGAACCTGGTTCGCCGGAGCTTATAACACAATAAGTACAACACGGCGGAAGAAATATGCATGATACACTGATATACAACATTTAATACAATATCTGATACAACAGAATACAATAGAATAGTACAATGGATAACAATAATATCAGAGATACAAGAAAATAGCAGCGGAAAGATAGTGTCTTCAATGCCAAACTCTAAGAACTCCATCTTCAATCCAAAGCTAGCTCGAACCCTCATCACGTTCACTAAGAGAGCAAGACTGATGTGATGCTGAAGTGCAGCAAATGCGATCCACAAATCCTAAGAGCTTCGAAGAGTATCAAATCTATACCTATTATTGGAGTATCTGAAAACCCAACTCTAGACTGCCCGTGTGGAAAATAGTGGGCACCCAGAGTTTAGGAAAGGAACAATAAACTCTAGGTCAGTCATGGGACTGGTGTGAGCAAACAAAACAATTTGGTCTTTTAAAAAAAACAAAAGAATTTAAATTTGAAATCCGCAATGCTTTTTAGAAAATGAAACTACCATAAGGCCTCCCGCCACACACACAATGCAAACGCAGAATTGGAGGAGATTTCTCCTTATGATAGTCAAACATGCGTAATACGAGAAAAATTCTTTGATATTATTATTAGTGCATAGTGGAAAACACTTCGAAAGTATAATATAAATCCTAGCCAGCATAGGTACCATTATACTATGCCTACTATAGCTGCCATGTTAAATGGCAGGTTCTACAACTAAAACCGTACAAGGCGCGTATTGGATGAATGGATTTCCAACAAATGGTCAGGCTAAGGAACTTCCTATTGCCACATGGGAACGCCTCTGGCGGGATGCCCCGAGAATCTACCGGATCTCTGCTAAGCAAGGCCGGCTACCCCCTTCCCGGGGAATAAAACCTGAGATATGCCACCCCCGGTCCTTTGGGACCTTTATCCGAGGGCCCTCCAAAAACAACATCACACAGTAATAAATATACTAGTCTCCACATGAGTAAGTATCTGGGCTCCATACCATGATACCACCCTTTTCCAGAAGGAATGGTCATACCCTAGGGGAGCTACCCCTGAAACCTTGCCGCATCTTTCCTGTTTCGACCATTATCGGTTTGTGAGGCTCGATGAGGTCTCGACCTCAAAGCTACGCTTTCACAAAGCCATGCTTTGATCAATAAATGATCATCAACGTACAGCAGCACTTAGCGTGCCACACTACAAATTGGGAGTATATCGCTGATAACCTTCAACTACATAACCTCTGAGCTCGTACGTCTCAGAGAAGAGTGTTAAGCTAAGAGAATAAATTCTCCGCCACCAACAGATATGTATTTGAAAGAAATCGGCTTTACATCTCAAAGTGTAGTATTAGACACACAACCATACAAGTCTGTTCTGGGCTCGAACAGAACCGAAGGCACTTCCGAAGAAGCCCTTGCAAATTCGGGTATTCACAATCCCGATCGGACTTCCCATCACTTAGGAAATCTCTATACCGTAGATACTCACTGCAGAGACAATCGATAGGTCATCCTACCGTTCTCGCAATTACCCGGTCTTCAAATGCTATCCAAAACGACGTATCATTATTCGGAATGGGTTATATGACACAAGGTCCTCTCCCGGCTAAACCGAATAACGAGCGCAATATTTTAAAACATATGGACATGGGATTTCAGTTAAGTCACAACTTATTATTCAAAACTTCCCTTTAATTGGTTTAAACCAAATTACCATTTCAAATCTTTAAACAAAAGATTTATTTCACAAAGTTTAACTAGTTTCACAAAGATCCATTTACGGTTTCCAAAACAATATCCATTTTAATTGGATTAATTCATTTATTCCTTAAATCCAAGATTTTACTTATGGCTTTCAAAAATACATTTTCAATTATTCATTCACTACTTGGAAAACCATTTCAATTCAAACTTTAAATTCCTTTTATACAAATTGGAAATTCATTTCTTATACGAAAGCTTTATCATTTGAAAACAAACAGTTTCCATTTTGGAAAAATCCAATTTCATTTATAGAAGTTAAAATCTTTGGTTTAAATTTATTTCCCAAAAACAACACTTTTAAAAATGGTTTGAAAACCCATATAAGCTTCTATAACCTTTTTTCATTTTAAATTCTCAAAATAGAATTTAATTTCAAACCTTGAATTCAATTTTAAATTGAATTATTAAGTTTCAAAACATTATTAAGTTATTCAAAACAACTTTTATTTTAGAAATTCTTTTCCCAAAATCTTTTCATTTTAAATCTGATCCATTTCCAAAACCATTTAGATTTACAAATTCAATTTTTTACAATTTATTTCAAAAATCTGTGACTTAAACAATTTCCACGTTCAATCCATATTGGTGTGTGTATAGTGTAGTCCAAGGGGTTTTACACAATAGTGCACACATCTATCATCACAGATATATTGATAAGCGGTATAACCCATAACGCTTATCTTCATTCACAGATCCATAGATAAAGTAAATTTATCAATCACAAAGATTCACTAATATGATTCGATGTGGGTTTCAGATAACCATCTGGAATCCGACTCCCTGTCGCATCGAAGTTTAAATGCCATTTTACGGGAAAAAGGTGTGTCACACACATATGGGAACAAATCACAAATCCCAGTCCATCACAAAGCAATCACAACATCACAACAAAAATATCAATCCAATACAGAACAATTGATGATAGTTAATCATCTCTAATTAGGGTGAATATGATTAAGTGTGTTAACCACACAATTTATTTTATAAATTTTAAATCAACGATTAATTATTCTTAACTATAAATTGGTTCAATCCTAATTAACTTTATCAACTAGCTTTTCTTAATTTAATTATCTTAATTCATAAATCCTTAATTTATAATTAATTAAATCTTAATTACTTTCACCCATTAATTAGATAAACTTCTAATTATAAAGTAATCACAAATTTTAATTGTTTAAAATCTTCATTTAATCATTATAAAGAATTTTGTCTTTAAGTTAAAAATTAAGTATTTTATTTACTCCTAAGTATTTTATCAAGTTAAAAATTTTAAAGAAATTTTATTTTTGAAATCTAAGTTTTAAAATACTTCATTTATCCCGGATAATTATTTAAAGAAAAACAAGTTTAAATCATGCTTCAAAATTTTTTTTGCTGATTTTAAGTTTGACCCGAGGCCTTCCCCGAGTCATACCCGAGGGAAAACACCCCCAACTTCGAGTTTTTCCTTGATTTACCCGTGTTGTCCTTCTTTTGCAAAAATTTGTTAAAAGTTTTTAAATTCGACCCAAAACCACTCGAGCTCGTCTTCGAGTTCTTCCCCTGATCCCCCGCCCACTGCTTCGAGACGTAACGAAAAGCCCAGACCACCATGCACCACTGACACACGTTCACCTGCACATCCAAACGCCGCAGTTCCGGCCCACTTCATCGCCATCGATAAGTCATCAACGCCCTACCCTGACCCCACAACTTCCCAGATCATCAACTTCGTCATCCACTCGAAAATCAAGTTCGAGTTAGAACCCCAAACCTGGAAAAATGAATGGCACCACCTATCCCACCTGGAAATCGCGTCGTATTCGGAATTCTGACCATCAGAGAGCTAGAAACTCCGGTCGACCATTCGTCAACATCCCTTCTACGATCACCAACAACCACGTAGCACTCCGTCAAACATGGACGTCAAACAAATCAAAAACACTCACACTTGACAAAACTAGGGTTACCAATTTCAAAAGCTTGCCGTATCGATTCTTGCAAATAAAAAAAAATTAAACAATTTTCCTGTAATCCTTGGTCAACAAACTACCATTAAACAAAAATTCAACACTTAATATTTGCTCGATCATCAGAAATTGATTTAAAAGCATATTTGGTTCTATTAGCAACTGCACCTTGTATACTCAGTTAGAAAGCATCATACTTGTTTTAAAAATCCTGTTTCGCAGTGAGGAATCAAATAATGTTACTGAAATTGAAATCTGTAGAGTTCGAATTTTTGCAAATATAAAGTGGTGGCTGCATTTAATAAATTTCCAGAAAAAGAACTACATAAACCTGTTTTGATTAATTTCTGAAATGTAATACAGGTTATAAAGCAATATTTCAACTTGTTTTCAACCCCTGTCAGAATCAAAGTGGGAGGGATTTAGATTTGTTTTGATATGTGTTAACCTGTAAACCAATTATTACTATGTTTTTCTTTCCCCTTTTTTTTTCTTTTTTTTCTTGTTTCCAGTAAAAACTACAACTTGTTTTGATTTGTTTATGGTGAAAGTTTAAACAAAGACTCCAACTTGTTACAAACCTGTTTCAAAAGAAGTGAGAAAGGGGGATTTAGATCTTGTAACTGTGTTTTCAACAGTTTCTAGAAAAAAAACAACTTTCAAACTTTACTTTGATAAATTACTGGAAAAAAAATCATAGTACAAGTTTAAACAAACTCCATCTTGTCTACAGAAACATAATTCATGACCAACCCTTCTCGATCATTCAGATCCAATAGAGACAGAGGGGAAGAAGAAAAAAGAAAAAAAAATTTGACAGGTTTTGTTTCCTGAAGCTAAAACAGGGAGTTAGTTTCTTGTGCAATCATACACAGGCCAAACATCCATTCACATATTCAAATTTCTTGCATGCAAACCAACAATTAACTTTACTATATCGTCCAAGGGTTCACACGGCAAAAATATTGGAAAGAAACAAAAGTTTACTCACCTTATTTCAGAAGACAGAGATGTTTGCTGACAGTTTCAAATCATAGATGAAAGCCTGCAACTACTCTTCTTTCTTTATTTTAAATTGGAGTTCAGATCTGCAAATCATAGTTACAGATCTTTGTTTACTTCTTATTGTATTTATGCATTTAATTGATCAACAACAACAAATTTAATTTTCTTACAGTTAGGATTTTTAATAGAACAGAGAGCTTTTTTTTTTCTACAGTCCAGAAACCAAGTTTAGCCTTTAACTTGATTCTTTCCCTGCAATTTATTGAATGTTAGGGTATTAAATTCTTTTTCCCTTAGCAATTATAACTTCAAACTCAAATTCCTTTAAAAGAAAATTTACTTGCCTTTACAATTATTTCCAGAAAAAAAAACTTTGCACTGCTCTTTGTCAAAACCTGAAGCTTCACTGTTTAAGACAAATCTGCAGTTTGATTTAAATTTGTTGTTACAATATGACTTCAAAATCACAATTTTATTAACTATAAAATTTTAAAAACTTACCTGAATGTATCATAGTACACTTGATGCTTTAGAAATCACTTCACTTTTTAGTTTGAATTGAAGAAAGCTTGACAGTTTTCTTTCTTCTTTTTTTTCTGAATTTTTTTTTTCTTGCTTGAGTGTTGAGATATGAAATGTTAGATTTTTGATTACTGAACTTTTCAGATGTTTAGGAGATTTAAAAATTCGAATTTTAGAAGGTGAAAAGTTTTCTGAATTTTTTATTTGATTATTTTATTTAGGAAATGATGTCTTGTGCCATTTGTTAGAAAAGATCTTAAACCATAGATTTTGTTAATTATTCATTTTATTGTGAATGTAAGTTTTCAGCCCTTGATGTTACAAAGCAAAAGAAACTTTATAGATTTTATTTCCTATATTATATACATACTTTTATAAACCAATATATATATTTTTATTCATTTGTATGTATATATGCATATGTACATTGTGTTTTAAGTCCTTATTTTATCAAATCTAATTATTAAGTATACAAGATGATTTAGCTTTTGTAAACTTTTGTTTATATCAATTTTACAAGATCACTTTTTAAACCAATATATTTAAGCTTAGTTCATTATATATATATTTCTTTTGAATTAAGACTATTATATCTTTTAAATAAACAACTTATCTACATACATTGTTTAACTTTTATTGCTCATTTTATACACATTTTGTTTATTAATTTTAAAGAAAGAAAAGATTTTTAATGCTACTTTATTTTTTTAAAACATTTATTTCAAATTTTAAATTCAATTTTCAATCTCAAACTTGAAATATAAACTTTCATGTCCATTTATACATTCACACTTTATTTTGAACAAATTTAAATTAAATTTTAAATATGCATTCAATTCACTCATATTTGTAATATACACATAAATATAAGATTTTAAATCTATATGACTTTTTACAATATTTATTATTTCAATATTTTAATCTCAAAATAAAATTGGAATTTATTTCATATAATATTATCAGTTATTTTCATTTATTTCATATTTTTCTCCTCCAATTTATTCTCAATTTAAATCTCAAGAGTTTGAAATATTTTATTTATTTAAATTGAAAATTTTGGGATGCTACTCTTTACCTATAAGGTTTTAAATATAAAAATTCAAAACCTCAATTAAATTTTAAAAATCAATACTCAAATAAACAAATATCCTATTTAATTTGAAAAATCCAAATTAATTTACAATTTTATTCCAAAATTTATTTACACTATCAATTAAATTTTAATTAAAAATCAGGATCGTTACAACCACTCCACTCAAGCATATAGATTTCTCATATCAGTCTATAAAAATTCGAAATGGTTTCGAGTATTTCCTAATACCTGAACCCGGTCTCTCCGAGTCTCATGTCATCCTAACCAAAGTTATCAAATTGAATTACACAACATTTCATATCAGAGATATCAACTCATTCAAAGCATCTAATACAGTTCAATCTTTCATAAGAAAAGCATTATCGCATACACATTTAATTTAATTAATCCTGATTGAATTACTAACCTCGACCACTTACATTTCTTCATTTAACATTAATTAATTTCAAATCAATTAATCAACCATCCCTTCATTATTCATCTTAATTAATCACCCTGGATTAATTATCCTCCAATTACATTCAAGTAATCAACTTTAGTTCATTTCACAATGTTAATTATTCTTAACCATATTAATAAGTAATCTTAATTACTCCATAAATTAATTAACTATATTAATTACTTTAATCCTTAATTACTTATATTAATTAACTTCTCATAAGTTGCTTATTATTGATTACTTAATCTTAACAAATCACTCCTTAATTACATCATTGATTATATAAACTATTGATTTTCCATTTTACATTTCAATTTATCTTAATATAATTTAATTACATTAAATAATTAATCATTAATTAAACCACAAATATTAACCACTCTTGCTTTATCTTATCCTGTACTCATATACCTTTTTATTCACTTCATTAAGTAAATTAATTACTCCTTAATTAGCTATCTTAATTAATCTCTTGATAACTTTCACAAAATAATTATATTTTATTAATTACATTAAGTCATTTCCTATCAAACCATCCATTGATTATTCTTAATTAATTAATCTTAGTAAGTTAACTTAAACCTTAATTAATTAATTCGAAACCCTTAATTACTAAATTAATCAACTCAAATCATTAGTTAATCGAATTAATTAGTTATACATTTTAATTACCCTTCTAATTTGATGAATCACAAACCATTAAGCCCTTATTAGCTTTAAAATGAAAACATTTTCTTATTTATGATTTAAGTTTAAAACCATTTAAAACCCAAATGCTTCGAGTCAAACAACAATTAACTCGAGAACCAACCAAAACCAAAGTCACGAGATCATCAGTACACATTCAATCAATTCAATCATTTAACCAATTATTTAAATTTAACCATTTAAATCTAAATAAAAATCAAACAGAGTGAGATTTACTCACCTTTCTTTTATTTGCAATCCTTTCCATCTCGACTATTTTCTTCACGATTATGACCTTGTATAAACAATTCACGATATATTACTATTTTAATTAATCAAGTAATTAATCACCATTTACTTATTTAATTTTGAACTTATAATTTGATTTCAACTTATTGTACCTTGAAATCTTTAGTAACAAAAATAAATTAAATAAGCTAATTTCACAAGTTAATCTCCTTGAATCCATTATTATTATTTTTTAAATAAACTAGTAAGTGAAAATATGTATATGTATTTTTATATAGATATATTTATACTTATATATTTTTCTTTGAAACCCATACACTTGTAAAACATTATTTATATGGATTCAAATTTCTAATTTCATAGAAACTATTCTACATTCATAATTCCTATATATATATATATATATATATATATATATATATGTATACAACTGATTAAATCTCAAAACCAAAATTGTTATATTATTTTTTCCGTTTATACAAGAAAAAAATTATTATACTTAAATTGAAACAGAAATCTATACCTTACGGCAACACAAGAACCCGGACCTACCTTGTACACGACTCCACCGGCGTTCGTCCCTGCTCCAAAACTTCGACCTTCCCTGCCACCACCCTTCCATCATTTGCCAGAGCCGCACATTAACCATTGTTCGATCAGAACCCTTCCATCATCTACTCATGTTCCAAGCGAGCCATCCTCAATGCCTTCACCGCCTCGATTAACTCGCCATCTCGACTTGCCTCGCATTCACGCCATGCAGCCACCAACGATCGACTCATCCTCATATCGAAATAGGCCACGATTTGCTTCAAGAATCGAGCTCGAACTCGATCCAATTTTTCCACGTCGCCATTTATATTTTTTTTATGCGTTCGATTCTGTTTTTGAGAATAGAGAGGGGGACGGGATAAGATAACGATTTGGGGAAATCTTCCTGCGTACGATTGTTAATAAAATATCTTTGACTATTTAACTTTAACTTTTATTATATTATAAAACTTTCAAAGCGTCTCGTTAATTGCTATTAAAATTTTCGAACTCCTCTTAAGGAATGCTGCTAGGTGGTTATAAGGTTTTACCCGCGTTCCGAACACAATGGAATCTATTTCGGAAGCTAATGCGATCATATGCGTGAGTTGCGGAAGTAAACGATCAATTTTAAATTAAATCGATTAAAATAGTTTCTATGCGCTTTGAGCTGCCAGGGTAAAATGACAACTTCGATTGCTATGAAAATTGAAATCCGATAATAACTAACTATTTCGGATCCAATGGAACTGGTTTCGTCGAATTCCAAGACTATGCCTCGGAAGGTTATTTTTAAATATCGATTTAAACGGTATATTATTAAAACTAAAAAAATTACCTTTAAATTAAATTTCAACCATTCTATTATCTTCAGTATCATCATTGTAAATTTTATAAGCCTTCAAATTATTTTTAACAGGCTTAAAATTCCATATCAACATCTTACCCAATTTTGAATTATATAATTCAATAATTTAACTATCAAGTAAATATTAATATTTGGAATTCAAGTTTAAAATTAACTTTTAAATATTTAAAATCAATTTATTATTCCAATTTAAATTGTTAGAAATTCTGGGTCGTCACAGGATGGTGGTGATGATGGGTGGTAGGGTAAATAAACAATGAAAAGAAGAAGGAAGAGTAGGAAGAAGAAAGCCATAAACTTGCCATTTTTTCCTCAAGTTGAAATGCCATGAGTTTTTGATGGTGAGAAGAATATTTTCACGTGAAATAGAAAATGGGAGTCACGGCTATGCATAAGGAATGAACGGCTAAAGCAAAAATTAAGAGTCAAAGATAAATGAAGAGACAAGCACATGAAAAGTCATAAGAAAAATGAAAGGGTTTTGACTCTTTGATTTCTATTTTTTTAAATCAAATATAACAAAATAATTTCAGTAAATACATTTAAAAACTGAAACAAATTGAAATAATATGAAAATAAATAATTAAATTTAAAGAAAATAGAAAAAGAATTAAAGAAATTGCTTAAAAATCCAAAACAGTGTTCAAAAATTACAAATAAATCATCACTGGCCTTGGAAAAATATCCACTTCATTTTGAAAATAATATAAAGAAAAATTTTGAAATAAAATAATTTATTTATCATTTCTAAAATGAAATAAATAATTAAATTGGAGAAAAATAGAAAAAAAAACTAAAGAAATTGTTTAAAAATTAAAAACAGGGCATGAAGATTACAAAGAAAAATACCATTGGCTCTAGAAAATTTCTATTTCACTTTAAAACAAATAAAATGTCAAATAAATAAAATAAGTTCTTAAGAAAAAAATAAAGATAAATAAAGAATTACTTTAATTAATCGAAACCGGAAATTAAAATTTTTAAAACAAAAATACAACTGACACTGGAAAATGTCAATTACACTTTCAAAATGTTTTATAACCAAAATATATACAGTACATGTTATTTACCCATATAAACATAAATTAGAACATTACATGACTTTCACATTATAAATTAGATTTGTTAAATACATGTTATTTACCCATATAATTTAAAATAAACAATTTTGTTAAATATAACAAATTTCACACAATAGTTAATTAGGCATAACTATCACATTATAAATCAGATTTCAACCAAACGAAAAGTAGTGTTCTTAAAATTTTATTTACTTTCATAATAAAGGATAAAATCTAAAATTTTCAAACTTTCAAATTTTAAATTTAAAAGTCAAAGTCTGTGGATGGAAAGCAGTGCTCAGATTCAAAAAAATGAGTACCAAAGATTATCAAGATTATAGAAAGATTATAGAAAGATGCCTATACTGGTTTGTAGCAAGATAAGGATAATAAGGACAACCAAAAGATAGTTTGAAAAACAAAATAAGGAAATAAGTTTGAAACCATGGAAATTTCAACTTAAATAGAAAATAAATTTTTACACAAGTTAAATAAATCTTAACTATCTCAAATTTCATTATCTTATTATCCAACCATCTTAAATTAACAATTTTAAAACCATGGGTTTGAAAAATAATCATTTATTATACTCATAATGTACTCAATAAAATTAACTCTTCTTTATTCCTAATTATATTAAATTTATTCCTCTCGATATATTTATCACTTATGTTAAAAATACTTACACTTATTATAACTGCTTTATTTTATTTTTATTTCTTTTAACATTATTTTATTGTATGTTATTCAATTACCCTTTATTATATTTACCTCTTGTAGGATCGATTTCACCCAAGAGGGGGGTGAATAGGGTGATACTATTAATAATAAAAATTTATTGCGGAAGCTTATAAAATAATTTCAACACAGATCACAGAATAATAGCAACACAGAAAAATAGCAGAATAATAAATGCAGAAATAGAACAACATAGAATTTACCCAGCTTCGGCAAAACCCTGCCTACGTGCTGCCCCCAAGGTTTCTACTAGAAATTAAGTAGTCACACGCTTACACACGTAAACTGGCGACACCCGTTACTGACTAACCTAAATCTACGCTCAAAACCCTGCCACAACTCAGCCACTGAATTCTCAAACTACGCCACGTAGTTTGTCCCCTAGTCACACGACTAGAAATTTAAATGGTTTAAAAAGAAATTACAAATAAAAACAATTTAAAATAACCCTTATTAAAAAATTAAAACCCCTTATTAAAAAACGTCGGCCCCTTTTATAATTTGGCCCGTTCCCGTTATTTTTGGTTAGTGGCGGCTTTGTTCTTTCTTTGCAAAGTAGGGCTTCATTCCCTTTGTTCCAAATTAGGGCTTTTGAAGCTGCGCCTTTTTGTTGATCGATGTAGTGGTTATTCGTGTGCTTCGTTCTCGTTTGTTCGCTCTTGGCCGCTTCTAGTTGATCGAGTTCACTGTTTGCTTCGGTATGTAATTTTCCCTTTTTGTGCTTTTATGATTTTCGTACTCGAACTCGATGGATTGAATTTGCCGATGATGAATGGTTTGCATAGGATTTGAATCCCTAGATTTGCGTTCGTCTGATTTCTTCAACATTATGTTTTGGCCATTTGATTATTGCTTGGATACTTGAGATTTCACTGACTGATTCAAATTCGTATATTTTCGTATACTTGCTTCCCACGGCTTTGATGTTTAACTCGGTCAATTATCTTTGCCACCACGATTTCGAATTTGACTTGTTCATCAGTTGTTCACGGCTTGATGATTTTTGAACTGTTTGACTTCGGTCACTTAGAATTTGTCTATGCGATTCCATGACTTTGGCATTACCATTGCGTTGACATTACTGTTTTGATTTGATGATGTTAATTTCGTTCTCTGATCTCATTCCTGTAGCATGGTCGACTTGTTCAATTTGCTGTGTGCACTTTAGTGGCTGATCATCCTGTAGTATACATATCTCTTGTTTCAAATGTTCTCAACATCACTTGATGTTGTTGGTCTTCATGTGCCCAGTTGATGTTCTGTGTTCTCTGTGACTCCGGTCAGTAACTTACGGCTGTTCATTTATACGGCTTTGATGATTATACTGTGACGATTTTGGCTTTAACTTGTACTTGACCTTGTCACTGATGTTCACTGATATAATTCATGATGTATTCATTTTGTTTATATGAAATCTGGTTCACTGTTGTTCCATTTTTACTGCTGTATCACCACTTGTGTCTGCACTTACTCGATCCAATTTTCACTTTATTCGGCCTCTCTCTGGTCATGATGGTTATACTTCACTTGCTTGTAGTTGTGTAGTTGTTTCATCATGACGTCAGGTTGACACTTGAATTTCGTGACCATGTTACTTTCTCTGTTTGGCATCAGCTTGATATCTTTTGTGGTTGTTGCATTTGGACTTTAAGCATAACACATTTGATTGTGCTCGGGTTGCTTCACCTGATTTAGTGCCTGAGTCATTTATTGAGCTTGTCTCTGGTTGTCACTCTGATCTGATGGCATTTGATCCAGATTACTTTTGCTCTTTTGGTCTTCATACCTGAAGTGTTTACTGACTTGAATCTTGTTGCGTTGACTAGTTTGGTTCACCTGCATTGCTCATGTCTTTACCTTGTACTGTCCGGTTGTGTTCACTTGTATTTATAATAATTTTCATCACTTGTGTACATGAGCAGTTTGAAGTTACTGTTTACATATGTACATGCTTCACTGCCGTGTATTGTTTGCATTCATATTCTTGTTGGTCTGACCTGAACTGATCATTGAAGTGCATGTTACTTGTATGTGGTCTTGGTTTGGTGCAGTTGCTATGCCTTTGTGCATTTTACTGTGTTCATGCACTTGAACTACTCTCTGGCCTAGCTCGTGCACATATGATTCTTTGAGCTGGCTTTATTGTTATTTGTTTCTATGACTTGAATGCGATCAGTGGTGGTCTCTGATCTGTTGGCACTGTTGTATTATGATTTGTACATTGAATTGAATCCAGCTTAAACGCTCGGGTTTGACCTTGTGCTCGTGTCGAGATTTTATTTATATTGCACCTTAGTTGAACCCGTCCTTTTATTTTGGGTTTGACCTTGTGCTCACCTTTCCATGTAACATTATCAAGTGTATCGGTGTGCACGGCCTTGTGGCATGTACAGTGATACACTGTGCATGTCACATTGTTCGTGTCTGATGAATTTAAATGTAAATGATGACAAACAACCCAAATAACTGAGGCAAATAATATTTTCAAAATCCATATTTTATTTTATATTGCAAAAATATTTCTTTTTCAATTTTACCGCATTAGTGTATATTTTTGCAGATTGCTCAGATGTTGGATTCTATCTGGAATGAAGTTGAAGATAAAATACGAATTGAGTGAATGAGTGATATGTAGTGAGGTTAAACTGTAAATGTAGAATTTGTACCAAAGTTATATAGTGAATAGTGAGAGCTTGAATTTGTACTATTCAAAAATTATAATAAATATTTGTTTGAATAAAATTTCTGTTTGAATCCAAATTCTGTGTTATTTAATTTTATTCAGCAAATATTTATTTAATCTGTGAAAATTGAAATAGTACATTACCAAATACATTTACATGAATATATATTTATATGTTTATTATCATCAAACAAAAAATCATATAATCGCATATTCAACACCTCTGTTAATCGTTTTATAACTAAAATTTAAGTGTATAACATTTATTATAACCACTCAAATTTTATTTATAAAATCTTTTTATATTGTATATTATCCAATTACATTGTTAACTTCTGAAATTAAGGTTAGTTATATTTGAATGCAATTGTATTATACAAATAAAGCTTCCTAATTCAATCATTTCAAGCTTGAATATTTATCCAAATCTTGAATTTTTCTTTCAAGATAAAATTTAGGGATTAAATTTTTGATAAAATTCCAAACTATTTAGAGATAAATAAATGCACATATACTATATACATATATATCCATTCAATTTAAACCATATATAAGTATATTTTATAAATCCAGTCTTATTTTAGAAATTCAAATCAATTAAATTCCCCAAAACAAAACTATAACAAGATTACAGAACGGTCTCTTCACTTCGAAACTCAAAAATGAATGTCGATGATGCTGCAGTCATCACCGAAGTTATTTTCCAACGACAAAGAGAAGAGCACTAATTTTAAACTTTAAAAATTCTTTGGAAACAAATTTCTATTCAAAATACTTTAAATAATATATCCTTTTAAAACTTAAAATACAAGGTTTGAAACCATCAGAAATTAAATTCTCAAATTCTTGTTTTAAATTCATTTTAAATTTCCAAATAGATTTATATCCATGTTTATAATTAAATTATTTATATATGAAACAAGTGATAATGATATATAAAATCAAATATTATTTTCTAACAACCAATTCAATAAAATCCAGAAAAAAATTTATATTATAGTTACAAAATTATTTCATTACTAAATCTGAAAAACATAGTGTGTCAGTTTGCTCTGTTCAAGTGTTTTAGAAATCTTATCGATAGCTTTGATCAGACGAATCGATTCGAAACCCCAATCAACATCAACAACTCAAACAACACAATATATAAAACTTTTAAATATTTGTTTACAAATACACTTGAATAATGATTTGAAGATAAGTTGGAAACAAAGATGAGATGACTAAATAACAAAATAGGAAGATGGATGAGCTTGTATAAATCGCAGGCAACCTTAATTGGGTCAACCATGACTTAAAAGAATAAGATTGATGTGGATTTTCTGGGGAAAAATCAACATTCCATCTCAAGATATAGAGTTTGGGATAATAAGAGATACTAGCATCTAAACCGAGGATATAAAATTCTTGGTGAATCGATGCTATTGTAAAGGAGTTTCACCCCTTTACAAATAATTTGAGATTGGCGGGACTGCCGACTCATTACAAAGATCCTTCGAAGTGAAGTTATGGGATACTCCAAAATCAAAAGAGAATGAAAAGTGAGGGACACGAAATGAATTTTGGAACCATAGGGAACGTTCCAAAATTCAAAGGAATCGAGTCAAAAAGGAAGAGATTTAAACTCGAATGAAAGTGATTGTGTAAATACATTTACCCAGTATACTGAGTTTTGCCTAGAGCTACCAAAGCTCTGATACCAAATGTAATGACCCGATATTTTCAACCATTCGCATCCGCACATGTCGGACTTGAATTGCTCAAAATACCACGTTGTAAATAAAATTTGGCAAATCTCAGAATAAACAGTAATTAAATAGTCACATATCACAGACACAGAGTGAATAATAATGCAGCGGATGTAAAAGGGATAGTAGTTCATTAAGCTACTATATAATAATAAGATACATAAGAGTTAAACAAAATACAACAGAAGAGTAACAAGATACATCGGGTACAAATGAAAATAGATCACTGAAATCACTGAATACTGAAAGCAGAATATATGGCTGGATCTTCAAGGAAAGCTCCAACTCTGAATATATGCCAGGGTAGATATATCAATTACGCACACGAGCTCGTGGTAACGCAGCAGCCACATACGCCCACCTCGGAACACACTCCCAATTAAAATCGGAGGATGGCCATCAAATCAACCACAAGTAAGAGTATAGAATCGAAGAAGTGCGCCCGACCAGAGGAGCTACCCCTTTTGGCCCGAGTCCGCTCCTGTTTTAGCCACCTTATGCCAACTCACGGGAGTTGGGTCCACGTAATATACCTCAAGAACGATGACACCATCCTACTTCATTTCGGAATCTCCACCGCGTACACGGTTGTTAAAGTGGTTTTCGGAGTTGGCATAGAGTATGACAACTTCCAATCCCGATCTCTTTAACAACCAAACATTATTATAACACCATGGTCATTTCAACATAGTTTATACTTCAAAAAGATCAAATCATTTCATTTCAAAACTATATTCCTTTCAAAAGAGTTTACACTTCGAAACCAAAACCATTTTTCATTTCAAAACTACATTCAAATCAAAATAGTTTATCATTTCCATTTCAAACATATATACACCTTTCAAAAATTATAATACTTTCAAAGTTATAACTTTTTCGAAACCAAAATACTTTAAATCATTACACTTTGAAAATCATAAAATTTTGAAATCATACATTTTAAATCATGGAACATTCCTTTAATTCTTTACATTTTACAAATTAATTCATTTAAACCAAAATTTCAAATTTCCAATTTAATTCAAATCAAACCATCGGTTTCAATTCAATTGAGTTTCCTTATAAAACTTTTCAAATCTTATAAATTTCAAATATATATTTGATCTACAAAATAAACCATCCAATTTTAATATATTTCAAACTTTAATATCCCACATTTCAAAACTAAACTTTATAATTTCATATATTTATATCTCAAATCTAATTTCATTATTATTTAGTTTTTGAATATTCATTTCATAAATCCAATATTAATTAAATAAACTTAAATTACAATTAAACCAAATATCTTTTCATACAAATATAAACTTCAAATATTCATTTATCAAAATCATATATCATTCCAAATTCACATTCTTCATCAAAATAAAGGTTATATCATTCAAAACCATTTCGAAATCATTAAATAACGTATCTTTCAAAGCCTCATTGTCAAATCATTATTTGAATTCAATTTCAAATATTCAAATTTAAATATCATTTTACAATCAGATATGTTATACATTTATTATTTCAAATATCCTTACAAAAATACATTTCAAAATTCCATTCAAACCTTCATTTATCTTATTACATTTCATTCCATTTAACGCATCACCAAGTAAACCTTATTTAAATTTAAATTTAATTTAAATTCCTTAAAAAATCAAATTTAAGTATTAAAATATATTCAAAACTCCTAAAATTTCGCAAATACTCAATTTCAAAAGTTAAATCATTTAATACTTTAAAATATAACCCAAATAGTGTTAAAATCTGTAACATTTCAAACATTGTAAAAATATAGCAACGATAGCATTTATAAAGTGCTATCATAGCTTAAAATTTCCAAAATAGTTTAGTTCAAGAATAACGGCATTCATAAAATGCCATAATAGATATTTAGTTATTTCTAACAAAGTTACATTCAAAAACAACAGCATTTAGAATGTTGTCATAAGACTACAACATTTTTAGGACATGCTGTTAATAAAATTTTAGATTTTATTTTAACCTTTCAAAAACAATAAAACTTCCATTCTTGTTATTTAAATTTATAAATCATATTTATAGACTTCAAAATTTCATACTTAAATCATTTTAACAATATGATTTATCACAATAAAATTTTAAAATCAAATATTCAATTGTTAAAACTCAATTCATTTATTATGTCAAAATTTCACTGTTTATTAACTTATAAATTAAATAAAACTTGGCATTTCACTTTAAATATCATTTGAAAACTTTAAATTAATTTTCCATTATATTCCTACTT
Source organism: Allium cepa (assembly GCA_030765085.1). NCBI lineage: Eukaryota > Viridiplantae > Streptophyta > Magnoliopsida > Asparagales > Amaryllidaceae > Allium > Allium cepa. The sequence continues at coordinate 233,299,498 of CM060938.1, forward strand.
TTTTAAAAATAAAATTTTAAGTCAAAATCACAATCACTTCAAATTTACATACTTAAATTCACAAATTCAAAACTAAATATTTAGCTTTCTGAAAGCCATAATATATATATATATATATATTAATCAAAATTTCATACTTTTAAAAATTATATCTTAATAAAATCATTTAAAATATACCACGGGGTCTGTATATAATTTTCTAACCTAGATCAAGTGATACGGATATATATCATTTCAATCCGCATTTTAAAAAAAAATCCGGGTTCCATCATTTCAAACCTGCAATCCCAAGTAAATAAAAATCGCTCAAGCCTATCATTTCAGCCCATAACGATTTTTTCTTATTCTAAAGTCCGTTCGGGTAGGTATCATTTCAACCCATAGTGATTCTATTCTAACAGGGAACTTGCAGTGTTAACATATGCATAAACAATGTCAATGTCACAATATAATGCCATATATCAGAGGTCAGGTGATAATTAACAGTTTTGAAATGGTAATAACATGGCATAGCATATCATATGATCATCATTAACTTGCATAAACATTTTATATTACTATACACTTTCCATCAATTTACTATTTCATAAGTGAATATGTAAGAGTGAGAAAGACTCGCCTTTTCAAGCTGAAGACCATTACAACATACAAAATGATTCCAAAGGCATGACAAGCACGATACAACACGTCTTTTGATTTGAACGAATGAGAGCCTAGATATTGATATTGTAAACAATAACCAAAACAAAACAATATACATAAACATATTCAACCCAAAACAATATTGAACAAATTGAAAAAATAAAAGTACAAAGACAAGATATCTAGACCTTGCCTTATCCATTCAAATGCTCGACCTAGGTGGAACATGTACTCGGCTATGATGGTGACATAGCGGTAAATGGCTCAAGTTTGGCGTCATATAAGCATGGCTACAAGGAGATGATGATGGTAGGAGTTACATATGAAGAAGGCAAAGGGTCAAGGCAGAATAGGATGGTTTTGGTGCACCATTTGGCTCGGCTTTGCCAAGTTTTGGGCTCGGCCCTACAACTTCAAGTCTGGTCAGATCTGTAGTGATGTCTAGTGGTGGTATAGGTTGGTGGTGGTGGAGCTAGGGGTGTGGCCAAGTCAAGATATGAAGGAGATAGTGGAATTTATGGATAGGCTAGGCAATTTTTTTGGAGTTTTATGCAAAGTTGTGGTGTTTTGGTCACATAGATGTGATGACCCGGAATTTGAAAGCAGTATCAATTTAATAATTTGAAATAAAAATTAAATTGATTTGATAATTTTGTTAATAAGATTTGAATTAATTTAATAATCCAATAAAATAAATATTTAATTGGTAGATTTTATCTTTTTAAATCTAATAATTGTTTTATATTTATAATATTTATAGAATATGTATATATTGTAAAAAGATATTGTTTTAAATTTAATTAATTAATAAATCTTGTTTCCTAAAAATATATATACATATATAGTAAAAATTGGAAATTATGATTTTATTTAAAAAGTTAAACTTTTTAAAGGTTATTTAATAAATAAATATGGTTTTAAATACATAAGGTAAATTAATTTAAAACATGTTTAACTCAAGTTTAAATTTAAATAAAATAACAATAAGAGTTATTTTGATATAATTGAATAAAATAGATAATTTATGAATAAAGAGACAATTTCTTTTATAATTTATTTATGGTTATCAAATGTTATTACTTTTAAAATATAATAATACATTGTTTTAACAAATAAATTTTTAATAAAAATAATTTTTTTTCAAAAATTTAAATTATGTAGTTATATTTGTAAATAAACTGGATTTCAAAATTTAATTTGAACTTTAATTCAAAGCATTGAAAACTAAAGTGTAAATGTTTTTAATTTGTTTTGATTTTGAAATATTTGTATAAGTTTCATTTTATAAGTTGAATTTGATTTATTCATTTTAAAATTTATATACATGAAAATAAATACATGTTAACTAATTTATTTAAACATGGATTTTCATATATCTTATATTAAACATTTAATTAAAATATAAGTTAACATAATTATAACAAATTAACATTAAATACAAATGTAAACATTATACTAATTAGAAGAACTAGTGTTAATCCATAAACTTGACAAAGTGACAAATGTTAACTTCTTTACAAGTGTCAAAAAAAATTGAATTTAGGTTTTTCTTTTATTTTTTTTTCAGTTTTTATAAACAAATCCTCTTCCATCTTATTTCTTTTCAAAATCTAAAGCTAAGTAGACAATGGGAAACAAATTTGAAATAAACACTTCTCTTAGAACCAAAATTTCTGAAATCATCTTCAAATCCACTTCTCAAACCAGATGCATGAAATCAAGCAGGAAATTCGGCATTTCTAGAATTCAAACCTGCGTCAAAGCAATCCTGCATATTTTTCAAATGTAAAAGCACCTGCAATTTAAAATTTTGAAACCTTCATTTCTTATTCAAGCAACTACAGTTTCAAATTAAAAGAAACAAAGCATGCCTGCATTGTTTTTCAAAAATCTGAGATCTATGCAAGCACCTGCATCAAAATAGCCTGCACATTTTCAAGTTGAAAAGGCAAATTTTATTTGAGCCTGCATTTCAAAAATCTGGAGTGTCTGCATGCAAGTGAAATCAGGAGCAAAAATCAAAATAGGATGTAAAGTTTCAAACTTAAAGAAGCAATTAAGGGTTTAAGCAAAGGGAATTTCCTGGTTTTAAAAAGCACAAGTCTTTTTCAAAATCTCTGCTCTGCTATCAAGATTAAGGTGAGTAACATCATATTATAAATGGTTTAAAGTATGATTAGGTTGCAAGTTTTATCACTAAAAACAAATATATTTGTGAATGCATTATATGGATGTATTAGTGTGTATTAAGATTCTCTGCTTTGTCTTTATATTGTTTCCCAGACTCAAGACTCTGTCTTACCACCTGATCTAGTTGTTAGGATTTGATTTACAAACCAAGAGTGTTTAAATTAGTGTTGATTAAATTTCAAAACTTAATGTTTGTTTAAAAAAAATCTGGCATTTGCTGTACAGGAAGAATATCAAGTATGTTGAATAATATGGAAGCTTCAAATTTAGAAATAGATAGATTCAGTATTATGGATTTAAAACTAAAATCAAAACATGATTTTTAGAATAAAAATTAGGATTTCTAGTTAAGGGGTTTGGGTGCAGTTTTCTGTAGAACAAAATTGGGAAATTTTGAGTTTTTGGGGGATCGGGAGAAATGTAATGGTCGAGGTTCTTTTGGTAGGTGGAGGAGCAGTCATTAATGATTGGAAAAATAATGGTTGTTGATGCAAATCAACATTTGGACCATGGTGGTGATTTTCTTCCTGAAGCCCTAGTTTAAGTTAAGTTGGTCAGTGCTACCTGTAGAAGTGATCGACTTGATTGAGATTCTAGGGAATGATAGTAGATTGATGGATGAACTCGTGGCCGGAGTCGCTGCCGTTCCAGTGGTCAGAAGGTGGAGAAGGAGGCGAGTTACAAGTTTGGGGGTGAAACCTGTTTTCTGCAGTTCCAGGTTTTGTGAAGGCTACTCAAATTCGATTTTAGGTTGCGGAGGAAAGAACTGATGGTGGTGGTTGATTGTGGGATTGGTTGTCGATGATTGGAAGTCGCCGGAGGTGGTTGAAGATCGCTGGAGGCACGGTGCACGTGCACCGTGCACTTTTTGGTCTGATGATTTTTACTGGGTGTTGCAGTTTTTTTTTGGACTCAAAGTAATACTCGAGTGTTTGTTGAGTTTGCTCGAAGATATGGGCTAGATGACTCGAAGCATTATTGTGTCAGCTCGGGTGTTTGTAGTATTACAGTTTTTTTGTAAAAACTGTCTGTAGTTTTGTTTCTAAATCAAAATTTAAATGAATAAGTTGTTATGATAAGATTTAAACAAAATTTACATCTGCAGTATGAATTATAGTTTTAAAGGATTTTGAAATCTTATAAGTTTTAAATTTGAAGTGGTTTTCGGTTTTTTTAAAAAAAGAAAACCTGGCAGATTTTTGAAAATTATATTTTATTTTGAAATCTGAAAGCTAATTTAAAACAGTAGTTTGAATTTCAATTTTAAGTCTAGTTTTCTTAAGGCTTTTGAATCTTTAGTTTCTTTTTGAAATGGAATTTGAATTTTGAGTAAAGAGTTTTAGAATCATGGTTTAAATCAAAAGTTCAATTCATGTTTTAATTCAAATAATTTAAACAAGGAATGGATTCAAATGTATTGAATTTAAAATCTGGATATTTGAATAAGTTTTAAAATTTGAATGTTTTCAAACAAGTTAAATTTTAATTGTTTGCTAGAGGTAAATTTGTTTTCAAAACAAATATTTAAGCTTGATTCTTTTTGAATAAATTCTTTATAAAAGATTTATAAAAGAAAGTTAATGATTTGATACTTGGAATATGAAATTTAAATGGTAATGTACTTTAAACTTAATTTTAAATGAAATTAAGCAAATTAGTTAAAGACTTATCTAATATAAGTTTTAATTAGAGGTAATAAATGTTATTTACATTTATTTTAGAAAGAGTATAAATGGAATTTAAATTTGGTTTATGATTAAATAAATTTCATTTTGGATTTAAATTTAAAATGGAATTTGAATTTAAATTTAAAATGCAATGTTCTAAGCACACTTTAATATTAATAAAATTATTATAAGGAATGGATTATCTTAGAAATTATTAAGGTATTAAAATAATTAAATAAATAAGATAATTAAGGAATGACTTATTTATTTAATTTATAATTAATAATTTGGATTAATTTAAATTAGAGATTAATTAAGAAGTAATTAAAGAAAAGTAATTAAAGAATTAATAATAGTTAATGATGGTCATTAACTAAGGTTTATTTAGAAATTAATTAATATGATTAGTTTTTAATAATTAATTAGATTACTTAATTAATGATAATAAATTTTGAAATTTATTTATGTTCATTACTTAAATGGAAGTAATTAAGACATTAATTACTTAATGTAATTAATGGGGTTTATTGAGACTGGTTTAAATTAATTAATTAAGTTTAATTAATTTTAATCATTGGGTTTGACAATAATTACTTGATGTAATTAATGAAGTAGAATTACTCAGTGAAGTAATTAAAGAAAATTACTGGATATAATTGACGGATGATGATGAAATTGTGAAATAATTTGGATTAAATTATTTTGTATAATTAATCAAGGGATTAATTCAGAAATTAATTTAGGAATAATTAATTAAATGAAGTGATTAAGGTAGTTAATTATAGAATGAGATTAATTAAAGGTGATTAATAATTATTGTTTCAGTAAGATTAATTACTGAAAGTAATTAATTTAATTGAGTAATAAATTAAATATAATTAAGGATCATTAATTAATATAATTAATGAAGTAATTTGATTGATTAATTAAGATTAATTAATCAATAATAAATTATTAGGTGTAATTAATTAATTGTAGTTAATTAAGGTTAAATGTAATTAATTATATTTAATTAGTTAATGAAGTAATTAAGGGATAATTACTGTATTTGGTTTAGAGTAATTAATTTTGTGAAATTAATTGAAGTGTAATTAATCAGGATTGATTAATTAAGATGATAAATTAGAGGTTAATTAATTAATTAATTTGTAATTAATTAATGATTATGTAAGCAGGATTTATATTTTGTAAGTAATTAATTTAATTCATTTTAAATTAATTAGAGATGATATAATTAATTTAATTCATTTTAAATTAGTTATAAATGGTATGATTATAAATCATTGCTTATGAATGGATGATATAGTTGCCTTGAATGGTTTGAATCTCAGTTATGATATTAATAGTGATGAGTGATATGGATGCATTGGTTGCATTGTGATGATGATATGGATAACTTTTGATAGTGATAATGTGAATTATCTATGGTTATGATAATGATAATTATCTGTTGTGAATCTGTGAATTATCTATCTGTGTGTATATAGATAATGTAATTGAATTGTTTTAAACTCTAAAACAACTTAGACCTAAAAGACACGCTTTGGATTTCGATGAGACCGGGATCAGGTTTCCATATTTGGATATCCGAAAACCACATCGATCCAAATTAACGATAGGTCGTGAATCTTATGTGAAGAGTGAAGACTCGAGGTGTAAGGACTATTAGTCAGTATAAGTCTTGGGTGATTCGGTGATGAGTTTGACGGAAATAGTACTTATAGACTCGAGATGGAGATTCAGAGTGCAAGGGTTATCGTCGTTAACTCTGTGGGCGATTCCAAAACGAGTGTAACGAGATAATGCCTTCGGTTTCGTTCGAATTCAGAACGAACTTGTATGGATTGAATGCTTTCAGCACATCGTCAGGTGGACGATGAGCATTCTAAGATAGATATGTTCTATAAAGGTAATCGTACCCTCCAGCCTCATCAACCGGGAATGGCTAAAACAGGGGAGGTGCAGCAAGGCTTTGTGGGTAGCTTCCACCGGAGAGCAAGATTTTCCCCTGTCTAGAGGTCCCTTTTTATTCGGCTTAGTGGGCAGTTGGATATGCGCACCAACTGTGGGGTTATCTTGTTCGGAACTATTTAGTAAGGAATGGGTCTGGCCTTGTGTTGCAGGGGAGCGGGCGTACTCCTCGGTACGTTGATCTAGGCCACGTACTGTGACGGCGGTACCCCAGTAGCCCTGCCATTGATGGAATCCAAAATCCAATAAGTGCCAACGGTTTTGATTGTATTACCCACTTTTGTGGCTAGTAGCTGGAATTTAATCACGTAACAATTTCGGCTATTTCATATTTACTTGAAAACGCTAGACCTATTATAATATCACTGGACTTCCTATCAAATGTTTTGGTTAGCGTAAGGTAAAAACTTTTCCCTGTTTATGTGTGGGAAGTCTTACGTGATATCTTTCCTTTCAAAAGGTTTTTGCAAGTTAAGAAACTTTAACCTGTTACTCACACCAGACCCATGTCTGACCCGGAGTTTATTCTTTGTTTTCTTAAACTCTTGGGTACTTAAATTTTTACAAGTAGCCAAGGGATTCAGGTTAGCTTTGACGAATATTGGAGGAGCAATGGAGCAGGAGGCTTCCGCGTTAGATATATCATATCCCGCTGTGTGTTTTGTGTTGTCTCTGAGTTGTATTATGTTGTAAATACTAGACAGGTGTTTATAACTGTCTAGTATGCGTTGTATTATCTGTGTACCCTGATAGTGGTTGTAAACTATGTAATATTTTATGTTATTAATATAATTTATTTGTTCCGCTGTTAGATTCTGATGTGTTGTTTCTTCTTCTTCTCTTTCTTTCTCTTTTCTATCCCTTTCTTTCTTATTAGCGATGAGACTTTCTGAAGGTTTGGACGTCGGGTCGTTACAGTGGTATCAGAGCATTAGGTTGAGTGAATACGTAGGCTCTGGAGTGGTGTCTATCATGAGAGAGCATATTTGTAATTTTATATATATTTATATATATTTATCTATTTCTACCTATCTGTTGGTTTACCTGTTCGGGTTTTCCAATATAGGTTATAAAGGTAGATAAGGTAGTGGTTTGTGTAACACGATTACTACAATTGATTGGAGTCTGATGTTTGAGGTTGGAAGTATATCTGTTGAGACTGTAGACCTAGTACCGTCTCGAGTAAGTTTTGTTGTGTTGAAGTATTTCATCGATCTCTGAAGGAAACCTGTTAAGGTTCGGAGACATCTTTGAGAGTCATGGCTATGCATAAGGAATGAACGGTTAAAGCAAAAATGAAGAGTCAAAGGTAAATGAAGAGGTAAGCACATGAAAAGTCATAAGGAAAATGAAAGGGTTTTGACTCTTTGATTTCTATTTCTTTTAAATCAAATATAACAAAATAATTTCAGTAAATACGTTTAAAAACCAGAACAAAGTGAAATAATATGAAAATAAATAATTAAATTTAAAGAAAATAGAAAAAGAATTAAAGAAATGGCTTAAAAATCCAAAACAGTGTTAAAAAATTACAAATAAATCATCACTAGCCTTGGAAAAATATCCACTTCATTTTAAAAATATTATAAAGAAAAAATTTGAAATAAAATAATTTATTTCTAATTTCTAAAATTAAATAAGTAATTAAAGTGGAGAAAAATAGAAAAAGAACTAAAGAAATTGTTTAAAACTGAAAACAGGGCATGAAGATTACAAAGAAAAATACCATTGGCTCTAGAAATTTTCTATTTCACTTTAAAACATATAAAATTTCAAATAAATAAAATAAATGAGGAACAAAATAAAGTGGGAATGAAAATAAAATAAGTTCTTAAGAAAAATATAAAGATAAAGAAAGAATTACTTTAATTAATTGAAACTGGAAATTAGAATTTCTAGAACAAAAATACAACTAACACTGGAAAATGGCAATTACACTTTCAAAATGTTTTAAAACCAAAATATATACAATAAATGTTATTTAACCATATAAGCATAAATTAGAACATTACATGACAAAATAAAATATTATTTATATAATTTAAAATAAACAATTTTGTTAAATACAGCAAAGTTCACACAATAGTTAAAAAAGCATAACTTTCACATTATAAATCAGATTTCAACGAAACGAAAAGCAGTGTTCTTAAAATTTTATTTACTTTCATAAACAAGGATAAAATCCAAAATTTTCAAACTTTCAAATTTTAAATTTAAAAGTCAAAGTTTGACCATATTGACCAAAATACACTTTTTGGAAAATATTCTTTTTAGTCATGTTTTGGAATGATAATTCATGTCAAAATCAAAGTTTATATTTCAAAATAACAAAATTAATTCATTTCAAATAAATAAAATAAAGCTTTTAAATCAGAAATTCAATTAAAATAATTAAAATATACAATTAAAATAATAATAAAATACAGGATTGTTACAGAACTACTAATATGCTCACAACAACGAAACAAGAATCAAATATGATATATTATATTACTAAACTTTATCACGAATAAAGTCTGTATGGTTTTAATTGTATGTTATTTTAAACTAATGCTGGTGCTAATACTTAAAATAGCATGGTGACCTAATAAAATGCACATGATGTATAAACACATAAAGGAAAAATGCATGGTTACCTAATAGCTGCTTCTGGAGCCATCGCATTAAGATCTTTGCTTGATCGATGGATGAAATGAGGAGATCGACGTAGAGAATCGGGTGGCGAGAGCATGGAAGAGCCTTTGCCTATGCTTTCCAAGCAGAGATCGGCTTCGCTTGAAGCTTTCTAATTTGGCGCAATAACGGGTCGTAGTGGGTAAAGGCAAGTTGGCCCAGTCGTATGTGAGGTAATTGATGGCCATGGTGGCGAGCCAGTTAGAGAACAAATGATAAGGAATAAAAAGCAAGAGGGATTGAAGAAAATAGTAGTGATCGATGAGAACGAGAGAGCCATGGATTTGAGAAAGGGGAACGAAAACTAAGTCGGAGCCAAACTTAGTTTTGGAATTTGGGTCCAATATTTGGATGCACGAACAAAAATTACACTAACTACAAAAGTGAACATCCACATGCATATGAAAATAATAATTACTAACATAATATTTATATCATTCGAATTTATAATTTTTTTAACTTTTTTGAATTTTATAAAATTTTGAATATTTTCATATTGTATTTAAATTTTATGGACTTTAAACTTAATAAATACTCTTTTCTTTATTTTAAATAAATTCAAAATTTTAAATATTTTAATTAAATTTTATGAAAATTTCAAATGGTATTTTCCAATTTTACGAAAGTTTTCTAAGTTTTATGAATATTTTTAAATTTATTTTAGGCAAAATTTCAAAATATTACTTATTAAATATTAAATATTAGTCTTAATTATTAATTATTAGACAATGAATAGTAATTATTAATTATTACTTCTTAATTATTAATTATTACTTCTTAATTATAACGGAATATTATTAATGTTAATTATTATCTGTATTTTATTATACAATAATTACAATTATTAATTACCAACTTTTATATATTCAATAGTAATTAATAATTACAGCTAGCAATTATTATATAAAACCCATAATTATAATTGAATATAAATTATTAAATGTCAGTTAATATGTATATATTACTAATTAATAATAATAATTATTAATTTTAATATATTTAATCTTAATTAGTAAAAGTTATTTATTAATTATCTATTATTTAATAGGGCAAATATTTTATACAAAAATATTATTTATTTTATTATTTATAAGTAAAATAGGAAAAATTATCATACATGCAACATATGGTTGGACCTCTCAAATGCTCTGCTCGCTTGCTGAAGATAGAACCATAACTGACAATTTATATTTAAATATTATACGAATTTCTAAATTCATTAAGAAAGTATATTTCACTTAGGTGGATTATTGAATATTAATAGTAATTATTTCATATTTCAAAATAATCTATAATTATTATTATCTAATTAAAATTGTTAATCATTATTATTATTTGATATTAAATTTTAGCTTCTAATTATTACTGTTTAACTTTTATTTAACTAATTATTATAATTTTTATATTACTAATTATTAATTACTATTATTTAATAGTAATTATTAATTATAATTAAATATTTATTATTTGTTGACTCACTGTTGATTGTTAATTAATTTATTATTGATTAATTATTAAATATTAATTAATTATTAATTATTAATTATTAATATGGTTATTTCATATTTCAAGTTAATAATTAATTATTAGTATTTAATAACAGTTTTTAATTATTATACATTAATAATTAATTATTATTATTTAGCATGCTCCATTAATTTCAGCAAGGTACATCTCTAGGATCGAACCCGTGACCTGTAATCTTATAGTATGAAATACCAACCAACTGAAACCAAACATGTTGGCCATTAGTATCGAATTTTTATTATTTAAGTATCATTTATTTAATTATTATTTATTATTAAATTTTTATTAATTGTTAATTATTTAATTTAATTGCAATTATTAATTAGTACTTATTACATATTAATTATTTATTACAATAGACGACCAAAAGGAGCTAATATGTATCTATTATAACTAGCATAACAAAAGAGTTGATGAAAATTAACATTTATTACAATTGGCGAAAGGAAATTAGGTGTAGTACCCATATGCAACAACTAACAAAAAAAAGTTGTTGAAAGTAAGTTTATTACAACTTTCTGAAACAAAACGTTGTAAAAACCTTAATTACAACTAGTAGATGATGACCATTGCATAAAATATAGCTATATTAGGGCAGTTTTGTTGTAGTGATAATTTCTAAACTCCAATCTTTCTTTCACTTTTAACATGCACTTAATTATTCAAGATAAATTAAACCAAACAAATATGTGAAATTTTTGGCATTTATCATTTGTTGAAATTATTTAATAAAATAAAATATAAAAGAAGAAGAGGGGGAGAGGGAAAAAATTAACAATCATTAAAAGTCAATGCTTTTACTAATGGCTTAATTGATATACAAAAATACATGATTTATATTTATGTCTTAGTTACTTGAAGCCTAAGTAATAATATAATAGGAAATATTTTATCTAGGAAAAGTACAAATAATTTAGGTAAATATCAAATGGTGAGATCTTCTGCAATATGCCTTAACATCATCATTACTATATATATATATATATATATATATATATATATATATATATATATAGTAAAAACAGGCAATAAATTGGACGAAGAATCAAAGCTTACTTACAAACTGGTCAAACAATGAATAAAAAGGACTGAAAATGATATACGAATATATAGTTTCATATAACTATAAAATTTTGCAAATAATCCTATGCTTTCTCTACATATATCTATGTAAGCAGCTTTAAACTTCAAGCTGTTATCAAGTCAGAAAGATTGAACTGGGTAGGAAAAAAGAAAAGAAAGTAACAGCCTAATTTTGTAGCAGTGCGAAGAATTATATTTCCCAATTTCAGAGTCCAGTGCAACCAATTTCATAATAAAAACCATTTGAAATCTATAATTTTGAACATGATATTTTTTTAATTATAAACGGAAAGCATTTATTGTTGACCAATCAATGATATTTGAAATTAACCAAAATTTGGAATATAATCTTATACCCAATTCAATAATATACAAACTCCAAAATCTTTTGACAATGAGGAATCTAGCATGGCTAACGCTATTGCATAGTAGCAATGATACAATCATTTGGTAAACTTTTCGGTCATTTATATAGATTAGTTAGATTTTAATTTTCATTGCACTATAATCTATATTCAAGACTAGAATTAGATACTATTTGTTACAAAATGTCTAGGAGAGTATGCACAACTTTCATCTCCTATATTAAGATTTGATGGAAATTTTGACTTAATTCCACATTGTTCTATTGAGACTTGGGTTTTCTTTCCATTTTTAGGTTCTAAGCATAGGGAAAGATAAAAATTAATTGCGGGATATTGAAATAAGACCTTATATGTAAAATAACTGTGACGCCCCACCTCTATACCCACGCTAGCCAAGAACACTCCGGAGTAGTGCTGTCAACTAGCACGGAGAATGAGGCTGTTGAGGAGCGACCATCCATGTAATTGCTTATCACACGGTGGCTATAAATAATCTTCGGAAACAAACATAGAAATAATTATATCACAAATCAGTCACAGACATCCATATCACAAAGGCGGAAGAAGATATGAATATATAACTAACACATGAAAGTGTACATCAGAGTAGTGGTCAGTAAGTTCCACGATAATACAAAAGAATAGCAACACGTGCTATACAAAAGAATACAACTATGAGTCTATATCTCAAGTGTATACAACAAAAACTGCTAATCTAAACAGTTAGCCAAAAGTCAGAGTGATGAATCCCTGGGAAGAAGTCAAGCAGAAGCACCTGTAACATCTCGGTCTGACCCGAGTATTATTTAAGAAAATAATAAACGGGTCAGTCTAGCTATAAATATCAGATGACATGATATAACATAAAAGATATGGCATAAACATAAACATCCATAATGACATACCACTATAAGTATGTAAATAATGATCAACAGAAGATCAATCAATAAGAGATAATCAATATCACAAGAATCTTCTCAAAGATTCGAAAAGGGCATCATACCCCAAACTTGTACTCATAACAAGTCAATGACATAAATTCTAGAAATCAATGCAAGAAGTCCAGAAATCATAGAAAAGAGAAAGAGGCCTATCACATGACGGTCCGAAGACCAAGGGGAGCTACCCCACATGTGTGAATGGAATCACACAGATTAAGGTCCAGACTAACCAAAAAGAAAAAAGGTATGTGTGAGTGGAATCACACAAGTGGTGTCTAGTCTAACCTCGCAACAAGAGACATCACACAGTTGCTAGTCTAAATCATCAGAATGATCGTCATGATCAACGAGAAGTGTCAATTACACTAAGCTAGTAAATATAGAAGTTTAGCTTCATGTCCCATAACCACTTGCTTAACTTAAATATTTACGAACAAACTGTAAATCTTCACTAATAAAATTGTCACAAGAGGTTCAATCGAACAAGTCCAAGAATTAACCGACGAAGTGAACGCAAGCGTTTCATACCACTTGTTTTACTAAGTCGTTTAATTAGATTTCTCGTCCGAGTGAGGTAAAGGTTTGTATATACTAATAGATTGGAAAACGGTTTAAGAAAAGAGCTTTGTTATTAAAAATAGAGTTGAAATTGTTTGTTAAAGGAGTTTTGATATTTACTACTAGTATTGAAACCTTTATATTATAAAGTGACAAAACACAGAAGCAATTGTAGAAACAATCAGTCACAAAAATCGCATACGGAGATGTGAATAAAATCCAAGGAAATCAGCTCAATGTTTTTCAGATAAGATCCCCTACGGAGGGGGGGTCCACGGGGGGTGGCAACCTAGGGGTCTAACGACCTAACGAAGACAAAATGAGGTCTAACGACCTAGTGAAGACAAAATGAGGTCTAACGACCTAACGACTCAAGGGTCATACGACCTAACGGCTGCGACCTAGGGGTCTAAGGGGTCAAGCGACTTAGTGGTTGCGACCTAGAGGTGTTCGCGACCTAACGATGACTCACGACCCAACATGGCCGACTTAACAGAGGTCGCGACCTAACTGGATAACTCATGACCGACTTAAGAGTTGCGTGACTGAAGGGTTCCACGACTTAAGGGTTGCACGACTTAAGAGTTGCACGACTTAAGGGTTGCACGACTTAAGGGTTGCACGACTTAAGGGTTGCACGACTTAAGGGTTGCACGACTTAAGAGTTGCACGACTTAAGGGTTGCACGACTTAAGAGTTGCACGACTTAAGGGTTGCACGACTTAAGGGTTACACGACTTAAGGGTTAGGCCAGGAGCGACCTAACGAGATAAGGTCCAACGACCTATCGGGATAACTCGTAAACGACCTATGGATGAACGACTTAACTCCGAACGAGCTAAAAAATGGCCAGAACGACCTAGGGTTAACTCGTGAACGACTCACGACCTAGGGACGAACGACTTAACTCCGAACGACCTAAAAATGGCCAGAACGACCTAAGTTTAACTCGTGAACGACTCACGACCTAGGGACGAACGACTTAACTCCGAACGACCTAAAAATGGCCAGAACGACCTAAGTTTAACTCGTGAACGACTCACGACCCATGGACGAACGACTTAACTCCGAACGACCTAAAAATGGTCAGAACGACCTAAGTGCAGAAAATTCACCAAAACGCTAAAAATTGGAGTTTTTCGCCAATCCAATCCAAACCAAATGCAAATGTGCATGCAAAAGTGATAGGGAATCATTCCCAACAGTCCAATATAGTTATAGACTAGATTTGTGAGATAAAAATCTCACCTTTGCACCAAATATCAATGAAAATGAAGTTTTAAGCAAGCAAGAATCAATCCTTCTTCTATCTAAGCACAAGAAGCTTGAATCCAATGTCTTCTTCTTGAATTTGGACTAGAAAGATGGATTGCAATTGAATTTGAGTTTTGGAATTTTAATTTCCCATTCCCTCCACCATTAATGCCAAAGCTTGATTAGTTAGGAAATTTATGAAGAGTGAGGAGAAGAGGGTTGGAACTTGGGCTTAATAGGCTAAACTAACCCAAAGTCCAAAGCGGGAAAAGTTAGTGAAATTTCACTAACTCCAAACCTATCGATGTTTATACTTAAAAAAGTTGTAAACGACATTTCGAACTCAATGGAAGTAGTCTCGAGTCCTAATTTGACCGTTTGCAAAAAGTAGCTTTTCGGACCAAAATCCGATTAACGAGTTAATATTTAAATAAAATATTTAAATACAAACTCGATAAATATGCGGGTTGTTACAATAACATTATAGAAACTGAAAACAAAGTAATAACATGTTGGAATGATTAATAAGATAATATCGATAAAATAAGTGATTACGACTATATACATATTATGCTTGCTATACACGCACAAGCATTCATAATTTTAAAAAATTCATTACATGGTAAAATTCATTTAATTGCATAATTAATAAATAGGTTTAAAAACGATACTAACCAATTGATTTATTAGCATATTGCATAGTCAATTAAGGTGTTTTCTTATAATTTTCACATGAAATTTATATTTAATTTTAGTAAGAGTATAATTTTGAAAATGAATTGATTTTCCTTAATTTCAGTAAAATAATTAAATAAAGGAAATTAATTGCCTCATTTAGTTAGAGGAAACTAATTGGTTGATTTACTAATTCTGAAGTTACTCGGTAAATTAACAAAAGTTATTAATCGATTGAAAAATTTATATATATCATACTTAATCAATTAGGAAAATTTTGATAATTTGCAATCAATTTCTGTAATTAATTTCCACAATTATACAGTAAAAAAAAAGCATTTCATTTGAATTTAAAATAGATTAAAGAGTCAATAAATTCTTTTAATGCCAAATAAATACGAGATGAAGGTAATAATAATTAAAGGAGAAGTCTAGAGAGAATTTGTCATTCTCTATATAAACCCATTTCCATTCTTCACTCTATACCTCTCTAAGTAAAATCTATAATATTTATCATAAAATTTCATGTTTCAGTGCTATAGTGTTTTGGTAACCAAAAACATATTATACATACCATTATGTCTCTAACACTCAAAAACCTAGATCTACGTACACTATTTCTTTGCCTAAAACTCACATTCATCATTTCATGCTTTTCATACACAACTGCAATCTTCTCTCTCCTCCTTTTCACTAATTTCCTAGCAATTTGCAGCCTCGCCTATGATACCATTATTGGTTCCACCATTAGAATCACATTCATTGTTGCTTCCTCTTCAACCTTTGAGATCTCACCAGATGTTGGAGAAGAATTTAATCCTTGTACATATAGACCTTTGGTTGATGATATACAGAAGAAAGAAAGAAAATATCTTCTTGCCAAGCTTCAGGTATTTCAATATTACGTACCACATTTTCATTCCATTTAATGCCATACTATGGATACATCTTATACCTTGTATTCTTATACATAAAAAGTTCAA
Source organism: Allium cepa (assembly GCA_030765085.1). Lineage (NCBI taxonomy): Eukaryota > Viridiplantae > Streptophyta > Magnoliopsida > Asparagales > Amaryllidaceae > Allium > Allium cepa. The sequence continues at coordinate 233,316,027 of CM060938.1, forward strand.
TGTATGACCTTTGGTATTCTTTCCACATATTTACTCTCATTTCATTTCCTATTCCCTCCCTAGGGAATAATTTTTCATTTTGCACACAAAGTATATTTATATCTCTATCAACAATCTATGAAACATTGCAATTTACATTCATATTCTTTTATTGTATAATCAGCTAGCCCATGGAATATGTTATTTTTTGCTAAAAAATATATCCATTTATTTCTTTCCTATTTTCCTTGAATTACAAGAAACTTTTTAAGGTTTGATTTGATTAGTATTGTTTATTTTGGCTCGTTCTTAACACACCACATTATACCATTTTTGCCAATTTAATTTTTTTGAAAATAAACGACTGTTTTATCCTTGTAATTATTTTTATTGAGATGTTTTAGTTCTTTTCATGTCCTCATATTTTCCATCTCCTCCTCTTTTGTTGGTATACTTTCATAAATATAAGAATAGTGTGACGACCCGAACTCGATATCCAACAAACAACATCAAATTCATATCGTCGGAGCTTATAACAACATTAGATGTAAATAAACAATGAAAACAACATGAATATCATTGATCATAACACAGATACAACTTTGATATAATATCCATTACAACATCAATCACTAATATCAGAGTCATACATAACAAAAGATACAACAATAAAGTGAAAACTCCACGGCGGAACAATAAACTCCAAAAAGTTTCCAACATACTTCAACTTGATAAGGCCTTCAAAAAACACTAAACTCCAAGCACTTCGAAAGATTTCCAAATCCAAAATCTTTCCAAAATCTGACAGCTTCTAAAAGACTTTCGAATCCAAGCTATTTCCAAAATACGGATAACCTGCTTATAGGCTGCCCGTGTGGAAAATTATGGGCACCTAGAGTTTAGGGAGGGAACAATAAACTCCGGGTGAGTCATGGGACTGGTATGAGTAAACAAAAATAGTTTATCTTTAAATAAACAACCAAAAGAATTTACTTTTGAAAATCGTAATGCCTTTTTTTCTTAAAATGAAACTGCCATAAAGCCTCTTGCCATACACACAATGCAAGCGCACACTTGGACGATATTTCTCCTTATGACCGTTAAATTTTTCTTGATACGCGAAAACTATTTGGTCTTATTATTAGTGCATAGTGCAGAAAACATTTTGAAAATATAATATTAATCTTAGCCAGCATACACATTTCATCATATGCCAACTATAGCTGCCACGTTAAATGGCAGGTTATACAACTAAAACCGTACAAGGCACGTATTGAAGATTGGATTTCCAACAAATGGTCAGGCAAAGGAACTTCCGACACCGAAATGGAAAACCTCTAGAAGGACGCCTCCGAGAACCTAACCGGATCTCTGCCAAACAAGGCTGATGCTACTTCACGCTTTAGCCAAGCTGTAACTAGGTAACTAACACACGAGCTATGCCATTCCCGGTCGTTACTGACCTTTATCCGAGTGCTCGACACCAACAACCACAAAGTAATAAATTTGCAGTAACACATAGGTACAATATCTGGGCTCTATACCATGATCTCACCTTTTATCTAGAAGGAAATGGACATACCCTAGGGGCACGACCCCTAAAAACCTTGCCGCAACATTCCTGTTTCGACCATTTTCAGGTTGTGAGGCTCGACCAAGTCTCGTCCAAAAAGTTGCGCTTTTTCACAAAGCCATGTTTCGATCAACAAATGATCAGCAACACTTCGTATGCCACATTACCAAATCGGGAATGTATCACTAGTAACCATTAATTACATAACCTCTGAGCTCGTACGTCTTAAAGAAGGGTGTTAAGCTAAGAGAATAAATCTCCGCCACCAACAGAAATGTATTTGATAGAAACCAGCTTTACATCTCAAAGTGTAACATCAGACACACATCCATACAAGTCCGTTCCGGGTTCGAACAGAACCGAAGGCATTTCCGAAGAAGCCCTTGCAATCTGGGTACTCACAATCCTGATCGGACTTCCCATCACTTAGGGAATCTCTACACCGTACCTACTCAGTGCAGAGACAATCGATAGGTCATCCTATCATTCTTGCAAATACCCGGTCTTCACCACCGGTCTTCAAATGCTATCCATATCGTCGTATCACTATTCGGAATGGGTTATATGACAAAAAGTCCTCTCCTGGCTAAACCGAATAATGAGCGCAATATTTAAAAACATATGGATATTGAGATCTCAGTTAAATCACAGCTTAAAGCCCAAAACCTTTTATTCAAATGGTTAAAACAAATTACCATTTCCAATCTTTTAAACAAAAAGATTCACTTCACAAAGTTCACCCAGTTTCACAAGATCCATTCACGGATTTCAAAACAATTTCCATTTCAATTGAATTGACTCATTCAATCTTTAAATCAATGATTTAACTTATAGCTTTGAAAACCCTTTTCCAAAGGTTCATTCATGACTTGGAAACCCATTTCAATTCAAACTTGAAATCCCCTTTAATACAAAATGGAAATTCGTTTCTTATACGAAAGCTTTTATCATTTGAAAACAAACAGTTTTCGTTTCGAAAAAATCCGATCTCATTTATACAAGTTAAAATCTTTGGGTTAATTCAAATTCCCAAAAACAACACTTTAAAAATGGTTTAAAACCCGTATAAACTTGTATAATTCTTTTTAAATCATAAATACCAATATAGGATTCAATTTTAGATATTGAATTCCAATTTAAATCAAATTATTCAAATTTCAAATCTTTATTAAGTTATTCAAAATAAGTCACATTTTTAAAAAACCTTTTCAAAAGCTTTTCACTTTAAACCCAATCCATTTACAACCCATTTGAATTTTAAAATCCAAACTCAAAACTATTTTAAAAATCTGTGACTTAACCGATTTCCACGTGCAATCCATATTTGTGTGAGTATAAGTGTGGTTCAAGGATTTTACACAATAGTGCACAACATCAATCATCACAGATATACCAATAACGATAAGCGGTATAATCCATAATGCTTATCTTCATCCACAGTTTCACAGATAAAGTAAATTTATCAATCACAAAGATTCACCATTACGATTCGATGTGGGTTTCGGATAACCAACTGAAATCTGACTCCCTGTCGCAACGAAGTTTAAATGCACATAGAAACAAATCACAATCACGGTTCAGCACAAAGCAATTCACATCACACAGTATCACAATCACATATCAGAAATATCAATCTAATACACCATATTTGATAATTAACTTAAATTAATCAAATTAAACTCAATTAACTACAATGAGCAATTAATTTCTTAATTACTTTCATAAAGTAATTACACTTCACAATTTCATAAATGATTATCATTAATTAATTAATCTAATTAATTGTTAAGGTTAATCACATTAATCAATTATTTAAATAATCTTAGTTAATGACTTTTATTAACCAAAAACAATTCTTTAATTACTTTGTTAAAGAAATTACTTACATTAATCATCATCAACTAAGATTAATTAACCATTAATAACTCATTAATTAATCCTAATTATTTAGTTAATTAAGTGTTAATTGTAACTTAATGAATTCTTAAATATGATTTAATTATACCTTAATTAAATTGACTTAACTTTAATTAATAAATTTAAACTTGTAATTACTAAGTTAATTAATACAAAACATTAATTATCCATTCTACTTAACTTAATAGTTAATGAATTACAAATCATTCAATCTTTGTTTACTAAAAGTAAAACTCATATTTATTAATGATCTAATTAATACTCACAAATATATTGAAAACAACTTACTTCAAAATTTACTTTTAATTTTATTTTAATTTTTAGATTTAAAATGAATACCAATTTATCTTCAATAAACTTTAAAACCATTGTTTTTTAAACTTCAACTTCACATGTTAAAGTCTCACTTTTGTTATAAAGGAATTTAAAAGAGTTAAATCAAATTCCTCTTAAGTTAATTAAAGTATACTTAAATTCTAAACTTATTTAAACATTAAAATTTATAAAACTTATTTTAATTTAAAATCTTAAATTCAAATTTAAACTTAAGTCCAGGTTTCAAAATTCTGATTAAGTCTTTGTTTCAATTCTTCCTTTACATTCCAAATTCTATTTTTAAATTCAAATTCCTTTTTAATCCTTTAAAAACTTTAAAGTTATATAAACAAGTTTAAATTTTAAAAACTTTATTTATCCCTAACTTAAGTTTCAAACTAAACTGGAGTTTATAATTAAACTTTGATTTTTAAAACTCGTCTTAGACCTTGCTTTAAAATTCAAAAGAACAGAATAGGTTCTGTTCTAAAAATCTGGGCAAAACATTTTACCCGAGCCCTCACTCATCTGCTTCGATTCCAATACCCTATTTCCCCGAGCCAAACATTAAGCTTCTTCGAGTCAAAACTTCATCAACTCGAAACAACCTAAAATCCAACCTCACTAGAATTTGCAGTGCACCATGCACGAGTACCATCACCAAATCTCCCTTCGATCATCGATGATCACTCCGACACATCGCCTAACCATGCAGCAACTCAAAACGATCACCTAAACATTTGCACGAGCCTTAAATCGAAATCGAGCATTCCAGTTAAGAACTGGAATCAAACCCCATGGTTAATCCACCTCGAACTCGCCTCTCCGACCACCAGACGACGTGTAACTCTGACCACACGTTCCCCCGACCATTCGCGCTGCTTCCCCCAAAGCCTTGAACCACTCGATCCACCAGAGCCAACGAGATGATCCAATTCCAAACCTAGGCTGACTTCCCTCGACCACCACCGACGCCTCTGAAACATATCCACCCTACAGATATTTTTTTCCTGGACCACCACACTTTGCTCCATCTCCAGTAGCGATTCCGACCTCCCTAGATCCCTCGACCACCAGAAAATGATCAAAGACTAATTTCCAGTCATCTCCAAAATGCACACTTAACTCTAAACTAAAATTTATGATCTTCATCTTAAAAATCATGATTTTACAATACTAATCTGGTTGTAAATCACTACTTTAAATTTGCATGATTGATTTTAACCCATTTTTGACTTTTACAGCCTTCTATAAAATTTTGAGACAATTTACTAATTTAAATTTCTGGAACTATTTTTATAATTAACATCACACTATCATAATCATTTTTCATTCACAGATCTAAGCTTAAACTCTTTTGGATTAGGAGGTATGAATTTTTGTTTGGTGTGAACTTGAGACTGCATATTACAGAACAGATTTATACCTATACGTTTACAGTCATATCACAGACATCCCACATATATACATATTCATACATTCATATCCATATACTAAGCAACCAATCTACTAAAATCATTCATCACATGCATCCATAACAACATATTTTTAAAACTGTTTTTAAGTAAAATTGTTTACTCATTGTTGATTTGAGAAGAAGAACAGAGCTTCTTTTATTTGAAACAGGCTTGCTGAAACTTCTTCTTTGATCTCTGGCTTGGGTTGATTTGTATTATTGTTTAAGTTGAATTTTTGTTTACGTTTGAATGATATTTACTTCAGGTTTGCATTAATTTCCTTTTTTCTTTGACTCAGCCGATTTTTTTCTTTTCTACTTTAAAATGGTGGCTGAAATCTTGCTTTGGTGGCTAACATTAATTATTATTATCATTTTCTCAAGTCTACACTCATCTTTTCATTTGTTCATACTTGAATATATCATTGTCTTCTTGCTTTGTAATGAAATGCTATAGTCAGTATATTGTATTAACATTATATCTTATGAAACTAAATAATTTATTTACATGTTGTTTGAATTTGTCTAATTTATTTCTAGCTTAAATATATAATTTAACTTACATGCTTATTGTCTTATTTCTCTATATACATATATATATATATTTTATTTCTTTTACATTTTGCATTCCTATATATATAGATATTTAATGTAACGATCCTAGTGTAAATACGAGTTTAAATTTGGAATTAAATTAAATTTTTGGGTTAAATTATGGATTTGTTTGAATTTTTCAAATTTAATAAGGTATATGTACTTATTTGCTTTTGAATTTGGAATGGAAACTCAAAATAAACGTTTTCAATTGAATTGGATTCTAAATAACATTTTGATTTGGAAATTCAAAATAAATTCAAAATGAATTAGATTTAAAGATTCCATTTTGGAAAAATAATATGTATGATTATTTATGATATGTATAAATTGTGTTAAATCCATTTTTCGTTATGAAGCTATAAAATATTTAAAAATAAAAACTACTAATCTTGCCAATATTGAATATGCATATAGAATAAGATATATGTTATAAATGTAATGTTTGGAAATTTAACTACAGAAAGAAATAAAAATTTAAGAATTTATGTTAATATTAAAAGTACAAAATCAAACTATAAAATAATAACAAATGAGATACATATTATAAAAAAAAATTATATGAAGCACATATATATTTATATGAGTTGTGTAATATATGAATAAGCAAGATAAGAAGATAGATAAAAATATGTGTTCAAAACAAATGCAAGAGAAAAAGAAAATATCTATGTAGTAAAAGATTTAAAACGCTTTTGTTTTATATACTTGAAAATAAATATATTTAAAAGTGGATTTTTAAAATCAAGTTTATTTGGAAATTTAATTATAAATATTTTTGTAAAATTAATTGGATTTAATTTTAAAGGTTTAAAAAAAACATGTTTCATATTAAATAAAGTAATATTTAAAATATGCACACCAAATAAATCTAAGTTTAGGGTTTAAAACATAAATGTATTGAAAATAAAAATTTTATTCACTAACTTATAAATATTTATAAGTAATATATAATTTAATTTCAAACCATTTTACTTTAATTTGTATAAGTATAAATAATACATAACAAAATAAAATAGATAAATATGTTTTATAAATTAAAATTATGCAATGTTCTAAACACAATTTGTAAATTAATTTTTAGCAAAGGATTTAAGCATAAAATGTTTATAATATAAACAAGTGCAAAGATTTTTCTCTATACAATTAACAAGTGTAATAAATTTAAAAAGTCGCAACATCCTCTTTTCTTTGGAATTAAATTATATGAATATGAATTAAAAAGAAAACAAAAATTTTCTCAGTAATTTTTTTTTCTTAAAACCTTAAACTTGAATACTTGCTCAAGCAAGCTGTAACAACTAGGTATTTACAACCATTCGCATCCGCACATGTCGGACTTGAATTGCTCAAAATACCGAATTGTAAATAAAATTTGGCAAATCTCAGAATATACAGTACATAATAATCACATATACAGAGTAATAATAGTGCAGCGGAAGTAAAAGAAATAGTAGTTCATGAAGCTACTTTGTAAATATATCAGAGTTAAATAAAATACAACAGAATAAATAAAGTACAACAGAAGTCTCAAGATGATAACCAAGTATAAGCTGAATAGAACAACAGACTGGAATAGATAAAACTAGATAAGCAGATGATCTCCAGCGATTCCAATCTCCAGAAAGTGGTATCCAAATCTGTGAATAACTCAGGCTGACCCGAGCGTAAATAAAAATACAAACACTCGAGTCAGGACATTATGTACTTATATAATGTAAACCAACTCAAGTGAACTGTAATAAGGTACAAGTAACTCAAAGGATGTCTGGGACCGCCCATCCTCTAAGGATCCGTTAAACTATTTACTATGTAGTAATATTGCGCTATTATAATAACGTCTACAGTAAAATAAACTTACATTTAAATAGCGTTCCGGGCTACCCATATCACCCTTCACACATAATAGTCCCAGCAGTCCATCCAATATCATGACATCTCCACACCGGGTGACTTTCAGCGAATAGCACACGGGCTACGGGAGAAAAACAAACTCGTAGTAAAGGCTCGGTATGGTAGGTGACACGACACACAAGGCAATGCCAAGGTAGATATACCAATTACGCACACGGGCTGGTGGTAACGCAGCAGCCACATACGCCCACCTTGGAAGACACTCCCATATCAAAATCGGAGGATGGCCATCTAATCAATCACGAGTAAGAGTATAATATCGAAGGAATGTGTCCGATCGGTGGAATGACCTCACTTGGCCCGAGATCGCTCCTGTTTTAGCCACCTTATGCCAACTCACGGGAGTTGGGTTCACGTAATATACCTCAAGAACGTCGCCACCATCCTACTTCATTCTGGAATCTCCACCGCATACACGGTTGTCAAAGTGGTTTTCGGTATCGATAAAGAGTATGCCAGATATCCGATCCCGGTCTCTTTGCCAACCAATCGTTATTATAACCCGTAGTTATAATTTAATACGGTATTTATACTTCAAAACAGAATATCATTTCAAATCCAAATCTTTATCAAAATAAAGATTAAATTATTTCCAAACCATTTCAAAAACATCATATCTTTCCAAAACTTCATGTCAAATCATTTCAATATATTAAAATATGATATCTTTACAAAACTTCATTTCCAATCATTTTAATATATCAAAATATCATATCTTTAGAAAACTTCATTTCAAATCATTTCAATATATTAAAATATCATATCTTTACAAAACATCCTTTCCAATCATTTTAATATATTAAAATATCATATCTTTAAAACTTCCTTTCAAATCATTTCAATATATCAAAATATCATATCTTTACAAAACTTCATTTCAAATCATTATTCATTTCATTCAATTTAAAATACCATTTCAATTCACATTTCAAAACAGTTTATATTTCAAAAATCATTTTTAATCAGTAAAATGAAGTTATTATATTTAATAATTAAATTATTAAATTTCCAAAATTTTCAACTTTAAAAGTTCATTTATTCACTTAAGTTTATCAAAACAGTGAAAATTCACTTTTCGCAGCATTTAGAAAATGCTACGGAAAGTTACATTCAAAACAGTTCACTTTAACAAAAGACAGCATTTTAAAAATGCTGTAATAGGGTTTACTTAAATTTCAAATAAACTTAGTTAAATTCAACAATTATAGCACTTACATAAATTGCTATAATAGCCTTTAATTCAATTTAGCTTTTTAGTTCATTATCATCAACAACAGCATTTACAAATGCTGTAATATCATTTGCATTACAATTAATAGCATTTCAAAAATGCAGTTAATTAACTTCAAATATTCAATATAATTTCACAACTAGTTATATTTTTATTTAAAACATTTTTTTTATAAAATCATAAATTTTCACATTTATAAACAACATTTAATTTTTCTTAAGTTCATGATTTTATAAAGTTAAATTTCCATTCAAAAATCAAGATTTAATAATAATTCACTTATTAAATTTCAACATTCAATTTTAAATTCATTGAATTGAATTTCATGTTAACACCTAAGTTTAAACTTCAAAATATAACTTAATTTCAATTTTATTTATTTAACTTAAAAATTCACTTTTAAGCCAAATTCACAAATTCCCATTTGGTTATATTTCAAAATTTCAACTTAAATAATCATTCCTTTCACTTTTTAACTTTACTCAAAAATCATTAATATATTATAAAATCATTTTAAATTCATTTTAAATTCAAATTATCATAAATTTATCATAATTTCATATTTAATTTAATTTCCAATTACAATTAAATCAAAATTTCCAAAAAAAAACTTACATTAATATTTTCTAACTTTTCCAAAATTTATTTAAGTAATAAATTCCTAGAAAATCAATAGTACTTTACAAAATATATTTTTCATTAAATTTAAATGAAAATATAGTAATATATACATTCCTAAAATATTTTAAAATTTTTAGAAAACATATTTTAACTACGGGTCTATATATAATTTTCTACGCTAGGTAAAGTGATACGGGTAATATATCATTTCAACCCGTAATTTACAACGAAAATTCGGGTTCTATCATTTCAAACCCGCAGTCCTAAGTAAATGAAATAAATTAAAAATCATTCAGGCCTATCATTTCAGCCCATAACGATTTTCCCTTATGCTAAAGTCCGTTCGAGTATGTATCATTTCAACCATAGTGATTCTAATCTAAATGGAACTTGCAGTGTGATAAACTGATGTAAATAACAAGACAGCATAATATAACAGTAACAGATGATATAACAGGTGTTTAAACATGGGTTAACATCATATGATCATAATATAGCAGGTGTAACATGATAATGCATTTTACAGATTCAAAAGGGGTTAGTTTACTAGTTATATAAGTACAAATTGTCTAGTGAGAATTACTCACTTGTTTAAGCTGGAGATGACAACCAAAACATACAACACATAATCTTTGAAGGCATGACAACACAACTATGATTTAAATGGGAAAGCCAAAGATAAATCTCCTTGGATACATGAGACAAACAAATATATATAAAACATAAGTTTCAAAACAAGATATACTTAAACAATGTTAGAAATGGATTGAATAAAACAAAACCAAAACTATTACACTTGCTTTCTACCACCTATGCTTCAGCTCCAGATCTGAAATGGCACGGCTAAAGGCATGGTTTGGATCTGGTTTGGGTTCCTAAAGGTCGGCCTAGCATGGGAAAACGATGGAGCAAAGTATTGTAGAGAGATATGTGCAAGGATTACAACTACAAGGCAAAATATCATGAATTCAAGGCAACATTGGCTCGGCCCAAGCAAGACCAGGCGTGGCCATCTCTGTAGTGGGCTGGAGGTTGATGTGGAAGAGGGTTTTAGGTCGTCCATGGGTGGTGGAGGTGGAGTTGGTGGCGGCCAAAGGAAGGTTGAAGGTAATGAAGGCATAGGTGTTGGTTATGGTGCATATAGGTGAAGTTTGTGTAGATTTAGGTGGAGTTTGATCAAATATTGGGCATGGCCAGTGGCTTGGGGCTGGAGAGGAGGTGATGGGTGGTTTAGGTGGTGCAAGAGGCGGCTATGGTGGCTGTTAACTCTTCTGTTTCACGACTCAGCGACCTAAAGAGATAAGCGACCAAAGGAGTTAAAGTGTGAACGAGCTAACATGAACGAAGTTCTACAGCGACCTAACGTCATGCGAGACGTAGCGATCTAAAGTGACTCAGTGACTTAACGGGTTAGATGGTCAAGCGACCTAACAACCTGAAGTATGAGCGAGTTAACATGGATGCAGCGACCTAGCGACCTAATGAACTAGACGACCTAGCGACCAAGTGACCAAACGAGATAAGCACTCGAGTGACCTAAGTATATAGCGACTTAACAACTCAGCAAGCTTCAAAGATCACCAATTCAATTAGATCGCCCGCGACCTAAGATAGTCAAAAGTGGTCCTGCGCTACATGTTAAGTCGTTCACATTCCGTAGCTCGCCCAGGATGGCCTCACTAAGCCGTAACTTCTTATGCCGCTTCCCCCCTAGGTCGCCCACGACCTACTAATCTGCTCAGAGAAGACCAAGTGCAAGCAAGATGAGCCGTAGCTCGCATCCCTACGACCTGCGACCTACCCTTAAGTCGCCTACGACCTAAACCCTAGGTCGCCCACGACCTACGACCTAACTCCAGAAAATTCCTATAAATATCGTACCTACACCATCGAAGAGGGGATCTTTTTGGCTCATTTCTGGAACGCCTATACTCTGCTGATTTCTCGACTCACCCGACACTTCAACGAACTTCAAGAAGAAATCTAACACATTCGACATGGATTCAAAGAGTTCTTCTACATCGAAGTTCTAGCTATTTGTCTCAGTAGTGTTGGAATCGAAGATTGTTGTAAAGTTGTAATCGATTCAGCAATAAAGAAGATTGTAGTGGACGTAGGCTTAACTTGAAGCCGAACCACTATAAAACTGTTGTATTTTTACTGTTTTTTCTATGACTTTTCTACTTACTTCTAATTCCCGTATTGATGGGTGGTGCTTTCACTTAATCTCTACTTACACCGGGGTGTTAGCGTTCAATTTTAGCGTTAACATTTTTGGTGCTTCACTGAGAATTGAACTCAGGCTACTTTCGTCATTTCTTCGCAAAAGTTTGTGGAAAACTCTCTCTCAAACCCAGAAGTCTATCAGAGATAATGGCTCCTGGAAGAAAGCGTAGATCTACTAGACCTGGTGATGTCCATGAAAACACTGCCACTTCTCCTTCGACAAGTAAAGCAGCACCAAGTGCCGGAATTACACGAGCGGAGTTAGATGCTGCAGTATCTGGGTTGTACCAACAGATGGAAACACAGAACGCTTTAATGCTTGATAGGTTAAATGCTTTGCTCGGGGCTAACCGTCAACCGGTGAATAATGAAGAAAACCTTGCTGATGATGTTCATAATCCTGAAGAAAGGAATATTCCTCAAAGAGCAGCTAGCCCCGACAAAGAATCACCTCCCCAAGCTGGAGGATCCTGACCACAACCGACTCTCCGCGAACGTTTGTCCAGGCAAACTTCCGAGAAAATGGTTGAAGTCTATCCTGTAGAGCCTTTAAATGATGAGGAATACCTTTCAGGCATGGTTCGACAGATTATGAAAGAAAGTATGCAGAGAGAAGAAGATGAAAAGGAATAGGGATTCGATCCGAGCAAAACTTCGTTCACTGAAAGGATTTTGAAAGCAGAATTTCCAAGGAAGTTTGTTCCTCCTACCATTCCGGCTTATAAAGGAACAAGCGACTCTAACCAATTCCTGTATAAGTATGACTGGCACATAATTGGTGTTAGGGCATCTGATGAGATCAAATGCCGGTACTTTCCGGTATACTTGGAAGGAGTGGCTCTACTCTGGTTCACAAAGCTACCGGTCTGATCCATAGACTAGTTCTCCGATTTGACTCGGAAGTTTAAAGAACAATTCTGGTTGTATGCTTCAAAGGCGAAGGATATTATATCGCTGTCAAGCCTGGAACAAAATCCTGGGGAATCTATTAGATCTTTCATGAACCGCTTCAACATGGCTTTGGCTGAAGTGGATAATGCAGAGCCACGAATGGTCTTGACATACTTGATGAGGGAAATCGACAAATCGAGTGAATTTGGGAAGTGGCTGAAGTTGAAAGAACCGAATTTGCTTGAGAAATTCTATAAGAAAGCTGATGAATTCATGCGCTTGGAAAGCCTTCAAGAACCGGCTAAAGTAGCATTGACAGAGGTTAAGAATAATACTGCTGCTCCTACCAAAAAGGAATCCGAAAGTCAGAAGAGGGAGAAGTGGGAAGAAGCAGGAGGATGTGAAGAAACCTCGCTTCTTAAAACCTTTATATTTCACTTCTTTGGCTGACACCCCGGAGAATATCTTTTTTTCTACCAAAGATGCGGTAGAATATCCTTAACCACCTGAGATGAGAGTTGGGGAAAAAGCTGCTCAAAGTGGGAGATTCTGTCAGTTTCATAATCAACCCGGTCATGATGCCAAAGAATGTCGCCATCTAAAAAGTTTGATTGAAGGATTGCTAAGAGAGAACAAGTTGCAGCAATATGTTAAGAGAAATAGGAATGACCCAACTTCATCTACTAAGAGCCAGCAACTTCCTGCTCATCCATCCAGCTCGGATGAGAGGACCACTGCGTATGAATCAGAAAGGCCTGTTGTTAATGTGATTAGAGGAGGTCCTCACCCAGCAGGCATAAGTTGGGGTGAGATGGAAAGATATGCCTGTGCCTTGAAGTATGCACCAACAGAAGAGAGTGTTTTTGTGTTGGAGGATGTTGCAACTTTGAAGCAGCAGAAAACTTTTAATGATGATATTTTGTTCAGAGCCAGGGACTCTATGGGGGTTGAAGCTCCTACCACGGATCCCTTGGTCATCTCTGCAGGCATTGGGCCGACTATTGTAAGGAGAGTGCTTGTTGATTGCGGTGCTTCTTGCAATATTCTCTTCAAAAAGACATTCGACCAAATGAAAATTCCGATGGCTGATGTGCAAGCTTCATCGCAGAAGATTGTTGGGTTTACTAGGGAACCGAAGCAGCCAATTGGAACTATTGACTTATTCGTAGAGCTTGGAGAGGGGCAGAAAAAGGTGGTTTAAAAATCGACTTTTGTAATCCTTGACGAATTTTCTGCTTACAACGCCTTCCTAGGCCGTCCAACTCTTGCAGCATTTAAGGCAATTCTCGCTCTGTGGTGCCTTACTATGAAATTCCCCACGGATAATGGAGTTGGTGTTATTAAAGGGGATCAGAATGCTGGGCGAGAATGTTATCTAATAGAGTTGCGTGAAGCAAGGAAGAGAGAGATGGGAAAAGATGCGGCAGCCCCAGTCCGCATCAAAGAAACCAACCTTTTAGCAATTACACGGTGGACCCTGCACTGGCGAGCATAGTGGTGCACAAAAGGAAATGGATCCCAGAAAAGCCAGTGTAGGGGAGAATAGAGTGGTGCCAGTGGAAGTAACGGTGCCAGTACCTGTTGACCCGAAAGATCCGAACAAAGTGGTGAATGTTGGTTCGCAACTTAGTGTGACGGTTCAAAATTCCTTGATATCATTCTTGAAAGCAAATCTGGACGTATTCGCTTGGACTCATGCTGATATGTGTGGAATATCCCCAGAAGTTACAGTACATACTCTGAATATTGATCCGAAGTTTACACCTGCAAAACAGAAAAGAAGAACCCAGGGTCCCGAAAGGTCAGCAGCATTGAAAGAAGAGGTAGATCGGCTCGTGGAGAATGGCTTCATCAGGGAGTCTACTTATCCGAATTGGGTTTCAAATCCAGTACTGGTTAAGAAAGCTAATGGAAAGTGGAGAGTATGCATCGACTTCTCAGATTTAAACAAAGCCTGCCCCAAAGAATGCTTCCGGTTACCCAGGATAGATCAGTTGGCGGATGGAACAGCGGGGCATGAATTGTTATCTTTGTGGATGCTTGCTTCGGATATAACCAGATTATGATGCACGAGCCAGATCAGGAGTACACGAGCTTCATTACCGATGTTGGTCTCTACTGCTATAGAGTCATGCCCTTCGGACTTAAGAATGCAGGGCAACTTACCAAAGACTTGTTAATGCTATGTTCAAGCCGCAGATTGCCAAGACTATGGAAGTTTATGTTGACGATATGCTGGTGAAATCAAAGAAGGCAGTAGACCATATGGATCACTTGGTAGAAATGTTTGCAGTCCTTCAAAAGTATGGAATAAAGCTTAACCCTTTGAAATGTTCATTTGGGGTGGAGTCTAGAAAGTTCTTGGGTTTCATTGTGAGTGCTAGGGGCATTGAAGCTAATCCTGCTCAGATTGCTGCCTTAAGAGAAGTCAAAGCTCCTAGAACGAAGAAGGAATTGCAAAGTCTCAATGGAAAAGTCGCTGCCTTGAGTCAGTTCATTTCCAAAGCCACTGATAAATGCATTCCATTCTTTGATGCTTTGAAGAAAGGAAGGAAAAACTTTGACTGGACTCCTGAATGTTAGAAAGCTTTCGATGAGTTGATTCGTCATATGGAAACGCCTCCAATACTTTCTAAGCCCGACAATGGTGAAGATCTTTTCGTATATTTGACAATCTCATCTCACGCTCTCAGTGCAGCGTTGGTAAGGGAAGACGCAAAAAATCAGCTCCCGGTTTATTATATCAGCAAAAGATTCACTGGGGCAGAGATGAATTATTCAAAGTTGGAAAAGCTCGCCTATTGTCTACTGATTGCATCAAGAAAATTGAGGCCATATTTCCAAGCTTATCCTATCATAGTCCTCACTGATCAACCTCTGAAGCAAGTCCTGTTTCGCCCTAAGACTTCGGGTCGTCTTCTGAAGTGGAATATTGAACTCAGCCAATACGACATCACTTATCATCCCCGGAGAGCAATCAATGGACAAGCTTTAGCAGATTTCATCGCAGAATGTACAGATAAAGGTGATAGTGAGGAAGAGGTGACTAATAATACCCCAATTTGATGGAAATTATATGTTGATGGTGCGAGAAACGATTACTGTTCCGGAGCTAGGGTTGTGATTGAAACCCTCGAAGGGCGATCATTGTGTTACGCATTGAGATTGGAGTTTCCTTCGACAAATAATGAAGCATAATATGAAGCTCTGATTGCCGGCTTGAAGATTGCTAAAGAGATGAATGTCAAAGTGTTGCAATCTTCAGTGATTCACAGCTTATTATATGCCAAGTCAAGAAAGAGTTTCAAACTAAAGGAGGAAATCTGCCTGCTTACTTGTCGAGAGCCTGGGAACATCTCGATGATCTTGACCAATATACGATAAGTCATATACCTCGGGAAGAGACCATGAAGGCAAATTCTCTCGAGAAGTATGCCAGCACTGGTGAAGCTCAATTATTGGGATTAGTTCCTGTGGAAGTCCTGTCAGCTCCAAGCACTGATGAGATGGATATTGACTGGATCATGACTATATCCAAGAGCAAGAATCGTGGATGACTCTGATAATGGAATATCTGCTCAACGGTTCTTTACCAGAAAATTCAAAAGAATGACAGAAGCTGCTAAGATAAGCCTCCACATATATAATTCAAGATGGCCGATTGTGCAGACGGGGGTTCTCAATGCCATTACTTCGATGTGTGGCCAAGGAAGTGGCTAAGACAATTCTAGCTGAAGTACACGGAGGAGAGTGTGGAGATCATTCAGGTGGTCAAACTATAGCAAAGAAAATTCTCCGTTATGGGTATTTTTGGCCAGAAATTAATAGTGATGCTGCCAGCTACTCCCGAAAATGTGACCGATGCCAGAGATTTGCAAAAATCCCAAGAGCACCTTCCACCGAGATAACACAAATGGTCAGTCCGTGGCCATTTGCTATTTGGGGAATAGATCTCATCGGACCTTTGCCAACCGCCAAGTCCGGAATCAGATATGCCATTGTTGCCGTTGATTATTTTACAAAATGGGCTGAATCTGAACCATTAGCTACTATTACCTCTAAAAAGATGATAAACTTTGTAACTAAGAATATCACTTGCAGGTATGGTGTGCCTCAAAAGATAATCACAGACAATGGAACCCAATTCGAAAGTGAAGAGTTCCAAGATTTTTGCAAGCGATTCAAGATCCAAAAAAGCTTTTCAACAGTGGCTCATCCGTAGGCAAACGGGCAAGTGGAAGCAGTAAACAAAATTATCAAATCAACCATCAAAAAACAGCTGGAAAAAGAAAAAGGTGGTTGGTCGATAAGCTACCACTAGCACTATGGGCATACAGAACTACCCACAAAACTACGACTGGGCACACTCTATTTTCATTAGCATATGGATCAGAAGCAATGATTCCGGTGGAAATAGAAGTCCCTTCACACAGAAGAATTCATTTCAACCAAACCGAAAACGAAGAGTTGCAACTTGAAGCATTTGACTTCCTTGATAAAAGAAGGGAAGAGGCTCAGCTCAGAATTGCAGCTCAGCAATAAAGAATTGCCAGACACTTCAATTCCCAAGTTCGCCAACGCAGCTTTGAGATTGGGGATCTAGTCTTGAAAAGGATCATGACAGCAACGGGAGTGTTTGCGCCAAACTGGGAAGGGTCGTATGTCATAGGCAAAAAACTTCTTGATGGCACTTTCAAACTGACAACTTTCGAAGGAGATCCGATTCCAAGAGCTTGGAATAGCAATCACTTGCGTCCATATTTTACTTAAAAAGCTTTGCTTAAATTTGTAAAATGATTATGGATGTTTCATTCTTGCATTGTATACCATTGTAAAAGCAGAATGAGTGAATAATAAGAACTATAAAGTGGATGTAGGCCCAGTTCTTGGCCGAACCACTATAAATCTTGTGTTCTCTACTATTATAAAATGCCTGTTCTATTTCGATATATAAAATACTTTAATAGTATTGCTAAAATGACGATTTAGTATTGCAGGCCATTAAAACAAAGCTTACCCATCACAAGACCAAGCAATCCCTGACATCACTCAACAAATGAATGTTAAGCCACAAAAATTACAGATTCAAATCCTATATAAGAAGTGCTTCAACAAACAGTTAGTGATTCCGCTGGAGGTGGGCCCTTGTTAACTATTTGTGATCGTTTGTGCAAACAAACATCCGATTAAGTAGCCTATGTCTGTCCCTGCAAACTCACTTAACAATGAAGTACACTTCTTTGGATAAAACAAACTACTTGCAAAAGAAAGGAATGTGTGCTTGAAGATGATAACAAGGAATCGCTGATAAGAGAAAATGGCGAAAGGACATGGGCATGCAGGCAGGAAACAACTAAAGACCTCTTCGGAGGCACAAGTCCTCTTCAGAGGCACAACTCTTCGGAGGATAAAGACCTCTAACGGGACTTGCCAGAAAAAGAAAGTTCTCTTTCTCAACCAAAAAAGATTGGTGGAATGACCGGTGGCACCTTTCCAAGTGGAAGGCACATGGCCCTTGTTAAATAGTTGTGATCATTTGTGCAAACAAACATTCAAGTAACTTGTGTCCGCCCCGTGAATCCATCCAACCATGAGAAAGAAACTTCCAGGAAAAAGCCCTACTCGGAGGCACACATTTCACGGAGATCTGAAATAAAACTTTACAAGAGTTGAAATATAAAAAACCCTCTTCGGAAGC
Organism: Allium cepa; assembly: GCA_030765085.1. Classification (NCBI taxonomy): domain Eukaryota; kingdom Viridiplantae; phylum Streptophyta; class Magnoliopsida; order Asparagales; family Amaryllidaceae; genus Allium; species Allium cepa. The sequence goes on from CM060938.1 coordinate 233,334,442, forward strand.
CCATTTCACCAGAGTTGAAATGCTAAAAGACCTCTTCGGAGGCACACATTTCACCGAGATCTGAAATAAAACTTCACAAGTGTTGAAATGTGAAAAGCCCTCTTCGGAGACCCACTTCACCAAAGTTGGAGTGCCAAAGCCCTCTTCGGAGGCCTGCTTCCCAACGAACAGGGAAAAAAAGCCTCTCCCCAGAGGTAGAAACAAAAAGCCCTCTTCGGAGGCCCGCTTCACAGCGAATAGGGAAAAAAAAAAGCCTCTCCCCAGAGGCAGAAACAAAAAGCCCTCTTCGAAGGCCCGCTTCCCCGCGTACAGGGAAAAACAAAAGCCCTCTCCCTAGAGGCACACACAAAAAAGCCCTCTTCCTAAAGGCACAATCAAACAAAAGCCCTCTTCGGAGGCACAAACAGGTCAAAGCCCTTTTCGGAGGCCCACTTTACCACGTAGGAAAATTCGCTTTCCAAAAATAAAAGTGACTTTCTCCGAAAGTGAAGTGTAAAAACTTCTTCAAAAAAAAAGAAGAAAGAGAAGACTTCTCCAATAAAAGGCGCATTCTACTAAATCGGAGAAATATTTCCTTAAAATGGAAAAAAATTATTCTCTAAAGTACGGATGCAAGCCTCCTTAAAATCGAAAAAGTCATTCTCCAAAGAAAGAGTACAAGTCTTCTCAAAATAAAAGAGCTGCTCTCCAAAATTTTACCAATGCGAAAGAGATTGCAATAAACCGTGGTATAGGGGCAATATAATATAGTTACATTCATAAAAGCAACGCTCAAGCAACATACCACAGGTTTACTGCGACATCACATAGAGAAAATAAAGAAACTTGTATGAAAAAGAAGAATAAATGCATTCTCAAACACAGACAGAAGTTGTACAAGTAAAAGAATCATTTTAATCCATACTATGAAAATTCTGTACATGTGCAGGTTTCAAAATAGAAGAAGGCGGGGACCGGTACCCGCACAATCTCCGGTCAACACAAACCTTTATATATACAAGCAAAAAAAGCAAAAAGCGAGACGAAAAGCATAGGACCAAACCCATCACTTCTTCTTCCTTCCATCTTTCGAGCCCTCGCCTGGCCGGTTGATTAACTTTTTGGGTCGGCTTGTAAGAGTAGGGGAAGAAAGAGGAAGGGGTGCAACTGGATTTTCTTCTGCTTTTTCTCCGCTGGCAGAAGCTTCCCTCCTTTTCTTTGAGATTCCATGCTTCCCCTTCTTCCTTGAAGAAGACTCACTGCCCGGAGTGAAAAGTGCAGACAACTTTATGTCATCGGAAATAGTTTGCTCAGGAGTTCTTTCGCCTTCCTCAGGTTCCTCGGCCTTCTGTTCTTGTGAAGTGACCGAGTCATCCAAGCCTTGAAGAGCTTCTACCTGTTCCTCTTGTGACCCCGGTTGAGAGACGGAAGGAGGAGTAATCTGAAAAGGCGGAGTGGGGACAGCGGGAGGAGGGGAAGTCTGAACAATACTTGGCGCTTTCACTACAGGAGAAGAGAAGTTAAAGTCAGTATCTCTCATAAAAAGAGGAGAAAGTGGCACGTCAAGATTTAAGTAATAATCAAAAAGTTCATCAAGCTCATGTGAAGTAAGCAGGCATCCCACTTGAGCAAGATCAGCATTGAGGTTACCTGGAGAAGTAGGCTTTACTATGTCAACTTCAAATTCCTGCGCTTCAGTGCTTTCTTGAGTCTCATCCCCAGTGCGAGTGGTTGCACTTTCAACGAAAGCTTTAGCAGGAGGTGGAGGATGGGAACTGGAGCCAAAAATATCGAAGTCGGTCGAAACCGAAGGTTGAACTGGGTCGGTTGAGGTTGCGTTCCCTAAATGTTCTCATTCTGCCATTTCGGCTCTCTCTTTAGCGAGTTGCTCCTTTCCCCTTGCAAGAGCAGCAAGTGCATCGTCATCTAGATAGTGCGCCTCCAAATCTGCTTCAGCATATCCAGCGCCTCCAAGCATATCAAGTGCGGCTTCCCACACTTTGGCCAAAGTGATTTCGTACTTCGGTCCCAAAAATCTAAGGCTACCGCGCCCCAGAACACTATGAATGTAAAACTCGAATAAAGTAGAGCTGACTTCGGCTTTAGTTGCCATATGGGATTCTTCGGCTGCTGCTTTGCCGGCAATGGCTTCATCACGCTCTTTTTCAGCTTCAGAAAGTCGAGCTTTTAGCATTTCAATTTTCAAGTTCTGGGAGCTGGTATTTTCTTGCAACTGAGCAATGTCAGTTCGGTAGCTTTCTACAACTTGCTGCTGTGCTTCAAATTTAGCTTCAGCGTCTCTTTGCCCAGCGTGAGCATCTCTCACCTGTTTTTGAAGCACTTCTTCTTTCTGAGAATAGGAAGTGGAAGAAGTGGCGAGCTCTTCTTTAAGTTTTTCAACCTCCGCTTCAAGCTTCTCGTTGTAAGCAGCAATAATCTTTATCTCTGCATCATGCTGATCGAGTGTTTTCTGCCACTCGGATTTATCATTTTCCATAGTCAGCATGGCTTCGAGATTTGCGCGATTTACTCTTTGAAGTTCGTCGACAAGTTTCTGCCAACCAGACATTCTCTCGATATCGAGTTTGACGGCATCAAGATTTCGCAACATGGCTTGCTTATCGATTGGGACCAAGTCAAGATCGAAACGCACTCCCTTTAAGCACCAGTGCGGAAACCGGCTTTGAAGAGTAACCGGACCCTGTCCAACTTGATATGGGGGCCTACTGATGATTTTTTGAATATCATCTCTTTGAAGGGCAGGAGAGCTGGAAGGGATTTCCAAAGAGATGGGAGCAGCGGGCTTTTTAGAAATTTCAGATGCTGGCTTTTCGCCAAGTTTGGCCCGTTTACTCGGATCTTCAGCGACATGACTTTTCCCTTTGTCATCACGAGATTTTCGTTTGTGAGAATCATCCTCTCTCTGCGAAGAATCATGCCGTTCGTCCCTTCTCCCGTAGCGTTCTTCATAAGCACGCCTCTCACAAGCTTTCCTCGCAGTTTTCTTCGTCGGTTTCCCAAAAAGCAGGAAGATACCTCTTGGGGTCATAAGAACCGCGTCTCCCATAACATTGGAAATCATCATAGTAAGAGCCGCTTCATTCCATTGGAGCAACTGAAAATGAAGAAAAGACAAGTTCAGAAATCTTCAAAGCAAGGAAGTTGAATGCATATAAGTGCCGAAAAATCCTAAGTGTGTGTAATGTGCAAACTACGCGCGTTAAACCACGAACCACTCCTCGGTTGGGGGGTGATGGCGAATTTTGTAGCAAGTGTCAACTCTTGAATGACGGAGTTTGTTGCAAGACAGATGTCGCTTCAACTACTGGAGAAATAACTTTAGCAGTAGTGGTATCGTCTTTAAAGAGCTCCTGTGAAGTAATCATCAAGTCGCTAAACCCCTCAAAAATATCATCACCATCGTGCCCAGCGGCATCCTTCCCCTCAGCTCCTTCATCAGCAGTCTTCCCGGATTAGTGAGGAGGTTCCTCTTCCTCAATGACCGAGGCAAGTGCATATTTTTCGGATGACCCTGCAATGTCAATAGAAGCAGAACACTTCACCAGTGAGGCCTCAGTAGTAGGTTCTTTCGGTAAAAGTTCTTCGGCGGACACTGGGGCATCTGGTGTCTCTGCTGGAGAATCGGGGACTTCATGAGGCTGTGTAGAACGGGAAGAGTGCAGAAGTCCGAATTGGTGAAGAAATTCGTCTTTCAGCAAAAATTTAATACTTCTTTCCTCAACAGCCACAGCACTTAATCTTTCAAAAGTCGGCTTGTGGCTGGGTTCTTTTGAGGGAGGAGGAAGTGCTGTAAAAGTAAAGAATGAAGATAGCACCCAGAAACTCGAAATTTGAAAAACTCAAATGGAAAAAGCGGGGATAAGCAATCTTACTTCCTACTCTCTAGATGGCGTAAAATCCTGGAGGGCGACGAACGAAGAAGAATTGATTTAAGAACCCGTGGGTGCTTTTCGGAAGATCGACGATCAATCTACGGTTTATGCGCTTCTCATGAGTGTGATAGAGGGATGATCTTTGTTCTTTGCGAATGTGCACAAGTAGAAGATTTCTTCAAAGCTCGAAAGACGATCAAATGTCCTCTTGAACAGCACACAAAGTCCCATTAGGATGGCGTGGCCATTGGGATGCAACTGGAAGGGAGAGATGGTTAATCGGAGAAGGAGTCATTGAAGAAAGTCATTGAAAGGAGGAAAAGCACCATACAGGCCCATCTGACGATTGACAGTGATAAAACCGAGGGGTGGCCTGTTAGCATTATCGTTTGGTCCAGGAAGTAAAGCATCTGCTTCAGCAATACCAAACTGTATACGTAGTTGGTTGAACGCCCGCTGACTCAGGGAAGTTGGAGTTCTTTCCGGGGGATTGTCTAGTGGATTGGCTATCGGGAAGACCTCTTCAGCTTGCTCTATTATTTCTTCTTGAGAAGACATTCTACACAAGGAACTGGATATTCAAATATGAAGGTGCATGTTTCCTAAATGTGTGAAGTGTTGTGCAAAACTAATAAAATGACAAGCAAATATAACTGAAATTAAAATAATATGCATTTGTCAATTATAAAGTTTCAGGGCTTGTTGTTTTAAGTCCAAATACAAGTGCAGTGTTGATGCATACAAATCAGCCTTAATTGATTAATATTGCTTTGGTTTAATACTTCACTTGAATTTGTTGATTCATAGCATTTCATATAATTTCTTTAAGTTAATTATCCTTTATCGACTAATCTTTCATTTGATGTGGGCTATCAGTGGCAGTATATTCGTCCCATTTTTCTGCAAATGTTGTGGTTAACAGGTTATTAACATTAAAGTCAATATAATCTGTAAAGGAGTACAACAAGTACGGGCAAGTAATTTCAACAGTTCAAGTTGGAATTCAAGTTAAGTGATGTCACATTTTTGCAAGTTTTCAAGTTCAAGCGACTGAGCATGGGTCAGAGTTCCATCAAGTTGTTCTGTTCAAGTCAAAATTTCATTATTCATGCTTCTACAAGTTAAAGTAATGCTTCAAGGCAAGGCAGTGTGAATCTAAGTCCTAGATCGCTCACGACCTAACAAGTTGGGTTGAAATTGGTCTAGGTCGCAAGAAACAATTCGGTAGTGAAAAGATTTAAGTGCTAAGTCGCTTACACGACCTAAAGACTAAGTCGCTCACACGACCTAAAGACTAAGTCGCTCACACGATATAAAGATTAAGTCGCTATGAGTTAAGTCGCTCAGTTCCTTTTAGGTCGCAAAGATTCTTAAGTCGATCGGTTTGTTAGGATGGTCAAGTCTGTTAAGTTGTAAAAGGTGTATGTCGCTCAAGATCTACTAGGTCGCTTCCGAAGTAACTCGGTAACATAAAGCTATCTCCTATCAGAAGCTCTAAAATCTGTCCTCCACTCAATTGCTGCCATGTGTCCATCACCATTGCATCACCCAAAGGCATTACGATGTAACTCGCTATCCACTAATCCATTAACCCGATTAACCGTGAATCCCCTTCTCTCCTCGAACCGCCTAAACCTTCATATCTCCATGCCGCCAAATTACCCAAAAAACCAATTTGAATCGCCTCAAATTCGCCACAAATCTGATGCACTGCCGTATTATCGCGAATTACAACAGAAAAATGATCGATAGCAGTCTCAAATCAATCAAGACATGGTTCGCGATGAAACGCGGCACAAAAAATAAATTGGATCCGGAAAATGGGGAGTTAGCAATTCAACGATGGACGTGGTTGAACGGCGATCAGATTCACTTACGTAATGTGACGAAAAGATGGTCGGTGACTAGTTGGTTGGAATTTGTCTTCGAGAACTCAGGAATTCGTCAATGGTGGTTTCGAATAATGGAGCAAGTGAGGAGAAGGAGGAAGGAGATGAACAACTTATATGCAAGGACGGTGGAACATGAATTGGCACGAGCGACCTAACTACCTCATAAACCGCTCACGACCTAGTGGTTCAAGATGGCACGAGTTAAGAAGTATCGAAGCACGCGACCTAGTCCCTAGGCGTATGCTTCGAGGGGCAAGTGCTAACTCTTCTGTTTCACGACTTAGCGACCTAAAGAGATAAGCGACCAAAGGAGTTAAAGTGTCTACGAACTAACATGAACGAAGTTCTGCAGCGACCTAATGTCATGCGCGACCTAGCGACCTAAAGCGACTCAGCGACTTAACGGGTTAGAAGGTCCAGCGACCTAACAACCTGAAGTATGAGCGAGTTAACATGGATGCAGCGACCTAGCGACCTAATGAACTAGACGACCTAGCAACCTAGTAACCAAACGAGATAAGCACTCGAGCGACCTAAGTATATAGCGATTAACAACTCAGCAAACTTCAAAGATCACCACTTCAATTAGATCGCCCGCGACCTAAGCTAGTCAAAAGTGGTCCTGTGCTACATGTTAAGTCGTTCACATTCCGTAGCTCGCCCAGGATGGCCTCACTCGGCCGTAACTTCTTATGCCGCTTCCCCCCTAGGTTGCCCATGACCTATTAATCCGCTCGGAGAAGACCAAGTGCAAGCAAGATGAGCCATAGCTCGCATCCGTACGACCTGCGACCTACCCTTAGGTCACCTACGACCTACGACCTAAACCCTAGGTCGCCCACGACCTACGACCTAACTCCAGAAAATTCCTATAAATACCGTGCCTACAGCACCGAAGAGGGGATCTTTTTGGCTTATTTTTGGAACGCCTATACTCTGCTGATTTCTCGACTCACCCGACACTTTAAACACGAAAGACACTTTAACGAACTTCAAGAAGAAATCTAACACATTCGACATGGATTCAAAGAGTTCTTCTACATCGAAATTCTATCTATTTGTCTCAGTAGTGTTGTAATCGAAGATTGTTGTAAAGTTGTAATCGATTCAGCAATAAAGAAGATTGAAGTGGACGTAGGCGTAACTTGAAGTCGAACCACTATAAAACTGTTGTCTTTTTAGTGCTTTTTCGTGACTTTTCTACTTACTTCTAATTCCTGTATTGACGGGTGGTGCTTTCACTTAATCTCTACTTACACCGGGATGTTAGCATTCAATTTTAGCGTTAACAGTGGCTGGATTGGTGGGGCCGAACCTGAAGTAGAAGAGAAGGCAAGTACAATCAACATAAACAAGTAGAAAAACAAGAAGAAAAATAATGGAAAAGGAAATTTTTTTTTACCAAACTCATGTAGATGATGGAGGCCGAAATTTTTTTCAGAAAGGAAGAGAAACGTTTTACGTGAATGAGAAAAAAAAGGCGGCTGAAGAAATGAGGAGATGTGGCCAATTGAATGAAAAGTAAGGTTGAAACTTGAAAAGGTGGGAGATAAAGAGCCATTGGAAACCAAAAGTCGAAACCTTTTCACATTACCTTTATTTATTTATATAAGTTTAAATTACTGAGAAGTATCATAATTTCAGTAAAGGTTTCGAAAATGCAACATAATATAAAATATAAATAAATGATTATTAATTATATAAGGTAAAAATAAGAAAATAACACAAAATTGCAAACTAGTCTAGAAAAATGGAAAATAAACAGAATGAACTTTGGAAAATTTATATGGACTTGTAAAATATTTATAAAAAAGATAATAACATAAAAATAAAATCCTTTCACAAATAAATATATAAATTTTAATTTAAATATAATTTAAATGAAGAAAATAGCAAAGAAAATAGAAACTAGGCTTTAAAAATAGAAAATAAATTCAATAAGCTTTGGAAAAATTCAAAAATCACTTTAAAAATATTTAAAAATCAAAATATACATAATATAACATAAATATAAAAATTAGAATAAGATTTATAAAGTAAAAATATCATTTATATAAATTAAAACAAAGAATATTGTTAAATAACCCTATATACATACAATATTGTAAAGGGTATAACTTTCACAATTTAAATCCAATTTCGACGAAACGAAAAGCAATATTCATAATATTAAATATATTTTCATAATAAAATATAAAATTAAAGAATTCAAATATTTAAATTTAAAATTTAAAAGTCAAAGTTTGACCAGTTTTGACCACAATTCCAATTTTTCAGCAAAATATTCAATTTATACCAGTTTGAAATTAAAATTCATATAATAATCAAAATTTATATTTAAAAACGAAATGTTTGAAATAAAAAGAGTTTAAAAATAATTTCAAAATAAAATAAAGTCAAATTTAAATTATATGCAAAAAATCAAGGGTTATTACACTCTCCCCCACTGAAAACTTTTCGTTCCCGAAAAGGAATGTGGTACGGGAAAGCACAGAAAAGATAAAGTGAGAGAAGATTAAGACAAGATGACAAGGAGATTGAAATTATACCTGATAACTATTGTTATATGTAAGTTTAACAAGATGGAGATTATCAAAGATTACAGAAATATTTCTAAAATGAAAAATTGTAGAAAAATGCCTACATCAGCCTTAAGCAAGATAAGGAAAATAAGGACAACCAAAAGATAGTTTGAAAAACAAAATAAGATAATAAGTTAGTAACCATGGAAATTTCAACTTAAATAAATAACTAATTTTTTTTTTCACAAGTTAAATAAATCTTAACTATCTCACATTTTATTATCTTATCTTCTAATCATCTTAAATTAACAATTTCTAAGAGCATGGACTTGAAAAATAATAGTCATTTATTACACTCATAATGTACTTAATAAATTTAATTCTTCTTTATTCCTACTTAAAGTTAAATTTATTCCTCTCAATATATTTTATCATCTATGCCCATTATACTTACTCTTATTATAACTGCTTTAAATTATTGTTAGTTCCATTAACATCATTTTATATTGTAAATTATTCAATTAACCTTTTATTCTATTTACTTCTGTTAATCATTTTATAACTAAAATTTAGGTGTATAACATTTATTTTAACTATTCAAATTTTATTTATAATTTTTTTTATATTGTATATTATCCAATTACATTGTTAACTTTTGTATAATTTGGGTAAGTATATTTAAATGCAACTGAGTATTATACAAATAAAACTTTCTAATTCCCTCATTTCAAGTTTGAATGATTTATCTAAAATTTTGATTTTCATTTTATAATTGAAATGATTCTTTAAGATAAAGTTTAAGAATAAAATTTCCGATTCCTTCCAACCATTTAGCGATGAATAAATATATATACATAATACGTCAAATCAAATTTAAATCATATATATATATATATTATAAATCCAGTCTTATTTTAGAAATTCAAATCAATTAAATTTCCCAAAACAAAGCTGTAGCAAGACTACATAACGGTCTCTTCACTTTGAAACTCGAAGATGAACGTCGATGATGCCGCAGTCATCACCGAAGTTATTTTCCAACGACAAAGAGAGGAGCACTAATTTTAAACTTTAAAATTTCTTGGAACAAATTTCTATTAGAAAATACTTTAAATAATATACCCCTTTTAAAACTTTAAGCACAAGGTTTGAAACCATCGGAAATCAAAATTCTCAAGTTTCTTGTTTTAAACTCATTTCATTTCCCAAATCAATTTATAAACAGCTATTTATAAATTCATTTATAGAACAATAAATGATAAATCAAGTATTATCATTTCAAATAATTAATTTAAATCAATTTACTAAGCTCCATAAATTTACTTATATCAAAATTTATTTCGTTAACCAAATTTTAAAATAATATTGTGTCAGTTTTTTCTGTCAAAGTGTTTTAGAAATCCTGTCGATAGCGTTGATCAGACGAATCGATCGGAAACCCAAATCAACATCAACAACTCAAACAACACAATATAAAACAAAACATTAATATTGATCTACAAGTACAATTCAAAATGTTTGGAAGAGAGATTGGAAACAAAAGACAAGATGATTGAATAACAAAATAGGGAGGTGGATAAGCTTAAATAAATCACGGGCAACTTTAACTAGTCAACCGTGACTTAAAGAATAAGATCGATGTGGATTTTCTAGGGTAAATCTACATTCGACCTCAGGAGATAGAGTTTGGAATAACAAAAGATATTAGCAACTAAACCAAGGATAGATATAAATCTCTGGTGGATCAATGCTAATTGTAAAGGAGTTTCTCCCTTTACAAATGAATTTTTTTGAGATTGGCAAGACTGCCGATTCACTATAAATCTCATTCGAAGTGGAGTTATGGGATAATCCAGAATCAAAGGAAGATGAATAGTGAGGGACACGAATGGATTTTGGAACCGTAGGGAACGTTCCAAAATTCAAAGGTATCGAGTCAAAAAGGAAGAGATTTAAACTCGAATGAAAGTGATTCTATAAATACATTTACCATATATGCTGAGTTTTGCCTAGAGCTACCAAAGCTTTGATACCAACTGTAACAACCAGGTATTTTCAACCATCAGCATCCGCACATGTCGGATTTGAATTGCTCAAAATACCGCATTGTAAATAAAATTTGGCAAATCTCAGAATATACAGTAAATAATAATCACAGATCACATACGCAGAGTAATAATAGTGCAGCGGAAGTAAAAGAAATAGTAGTTCATGAAGCTACTATGTAAATATATCAGAGTTAAATAAAATACAACAGAATAAATAAAGTACAACAGAAGTCTCAAGATGATAACCAAGTACAAGCTAAATAGAACAACAGAACTGGAATAGATAAAACTAGATAAGCAGATGATCTCTAGAGATTCCAATCTCTAAAAAGTGGAATCCAAATCTATGAATAACTCAGGCTGACCCGAGCGTAAATAAAAATAAAAACACTCGAGTCAGGACAGTATATACTTATATAATGTAAACCAACTCAAGCGGACTGTAATAAGGTACAAGTAACTTAAAGGATGCCTGGGACCGCCCATCCTCTAAGGATCAGTTAAACTATTTACTATGCAGTAATATTGCGCTATTATAATAATGTCTACAGTAAAATAAACATAATTTTAAATAGCGTTTCGGGCTACCCATATCACCCTTCACACATAATAGTCCCAGTAGTCCATCCAATATCATGACATCTCCATACCGGGCGACTGTCAGCGAATACCACACGGGCTACAAGAGAAAAACAAACTCGTAATAAAGGCTCGGTATGGTAGGTGACATGGCACACAAGGCAATGCCAGGGTAGATATACCGATTACGCACACGGGCTGGTGGTAACGCAGCAGCCACATACGCCCACCTCGGAACACACTCCTATATCAAAATCGGAGGATAGCCATCTAATCAATCACAAGTAAGAGTGTAGTATCGAAGGAATGTGTCCAATCGGAGGAATGACCTCACTTGGCCCGAGATCGCTCCTGTTTTAGCCACCTTATGCCAACTCACGAGAGTGGGGTTCACGTAATATACCTCAAGAACGTCGCCACCATCCTACTTCATTCTGGAATCTCCATCGCGTACACGGTTGTCAAAGTGGATTTCGGTATCGACAGAGAGTATGCCAGATATCCGATCCCGGTCTCTTTGCCAACCAATCACTATTATAACCCGTAGTTATAATTTAAAACGGTATTTATACTTCAAAACAGAGTATCATTTCAAATCCAAATCTTTATCAAAATAAAGATTAAATTAATTCCAAACTATTTAAAAAATATCATATCTTTCCAAAACTTAATGTCAAATCATTTCAATATATTAAAATATGATATCTTTACAAAACTTCATTTCCAATCATTTTAATATATCAAAATATCATATCTTTACAAAACTTCATTTCAAATCATTTCAATATATTAAAATATCATATCTTTACAAAACTTCCTTTCCTATCATTTTAATATATTAAAATATCATATCTTTACAAACTTCCTTCCAAATCATTTCAATATATCAAAATATCATATCTTTACAAAACTTCATTTCAAATCATTATTCATTTCATTCAATTTAAAATACCATTTCAATTCACATTTCAAAACAGTTTATATTTCAAAAATCATTTTTAATCGTTAAAATGAAGTTATTATATTTAATAATTAAATTTTCAAAATTTTCAACTTTCAAAGTTCATTTACTCACTTAAGTTTATCAAAACAGTGAAAATTCACTTTTCGCAGCATTTAGAAAATGCTACGGAAAGTTACATTCAAAACAGTTCACTTTAACAAAAGACAGCATTTTAAAAATGCTGTAATAGGGTTTACTTAAATTTCAAATAAACTTAGTTAAATTCAACAATTATAGCACTTACATAAATTGCTATAATAGCCTTTAATTCAATTTAGCTTTTTAGTTCATTATCATCAACAACAACATTTACAAATGCTGTAATATCATTTGCATTACAATTAATAGCATTTTAAAAATGCAGTTAATTAACTTCAAATATTCAATATAATTTCACAACCAGTTATATTTTTATTTAAAACATTTTTTTATAAAATCATAAATTTTCACATTTATAAACAACATTTAATTTTCCTTAAGTTCATGATTTTATAAAGTTAAATTTCCATTCAAAAATCAAGATTTAATAATAATTCACTTATTAAATTTAAACATTCAATTTTAAATTCATTGAATTGAATTTCAACTTAACACCTAAGTTTAAATTTCAAAATATAACATAATTTCAATTTTATTTATTTAACCTAAAAATTCACTTTTAAGCCAAATTCACAAATTCCCATTTGGTTATATTTCAAAATTTCAACTTAAATAATCATTCCTTTCGCTTTTTAACTTTACTCTAAAATCATTAATATATTATAAAATCATTTTAAATTCATTTTAAATTCAAATTATCATAAATTTATCATAATTTCATATTTAATTTAATTTCCAATTATAATTAAATCAAAATTTCCAAAAAAAACTTACATTCAGTTTTTCTAACTTTTCCATAATTTATTTAACTTATAAATTCCTAGAAAATCAATAATACTTTACAAAATATATTTTTTATTAAATTTAAATTAAAATATAGTAATATTTACATTTCTAAAATATTTTAAAATTTTTAGAAAACATATTTTAACTACGGGTCTGTATATAATTTTCTACGCTAGGTAAAGTGATACGGGTAATATATCATTTCAACCCGTAATTTACAAAGAAAACCCGGGTTTTATCATTTCAAACCTGCAGTCCTAAGTAAATGAAATAAATTGAAAATCATTCAGGCCTATCATTTCATCCCATAACGATTTTCCCTTATTCTAAAGTCCGTTCGGGTATGTATCATTTCAACCATAGTGATTCTAATCTAAAGGGAACTTGTAGTGTGATAAACTGATATAAATAACAAAACAACATAATATAATAGTAACAGATGATATAACAGGTGTTTAAGCATGGGTTAACATCATATGATCATAATATAGTAGGTGTAACATGATAAAGCATTTTACAGATTCAAAAGGGGTCAGTTTACTAGTTATATAAGTACAAATTGTCTGGTGAGAATTACTCACTTGTTTAAGCTGGAGATGACAACCAAAACATAAAACACAGAATCTTTGAAAGCACGACAACACGAATATGATTTAAGTGGGAGAGCCAAAGATAAATCTCCTTTGATACATGAGGCAAACAAATATATATAAAACATAAGTTTAAAAACAAATTATACTTAAATAATGTTAGAAATGGATTGAATAAAACAAAACCAAAGCTATTGCACTTGCTTTCTACCACCTATGCTTCAGCTCCAGATCTGAAATGGCACGACTAAAGGCATAGTTTGGATCTGGTTTGGGTTTCTAAAGGTCAGCCTAGCATGGGAAAATGATGGAGCAAAGTATGCTGGAGAGATATGTGCAAGGATTACAACTACAAGGCAAAATATCATGAATTCAAGGCAACATTGGCTCGGCCCAAGCAAGACCAGGCATGGCCATCTCTATAGTGGGCTGGGGGTTGGTGTGGAAGAGGGTTTCAGGCCATCCATGGTTGGTGGAGGTGGAGTTGGTGGCGGCCAAAGGAAGGTTGAAGGTGATGAAGGCATAGGCGTTGGCTATGGTGCATATAGGTGAAGTTTGTGTTGATTTAGGTGGAGTTTGATCAACTATTGGGCACGGCCAGTGGCTTGAGGCTGGAGAGGAGGTGGTGGGTGGTTCAGGTGGTGGAGGAGGCGGCTATGGTGACTGGATTGGTGGGGCTGAACCTGAAGTAGAAGAGAAGGCAAGTACAATCAACATAAACAAGTAGAAAAACAAGAAGAAAAACAATGGAAAGAGATTTTTTTTACACCAAACTCATTGAGATGATGGAGGCCGAAATTTTTTTCAGATGGGAAGAGAAATGTTTTATGCGAATGAGAAAAAAAAGCGGCTGAGGAAATGAGGAGATGTGGCCAATTGAATGAGAAGTAAGGTTGAAATGTGAAAAGGTAGGAGATAAAGAACCATTGGAAACCAAAAGTCAAAACCTTTTCACATTACCTTTATTTATTTATATAAGTTTAAATTACTGAGAAATATCATAATTTCAGTAAAAATTTCGAAAATGCAACAAAATATAAAATATAAAAAAATAATTATTAATTATATAAGGTAAAAATAAGAAAATAACACAAAATTGCAAACTAGTCTAGAAAAATGGAAAATAAACAGAATGAACTTTGGAAAATTTATGGACTTGTAAAAATATTTATAACAAAGATAATAACATAAAAATAAAATCCATTCACAAATAAATATATAAATTTTAATTTAAATATAATTTAAATGAAGAAAATAGCAAAGAAAATAGAAACTAGGCTTTAAAAATAGAAAATAAATTCAATAAGCTTTGGAAAAATTCAAACATCACTTTAAAAATATTTAAAAGTCTAAATATACATAATATAACATAAATATACAAATTAGAATAAGATTTATAAAGTAAAAATATCATTTATATAAATTAAAACAAAGAATATTATTAAATAACCCTATATACACATAATATTGTAAAGGTTATAACTTTCACAATTTAAATTCAATTTCGACGAAACGAAAAGCAATATTCATGATATTAAATATATTTTCATAATAAAAGATAAAATTAAAGAACTAAAATATTTAAATTTAAAATTAAAAGTCAAAGTTTGACCAGTTTTGACCACAATTCCAATTTTTCAACAGAATATTCAATTTATACCACTTTGAAATTAAAATTCATATAATAATCAAAATTTACATTTAAAAATGAAATGTTTGAAATAAAACAAGTTTAAAATAATTTCAAAATAA
Source organism: Allium cepa (assembly GCA_030765085.1). NCBI lineage: Eukaryota > Viridiplantae > Streptophyta > Magnoliopsida > Asparagales > Amaryllidaceae > Allium > Allium cepa. The sequence continues at coordinate 233,349,585 of CM060938.1, forward strand.
AATAAAGTCAAATTTAAATTATATACAAAAAATCTAGGGTTATTACACAAGCTGATCAAAAACTAAAACCTGAAAATAGATTCAAGTAAGCAAGTTTAAAATCTAAAGCATGTTGAAACCTGGAAACAAACAATCAAACTGGAAATGAGGATTTGAATCAGAGTTCAAACTCTATCCCTGATTAGAGCAAATCAAAATTTTCAGTTCTTAGATTTAAAAACAAATCTTCTAGAAATCAAACTTCAAACCTGGAAGAATAAGATCAAGCAAAACAAGTATCAGTTTGAATCAAAATTTCAAAACCTGATTCTCTGCACTGTGCATACCCAGGTGAGCAATTTAGCCTTGAATTTGTTCTCTGTTTTTCAGTCATATAGGTGAGTAAACATGATTTTTAAAAGCTTTAAGTTTATTTAAATAGTTATAGATTTATTGATAATTTGGGTTATATGTGCTTCAGTTTGAACATATGTTTGTGATGCTCTGTACTCCTCTGATGATTTATACAAGATGTGTAGTTTCTTCCAAATTCAATGTATCTCATCAAATCATTATTAAGCTCAAAGTTTTCAACTGAAACAAGGTGGTAAACCCAAATAAAGATTTTTAGAAGATGTTTAAACCACCTTTGAAAAGAATAACAACTGTTATACTGTTTTATAGGAAATCGAACAATAAATTGATAAATTCAATTATTTTAAAATTTTAATTCAAATTTATAACTTGAATGTTTAGTGAAATTTATGATTTTTAAAACGAAAAAGAAGACTTTTAGATTTGTATTTCAGGTGCAGTTTGTATATAAACAAAAATTAAATTTTTACAAATTTTAGGTTATCGATCCAATTTAGAATGTTGAAATTTGAATTAAAGCTAGTATTAACATCATGGATTTTGAGAAAATTATCAAAGAATTTTTCTATTGTATAAATTAAAGGAACGAATTTGATTTAGGGTTTTAGTTGGAGTTTTTGAATTGGTCTGTAAACGTGGTGTGTTCGTCCACTTCACGTGATCGAGTCGCTCGAGGGTACGGTGGAAGGTTTCTCAACGCATTGTCGTCGTGTGGCCATAATATGGGCGACTCCGGTGGTGTCTGCGATGGTGACGAGGTGATATTAGTGATTGGGCTGAGTTCTGTATTTTGGGTCGAACTGTTGATTTTCGATTAGAATTTTCTTGAGGTGATTCGTGCTTGATTTTCGTATCTACGTATGATTTGGGACTTGCCAACGTTGTGGGTGTTCACCGGAGGCCAATGGTGCCGCCGTGCATGTGTACGGCGGTGGATTTCATGTCAGTATCGTTGGTTCGTGGCATCTTGAGTCATTCTTGAGTTAAACTGTGGGTTACTTTGGGTTTTTGTTGAGTTCGAGAGTGAGTAGCCTGATGCTAATTAACTTAGTAAAACTTAAAATACAGGAAAGAAAAAAGAAAAAAAAGAAGGAGAAGAAGAAGATGTGTGGTGAGTGTCTCGGGTGGGAAGCTGTAACAACTCGAAGCATTACTCGAAGTTACACTCGGGTTTTAATAGGGGAGGTCTTGGGCTACTTTCAACTACAGTATTGTATTTATGAGTTAATTAAGTAAACAGGTGTTAACAGTTTAAGTAAAAAAAGGATTAGATTCAAAGCTTAATTATTTAGTTAATACTTAACAATGTATTTAACAACTAATTATTATTTTAATTTAGTAATCAAGTTAAGTTAAGTATGAAATTTAATTAACATTAAAAGTTTGTAGTTAATATTAAATTGATTTCCAAAGTTTAAGAAGATTTCTTTAAAAACGTTAGTTAACTTGAATAATTAACATTAATTAATTATTTTAGAAAGTAGTTACGAATAAATTACATTATAATTGTAATTAGAGTTAGCATTAATCAATGCTTAAGTGATTACTAAATTTAGAATTAACTACATTAAGTTAATTAATTAATGATTAATAATTAAGAGTAGTCAAGTAATTTAATCAAGAATTAATAAATGATTAATTAACTGATTAGTAGTTAATAAATGGATAATTAAGTTATTAAATAATAGTTAAGGTCATTAATTTATGATTAAGGAATAGTTAAATAAGAAATTAAGTTAAATAAATTAATTAAGAAGTAATTAATTAAATGGTGTGAAATAAAATAAGTGATTAATTAAATAATTATGACTTAATAGTTGATTAAGAAATGATTTAATAATTACATAATTTGAAATGGAATAAGTAATTAATTGTAAATTAATGATTAATTAAACAGGGTTAAGTAATTAATTCTCAAGTAACTGATTAAATTAGAATTAATTACAATAAGAATTTAAGATGATTGCTTATGAATAATGGCGTATATAGAATCTCTAATTTGTGATAATTACTTGGTGATATTCTATGATGTTCCTATGATATTGCTCTTGAAATATATATGATGATTGTGTATGATTTATCTGTGATAAATGTTATTTGGATTCAAAGTGTTGAATTAAACTGTTTAAATTTATTTGACAACTTGGCCTTCAAAATGGCATTTGGATTTTGATGCGACAGGAAGTCGGATTTCGGTTAGTTATCCGAAACCCACATCGAATCATAATGATGAATCTTTGTGATTGATACATTCATTTTACCAATGAATCTGTGAATAAAGATAAGCGTTATAGTTCATACCATTATCGATATTGATATATCTGTGATGATTGATGATGTGCACTGTTGTGTAAAACCCCCTGGACTACACTTATACACACACAATATGGATTTCACGTGGAAATCGGTTAAGTCACAGATTTTTAAGTGGTTTTGAATTTGAATTTTTAATTCAAATAGTTTTGGAAATGGAATTGAGTTAAATATAAAAAGCTTTTGAAAAGGAATTCCAAAAATAGAAGTTATTCTCAATAACTTGATAAAGATTTGAAATTTGAATAATTTGATTCAAATTGGAATTCAATATTTGAAATTGAATTTTATATTTGTTATTTATGATATAAAAAGGATTATACAAGTTTATATGAGTTTCAAACAATTTTTAAAGTGTTTTTTTGGGGATTGAATTAACCCAAAGTGTTTAACTTGCATAAATGAGATCGGGTTTCTCCGAAATAAAATTGGTTGTTTCAAATGATAAAAGCTTTCCTATAAGAAATGAACTTTCAAATTTATATTAGAGGAATTACAAGTTTGAATTAAAATAGTTTTCCAAATTATGGATGATTCTTGAAAGCGAGTTTTGACAGCTATGAGATAAATCTTGGTTCAAAGATTTAAATGAATTAATCCAAGTGAAACGGAAATCGATTTTGAAATCCGTAAATGGATCTTTGTGAAATCTAGGTGAACTTTGTGAAGTGAATCTTTTTTGTTTAAAGATTTGAAAATGGTAATTGGTTAAACCATTTGAAAAGAAATTTTTGGGTGATAAACTGTGACTTAATTGAAATACCAATATTCATATGTTTTTAAATATTACGCTCATTATTCGGTTTAGCCGGGAGATGACTTTTGTATCATATAACCCATTCCGAATAATGATACGTCGTTATGGATAGCATTTGAAGACAGGTGGTGAAGATCGGGTATTTGCGAGAACGATAGGATGACCTATCGATTGTCTCTACGCTAAGTAGCTACGGTATAGAGATTTTCTAAGTGATGGGAAGTCCGATCGGGATTGTGAATACACGGATTGCAAGGGATTCTTCGGAAGTGCTTTAGGTTCTGTTCGAACCCGGGACAGACTTGTATGGTTGTTTGTCTGACACTACATTTTAAGATATAAAGCAGATTTCTTTCAAATACATATCTGTTGGTGGCAGAGAATTTATTCTCTTAGGTTAACACCCTTCTCTGAGACATACGAGCTCAGAGGTTATGTAGTTGAAGGTTATCAGCGATATACTCCCAATTTGGTAGTGTGTCGTGCTAAGTGCTGTTGTGTGTTGATGATCATTGGTTGATCATTTGTGATCAAAGCATGGCTTTCGTGTAAAGCATAGCTTTGTGGATGAAACCTCGTAGAGCCTCACAAACCGGTAATGATCGAAACAGGAATGATGCGGCAAGGTTTCCGGGGTAGCTCCCCTAGGGTGTGACCATTCCTTCTGGAAAACGGTAGTATCTTGGTATGGAGCCCAGATACTTACTGATGTGGGTACTGTAGTATCTTTATTACTATGTGATGTTGTTGGTGTTGAGAGCTCTCGGATAAAGGTCCAAAAGGACCGGGGGTGGCATATCTGTAGGTATTACTCCCGGGCAGGGAGGAACCCGACCTTGTGTTGGCAGAGAGCCGGGTAGGTTCTCGGGGCATCCCGCCTGAGGCGTTCCCATGTGGCAATAGGAAGTTCCTTAGCCTGACCATTTGTTGGAAATCCATTCATACATACGAGCCTTGTACGGTTTTAGTTGTATTACCTGCCATCTACTTATGGTGGCGCCCAACTGTTTGGATGGTAGCTATAGTAGGCATAGTTCGAAATGTCTATGTTGGCAAGATTAATAATATACTTTCGAAATGTTTTCCACTATGCACTAATAATAATAATATCAAAATGGTTTTCGCGTATCAAGCATGTTTGACTATAATTAGGAGAAATCTCCTCCAATTCTACATTTGCATGGTGTGTGTGACGGGAGGCCTTATGGTAGTTTCATTTTATAAAAGCATTACAGATTTTTAAATTTTAAAATCTTTAATTGTTTTTAAAGACAAACCGTTTTCGTTTGCTCACACCAGTCCCATGACTGACTCAGAGTTTATTGTTCCTTTCCTAAACTCTGGGTGCCCACAATTTTCCACACGGGCAGTCTAGAGTTTGGTTTTTTAGATAGTCCGGGTTAGTAGATTATCTGGAGCTAGTTCAGTCCTTGAACAACTGACCTTGCTTGCTTATCTTGGTGCAAATCTTGATGATGGATCGAGCTTGAAGTCTTGGAGCTTTTGGATCAGAGTTGCAATATTGGATTCTATGAAGACTTATCTCATATTGAATCGTGTTCTGTTGTATTATATGTTGTATATTCTCTGATGTTGATGGTTATCATTGTATCAAATTGATGTATCGGATTATTGTATTCATGTTGTATCAGTGATATCATCTTTTATTTTCACTGCGTTATTTATCATCTAATGGGTGTTGCAAGCTCCCAAGATACGAATTTGATGTTGTTTGTCGGACATCGAGTTCGGGTCGTGACAGATTGGTATCAGAGCTAAAGGTTGAGTAAGAACTTTAGCTACAGAGTGTAACACATTAGATGGCTCATTAGAGATAGGGTGATGTATACCCTAGAATGAGTACAACCAGTGGAACCAAAAATCCAAATTCTTCAGTCTAGTCTCTTTATCTGTTGTTATTCTCTAAGATATTTCGTCCGAATGCCTAAATCGGTCTTCTTACTATTTACAGATAGTAAGAATAAGTGGAAGAAGAGGACGAGATAGGAGACAGGGAAATACCACTTCAGTTGGTCAAAGCTCTGTAATGACAGATATTTTCATTCAATATCAATCAAATTTGACTGATCTATATCGAAGTTTTTCTAGACTCGGTGGAAAACAATTCACAGGCAAAGAATTGGTTTTTGAAGCACAAGCCTGGATTCGATCGTGTGAAAAGATTTTCAAAGGACTAAAGTTAGGAGATGATCAGATGCGATTGATAGCTTCTTGGCAACTTCAGGATGAGGCTTTAAATTGGTGGGAAACGGTTACATTGGATGAGCCGGGGGATGAATTTACTTGGAGTCGTTTCAAAGCAGTGTTCAAGCAGCGATATATGCCATCTGCTAGTATCTCTAGAATGTACCAGGAGTTCATAGATTTGAAGCAATGAAGTTTATCATTTGAGGAATACTTAAACAAATTCAATATATTATCTCGATTTGGTCCAGAATTGGTGAATACACCGTTAAGAAGAATGAAAAGTTTATTCGGGGAATAAACCAGGAGTTTCAGGAAAGGATGACTAATCACATTAAGGAATCTTTTCCTAAATTAATTGATATGGGTTATAGATAAGATACTCTGGATAAGCAAGAAGATCTAGAGGAGAATGGAAATACAACTAATGTGAATTGGAGAAAAAAGAAATTTGGTGGAAAGAAATTGAGGAAAGATAAATGAAAGAAGAATGTACGGAAGATGAAAGACGTTACTTGTTTCAACTGCTTGGAGAAAGGCCATTACTTGAACAATTGTAAGAACCCCAGGAAACAAGGATAGAGAGATCCATTTATGAAGCCAGAACATGAATGTAGGGAGTGTTGTTACTGCCACAAGTCAGGACATAGGATCATGAATTGCCCAACACTGAAACAAGTTCAAGCAGCGAGGGCCTATGAAACCAAAGGTGATTTTTCAACCTTAAAAGTTAGTTAAAGAAATGAAATTTTGTAAGGTAACTATCTCATTTACGATTAAATTGTTCGAGTTTTGTTCGACATAAGAACTACCGTTAGTTTTGTTCCCCGTAAATCGTAAATGAGTTAAATCTTGAATCAGAGATCGTAATCGAATCTATTTCTGTCTATTTCATTGGGTTTCGATATAATCTACGAACGGTTAGTTATCCCTTCGAACTAACCAATACCCTTGTATATTACGTAGAACAGATAACCCAATTGTTTCATAGTTGATTGAGTTGTTCTCACATCTATTGTTGATACTCTGATTTGGTAAGCCAAATGCAGAATTGATATTCGATTTGGTTTGGAAAGATATTTCTCTATCTTTCATCTATCTTAATTATCTCCTTAGCAAATTTCGGGGACGAAATTTCTTAAGGGGGGAATCTGTAACGATCCCAGTGTAAAGACGAGTTTAAATTCGGACTTAAATTGATTTTTTAGGTTAAATTATAGATTTGTTTGAATTTTTCAAATTTAATAAGGTATATGTACTTATTTGCTTTTGAATTTGGAATTGAAACTCAAAATAAATGTTTTCAATTGAATTGGATTCTAAATAATATTTTGATTTGGAAATTCAAAATAAACTCAAAATGAATTAGATTTAAAGATTCCATTTTGGAAAAATAATATGTATGATTATTTATGATATGTATAAATTATGTTAAATTTTTTCTTTATGAAGCTATAAAATGTTTAAAAATAAAAACTACTTATCTTGCCAATATTGAATATGAGTATAGAATAAGATATATGTTATAAATGTAATGTTTGCAAATTTAACTATAGAAAGAAATAATAATTTAAGAATTTATGTTAATAATAAAAGTATAAAATCAAACTATAAAATAATAACAAATGAAATACATATTATAACAAATTTTTTATATGAAGCACATATATATTTATGTGAGTTGTGTAATATATGAATAAGCAAGATAAGAAGATAGATAAAAATCTATGTACAAAACAAATGCAAGAAAAAAGGAAAACATCTATGTAATAAAAGATTTAAAATGCTTTTGTTTTATATACTTGAAAATAAATATATTTAAAAGTGGATTTTTAAAATCAATTTTATTTGGAAATTTAATAATAAATATTTTTGTAAATTAATTGGATTTAATTTTAAAGGTTTAAAAAAAACATGTTTCATATTAAATAAAGTAAGATTTAAAATATGCACTCCAAATAAATCTAAGTTAAGGGTTTAAAACATAAATGTATTGAAAATAAAAATTTTATTCACTAACTTATAAATATTTATAAGTAATATATAATTTAATTTCAAACCATTTTACTTTAATTTGTGTAAGTATAAATAATACATAATAAAAAAAATAGATAAGTATGTTTTATAAATTAAAATTATGCAAGGTTTAAAACACAATTTGTAAATTAATTTTTAGCAAAGGATTTAAGCATAAAAATTTTGTAATATAAACAAGTGTAAAGATTTTTCTCTATACAATTTAAAAGTGTAATAAATTTAACAAGTGGCAACATCCTCTTTTCTTTGGAACTAAATTTATGAATATGAATTAAAAATAAAAAAAAATTCTCAGTAATTTTTTTTTTGTCTTATAACATGAAACATGAATACTTCCTCAAGCAAGCTGATCAAAAACTAAAACCTGAAAGTAGATTCAAGTAAGAAAGTTTAAAATCTAAAGCATGTTGAAACCTGGAAATAAACAATCAACCTGGAAATGAGGATTTGAATCAGAGTTCAAACTCAATCCCTGATTAGAGCAAGTGCAAAATTTCAGTTCTTAGATTTAAAAACAAATCTTCTGGAAATCAAACTTCAAACCTGGAAGAATAAGATCAAGCAAAACAAGTTTCAGTTTGAATCAAAATTTCAAAACCTGATTTTCTGCTCTATGCATACCCAGGTGAGCAATTTAGCCTTGAATTTGTTCTCTGTTTTTCAATCGTATAGGTGAGTATACATGATTTTTAAAAGCTTTAAGTTTATTTAAATAGTTCAAGATTTATTGATAATTTGGGTTATATGTGCTTCAGTTTGAACATATGTTTGTGATGCTCTGTACTCCTCTGATGATTAATACAGGATGTATAATTTCTTCCAAATTCAATGTATTCTCAAAAAATCATTATAAGCTCAAAGTTTTCAACTGAAACAAGATGTTAAACCCAAATAAAGATTTTTAGAAGATTTTAAACCACCTTTGAAAAGAATAACAACTGTAATACTGTTTTACAGGAAATCAAACAATAAATTGATAAATTCAATTATTTTAAAAATCTAATTCAAGTTTATAACTTGAATGTTTAGTGAAATTTATGATTTTTAAAATGAAAATGAAGATTTATAGATTTGTATTTAAGGTGCAGTTTGTATATAAACAAATATTACATTTTTGCAAATTTCAGGTTATCGATCCAATTTAAAATGTTGAAATTTGAATTGAACCTAGTATTAACATCATGGATCTTGAGAAAATTATTAGATAATTTTTCTATTGTATAAAGTAAAGGAACGAATTTGATTTAGGGTTTTTGTTGGACTTTTTGAACTGGTCTGTAAACGGGGTGTGTTCGTCCACTTCACGTGATTGAGTCGCTCGAGGGTCCGGTGGAAGGTTGCTCAACGCATTGTCGTCCTGTGGCCGCAATGTGGGCGACTCCGATGGTGTCTGCGATGGTGACAAGGTGATCTTAGCGATTGGGTTGAGTTCTGTATTTTGGGTCGAACTGTTGATTTTCGATTCGAATTTTCTTGAGGTGATTCGTGCTTGATTTTCATATGTACGTATGATTTGGGACTTGCCGACGTTGTGGATGTTCACCGGAGGCCAGTGGTGCTACCGTGCATGTGTACGGCGGTGGATTTCGTGTCAGTACCGTTGGTTCATGGCATCTCGAGTCATTCTCGAGTTAAACTGGGGGTTGCTTCGGGTTTTTGTTGAGTTCGAGAGTGAGTAGCCTGATGCTAATTAACTTAGTAAAACTTAAAATACAGGAAAGAAAAAAGAAAAAAAAGAAGGAGAAGAAGAAGATGTGTGGTGAGTGTCTCGGGTGGGAAGCTGTAACAACTCGAAGCATTACTCGAAGTTACACTCGGGTTTTAATAGGGGAGGTCTTGGGCTACTTTCAACTGCAGTATTGTATTTATGAGTTAATTAAGTAAACAGGTGTTAACAGTTTAAGTAAAAAAAGGATTAGATTCAAAGCTTAATTATTTAGTTAATACTTAACAATGTATTTAACAATTAATTATTATTTTAATTTAGTAATTAAGTTAAGTTAAGTATGAAATTTAATTAACATTAAAAGTTTGTAGTTAATATTAAGTTGATTTCCAAAGTTTAAGAAGATTTCTTTAAAAACGTTAGTTAACTTGAATAATTAACATTAATTAATTATTTTAGAAAGTAGTTACGAATAAATTACATTATAATTGTAATTAGAGTTAGCATTAATCAATGCTTAAGTGATTACTAAATTTAGAATTAACTACTTTAAGTTAATTAATTAATGATTAATAATTAAGAGTAGTCAAGTAATTTAATTAAGAATTAATAAATGATTAATTAAGTGATTAGCAGTTAATAAATGGATAATTAAGTTATTAAATAATAATTAAGGTCATTAATTTATGATTAAGGAATAGTTAAATAAGAAATTAAGTTAAATAAATTGATTAAGAAGTAATTAATTAAATGGCGTGAAACAAAATAAGTGATTAATTAAATAATTATGACTTAATAGTTGATTAAGAAATGATTTAATAATTACATAATTTGTAACGACCCAGAATTTTGAACAATTTAAATTGAAATATTTAATTAATTTTAAATATTTGAATGATGATTTGACTTGAATTTCCAATTATCAGAATGAATTTGGCGATTAAATTTTAAAATTTAATCTATTGAAAGTTGAATAAAAATTTGATTCTTCAATTTTAAGCTGATTAAAAATATTTCAAAGGCTTGTAAAATTCATATTGATAATACTGAAGATTTTGGAAGCTTCAGAATTGGATTTGAAAGTGAATTGTTCGGTTTTGAAATTATATCGTTTGAATCGATATTTAAAAATAGTCGTCTGAGGCACAGTCTTGGAATTCGACGAAACCAGTTCCATTGGGTCCGTAATATTGAATTATTGCCGGATTTTAAATTTCGTATTTTTCTGAGTTGATATGTGAGCACACGGCGAGTAAACGCGTTGAAATTTTCAACGAATTCAATTTAAATTTAAATTTAGTCAACGTCGGCATGTTCTACCATTTATCACGCCTAAAATCATGCCGAGAAATCACGATACGAAGACGTGCAACCCATGCTCCTGAAAATTTTAAATAACCCACTCCCTCACTTTTGAATCGAAGAAAATAATAATGGCCGAAGCCTGTGAGCATCAAAATCCCCTTTCTCTTCAGTAAAATAAACAATGGCCGCAGCTTCTTTTGTTTCTTTTCATTCGCAATAAAATTTTATGGCCGAACTAAAATTCATTCACCCCTTTTTCAAATCAAGACAAAATCAATGGGGGCGCGCACTCGAGGCTAGGGCACAGCGGCGACCTGGCGAACGTGAGGCGTCGATTGGGGGTTCGCGGCAGTGATGGTCGAGCAGACAGGTGAGGAGCGCGGCGCGATTAGGGTTTCTGGTTGGTGGTATCACGATGGGGGAAAACTCGAGCTCGAGTTCGTGAGCTCTGATCTGGCGATGTTGGCGCGAGGAAGGGCTGCTACTAGGTAGGGCTCGCGTATGCGGGGGAGGCACGATTCGAACTCAGGTGGGTCGCGTGCGTGCGTGCTTACGCGTGGAGCACGCAATGTCAGGAGATGTAGCCGAGATGGGAGCATTCTCGTGAGCAAGCTCGTTTGTGAGGTATTTGCGATCCTGTCTATTTTAATCTTATTCAACTGCATGTTGCGTATAAAAAAATAAAAAAAATAAACAGCAAGGTATTCAGTTGCTTAATTTAAATTTAATTCAAATGTGTATATAAATGTATAAGTGAATTTACGGTAAAGAAAAAAAAATTTAAACAAGTAAAGTTAATTCTTGTTTTATTTTTATAGAAATTTCTAATTATAAATATATATACATGTGTTCCAATTTATTAATTATTCTAAAATAAATTTTTTAAAAAAAAGGTGATTTGTTTATTTAGTTAACATGTTTAGAAATTTATTTTTGTCGCTAAAAATAGTTTATTAATGAAAATTTAGTTTAAATTTAAATTTTTAGTTAAATCAAATTATTTAAAGGTTATTTGTTTAAAATTGAGAATATTGGTTTTAAATAAAATCACAAGTAAATTAAATTATCAAATAGAAGCTTGTTTAAAAAAAATTAAAAGTGTTATTTTAAAATAAAATAACGGGTTAATTTAAAGTATTCAAATATTAATTAATTTCTATAATATTTATACAAGGTTTAAACATAGGAATCTTTAAATGTTAAGGAGTTATTTAAAATTAGTTTTTTGAAATATATAAATTATTTTAGTTAAAATAATTTATAAAAAAGGAATTTGTTAAAAAAAATTAAACATAGAAGTGGAATTTATAAAGCTTACAGTGAAAATTTTTATTTAATTAAATTTATTTAAATGAGAAATTGAATTTTTCATCTAGTTCAAATATTTATAAATCGTATAATGTTTATATACGATAAATGAAATTATCAAAGAAAATTTAGATTGAATAGAGATTACGTAAGGAAATTAGTTTAAAATTTAATTAAATTATTAAAATGATAATAAATTATTCGATCTGTTCGAATATTAATAAATTATGTAAATATTTATCCAAGGTATAAATCAAGAAAATCGAGTCAAGATGGGAAATGGATTGCAAAATAAAAGCAAAGGTGAGAACTTCTCACTCAAAAAATTTATAAGTTGGATTTGCAGTTATTGATTGGTTGCTATTTGGTTGTGATATTAGATATAGTAGGATATATCTATATATATATTAGCAATATATATATATATATATATATATATATATTGGCATATGTATATATTGAAGTTGATTGATTTCCCGCATTGTATAGCGGATGAGACCTTATTGCGCCGCCTATTAAGCGGATAATATTTTATAAAATCCCATATACCGCGATATTCCACCTCGAAGTGGAATTGGTATTGTGCTAATGTCTGTGGATGCAGGGAAACAGGTTGGAGGGATCCAACTGGATTCCTCACCAGTATTTAATTTATTCAGATATTGTGATATTTGATTGTTTATCATATCGATATATGATGTTTGAAAGTCGTGATTGACCATTTGACGTGTTGCATCATCGGATCCAATTTTGAAGTTTAAAAATAACGATTTTGATTTTAAGGGATTTCTAAAGTGATTTTTGAAAGTATACGTTTATAAATTTTTTTTTGAATTGATTCATCTTAAATAAATAAACGTTATAATTTTAATATTATAAAAATTATGATTTTTGAGAAATACAGTTAAAAGTTGATTTTTTAAAATATGAGATTAATGATTTTATAAAATAGTTTAAACTGGGATTTATGAATTTATTATAAAAAGATTAAAAATAGAATTTATGAAATTTGATTATTTTATAAATCAAAATGATGAATTATAAAGGAGTTTAAAGACGTTTTAAAACAATAATATAAATTGATCCATACAAAAGATTTATAAATTGATATTTATAAATTAAAAATATTGGAATTGTAAAACGAGCATTTATAAGCGTTAGAATGAATTGTAAATGAATTTCATAAATGAATGAAATCTATAGGATTATAACGGTGAAGTTATAAATGGAATTTTATAAATAGTAGGTTTTTAAAATTTGTAAAGTTATTTAAAAGAATAGATTTTGGATAAATAAATGAATCTTATAAGTTATAAGATTTATAATTTGGGAAGTTTGAAAGAACGTTTTTGCAAACAAATAGATTATAAGTATTTAACTTATAATATGGACTTTCGGTATATAATTGAGTTATAAATCGAATAGGTTAATAAAGGAAATTTATAAGAGGAAATTGTTATAAAATAAATAGAAATGGAATTTATAAACATTTTTTTATAAATCCGCAAACTACTTATTTTGATAAGTAAATTGTTGTAATTTATTAATGGAGTTATATTCACGTTTTAGACAGTGAATAATCCTTTAAAATAAAAGGAATAGAAATGATGAAATTGGTCAACAAGTATATTCACGTTTTTGAATAGTGAATAAGATGTTAAAGAAAATGTTTTGGATGTGATGTTTTAAATAGAATCAAAACGATCTAAAGATGTTTTAAGAATGTATTAACTATCGAAACCATAGATTTCAACATTCATTGTTGAAATAGACGTTTTCGAGAAATAGAAGGAAATGGTAGATTATAACACTGTTGTTATAATAGATGATTTCCGAAAGGAAATGTTTTGTATAGTATTGGGATTTATATATCTATTTTAATTTCGAATTCCTATACTAGTGATTTTGGGTTGTCGTAACGATGTTTTACGCAACGTTCGTTTTGGCCCAAATAAATATGGTTAAGAAAATGATTTCCTTAAAGAATGAAATATATACTTAATTTCGATTTAAGTATATTGAAGATTTTCCAAGTGTAGAAAATAAAAAGATTTGTGAATTACTTATTTTTAATAAGTATGGAAATGTCTTTCCAATATTAAGTGAATATTTTGAATTTATCTTTTTGAAGGTAAATTGAAAATGAATATTAGAAATCAAATGGAAATCGTATATTCATAAATATTTTGGAATGTAAATTCACTATGGAATTTATAAATGAAAAGGGGAAAATGAATTTAAAAATAAATATTGATTTATTTTTGAAGTATTGAATAAATATATATATCTTGTAAAGATATTTTTGGGAAATAAATAATTTGGAAAATTATTTGGAATCTGGTGATGTTGTGCATATCCGTTAATAGTTCAATAACCGACTATCAATATTTACCTTTAAATAGGTATTTATTGTGATTTGCTTGAAATTGAATGCCACACTTATTTTTTCTAAAATAAGCGCTCACTATTCGGGTTAACAGGGAAAGGACCTTGGGGTCGTATAACCCATTCCGAATATGTGATACGTCGTTATGAATTGCATTTGAAGATCGGTGTTGAAGACCGGATGTCTTCGAAAACGAAAGGGTTTCTTGTTGATTGTCTCTGCACTGGCTGATCCCCGGTATAGAGATCTCCATATGTGATGGGAAATCCGGACGTGATTAGAGATTATCCGGATTGCAAGGACTTCTTTGTAAGTGCCTTCCGTTCTGTTCGATCCCGGAACAGACTTGTATGGAATGTATGTCTGACATTACAAGTTGAGATATAAAGCTGATTTCTTTTAAATATATTATTGTTGGTGGTGGAGAATTTATTCTCTTAGCTTCACACCCTTCTCTGAGACGTACGAGCTCAGAGGTTATATAGTTGAAGGTTATTAGCAATATATTCCCAATTTGGTAATGTGACATGCTGAGTGTTGCTGTGAAATGATCATTGTGTTGATCATTTGCGATAAGATCATTTGTTTGATCGTTATCTTTGTGATCATTTCTATGATCATTTGTTGACCCAAAGCACAGTTTTTGTATAAAGCGTGGCTTTGTGGACGAGACTTCGTCGAGCCTCACACCCCGGAATGGTCAAAACAGGAAAGATGCGGCAAGGCTATGAGGGGTAGCTCCCGTTAGGGTATGTGAATTTCCTTCTGGAAAAGGGTGGTATCATGGTACGGAGCCCAGATACTTACTCATGTTGAAACACTTTATTTATGATTGTGTGATGTTGATGACGAGCGCTTGGTTAAAGGTCCCAAAGGACCAGGGGATGGCATACTCGTGTCAGTAGTTACCCAGTTAGGGGTAACCCGGCCTTGTGTTGGCAGTGATCCGGTTTGGTTCTCGGGGACGTCCTTCCAGAGGCGTTCTCATGTGGTAATGGGAAGTTCCTTGGCCTGACCATTTGTTGGAAATCCAAAGAAACAATACGAGACTTGTACGGTTTTAGTTGTAGAACCTGCCATCTAATATGGTAGCTATAGTAGGCATAATATAATGGTACCTATGCTGGCTAAGATTTATATTCTACTTTCGAAATGACTTGTTTTACACTATGCACTAATAATAATATCAAAATTGATTTGATTTTTTGCGTATCAAGTATCTTTGACTAACATAAGAAGAAATCTCCTCCAAGTCTGCGTTTGCATTGTGTGTGTGGTGGGAGGTCTTATGGTAGTTACATTTTCAAAAACATTGCGAATCTATTTTAAAAATATTCCTCTTTTGATTTTAAAGAAAAATAAACTGTTTTGAGTTCCCACACCAGTCACATGACTGACTCAGAGTTTATTGTTTTCCTTCCTAAACTCTGGGTGCCCACCAATTTCTACACGGGCAGTCAAGAGTTAAGGTTTATCAGGATATTCTGGAATTCAGGAGTTGCAGGAGGCAAGCTGGATGGCATGGCGTATTACTAGTATATACTATTTATTTTTCCGTTGTTTGTTTGTTGTTGTACGCTCTGATGTAATGTAATGTAATGAAATAACTGATATAGTTCTTTGTTTAAAGATTATTCATTTATCTATTATATGTTGTTCCGCTGCGAATTGTGAGATTCTGATGTTGTTCTGTTATTTCTTTCCGTTCTATTTTCTATCTTTTCTTTCTCTTTCCTTTTCTTTTCTTTTTCTTAAACCCTAACATTTCGGTTTTTCGGCAACGAAAAACCGCGATCGTTACATAATTTGAAATGGAATAAGTAATTAATTGTAAATTAATGATTAATTAAACAGGGTTAAGTATTTAATTCTCAAGTAATTGATTAAATTAGAATTAATTACAATAAGAATTTAAGATGATTGCTTATGAATAATAGCGTATATAGAATCTCTAATTTGTGATAATTACTTGGTGATATTCTGTGATGTTCTTATGATATTGCTCTTGATATATATATATATATATATATATATATATATATGTTGATTGTGTATGATTTATCTGTGATAAATGTTATTTGGATTCAAAGTGCTAAATTAAACTTTTTAAATTTATTTGACAACTAGGCATTTAAAATGGCGTTTGGATTTCTATGCGATGGGGAGTCGGATTCCGATTAGTTATCCGAAGCCCACATCGAATCGTAATGATGAATCTTTGTGACTGATACATTTATTTTGTCTATGAATCTATGAATAAAGATAAGCGTCAGAGTTCATACCGTTTATCGATATTGATATATCTGTGATGATTGATGATGTGCACTGTTGTGTAAAACCCCCTGGACTACACTTATACACACAATATGGATCGCACGTGGAAATCGGTTAAGTCGCATATTTTTAAGTACTTTTGAATTTGAATTTTTAATTCAAATAGTTTTGGAAATGGAATTGAATTAAATATAAAAAGCTTTTGAAAAGGAATTCCAAAAATAGAAGTTATTCTCAATAACTTGATAAAGATTTGAAATTTGTATAATTTGATTTAAATTGGAATTAATATTTGAAATTGAATTTTATATTTGGTATTTTTGATTTAGAAAAGATTATACAAGTTTATATGAGTTTTAAACCAATTTTAAAGTGTTGTTTTGGGGGATTGAATTAACCTAAAGTGTTTAACTTTCAAATTTATATTAAAGGAATTCCAAGTTTGAATAAAAATAGTTTTCCAAATTGTGGATGAATCTTGAAAGCAAGTTTTGAAAGCTATGAGATAAATCTTGGTTCAAAGATTTAAATGAATTAATCCAAGTGAAACGGAAATTGTTTTTGGAATTCGTAAATGGATTTTTGTGAAATCTGCGTGAACTTTGTGAAGTGAATCTTTTTTGTTTAAAGATTTGAAAATGGTAATTGGTTAAACCATTTGAAAAGAAAGTTTTGGGTGATAAGTTGTGAATTAATTGAAATCCCAATATCCATATATTTTTAAATATTACGCTCATTATTCGGTTTAGCCGGGAGAGGACTTTTGTGTCATATAACCCATTTCGAATAATGATACGTCGTTATGGATAACATTTGAAGACCGATGGTGAAGACCGGGTATTTGCGAGAACGATAGGATGACCTATTGATTGTCTCTGCACTGAGTAGCTACGGTATAGAGATTTCCTAAGTGATGGGGAGTCCGATCGGGATTGAGAATACCCAGATTGCAAGGGCTTCTTTGGAAGTGCTTTCGGTTCTGTTCGAACCCGGGATAGACTTGTATGGTTGTATGTCTGACACTACACTTTGAGATATAAAGCACATTTCTTTCAAATATATATCTGTTGGTGGCGGAGAATTTATTCTCTTAGCTTAACACCCTTCTCTGAGACGTATGTGCTTAGAGGTTATGTAGTTGAAGGTTATCAGCGATATACTCCCAATTTGGTAGTGTAGCATGCTAAGTGCTGCTGTGTGTTGATGATCATTGGTTGATCATTTGTGATCCAAGCATGGATTTCGTGTAAAACATAGCTTTGTGGACGAAATCTCGTCGAGCCCCACAAACCGGTAATGGTCGAAACAGGAAAGATGCGGCAAGGTTTCAGGGGTAGCTCCCCTAAGGTGTGACCATTCCTTCTGGAAAAGGGTAGTATCATGGTATGGAGCCCAGATACTTACTCATGTGGGCACTGTAGTATCTTTATTAATATGTGATGTTGTTGGTGTTGAGAGCTCTCGGATAAAGGTCCAAAAGGACCGGGGATTGCATATCTGTAGGTATTACTCCCGAGCAGGGAGAAACCCGACCTTGTGTTGGCAGAGAGCTGGGTAAGTTCTTAGGGCGTCCCTCCAGAGGCGTTCCCATATGGAAATAGGAAGTTCCTTAGCCTGACCATTTGTTGGAAATCCATTCATCCAATACGAGCCTTGTACGATTTTAGTTGTATTACCTGCCATCTACTTATGGTAGCGCCCCACTGTTTGGATGGTTGCTATAGTAGGCATAGTTCGAAATGTCTATGCTGGCTAAGATTAATATTGTACTTTTGAAATGTTTCCACTATGCACTAATTATAATATCAAAATGGTTTTCGCGTATCAAGCATGTTTGACTATCATAAGGAGAAATCTCCTCCAATTCTGCGTTTGCATGGTGTGTGTGGCGGGAGGCCTTATGGTAGTTTCATTTTCAAAAAGTATTATAGATAATATACAAATGTTAATAATGAGTAAACCATACACAGCTCAATCCATAGAACAAAATATCACAGATCAAATAAGACAATCAATTCAAGGCGTCTCATACAATACGATCATTCATAAGTAAGGCCAAGCATTCAATAGTCATTTATAAGTAGGATTAATTAATCGTTTTAATCCTAATCAATTCAATTTATTTCGAAGTAAATTATTTACTTACGAATTAATACCCAATCTTGATTTATTAATTACAAATTATTTGATATCAATCATTCAATTTAAATTACAATTAGTAATCAACCCTTTTTATTACTTTCATTAAGTAATTAACAATTTGCAATTGATTATTTTAATTAATACATCAAATAAATTATCAAAATTAATCCCACTAATTTAATTACTTAATAATCTCTAGTTAATTATTTTCATTGACTAATAACATTTCCTTAATTTCTTTTCAAGAAAATTTTCCTGGATTAACTCATCATTAATCATTTCTGATTATAAATTAAATCTAAATTACTTATTTATAAATTAAATAAATCATTCTTTAATTTCCATATTAATTAAATCATTTAATTACCTTAATTATCTCTAACATAATTAATTTCTTTATTAACGACTTCATTAATATTTTAGTGTATTTATATCATTACACTTTAAATCTTAAATTCAAATTCTTTAAAACATACTTTAATTGCTTAAACTCTTTTATTTAAAACAATTTTAAATTTAGATTTTTTAAACTAAGTTTCAAACTTTAACTTGAGTTATGTTGAAATGATACTTTGATTATAAAGGAAATTTAAAAGAACTTAAATCAAACTTCTTCGTATTCACATATCTAAAGTATAACTTTATATTTAAATTAATTTAAACATTTGAATTCATAAAAAGAAAACTAGAATTCAGATTTTGGTGTGAAGTTCAGGTTTCAAGATTTGGTTTAAATTCCTTCTTTACAAATTCAAATTCCAATTCAAGTTCTTTTAAATTACACTTAACTACTTAACATCTCAAGTTATTAAACAATTTGAATTTTTTAAAACTTGATACATTTACGAACTAAGTTTTTCAAAAAACTTGAATTTATTCTTTTAAACTTTGCTTTAAATCTTGTTTCAAATTTTAAATTAAACTTAAAATCTGAAACAAATCAGGTTTCTAAAACCTGATACCACCCAAGTAAAATAACCCGAGCTCCCAATATAGTGCTTCGAGCCAACTCCTCAAAATCTCGTGATATGCTTCGAGTCAACACACGCAAGTTACCTTGCTTCTTCCCCACTTCCTAATTTTTTTTCCAGACCTCCAACAAATACACGGTGCACGTGTACGCCGTCGTTGACCGGCTCCAAGCGACGCTGCAATGCCGAGCAAGTGGACGATGGCCCTAGCTTCTCTTCCCGATCGCCTAAACCACGTTACCACCTCGAGATCAAAAATTGACCCATCATCTCAACCTGGAAAAAAACAACACAGCTCCACGTTTAAACCTGTCAACACGACGTCTTCGGCGCTTCGACCATCGAAGTCTCCCCAACTCCGGTCGTAGCCTCGACCCACTCTCCTCTACCAAAACCCAATGTCGCGTGACACTCGAGCGCACGACGGCGATGAACGAATCGAAAAACATCAGCCCATACCAAACTAGGTCACCAGACTTAAACCCCTCGCCGCCGCTACCACAACCAACTACACCACTATCCACCATTTTTCCCTGACCCACCGAAGACTCCACTACCACCAGTCCAAGTCCCGACCCCTCTGACCAATGAGACCGACCGTGGCGACCAAAACGCGAAAATCGAACAAACCCTTACTGCTCCCTATCCCTATCTCTAAAAATCATGATACAACCTTTAAAAATCATGTTATTTTATGCTGATTCATCTTGCATACCTGAAACTATAAATTAAGAAGTTCGAAAATTGACTCATCTTAGGTTTGTTTAGATAAATTGGGTTTCCAGAGACAATCTTTAAGTTCTTTTGACTTAAATGAGTTTTTAAAACTTAGTTTATAATGATACAAGCAACTTTTGTTTAAGTTTCTAAGTTCCAATAGTTATTAAATTAAGAGAAGAAAAATAATTGCAAAAAGCTGAATTTAAATGAAAACAGGACAGAAGTATCAGGTATTATGGTTTGCATTCATTTAGATATCAACATATATACACATTTCCAGATATTTCTATGCAACTGATTTCCAATATTTAAGGTTTAAAAGTGAAAGTTACTCACCTTCCAAACCATGGTTCCAGAAATGACAAATCTTTGAAACAGGCTATTGAAATTGCCAGTTGAAGTTTTCTCGATCCTGGTTTGTATTGATGTTTATAAACTGAAGTTTCTTTTAGTTTGAGGTAACATTACTTCGGGTTTGCTTCCATTTTTACTCAGTTGTGTTAATCAAACTGAAATGAAGATTGATGCATATAAAAAGAAGTATGCAGTATATTATTTGTACCATAAGTATGCTGAAGATGCTTGCATTAAATGCATAAAGTATGTTGCATTTATTGTTAAGTAATCTATGTTTTGTTTTCTACATATTTTAATCTACATATGGTGGTTGATGTCTTTGCATTTCGGCTGAGAGAATTTGTTTGTGTTAGAGATGACATTCCTTTGTCTTGTTTTGTTAATTTATACTTTCTTCCTTTATTTGTTTGTACTGATACTTTGTACTTAGATATATTTTTTTATTCCCTTTGCTTTAATATGGTCGCTGCATTTATTATGTTCTATTACTTTATTTTCTTTTCTTAGCTTCAACACTTTGTTTAGTGTCTTCTTTTATAAGATAATTTACATATATTTTGTTTTTCTTTTACAAGTGTGCATGATTATGTATTTGCTTACTTCATTACTTGGTGAACTTCAATTATTTATCTTATTTTTCTTTTTCTTTTATTATTATTGTTTGTTTCTATTTGCATTATGATATTAAAATCATGTCTTTACTTTATTTTGTATAAACTAAATATTTATTTTGGTTTATGATATCAAGATTTTTTATTTTAAATTTTAGCAGTTAATTATTTACTTTATTTTTATCATTATCATTTGTCTTTAAACCATTAGGTTAAAATTTAACTCAAACTCAATGCATGTACATATATACATATATATTCAAATTATTATAAATCCATTTACTTGAAATTTAAATCCAAATCACATATGTACAATATTTAAATTCATATGATTTAATATATTTTCTATTTGGATTTAGGGAAACTCGAATCAATTTACTAATAAATTTCATAGTTTTTAATTCAAAAATTAATTTAATTATCTATTTAAATTTAGTAAAAATTTGGGGTCGTTACAGCTTCCCCCCTTAAAAGAATTTCGTCCTCGAAATTACACAGCTCGTTTCATGCATTGTACACACACAGAATAGACCAATGACAACTCAAACCATACTAGTAAACACAATGATTCTTACGGGTAATTCATAATATATATCTTATATTAAGTACTACTCATAATATTCGTACATTTGTTATTGTCATACATTACTCAATTAACATCCAACATTCACTACGGTTCTAAATCCAAAACACGTACATAAACTCACCCTATCCAAAAGAAGTCAACCCAACCAACTACATATCACTATCAGAGCTCTCTCTCTCAGACCCTGACAGTTCTCTAACCTCCGCCTCAATGTCTATCTCATAAACATCCTCTGGGTCAGATTCTACCGAGATATACCCTCCATCGTCTTGTTCTTCCACTGTATTATCCAAATTCCCAATGACCGCATCGTCATTTTCTGACACCACCTCCTCCTCATCTTCAACTTCTTCTTCCGCTTCGAATTCTTCTTCGTCTTCAACCTATTCTTCTACTTCGAATTCTTCTTTGTCTTCACTTCTACTTCGAATTCTTCTTCGTCTTCAACCTACGATTGTGGATGCTCCACCGGCTCTTCTGGTACCTCCTCATGTACTGATGGTTCACCCACATCATGTCGAACCCTACTAAATGAACCATACTCACCGTCTCTTCTGGCTTTGGAAAGTGCTCCTCCCCTACTTATACTATAGGTTCTCTACAATCGAAACCAAAATCCAAAAATAAGATTCTAAGATTTTAGAATTTTATAGGCTAGTAAATACATCAAAGTTTATATTGCAAAACTTATTATACTCAAGGAATTATACAGAATTTCAAAAGTTGGTTTTAAACAAAACCGATTTATCGATACAATTCAATTTTATCCTTATATTTCATTAACTAATTTAACTCAATTTAAAATTTTCCAATTTATTCAGAATTTCCATTTTTTCAAATTTCAAATTTATTAAAGTTAAATTAAAAACTGATGAGAAATCGATGAAGATACGAGGTAAAATTTTCCTACCACGATTCGTAGAGCCATCCTCATACCGAAACTTCTTCTTATAGCCGGTACGAAGCAATCAAAAAGAATTTAGAAACGAATCAAAGGGAACTGATAGAGAAAGATCGTTTCCGCTGTTGTAGGGTATTGACCATTTATAGTCGTATTCCCCTATCTCCTATCCTGTTCTCTTCTTGCTCTCATACTCACTATCAGTGGATAGTAAGAGAATTTACTGAGACGTTCGAATGGATATCTTAGCGATATACTCATTCTAGGGTACACTTCACCCTATCTCTAATGAGCTACTTAATGTAATATACTCCTGAGCTAAAGTTCAACCTTAGCTATGATACCACATGTAACGATACAAATTTTTCGCGTTCGAAAATCGACATCCATACTTTAAATCGTGCTCGAATGCCGCAGATTCGATCGTTCAAATCCAAATCGCCGGAGCTTATAATATAAATAAGTAAAACAACGCAGCGAAAGAAATAATGAATATCAATATACAACATCTAATACAACACATGAATACAATAGATATCAATATACATCAGAGATATGATAGCATAAAATAGCAGCGGAAAATAATAAAATAGATAACACCAGCAGCAGAACAATATAATTCTAGATAGTCTTCAAGGAGAACTCCAGCAGCAACTCGAACCAACATCGCGATACACTAAAACAAGCAAGTCTCGTCCACATCCAAAGATTGAACTAGCTCCAGATAATCAACGAATCCTAACTATCTGAAAAAAAACCCAACTCTAGACTGCTCGTGTGGAAAATAGTGAGCACCCGAGTTTAGGAAAGGAACAATAAACTCCGGATCAGTCATGGGACTGGTGTGAGTAAAAAAAACAGTTTGGTTTTTAAAACAACCAACAAAAGAATTTAAAAGGAACTCGCAATGCTTTTTAGAAAATGAAACTACTATAAGACCTCCCGCCACACACACAATGCAAACACAGAATTGAAGGAGATTTCTTCTTATGATAGTCAAACATGGTTGATACGAGAAAATTTCTGATATTATTATAATAAGTGCACGGTGGAAACCATTTCGAAAGTAGAATATAAATCTTAGCCAGCATAGGTACCATTATATTATGCCTGCTATAGCTACCATTTTAAATGGCAGTTTCTACAACTAAAACCGTACAAGGCTCGTATTTTTTGTTTGGATTTTCCAACAAATGGTCGGGCTAAGGAACTTTCCAATGTCCATGGGATCGCCTCTGGCGGGACGTCCCGAGAACTTAACCAGCTCTCTGCCAACACAAGGCCGGGTTACCTCTGTAATTAGGTAACTACTTCTCGAGCATGCGACTCCCCGATCCTTTGGGACCTTTATCCGAGGCGCCTCTAAAGCAACAACCACATAGTAAATGAGATTGGAGCCACCACATAGGTAAATATCTGGGCTCCATACCATGGTACCACCCTTTACCAAAAGGGAATGACACACCCTAACGGCCGCGACCCTCATAACCTTGCCGCATATTCCTGTTTCGACCATTTTCGGGCTGTGAGGTCCTGATGCAGTCTCGTCCACAAAGCTACGCTTTATAAAAAAGCCATGCTCTGATCACAAATGATCAACACACAGCAGCACTTAGCATGTCACACTACCAAATTGAGAATATATCGCTGATAACCTTCAACTACATAACCTCTGAGCTCGTACGTCTCAGAGAAGGGTGTTATGCTAAGAGGATAAATTCTCCGCCACCAACAAATATGTATTTGAAGGAAATATGCTTTATCTCTCAAAGTGTAGTGTCAGACATGTAACCATACAAGTATGTTCCGGGTTCGAACAGAACCGAAGGCACTTCCGAAGAAGTCCGTACAAATCCGGGTATTCACAATCCTGATCGGACTTCCCATCACTTAGGGAATCTCTATACCTGCGCGACTCGGTGCAGAGACAATCGATAGGTTATCCTATCGTTTTCACAAATACCTGGTCTACACCACTGGTCTTCAAATGTTATCCATATCGACGTGTAATTGTTTGGAATGGGTTATATGACACAAGGTCGTCTCCTGGCTAAACCGAATAATGAGCGTAATAGTTAAAAACATATGGATATTGGGATTTCAGTTAAGTCATCACTTAATAGAAAACCAAACTTTCTTTCAAATGGTTAACTAAATTTACCATTTCAAGTCTTTAAACAAAAAGATTTATTTCACAAAGTTTCACCCAGATTTCACAAAGATTCATTTACACAGCTTTCAAAACAACTTACAATTTAAATCTTTTATAATATAAAAGATTCACCTTTCAAAATTCTCTTCGATTTCAAAACAAAGTTCAATCATCTTCACAAAGGTCAATTTATAGTCTTCCAACTATTTACGTTTCCATTTCAAACTTGAAGTCATTTTAACGCAAATTAGGGATTCATTCCTTATATGAAAGCTTTGTTATTTGGAAACAAATAGTTTTCGTTTTAGGAAAAAGTGATTACAAATTAAAGCCATTCAAGTTTAGAACTTGAATTCAAATTTACATTTCCAAAACCACATTATTTAAATGGTTAAGATCCCATATAGCACCTTTATGACTTGTATAATGTTTTAAACCAAAATTCCAAGTCATTTATAAAGTTATTTAAAATAACTTTTATTTTTGAAATTCATTTCAAAAGCTATCAATTCAAAATTCAAAACTATTTTGGATTCAATAATTCAATTTCTAAATTTGTACAAATCTGTGACTTAAACGATTTCCTCATGAAATCCACATTTGTGTGTGTATGGTGTGGTCCAGGGGTTTAACACAATAGTGCAACTTCATTCAGTCATCACGGACCAAAACGTAGAAATATAGTTGATAAGCGATATAAACAGTGACGCTTATCATCCATTCACAGGTTTACGGATAATATACAAATGCAAATAATGAGTAAACCATACAAGCTCAATCCACAGAACAAAATATCACAGATTAGATAAGACAATCAATTCAAGGCGTCTCATACAACACAATCATTCATAAGTAAGGCCAAGCATTCAATAGTCATTTATAAGTAGGATTAATTAATCGTTTTAATCCTAATCAAATCAATTTATTTCTAAGTAAATTATTTGCTTACAAATTAATACCCAATCTTGATTTATTAATTACAAATTATTTGATATCAATCAATTTATTCAATTTAAATTACAATTAGTAATTAACCCTTTTTATTACTTTCATTAAGTAATTAACAATTTGCAATTGATTATCTTAATTAATACATCAAATAAATTATCAAAATTAATCACATTAATTTAATTACTTAATAATCTCTAGTTAATTATCTTCATTGACTAATAACATTTCCTTAATTTCTTTCTCAAGAAAATTTTCCTGGCTTAACTCAATATTAATAATTTCTAATTATAAATTAAATCTAAATTATTATTTATAAATTAAATAAATCATTCTTTAATTTCCATATTAATTAAATCATTTAATTGCCTTAATTATCTCTAAGATAATTAATTTCTTTATTAATGACATCATTAATATTTTAGTGTATTTCTATCATTACACTTTAAATCTTAAATTCAAATTCTTTAAAACATACTTTAATTTCTTAAACTCTTTTATTTAAAACAATTTTAAATTTAGATCTTTTAAACTAAGTTTCAAACTTTAACTTGAGTTATGTTGAAATGATACTTTGGTTATAAACGAAATTTAAAAGAACTTAAATCAAATTTCTTTGTATTCACATATCTAAAGTATAACTTTATATTTAAATTAATTTAAACATTTGAATTCATAAAAAGAAAACTAGAATTCAGATTTTGGTGTGAAGTTCAGGTTTCAAGATTTGGTTTAAATTCCTTCTTTACAAATTCAAATTCCAATTCAAGTGCATTTAAATTACACTTAACTACTTAACATCTCAAGTTATTAAACAATTTGGATTTTTTAAAACTTGATTCATTTACGAACCAAGTTTTTCAAACAACTTGAATTTATTCTTTTAAACTTTGCTTTAAATCTTGTTTCAAATTTTAAATTAAACTTAAAATCTAAAACAAATCAGGTTTCTAAAACCTGATACCACCCAAGTAAAATAACCCGAGCTCCCACTGTACAGCTTCGAGCCAACTCCTCAAAATCTCGTGTAATGCTTCGAGTCAACACACGCAGGTTACCTTGCTTCTTCACCATTTCCCAAATTTTTTTCCAGACCTCCAACAAATACACGGTGCACGTGTACACCGCTGTTGGCCGGCTCCAAGCGACGCTGCAACGTCGAGCAAGTCGACGATGGCCCTAGCTTCTCTTCCCGATCGCCTAAACCACGTTGCCACCTCGAGATCAAAAATTGACCCATCATCTCAACCTGGAAAAAAACAACACAGCTCCACGTTGAAATCTGTCAACACGACGTCTTCGGCGCTCCGACCATCGGAGTCTCCCCAACTCCGGCCGTAGCCTCCCCAACTCCGACCGTAGCCTCGTCCCCCTCTCCTCTACCAAAACCCAAAGCCGCGTGACACTCGAGCGCACGACGGCGATGAACGAATCGAAAAACATCAGCCCTTCCCAAACTAGGTCACCAGACTTAAACCCCTCTCCGCCGCTACAATAACCAACTGCACCACTATCCACCATTTTTCCCTGACCCACCGAAGACTCCTCTCCTCCAGTCCAAGTCCCGACCCCTCTGACCAATGAGACCGACCGTGGCGACCCAAAACGCGAAAATCAAACAAACCCTTACTGCTCCCTATCCCTATCTCTAAAAATCATGATACAACCTTTAAAAATCATGTTATTGTATGCTGATTCATCTTGCATACCTGAAACTATAAATTAAGAAGTTCGAAAATTGACTCATCTTAGGTTTGTTCAGATAAATTGGGTTTCCAGAGACAATCTTTAAGTTGTTTTGACTTAAATGAATTTTTAAAAACTTAGTTTGTAATGATACAAGCAACTTTTGTTTAAGTTTTTAAGTTCCAATAGTTAATAAATTAAGAGAAGAAAAATAATTGCAAAAAGCTGAATTTAAATGAAAACATGACAGAAGTATCAGGTGTTATAGTTTGCGTTCATTCAGATATCAACATATATACACATTTCCAGATATTTCTATGCAACTGATTTCCAATATTTAAGGTTTAAAACTGAAAGTTACTCACCTTCCAAACCATGGTTCCAGAAATGACAAATCTTTGAAACAGGCTATTGGAATTGCCAGCTGAAGTTTTCCTGATCCTGGTTTGTATTGATGTTTATAAACTGAAGTTTGTTTTAGTTTGAGGTAACCTTACTTCGGGATTGCTTCCATTTTTACTTAGTTGTGATAATAAAACTGAAATGAAGATTGATGCGTATAAAAAGAAGTATGCAGTACATTATTTGTACCATAAGTATGCTGAAGATGCTTGCATTAAATGCATAAAGTATGTTGCATTTATTGTTAAGTACTCTATGTTTTGTTTTCTACATATTTTAATCTACATATGGTGGTTGTTGTCTTTGCATTTCGGCTGAGAGAATTTGTTTGTGTTAGAGATGACATTCCTTTGTCTTGTTTTGTCAATTTATACTTTCTTCTTTTATTTGTTTGTACTGATACATTGTACTTAGATATATTTTTTTCTTTCCTTTGCTTTAATATGGTGGCTGCATTTATTATGTTCTATTACTTTATTTTCTTTTCTTAGCTTCAACACTTTGTTTAGTGTCTTCTTTTATAAGATAGTTTACATATATTTTATTTTTCTTTTACAAGTGTACATGTTTATGTATTTGTTTACTTCACTACTTAGTGAACTTCAATTTTTTTATCTTATTTTTCTTTTTCTTTTATTATTATTGTTTGTTTCTATTTGCATTATGATATTAAAATCATGTCTTTACTTTATTTTGCATAAACTAAATATTTATTTATTTTGGTTTATGATATCAAGATT
This sequence comes from Allium cepa, assembly GCA_030765085.1. Lineage (NCBI taxonomy): Eukaryota > Viridiplantae > Streptophyta > Magnoliopsida > Asparagales > Amaryllidaceae > Allium > Allium cepa. The sequence goes on from CM060938.1 coordinate 233,378,406, forward strand.
TTTTATTTTAAATTTTAGCAATTAATTATTTACTTTATTTTTATCATTATCATTTGTCTTTAAACCATTAGGTTAAATTTAACTCAAACTCAATGCATGTACATATATACATATGTATTCAAATTATTATAAATCCATTTACTTGAAATTTAAATCCAAATCACATATGTACAATATTTAAATTCATATGATTTAATATATTTTCTATTCGAATTTAGGGAAACTCGAATCAATTTACTAATAAATTTCATAGTTTTTAATTCAAAAATTAATTTAATTATCAATTTAAATTTAGTAAAAATTCGGGGTCGTTACAGACTTCCCCCTATCCTCTACCAAAACCCAAATTCGCGTGACACTCGGAGCGCACGACGGCGATGAGCAAATCGAAAAACATCAGCCCTTCCCAAACTAGGTCACCAGACTTAAACCCCTCGCCGCCGCTACCACAACCAACTGCACCACTATCCACCATTTTTCCCTGACCCACCGAAGACTCCTCCACCTGCAGTCTAAGTCCCGACCCCTCTGACCAATGAGACCGACCGTGGTGACACAAAACGCGAAAATCGAACAAACCCTTACTGCTCCCTATCCCTATCTCTAAATATCATGATACAACCTTTAAAAATCATGTTATTGTATGCTGATTCATCTTGCATACCTGAAACTATAAATTAAGAAGTTCGAAAATTGACTCATCTTAGGTTTGTTCAGATAAATTGAGTTTCCAGAGACAATCTTTAAGCTGTTTTGACTTAAATGAATTTTTAAAAACTTAGTTTATAATGATACAAGCAACTTTTGTTTAAGTTTTTAAGTTCCAATAGTTATTAAATTAAGAGAAGAAAAATAATTGCAAAAGGCTGAATTTAAATGAAAATAGGATAGAAGAATCAGGTGTTACAGTTTGCATTCATTTAGATATCAACATATATACACATTTCCAGATATTTCTATGCAACTGATTTCCAATATTTAAGGTTTAAAAGTTAAAGTTACTCATCTTCCAAACCATGGTTCCAGAAATGACAAAGCTTTGAAGCAGGCTATTGAAATTGCCACCTGAAGTTTTTTTGATCCTGGTTTGTATTGATGTTTATAAACTGAAGTTTGTTTTAGTTTGAGGTAACATTACTTCGGGTTTGCTTCCATTTTTACTCGGTTGTGATAATCAAACTGAAATGAAGATTGATGCATATAAAAAGAAGTATGCAGTATATTATTTGTACCATAAGTATGCTGAAGATGCTTGCAATAAATGCATAAAGTATGTTGCATTTATTGTTAAGTACTCTATGTTTTGTTTTCTACATATTTTAATCTACATATGGTGGTTGATGTCTTTGCACTTCGGCTGAGAGAATTTGTTTGTGTTAGAGATGACATTCCTTTTTCTTGTTTTGTTAATTTATACTTTCTTCTTTTATTTGTTTGTACCGATACTTTGTACTTAGATATTTTTTTTTCTTTCCTTTGCTTTAATATGGTGGCTGCATTTATTATCTTCTATTACTTTATTTATTTTCTTTTCTTAGCTTCAACATTTTGTTTAATGTCTTCTTTTATAAGATAATTTACATATATTTTGCTTTTCTTTTACAAGTGCACATGTTTATGTATTTGTTTACTTCATTACTTAGTGAACTTCAATTTTTTTATCTTATTTTTCTTTTCCTTTTATTATTTTTGTTTGTTTCTATTTGCATTATGATATTAAAATCATGTCTTTACTTTATTTTGTATAAACTAAATATTTATTTATTTTGGTTTATGATATCAGGATTTTTTATTTTAAATTTTAGCAATTAATTACTTACTTTATTTTTATCATTATCATTTGCCTTTAAACCATTAGGTTAAAATTTAACTCAAACTCAATGCATTTACATATATACATATATATTCAAATTATTATAAATCCATTTACTTGAAATTTAAATCCAAATCACATATGTACAATATTTAAATTCATATGATTTAATATATTTTCTATTTGGATTTGGGGAAACTCGAATCAATTTACTAATAAATTTCATAGTTTTTAATTCAAAAATTAATTTAATTATCAATTTGAATTTAGTAAAAATTCGGGGTCGTTACAATACACGCACAAGCATTCATAATTTTAGAAAATTGATTACATGGTAAAAGTAATTTAATTGCATAATTAACAAATAGGTTTAAAAACAATACTAATCAATTGTTTTATTAGCATATTGCGTAGTCAATTAAGGAGTTTTTTAATCATTTTCACACGAAATTTATATTTAATTTTAGTGAGAGTGTAATTTTGAAAATGAATTGATTTTCCTTAATTTCAATAAAATAATTAATTAAAGGAAATTAATTGCCTCGTTTATTAGAGGAAACTAATTGGTTGATTTACTAATTCTGAAGTTACTCGGTAAATTAACAAAAGTTATTAATCGATTGATAAATTTATATATAGCATACTTAATCAATTAGGAAAATTTTGATAATTTGCGATCAATTTCTATAATTAATTTCAAAAATTATATAGTCAAAAAAAGCATTTCGTTTGAATTTAAAATAGATTAAAGAGTCAATAAATTCTTTTAATGCCAAATATATACGAGATGAAGGTAACAATAATTAAAGGAGAAGTCTAGAGAGAATTTGTCATTCTTTATATAAACCAATTTCCATTCTTCACACTATCCTCTCTAAGTAAAATCTACAATATTTATCATAAAATTTCATTTTTCAGTGCTATAGTATTTTGGTAACCAAAAACATATTATACATACCATTATGTCTCTAACACTCAAAAACCTAGATCTGCGTACACTATTTTTTGACTAAAACTCGCATTCATCATTTCATGTTTTTCATACACAACTGCAATCTTCTCTCCCCTCCTTTTCACTAATTTCCTAGCAATTTGCAGCCTCGCCTATGATACCATTATTGGTTCCACCATTAGAATCGCATTCATTGTTGCTTCCTCTTCAACCTTTGAGATCTCCCCAGATGTTGAAGAAGAATTTAGTCCTTCTACATATAGACCTTTGGTTGATGATTTACAGAAGATAGAAAGAGTATCTTTTTGCCAAGCTTCAGTTATTTCAATACTACGAACCACATTTTCATTCCATTTAATGCCATACTCTAGATACATCTTATACCTTGTATTCTAATACATAAAAAGTTCAATGCATGACCTTTTTTATTCTTTCCACATATTTACTCTCATTTCATTTCCTATTCCCTCCCTATGGAATAATTTTTCATTTTGCACACAAAGTATATTTATATCTCTATCAACAATCTATAAACATTACAATTTACATTCATATTCTTTTATTGTATAATCAGCTAGCCCATGGAATATGTTATTTTTTGCTAAAAAATATATCCATTTATTTCTTTCCTATTTTCCTTGAATTACAAGAAAGTTTTTAAGGTTCGATTGGATTAGTTTATTGTTTATTTTGGCTCGTTTTTAAGACACCACATTATTCCATTTTTGCTAATTTATTTTTTTTTGAAAATAAACAACTGTTTTATCCTTGTAATTATTTTTACTGAGATGTTTTAGTTCTTTTCATGTCCTCATGTTTTCCATCTCCTTCTCTTTTGTTAGTATACTTGCGTAAATATAAGGATAGAATTTTGAAAGAAGATATCTTATTACTAGAAATAACTATGTATGTTTTCTAAGTTTCATATATAGTAACTAGGTAATGATAGCAACCAAGCCTATTTAATAATTGAATTGCTACTAAGATAGTGCATAGTCCATGTAGAACAATAATAAGCCTAGTATGCATGAAATATATTACATAAGCTTCCTATCATTTTTATACTTTATTAAGCTGTAGCATGTTTTTTCTCTCTTCGATTGCATTATTGGATAGGAAAAGAAGATCAAATTGTCCATGATCGTTAAGAATTTTTAAATGTTGTGAGATGAGAATCTTTTATTATTGCTATGAGAAGAGTGGAAAATAAGAATAAGTGGGATAAAAGAAACAAGTGTACTTTCAAAATAAAATGGAGTAAGAAAGAAAAAAGTGATGTATGTATTTTAATAATACACCTTATAGGAAGAAAGTGGAGTGTTAATAGAATTGGCCATTTATTTTAGTGTATTTTGTATTTTGGTTTGCTTTATTAGGTTTTATATATTCAAATAATTTATGTGTCGTTAAAGCTTCCTCTTTGATATATGTATGTTAAATATATAATTTATCGCCATAATTAATTTTTAATAAATATCAACTCCAAGAGCCCTTTCATCTGTAAGTGCATTATTAATTAGAAAATAAAGTATATTAAATGTTTTGACTACAATTTAAATTCCAATGAATTGTGTATGTCAAATATTAATTATAATAACTACAACCTTCCTATTACGCGTTAATTTTGCTTGTCAAATGTTAATAGGTATTTCCACAAAAAGAACATGTCAAATCCATCATCAAAATTAAGTATACGTTAAAATCTAAAATATTTGACATGTTCTCCTATGATATAATCTCAAGTCCAGCCCTTTATTCTATAGTGCTTGAAACAAAGGAATTGATTAATTAGACCCAGCATTAAATCGGTTTTGAAGGGAAGGACAATTTATTTGGCTTAGATTACTTAAATCAATTTCTTATTGAAAGGCCTTACCACCTTGACTCAAATAAGTAGTTAATATCATTTTATTTTTATTTATCATGTGGAATTACTTACAAAAATTATTTTTGTAGGTTCGTAAGGTAATACCAACCAATTTGTTGATGCGTTTTTTTGGATATAATAAATGATTTGGTCATAACGAGATATAATAACTTGTAATTTACAGTAACCTAAAATATTGCATAGCTCAGGTTAATGTCTTTTAAAATGTTTTTTATATTTATTTCGATTATTATAAGAAATATTGTTCTTTGATATACAATAGAAAATAAAATTTTAATTTTTAAAAACAATAATTTGGGCTTAAAAAACCCAAACATATGTATTTATGTTCTGTGTAGGCCAGCAATAAAACTCTTGTCTTTACATATAGGCCAGATCAAAGCTTGGTTCTAAATTATTGATACTAATATGTTTTTAATAAATTTATTCTTCTTTTTATTTCATTGTCTGGAGTAATTGGAATTTTTTTCCTATTGCAACCAAATGCACTATTCATCTTTTTGGAATGCCAGTTCGGACTTAAAAATCCTCTAAAATATAAACGTACCAACTATAATATTAATTTCATATTATTACTTTTTAAATTATTTATATTTTGTTCTCTGGCGATGAATAATTGTATATACTTCAAAAAACTGTTAATATCTTCTAAAATAGGTTTATTTTGCAGTTTATAGTAACTACGTCTGTAAGTCTAATTGATGAAACTGTTTGATAAATCATAGTTGTACATTAGTTAGGTAGTAATCAACATGAAAGCATGAACAAGGTAGTAAAATAGATGGAAAAATTGAAAAACATACTACGGAATAAGATTATTTAGATTTGTTCATTTTGCAGCTGAATAACGTGCGATTGATTATATCATGGTTGATTTTTATAACAATCACTTTTTTTACAGGCTCGTGTTTGTGTTTAAATTTTTATATTAGTGATATTGACATCATTGTACATATTGGTTGGTTCAAAATTTATTTAAATAATGATTAAATGAACTATACAACAATGCTTTTGTGGTGCTTCAAATACTGACAAGCTTCATCGCAATTATAGAAGTGACACCCTTTTAAGGAACAATAATAATGGTTTATTTCCTATTTTTTCTTGTTTATGATTATTAGATAAAATATCAAAATCTTCTTAGTAAACTAAAGTTTGGTAAAGTTTTTATATATCTCGTTTTTCATTAAGACATTTTATCACCAACTTGGTCCACTTACATAAAAACATAATACATAAACATGTCATTCCTTTCAGACAACATGAATGCTCTATAGATGAGTTAAATATCTTCGGTTAATCTACAATATTTGACATTGTTAAAAACATTCTTGAGTAATTTTAATAAAGATATAATATTGCTAATGAACGTATCAACTTCAGAAAAAATTTGAAAAACATAAATAATATTCACTCTATTGTAGATGGAAGCAACTAAATATACGGAGCAATGAACTAAAAGTGATTTTTTTTCCTTTATTGTGGTCTTTATCAACCTTGTAGTTTTTTTAATCTTATTTCTATATTATGGGATGCGATTAAATATTTTCCTACTGAAGCAAGACTATAAAAAGTACAGAGTTGCATGTGCTGTTTACTCCAATCATAACATACTAATATTCAAATTTCATTGCATGCGACATTTACAATGTGACAACCGGAGTTGCTCAATCTATGGCCCTAAGGTGAAGTTTAGTTGGAGGTGTAAAGTAAGGATCAATTGTCTTATAGATGAACACTTTATATTTATTGATTATTTAACATTTTGTGAAATTATTTTGTTCTTCACCCATTTTAGGTATAATAATGATGCTTTGATTCCATCAATTTACATTATTTTAACCTTTACATAATTCTTATCATATTCTAGTATGATAAGGCAACAACATTACAAACTGATATTCTAGAATGATAAAAATCATATGAATATATAGATGTAGAGAATATATATATAAAAAAGAGATCGAAGAAAGTCTTATTTATTTCTTAGTCGCTAATTTCTACTAAATTACTGTAACAGGTGACTTGGGATGAGATTGGTGAACCAAATACAGATAGATAAAGAATGATACTTAAGTTAGAACAAGAGGAATGCTTGGAAGCTTATAAAAGAAAAATTGACCAAGCTACCAAAACTAAAGAGCAAATGCGCCAAAAAATTGTAACGACCGTGACTTGTTATCGTCGTAATAAATAATTTAAAAATCTGTAACGACTGTGATTTTTGAATTACTGTCGTAGTGAATATTTTAATAGAAATTTTTAAATTAAAATTTGAGAAAAATATATATTGATGCAATTCAAATTGCAAGGTCAGTGCAAAGTCTGTCGAATTGCGTTACATTTTTATTTACCTTTACGTGCATAAGAAAAACAGGGTCAGTTAGAAATGCAATGGTTGAACATTCTTTCTTTGCAGTCACTACATTTTTTCAAAAGAAAAATAATAAACCAAAGTTATAAATAGAAAGTGAACCAAGTGTGAAAACACATTTTGCATTGCAATCACTTTGGTTCACAGCTACACACATCATTTTCTGCATGTCCTTTTTCTTTCTTTGCTTCCCTTAGGCACGTTGCATTTAATGCAAAGTGTACAAAGTATTAGCTAGCACCTTAACTTTCAAGATTTATACCCATTTTGATGAAAAAGAGGACACTGCTATGTAAAGTGATATCATTTTTCGTTTTGTTTGCAAATTCTTTTCTGAAGTTCAGTTGAAAGGAACGCATTAATAGCAACTCCAACTTGAATCTGAGTTGCTAGCAAACTTTAAAGCCAGTTTGGTGAGTGCAAACAACTCACATATCTAATTTATCCTTTGTGTCAAGTTAAGTGTGTGCGCTGGTTTATATATATTTCCACAGCAGTTGTTTTGATACATTTCATTTACATTTCTAATTTGGGCTGTCTGCATATTAGAGGATACGTACACATCAGTTTGACCTAAATATTATATGTATGTGCGAACTGTGAAAGAAGTGGCGTATCCAACATTTAATTTTTAGCCGTGTGTGTGTGAAATTAAAGCATTCAAGCACCTTTGAAATACATGGTATGCGTGCACCGTGGATTCAACGCAAAAGCTTATGATAAATTGTTTTTTTTTCTTTTTTTTGTGTAAGATGAAACAAGAATGTATGGTAAGTTTTCACCAAATGTTTTCTTTCATGCATGTGAAGCCCAGGAAAAACCCCCTTTATTTGAAATGTATGAAACATTATAGGCTTTATAGAACCTATGTTGGTATAGAAGTTGCTGTACGTGGTGAAATTGCTGTACGTTATACATATTAACGTTATGCATGTTAATCCATTGTATGTGTAGAGGTGGCTGTATGCAAACGCATGGTTACACGTGAATATAAACGGTCCAGTCAAATAATTTTCACTTATGTATATTTCTGGCACATGCAAACTTTGCACGAATTCATCCCTGTTAAAATGCGTGCGTACCATTATAGTTTGAATATGAGTTTTAGGTTATTGTGCTCAAAATGGTGGTGGATACTTTTGCCTCTGTACGTGTTTTTTTACACGTAGATGAGTCATTTTTCTTTTGCATGCACATTTTTATATAAGTTATTGGTTATATTGATCTATGCAATAGTTTTTCTAGCATACACGTGTAGTGTTTAAGTCCTTTCCTCCGTTGCTTTTCACTTTGGTTAGGCATGCATTTAGAGATTTTGAAAGATGTTAAATATATGGCCAGTTTACTTTAATTTTTGTTCAAAATTTTATAATTTGCATTGAACTGGCATTACGTTTTAAAACGTATTTTATTACCGTTATTTTATAACGGGATTTTTATGCCGGTATTATACGTTTGAAGCGTGTTGTTTTGGCGACATTTTTGACGAATAAATTTACTGTTGTTTTGACTTCAGTAACCGTCAATTTTAAAGTGAATTTTCAAGCGGCTATCCCGCAACGCCGATTTGGTATCCCTTTTTACGGTGTTTTGTGAAGCGCAATTTCCTCGTTGAAATTGCTACAGATGTTACTGTTTTAATCAGGTGTTTTAAAAATAGTTTTAAAATAAAATTGTTTTCAAAAATTTACAGTTTGCGCTTTCAAAAGAATGAGGAAGCGATTTAAATGATTCAGAAAAATCGAGGACTATGAACTCTTACTTTTACTAATTCGGTTAATTCCGGACTTGTCCGTTTGAGTATGTAAATTTTATTTATACAAAATACACAATTTTGCACTTTCAAGGAAATGATGAAGAGATTTAAACGATTTAGCAAAAGTGCGGAGTATGGAACCACGCTTTTACTAATTTGGTTAATTCCGGACTCGTTAATTGAAACATTTATTGTTGCTTGATGATTCTGATGATTTTGTTGGGCTTTCGAGCCACTCTGCTGGACCTTCGGGTCAATTACCAGTACTAGACCTTCGGGTCACTCTACGGACCTTCGGGTCATCTGATGGGCGCCAAAAATTTATAGTACTTGGTAGGCTTCGGCCATTTGAGATGCACGTGCGGCGTAGCTAAAGTTCGCCATCTGCTGGGATCGATCCACTTTTATGCTAGTTTTTTCTAGTCATCTTATTTTGATTTCTAGATTTTGCGACTGCTAATTTTCTAGTTATCTATTTTGATTTCTAGATTTTGTGAATTGCTGCTTCGAATTCAATTATGAATTTGGAAGTTGAGTTGTATAATCTCATCTGAGATTATAAATTTGCGTATTGTTGTTTTAAATTCAATTATGAATTTGAAAATTGATTTTGATGGAGTTTAAATTGAGATTTCTTCATTTAAACTATGCTGATTAGACTCATTCGAGACTGTAATTATTTGTTTAAGTGTTGTTTATCATACACTTATTTATGAGTTTAAATTTGACTGATCCGTTTATTATTTTCTTTTGAATAATACGCGGGTCTGACCGAGTTATTTCAGGATAGTCGCTATCTCTGATTCTGTCGTAGCTTCAGCTTTTGGGATTTCACATCATCTTTTGTATAGCCTTCGAGGAGTTCTTTTGGGTTATCGATTCTGGTCTTACGTATGTTGATGTATATGTATATGTACATTTGGTTCATGTGAACTAGTGATTGTTGTAACATGTATTCTAGACTTGTCTTCCGCTATATATCTGATACTTCTGTTCTGACGTGATTATACTATCAGTGTTGTTGTTATTATGAGTTGTTCTCGATTTTTCTTTAGCCACCATAGTTTCGTTTTAGATTTGGATTGAACTTATATCTTTGGGAGTAAATTTCACAAATCCTATCGATATAATCAATACTCGTCTAAGGCATAACTTACGGATGGTCGCTTCTAACAAGCCTTATTCTTCGCAATAGTAGACGTTGTTCCTTATAATAACCTTTGTTATTGTGAGCATAGAGGTGGGGCGTCACAGCTTGGTATCAGAGCTGAAATTCAGAATAAATTGTAATAAACACAGAACAGAAACAGAGTGGAACATGTGTTACAACTATTCGAGGGTTTTATTAGTGCCTTTCTAATCTATTCTTTCCACTTTAACATGTGGAGTACGTCTAGGAATAAATTTTATATTCCGTAGTATTCCATTTGTTGAATTTCTTATCAATTGTGTATTGTTTTAACTAATCCTTGTCTTCTCTTAATTCTCTCAGCCCATGGCTAGAAGAGGTAGAGGGAAGCATTCTTCTGCAAGCCCGTTTAGTGGTTCTCATCCGGACGGAGTCTATATGTCAGCTCATCAGTTTATGGAGCTATTTTGGGGTACTCAGCCTCCTGTTGCTACTCCCGCAGCTCCTAATCACAAGTCTGCCTTCGTCCGCATGTGTAGTGACTATTCCCACCTTGGAGGCAAGCCTTTCAAGGGATTGAAAAGTCTAATGGAGGTTCAGACTTGGTTGGCACTTGTGAGCGCATATTTTCTTGGATGGATCTTTCTGATCATCCTCGCGTTCTCGTGGCATCTAGTATGTTGCAAGACCGTGCGCTTGATTGGTATGAGCTTTTTATTGCGGAAGTTGATGAGTCCTCTCTCTCTTGGATTCAGTTTAAGGAACAATTCGAACTTAAGTTCGTTCCTGAATCGAAAAAGGCTAATCTTGCTCGTAGTTTCCTCGAGTTGAAGCAAGGAAAGTCCTCTGTTTCTGATTATGTTGCATCCTTCGAGGCCTTGTCCAAATACGGAGTTGAGTTCATTAACACTCCGCCTAAGAAGAATCTTCGTTTTGTTGATGGTTTGAAGAAGTATTTAAAGAAAGTTCTTTTGCTTCAACTTAAGCTCTCTTTTGAGGAGCTTGTTGACTCGGCTCTTTGTCTTGAAGTTGTTGAAAAGGAACGTGATAGTGGTGATGATGTTGAGGTTTCTAAGAACCCCAACAAGAAGAGGTTTCCATTTCATAAGCGTAATCCTTCTAATCAGAAGAAGAAGAAGCAAGCTACATCTAGTTCTCAGCCTAGTAGTGCACCTTCTGTTCAGAGGGCATGCTATAATTGTGGTTCTCTGGATCATCTTCACTGTAATTGTCCTAAGCCTCGCATTTTCCGCTATTGCAAGAAAGAGGGCCATTGGATCTATGATTGCCCTACTACTTCCAAGGGTCTCAAATCTGGGAAGCTTAATGTTGCTAAAGCTTCTGGTGTTTCTTCTTAGCCCAAAGGTATTGCTCCTTCTGTTTTGGAAGGTTTTATTTTATTTCATGGCCATTCTATTAGAGTTCTTTTCGATACGGGTGCATCACATTCATTCTTGTCAAAGGCGCTTGTTGATATTATTCCTTTGGATGTTATTACTCTTTGCGACCCTTTGAGGATCGTAAATCCTATTGGTGGATCCGCTACTCTTGGCTTGTTGTGTGTTGATGTTGAAATTATTCTTTGTGGTTTCACCTTTCATGCGAATCTGCATGTTATGGATCGTCTTGGTTCTGATATGATATTGGGTATGGATGGGCTCATCCGTTATGAAGTTCAAATCCTATGTCCCGAAAGAACTTTGTATCTCAAGCATCCCGATGTTATCGAGCTGTTATCTATTGTATTTAGAGATATGGTTCAGTCTTCTAATGCTCTCATTTCTTCCTTCGAATCGGAGGATATCATTACTAATATTCCAGTTGTTTGTGATTTTTCTGATGTTTTCGAGCCTATTTCTTGTTTGTCGCCGCAGAGGGCAATTGAGTTCCGTATTGATCTTATATCTAGTGCACATCCTGTCAGTCGTCCTCCCACGAGGATGTCTGCTAAGGAAAATGAGGAACTCAAGCAACAATTATCTGAGTTGGAAGCCAAGCATTTTATTCGCTCTAGATCGTCTCCTTGGGGCGCCGCCGTTGTCTTCGTTAAGAAGCCAGATGGTACTATTAGGCTTTGCATTGATTATCGCAAGCTTAATGAGCTTACTATCAAAAATAGGTATCCATTACCTAGAATCGATGACATGTTCGATCAATTAAGTGGCGCTAAGCTGTTTTCCCAACTCGATTTTGCTACCGGTTTTCATCAGTTACGAGTGGCGGAAGATAGCATTCCTCTCACTGCATTCCATACTCATTATGGTTCTTACGAATGGCTTGTTAGGCCGTTCGGTTTGACGAACGCTCCGGCGTATTTTGTGGATCTTATGAATCGGATATTCCGGGAATATCTCGATAAGTTCGTCTTGGTTTTCATTGATGATATTCTTATTTATTCCAAATCTGAAGCCGATCATATTCAGCATTTGGAGATTGTTATGAGCACTCTTCGTCAGCATCTGCTTTATGCCAAATTCTCCAAGTGTCACTTCTGGGAGAATAAGGTGATGTTTTTCGGTCATATTGTTTCTTCCGATGGTATTTCTGTCGATCCTTCCATGATCGAATCTATTTAGAATTGGAAGAGACCTGGGACCGTTACTGAGATTCATAGTTTTCTTGGATTGGCGAGTTTTTATCGCCGGTTTATTAAGGACTTTTCTCGTATTGCTTTACCACTTACCACTCTTATGAGAAAAGTTGTTCCTTTTATTTGGTCGGATAAGTGTGAGAATTCTTTCTTGAAGTTAAAAGATCTCCTTACTCATGCTCCTACCTTAGTGGTTCCCAAGGAGAATCATGATCTTGTTGTTTATACCGATGCCAGTGGTTATGGGATCGGTGTTGTTCTCATGAAAAAGGATAGAGTAGTTGCCTATGCTTCTAGAGGACTAAAGCCTAACGAGATTCGTTATGCTACCCATGATTTGGAGTTGGCCGCCATAGTCTTTGCTCTAAGGATTTGGCGACATTATTTATTGGGAGAGCATTTCATTCTATTTACTTATCACAAATCTCTGAAGTATTTATTTACTCAGAAAGAGCTTAATATGAGGCAACAACGTTGGCTCGAATTTCTTACTTCATATGATTTCGATATTCAGTATACCCCTGGTAAGGGTAATAGAGTTGTTGATGCACTTAGTCGCAAGCAGCAAGTTGTTGTTTCCATGATGCTAGCAGAGTGGAATATATTGGAAGCTTTATCTCTTTGTGATATTAGAGATCGTTCTTCAGTTTCTGATTCTCCCTTGCTTTTATTTAGCATGGAAGCTCGTCGTAGTTTATTTGATCGTGTTGCCGATGCCTAGAAACAACATCCACATATTGCTTATCTTATTCAGAGTTGTAAATCGGATTCCCGAAGTGATGATCTAAAGGATTTCGATATTGATATTCATGGTTGTATTCAGAGGAAGGGTAGATTGATCGTGCCTGATGTTCCTAATCTTAGAAACGACATTCTTGAGAACTGTTATCGTTCTAAGTACACTATCCATCCGGGTAGTAGTAAGATGTATAAAGATATGAAACACTTATACTATTGGGAGGGTATGAAGCGTGATATTGCAAGTTATGTAAGTCATTGCGTGACTTGTCAACTTGTTAAAGCAGAACACCAGCGTCCCAGTTTTCTTTCGCGGCCTCTTGAGATTCCATTTTGGAAATGGGATCAGATTTCCATGGACTTCATTAATGGTCTACCTCGTTCGAGGTCGGGCCATACTAGTATTTGGGTGATTGTTGACAGATTGACCAAATCAGCCCATTTTATTCCTATCAAGTCCAATCGGACTGCTCCTTTGTTGGCTAAGTTGTTTATTAAAGAAGTCGTTCGACTTCATGGAGTTCCTAGTTCTATTGTTAGTGACAGAGATCCACTTTTCACTAGTGGATTCTTGCAGAGCCTTCAGAAAGCTTTGGGCACTAAGCTTAATCTCGATACAGCTTATCATCCACAGTCTGACGGTCAAACTGAAAGGGTGAATCAAGTTTTAGAGGATCTCCTTTGAGCTCGCATTCTCGATTTTGGTGGTAGTTGGAAAGACCACTTGTCTCTATTTGAATTTTCTTATAACAACAGTTTTCAATCCAGTATCGGTATGGCTCGTTTCGAAGCTCTTTACGGAAGACCGTATCGATAACCATATTGTTGGTTGGAATCGGGGGAAAAGTTAGTTCTCGGCCCCGATTATATTCGTGATTCTTTTAAGAGGATTAATATTATCAGACAGAGAATGAAGGATGCTCAGAATAGGCAGAAATCTTATGCCGACCATCGTACGAAGCCTTTGGAATTTTCTGTTGGCGATCTTTTATTCATTCGTGTTTCCCCGACGAAGGGTGTGGTGCGTTTTAGTAGCTCCAGGAAGTTAGCCCCTCGTTATATTGGACCGTTTCCTATTACGGAACGCATTGGCCCTGTTGCTTATCGTGTGTCGCTACCTATTCAGTTTTCGAGAATTCATGACGTATTTCATGCATCCCAGCTTCGTCGATGCCTTCGAGATTCAGATTCTGTTATTGATCCTCATGTGTTGCAAGATCTTGAGATCTCACCCGACTTGTCTATTGTGCAAAACCCTATTCGTGTGTTAGCTTCGGAGGTTAAACGCCTTCGGAACAAAGAAGTTCCGCTCGCGAAGATTCAATGGTCCGCAAACCCCAAAGATTGCACGTGGGAAACCAGAGAATTCATCGAGCGTTCTTATCCGGGTTTTCTCTCCTCTTCGGGTGGGGGTGAGCATTCTTATCCATCTTTTCTATTTTATTCTCTGTTATGATGAATTATTTACGTTATAGACTACTTCTAGTATGAAAATTGCGGGGATGCAATTTTTATAAGGGGTGAGTCTGTAACAACCGTGACTTTACAGCCGTCGTAATAAATAATTTAAAAATTTGTAACGACCGTGATTTTTGAATTACTGTCGGAGTGAATATTTTAAATAGAAATTTTTAAATTAAAATTTGAGAAAAATATATATTGATGCAATTCATATTGCAAGGTCAGTGCAAAGTCTGTCGAATTGCGTTACATTTTTATTTACCTTCACGTGCATAAGAAAAACAGAGTCAGTTAGAAATGCAATGGTTGAACATTCTTTCTTTGCAGTCACTACATTTTTCAAAAAGCAATGTAGTAAACCAAAGTTTTAAACAGAAAGTGAACCAAGTGTGAAAACACATTTTGCATTGCAATCACTTTGGTTCACAACTACACACATCATTTTCTGCATGTCCTTTTTCTTTCTTTGCTTCCCTTAGGCACATTGCATTTAATGCAAAGTGTACAAAGTATTAGCTAGCACCTTAATTTTCAGGATTTATACCCATTTTGAAGAAAAAGAGGACACTACCCTGTAAAGTGATATCATTTTTCGTTTTGTTTGCAAATTCTTTTCTGAAGTTCAGTGGAAAGGATCACATTAATGGCAGCTCCAACTTGAATCTGAGTTGCTAGCAAACTTTGAAGCCAATTTGGTGAGTGCAGACAACTCACATATCTAATTTATCCTTCGTGTTAAATTAAGTGTGTGCGCTGGTTATATATATTTCCACAGCATTTTTTTTGATACATTTAGAGGATACGTACACATCAGTTTGTCCTAAATATTATATGTATGTGCGAACTGTGAGAGAAGTGGCGTATCCAACATTTTATTTTTAGCCGTGTGTGTGTGAAATTAAAGCATTCAAGCATCTTCGAAATACATGGTATGCGTGCAACGTGGGTTCAACGCAAAAGCTTCTGATAAATTGTTATTTCTTTTTTTTCGTGTAAGATGAAACAAGAATGTATGGTCAGTTTGCACCAAATGTTTGCTTTCATGCAAGTGAAGCCCAAGCAAAACCCCCCTTATTTCAAATGTATGTAACATTATAAGCTTTATAGAACCTATGTGTGTATAGAAGTTGTTGTATGTGGTGAAGTTGCTGTACGTTATACATATTAAAGTTATGCATGTTAATCCATTGTATGTGTAGAGGTGGCTGTATGCAAAACGCATGGTTACACGTGAATATAAACGGTTCAGTCAAATATTTTTCACCTATGTATATTTCTGGCACATGCAAACTTTGCATGAATTCGTCACTGTTAAAATGCGTGCGTACCATTATAGTTTGAATATGAGTTTTAAGTTATTATGCTCAAAAATGGCGATGGATAGTTTTGCCTCTGTACGTGTTTTTTTACACGTAGATGAGTCATTTTTCTTTTGTATGCACGTTTTTATATAAGTTATTGGCCATATTGATCTACGCAATAGTTTTTCTAGCATACACGTGTAGTGTTTAAGTCCTTTCTCTGTTGCTTTTCACTTTGGGTAGGCATGCATTTAGAGATTTTGAAAGATGTTAAATATACGGCCAGTTTACTTTAATTTTTGTTCAAAAGTTTATAATTTGCATTGAACCGGCGTTACGTTTTAAAACATATTTTATTTCGATGATTTTTATAACGGGATTTTTATGTTGGCATTATACGTTTGAAGCGTGTTGTTTGGGCGACATTTTTGACGAATAAATTTACTGTTGTTTTGACTTCAGTGACCGTCAATTTTAAAGTGAATTTTCAAGCGGTCATCCCGCAACGCCGATTTGGTATCCGTTTTTACGGTGTTTTGTGAAGCGCAATTTCCTCGTCGAAATTGCTACAGATGTTACTGTTTTAATCACGTGTTTTAAAAATCGTTTTAAAATAAGATTGTTTTCAAAAAAATTACAGTTTGCGCTTTCAAAGAATGAGGAAGCGATTTAAACGATTCGAAAAAACTGAGGACTATGAACCCTTACTTTTACTAATTCGGTTCATTCCGGACTTGTCCGTTGGAGAACATAAATTTTATTTATACAAAATTCAAAATTTTGCACTTTCAAGGAAACGAGGAAGAGATTTAAACGATTTAGCAAAAGTGCGGAGTATGGAACCATGCTTTTACTAATTTGGTTGATTCCGGACTCGTTAATTGAAACATTTGCCGTTGTTTGATGATTCTGATAATTTTGTTGGGCTTTCGAGCCACTCTGCTGGACCTTTGGGTCATCTGATGGACCTTCGGTTCAATTACTGATACTAGACCTTCGGGTCACTTTGCGGACCTTTGGGTCATTTGATGGGCACCAAAAATTTATAGTACTTGGTAGGCTTCGACCATTGAGATGCACGTGCGGCGTAGCTAAAACTCGCCATCTGCTGGGATCGATCCACTTTGTGCTGGTTTTTTTTTCTAGCTATCTTATTTTGATTTCTAGATTTTGCGACTACTAATTTTCTAGTTATCTATTTTGTTTTCTAGATTTTGTGAATTGCTGTTTCGAATTACATTTTGAATTTGGAAGTTGAGTTTGTGTATAATCTCATCTGAGATTATAAATTTGTGTATTGTTGTTTTAAATTCAATTGTGAATTTGAAAATTGATTTTGATGGAGTTTAAGTTGAGATTTCTTCATTTAAACTATGCTTATTATTTATGATGATTAGACTCACTCGAGACTATAATTATTTGTTTAAATGTTGTTTATCATACACTTATTTCTGAGTTTAAATTAGACTGATCCGTTTATTATTTTCTTTTAAATAATACTCGGGTCAGACCGAGTTATTTCAGGATAGTCGTTATCTCTAATTCTGTCGTAGCTTCAGCTTTTGGGATTTCACATCATCTTTTATCTAGCCTTCGAGGAGTTCTTTTGGGTTATCGATTCTCGTCTTATGTATGTTGATGTATATGTATATGTACATTTGGCTCATGTGAACTAGCGATTGTTGTAGCATGTATTCCAGACTTGTCTTCCGCTATATATCTGATATTTCTGTTCTGATGTGATTATACTATCAGTGTTGTTGTTATTATGAGTTGTTCTGGATTTCTTTAGCCACTGTAGTTTTGTTTTAGCTTTGGATTGAAATTATATCTTTGGGAGTAAATTTCACAACTCCTATCGATGTAATTAATACTCATCTAAGGCATAACTTACGGATGGTCGCTTCTAACAAGCCTTATTCTTTGCAATAGCAGACGTTTTTCCTTATTATACCCTTTGTTATTGTGAGCATAGAGGTGGGGCGTCACAAAGATAGTCGATGTTATTGCGCAACTAGCTTCTTCACGTTCCACGGCAGAAGATGTGGGAATACATGCCGATCATTCAAATGGATATCCAAAGAACTTGAAAGAATATTTAGTAATGATTATTGCACGCTTAGAGTGCATGACAATGGAAAGACGTGAGAGAAGGCCAATAGAGACACTAGTTATTCTTAACGTTTATGACTTAACCTCAACTAATCGTTTATGTTACTGGGCAGGCCTTGGTGCATTTCATTCTGGAGTGGAAGGTAATTTTGCACATTTTTGTTTATTTTTATTTTCATTCATTGTTGCACCTAACTAAGCCTAGTTCACATTTCCATTATATAGGAACTAGTTGATGTAGTTATGGGGCTTCTTATTTTATTATCTATAGAATTATTAGTTTCGCATACGTAATTTTTTATATATGAAATGTGACTAGAATATTATTATTGACATGTTAAAAATATTCATTTATTTAGCATAGAATTTACTAGATATTTACATTAATAAAACTGCTACATTTTATTAATGTGAACTTAAGATGATTTATCAACCAAGTAAAGAGATGATATTTAATCATGGTTGATATGAACTTTTTATTGTTACCTAATAAAATATTGTAAAAAATTGTTATTATTTTAAGTTGTATTCTTAATGTTTGTATCTAAGTTCTTGTAGAAACTTGTTTTAAAGTGTAAATTCTTTCTATGATCATTCAAAATTAATATTGTTATAGATCCAACATACAACATAAGTTTCCTACAAAATTGTTATTAACATTGGTTTATGTGTATTATTACAATAGTTGTTCACATAGTCTTTAGTAGTACATTCAACTAGTCAGTTGGATCATATCATGATTACATCGAATACCAATGCTTACATAAAAATAAAAACTTAAGGGAAGAAGTACTTTCCTTTAAAATGCTTTGGTTTTCCTATTTGAAAAAAAAAACATCAAGGAAATTTCCTTTATTTGAGTGACATTCGATACATTAGTGTCTTATAGAGGATTTCCTACATTTTCTCATAGTTCATGGAGTAGAGTATTCGTTTGGGGCTACTGAATTACCATCATATGGTGTATTTGAAGTAGAACCCAAAAAATGTCCGAACTACAAATTCAGGAAATCAATTGTGGTTGGAACAACTTCCTATAATCCACTCCAGTTACGCTTATTCATGGATGTTATTTCTCGCAACTATAGTGGTGATTCCTACAATCTATTTACAAAGAACTGTAACCATTTTAGCAAGGATATTTGCTTCAATTAACTGGGAAATCAATTCCAAAATGGATCAATCGACTTGCTAAACTTGGTTCACGTTGTTGTTGCGTTTAAACGGCAGACAGCCAGATAAGATGTAGGTTTGCTATTTTATGTAAATATATATTTTTAGCCATGGAATGTTTGATATTTGTGTGTACATTCATTTATGTAAATTTATTGTGGAACATTGATGTTATAGCTCTTTTTATTTGAGTTATCTTATTTGAGATGTGCATGGTGCTTTGGAGTTACGATACTTAATTTGTGTTGTTTATTAATATATCGAATCTATTGTATGTTTTAGAAGAATATTTTTCATTTTCCAATTGAATTCTATAATCCTTCTTCCCAAATCCTACGAAAGCTCCACAGTGTTAGTGAATTGTCAAAACTTTTTGTAATAGTTGTTGAGTATTTCAGATGTATAGAACCTTTAAAATATATGAGAATGAACTAAGTCTTTAGGAAGATTATCTATACTAGCCTAGTGCCACTATCTCATATTTGGATGACCTAAGAATTTCCTACAAATCTTAAATTTGTATTCGAAACAACACGAATCATGTACGTCCAAAGAAAGCCAAAACAAGTTCAACTTTACACCATTTGAGAAATCATAACTCTATTAAAAAACATAACCAAATCCATAACATTTGTTAATAGGAGGACCAATACGTATTGATCAAAAGGGATAAAGTCTTTGTGTCAAGCAAAAATCATACCAACCGCTTGTCCAATACTATAGATGTCTACAGTAAACCTATATAGAACGGCTTCAGGATCCACCACCGAATCGACCCAAACCTTTCAAGCATCAGCTCCTAATGGTACATGGTGTACTATAATAGTTACTTAACAATATAAATATATTTTATTAACAATATAAATATAATTGGTTATATTTTCAAATTCATACACAAATGTAAAAAAGAAAAAAGGAAAAGGGAAAAAAAGGGTGATAGAATCATACGTTATGCGTTTTGCTTTAGTAAAGATATGCCATTAGGTTTTATTAAGTTGACATAAGTAGTTTTGGGTAATTATTCCACATATATTGAAAGACTCCCATTTAATTCTCTTTAAACCATAATAATTAAATAGATGTAGCAAGTTCTCTGACAACCCTGCAAAGTGATAAAATTATGCTTTAAGATTGACATAAACTATAACTGGTAGCCTAGCAATCAGTTTTCAAACATAGAGTCAATGCCTCTATCAAGCAATCTATCGTGAATAGAGGCCAAATCAAAGATAACATATTATTTAACGATTGATTTACATTTACAATAAACATGTTATTTAACGAGTGATGTACATTTGAACAAAATGGAAGATTGTTCTTGGTTTCCAAACTATTGATGTGTGAATTACATATCTAAACATTGTGCAGTATAGTTAGCAGAAGCATGAACTTCTGAAATAAATAAGAATAAAAAGGTCATCCAATTGTTGTCTGATTTAATTTTCCAACTTGTTGAAATGTAGATTCAGATTTCATATAACTTTCAAGCATCGTGTAAATGAATTATTTTGATTGTGACTAAAATAGATGAAGGTATTTGGTGTTATATGGGATTAAAATAGCATAATTTTAGAATATTGATAACAATGTTCTAAGCGATAATGGCGATGAAAACAGGCACCATTTATTTTCTTTACATGTGACTATTCGGTTCAAGTGCGATAGCTGTGAAAATTATTAACTTCGCCATCCCCAAGTCATCTTTGATAGAAAAGAATCTACATCTAACTTATTGTTGTGTTATGTATGTTTAATAGAAACCACCAATAAATTATGTGTCATTTTATAAGATACCAAGCATATTATCTAGCTTAAGCTGTCTCATATGCCTACATTATAAAACAAACTATATAAACTGTATCCAGTAAAATGAGGGGATTCCAAAAATTAGTGTATTCTAAATTCAAAGTTAAATAAACCTTGCATTTAAGAAAGGGTCCGTCATTGCACTACACTATGTACAGTCATAGTTCAAAGGCGTCCAATATATGGACAGTGAATATTACATGTAATTTTATTAACCACTTCAAGTTATAAAATCAACCATATAACTCTAATGAAACCGTTTTAATTCGCTACATTGCAAGACGACCAAACCCATTTATTTATAGCCCAACAATGTTATGTGTAATAGCTGACCTGTCATCAAGCTTAATTGCTTAACCCATAAAATTCCAAAATTACAATATCTACGGAAGAAAAATATGTACAAATCACACGGTATTGAGGTTCCCATTGAAAATAGCAAAGCTTTATGATTAAAACATAAAAGATTCACTTAAAATCGGCCAACAAAAGAGACATTGATGGAGGTAATGAAATCTGTAAATAAGAATATTGATCAGTGTGAATCAGAATGTTAGTTAGTAGATAATTCAAAAGTTAGGAAAATACTTACTTTATAGGCTATAGAAAATAGTCCCAAATATTATGGCCTAAAATGATTCTAATTAGGAAACAATAATGCTAATTAAGTAAAAGATTTTTATGCATTATTGTAAATTGTTAAATTTTTAATAATTGTTAACCAAGAGCGAAAATTCATTACCTAGGTCACGGGACAAACTAATACTATTTTAAACAAGTCTTTTATCTTGTATGCTTTAGCCAACGTAACCGAAATTAGTTGCAAAACTATAGAAGGAAAATAATTTGTTTTAATTTGAGGCACTAATGCTAAAATGTTGTATGCTATTTTGTACTCCTTTACACATTAGAAGCTAGAAACAACTACTAATATGCTCACAACAATGAAACGAGAACTCAAATATGATATATTATATTACTAAACTTTCTCATGAATAAAGTCTGTATGGTTTTAATTGTATGTTATTTTAAAATAATGCAGTTGCTAATACTTAAAATAGCATGGTCACCTAATAAATGCACATGATGGATAAACACATAAAGGAAATGTACATGGTCACCTAATAGCTGCTTCTGAGCCAACGGCATTAACATCTTTGCTTGATCGAAGGACGAAATGAGGTGATCGACGTGGAGAATCGGTTTGCGAGGACATGGAAGTGCCTTTGCCTATGCTTTCTAGGCAGAGATCGACTTCGCTTCAAGCTTTCTAATTTGGCGTAATAATGGGTCGTAGTGGGTAAAGGCATGTTGGCTCAGTCGTATGTGAGGTAGTTGATGGCGATGGTGGCAAGCCAGTTAGAGAACAAATGATAACGAATAAAAAGCAAGAAGGATTGAAGAAAATGGTAGTGATCGATGAGAATGAGAGAGCCAAGGATTTGAGAAAGGGGAACGAAAAGTAAGTCGGAGCCAAACTTAGTTTTGGAATTTGGGCCCAATATTTGGATGCATGAACAAAAATTCCACTGATTACAAAAGTGAACATCCACATGCATATGAAAATAATAATACTAACATAATATTTGTGCTATTGGAATTTATAATTTTTTTAACTTTTTTGAATTTTATAAAATTTTGAATATTTTCATATTGTATTTAAATTTTATGGACTTTGAACTTAATAAATACTTTTTTCTTTATTTTAAATAAATTCAAAATTTTAAATATTTTAATTAAATTTTATGAAAATTTCAAAAACGGTATTTTTAAATTTTACGAAAGTTTTCTAAGTTTTATGAATATTTTAAAATTTATTTTAGAAAAAATTTCAAAATATTACTTATTAAATATTAAATATTATTCTTAATTATTAGACAAGAATAGTAATTATTAATTATTACTTATTAATTATTACTTCTTAATTATAACTAAATATTAATAATGTTAATTATTATCTTTATTTTATTAAACAACAATTACGATTATTAATTACCAACTTTAGTACATTCAATAGTAATTAATAATTACTACTAGCAATTATTATATAAAACCCATCATTAGAATTGAATATAAATTATTAAATGTTAGTTAATATGTATATATTACTAATTAATAATAATTATTATTAATTTTAATATATTTAATTTTAATTAGTAAAAGTTATTTATTAATTATCTATTATTTAATAGGGAAAATATTTTATACAAAAAAATTATTTATTTTAATTTTTATAAGTAAAATAGGAAAAATTATCATACATGCAACAATGGTTGGCTCGCTCAAATGCTATGCTCGCTTGCTGAAGATAGAACCATAAGTGATAATTTATATTTAAATATTATACGAATTTCTAAATTCATTAAGAAAGTATATTTCACATAGGTGGATTGGTGAATATTAATAGTAATTATTTCATATTTCAAAATAATCTATAATTACTATTATCTAATTAAATTTTTTAATCATTATTATTATTTGACATTAAATTTTAGCTTTTAATTATTACTGTTTAACTTTTATTTAACTAATTATTATAATTTTTATATTACTAATTATTAATTACTATTATTTAATAGTAATTATTAATTATAATTAAATATTTATTATTTATTATTTGTTGACTGATTGTTGATTGCTAATTAATTTATTATTGATTAATTATTAAATATTAATTAATAATTAATTATTAATATGGTTATTTCGTATTTCAAGTTAATGATTAATTATTAGTATTTAATAGAATTTTTTAATTATTATACATTAATAATTAATTATTATTATTTAGCATGCTCCATTAATTTCAACAAGGTGCATCTCTAGGATCGAACCCGTGACCTGTAATCTCATTGTATGAAATACCAACCAATGAAACCAAACATGTTTGCCATTGATATCTAATTTTTATTATTATTTAAGTATCATTTATTTAATTATTATTTGTTATTAAATTTTTATTAATTGTTAATTATTTTAATTTAATTGTAATTATTAACTATTACATATTAATTATTTATTAGAATAGGCGACCAAAAGCAGCTAATAGGTATCTATTATAACTAGCATAATAAAAGAGTTGATGAAAATTAACATCTATTACAATTGGCAAAATAAAAATAGTTGTAATATCCATATGCAACAACTAAAAAAAAGTTGTTGAAAGTAAGTTTATTACAACTTTCTGAAACAAAACGTTGTAAAAACCTTAATTACAGCTAGTAGATTATGACCATTGCAAAAAATATAGCTATATTAGGGCAGTTTTGTCGTAGTGATAATTTCTAAACTCCAATCTTTCTTTCACTTTTAACACGCACTCAATTATTCAAGATAAATTAAACCAAACAAATATGTGAAATTTTTGGCATTTATCATTTGCTGAAATTATTTAATAAAATGAAATATAAAAAAAGAAGAGGGGGAGAGGAAAAAAAATTAACAATCATTAAAAGTCAGTACTTTTACTAATGGCTTAATTAATATACAAAAATACATGATTTATATTTATATCTTAGTTACTTAAAGCCTAAGTAATAATATAATAGGAAATATTCTAACCAGAAAAAGTGAAAATAATATAGGTAAATACCAAATAGTGAGATCTTCTATAATATGCCTTAACATCATCATTACTATATATGTATGTATGTATGTATGTATGTATGTATGTATGTGTGTGTATGTGTGTGTGTATATATATATATCTGGTAAAAACAGGCAATAAATTAGATGAAGAAACAAAGCTTACTTACAAACTGGTCAAACAATGAATAAAAAGGACTGAAAACGATATACGAATAGTTCCATATAACTATATGTAACAACTCGATATTTTCAGCCATTCGTATCCACACATGCCGGACTTGAATTGCTCAAAATACCGCATTGTAAATAAATTTGGAGCAAATGAAAGCAATCTAACAATCAAAGACACAGAAATATCAGAATAACTCGCAGCGGAAATTAAAATACCATAGTAGTTCATGAAGCTATTATAACAAACTCTCAAAACATAATACATAATATCAGTCTGAAACATATAAAATAGAAATCCCAAATGGATAGAAGCTTATAAATACCAGAACTGAAATAGAACAACTGAAACTGAAAGGGAACAGATAATTAGACAAGCAAAATCTCCAGCAATTGCTAGCACCAAAAAAGAAATCCAAAGCTAAGCTGTAAATACTCAGGCTGACCCGAGCGTAAAGTAAAACACAAAACACTCGAGTCAGGACATATATACTTATATAATGTAAACCAACTCAAGTGAACTATAATAAAGATACGAGTAACTTAAAGGATGCCTGGGACCGCCCATCCTCTAAGGATCCGTTAAACTATAAATAAAATACATCTCATGGTTAAAACTCAAAAAATGTTATTTTATACTTCCAAATCAAATATCAATTTCAAAATTCAATATCATTTCAAATTCATTTCAAATATCAAAATATCATATCTTTCCAAAACCACATTCATTTTATTTAATTTAAATATCCTCCCAAGTAACATTTCAAAATGGTTTATATTTCAAATCAAATTACTTCATTTGAACCATTAAAATTTAAAGTCATTGTATTTAAAATCAAATATTAATTTCCCAAATTTTAGCCCTTTCAAAGTTCATTTATTCACTTAAATTTATTAAAACAGTGAAAATTCAACTTTCACAGCACTTAGAAAATGCTACGGAAATTATGTTTAAAAACAATTCAATTAGCAAACGACAGCATGTAAAATGCTGTAATAGGTTTAGATTTCAATTAAAAATTTAGTTAAGTCCAGCAACTACAGCACTTACAAAGTGCTGTAATAGCCCTTAGTTCATTTTAGCCATTTAGTTCATTTCTATCAACTACAGCATTTACAAATGCTGCAATATCCTTTACATTAGAAATAATAGCATTTCATAAATGATGTTAATTAAATTTCAAATATTCACAATACTTTCATAAACAATTAAATTTTTATTTAAATCATTTTAAACTTATGAAATCGTTCATTTTCACTTTTAAAACAATCATTTAATAATCCTTATATTCATGATTTTACAAAGTTAAATATTCATTCAAAAATCAAAATTTAATAATAATTCACATATTGAATTCGAGCATTAAATTTCAATTCATTAAATTAAATTTTTAACTTAACGTTTAAGTTTGAATTTACAAATATCTTATTTTTCATCTTATTTACTTAACTTAAAATTCACTTGTAAAAAAAATTAACAAATTTCCAATTTAAGTTATGTTTCAAAATTCAACTTAAATATTCATTTATTTCACATCCTAATTTATTCAAAAATCATTAATATATTATAAAATCATTTGAAATTCATTTTAATTCAAAATATCATAAATTTACCATGTTTCAGATTTAATTTAAATTCCATTTACCACCAAATTATAATTTCTAAAATAACTTACATTTCATATTTTCCAACTTTACCATTAATTTATTTCACCTACAAATTTTCAAAAATTCAGTAATACTTTAAAAAAAATCATTTTTTATTAATTTTAAATCAAAATATTACAATATTTACATTTCTAAAATATTTTAATTTTTTTAGAAAAACATAATTTAACCACGGGTCTGTATATCATATTCTAGCCTACGTAAAGTGAATACAAATAATATTTCATTTCAATCCGTAATTTACAATGAAAACCCGGGTTTTATCATTTCGAACCCGCAGTCCCAAGTAAACTGAAATAATTGAAAATCATTCAGGCCAATCATTTCATCCCATAACGATTTTCCCCTATTCTAAAGTCCGTTCAGGTATGTATTATTTCAACCCATAGTGATTGTAATCTAAAGGGAACTTGCAGTGTGATAAACTGATATAAATAACATAATAGCATTATATAACAGTAACAGATGATATAAAAGGTAAATAAGCATGGGTGAACATCATATGATCATCACATAGCAGGTGTAACATGGTGATGCATTTTACAGATTCAAATGTGATAGGTTTACTAGTCATATAAGTATAAAACTGTCTGGTGAGAATAACTCACTGGTATAAGCTGAAGATAACAACCAAAGTACACAAATTGAGATCCACAAAGGCACGATTGCAAGACAATGATTCGAGTGTGCGAGAGCCAAAGTTAATAGCCTTGTTTCATAACAAACAAAACAAAGTACAACACGTAAATTTCAAACCAAACTATCATAAAAAAAGCTAGAAATATAAGTACAATACATAGCTAAACTTTTGCACTTGCGTTCAACCACTTGTGCTTCAACTATAGACTGGAAAGGCACTATAATAGGATGGTTTTGGATCAGGTTAAGGTCAGGTTGAGGTCATGTAGGGGTCGGCCAAAGCAATACAAAGGAGATGAAGGCACATGTGTGCTTGAATTCACAAAACAAGGCAACAACAAGCAACAACATGGATTACAAGGCCTAAATGGCTTCGGCCAAGCATGGATTGGGCATGGCCTGATCTTGGAGGGTCAACTACAGATGTGGCAAGGTCTGAAGCTCAGGTTTATGGTGGTGGTGGTGGTGTTTGGTTCGCCAAGCATGATGGTGGAGTGGTGGCAACAAGTAGTGATCGGCTATGGTTGTATATGTGAAGTTTTTTGTGCATTTTTAGGTGAATCTTCAACATAGGATGGCTCGGCTCAGGAATGGTGGCTGGAATAGGTGGTTGTGGAGGTGGCCAAGGTGATGGAGGTGGCAGGCCAAACAAAAAGAAGATGGAGCAAGTGCAAAAATACAACAAAACAATAAAAAGCGAAAAGAAAGAAGAAGTTTTTACCAAAATTCTTGTACAGGTTATAGCCGAATATTTTTTAGGTTGAGAAGGTTTTATTTCACGTGAAAAACAAAGAGAAAGTCGGCTGAAGCAAGGAGTAAAGGCAGCAAATGAAGTGTTGTTGGTTGATAATGAAAAGGTGGAGTGAATATGATAGGGCTAGGAATAAAAGGGGTCACAAACTTTTCATATTACCCTGTTTCTTTTGAAATTTTAAATACCAGAAAAATACTTATAAATAAAGATAAAAACATGAAATATAGTAAATAAACAAAAATAAATAAATAAATATTAATTAAATATAATTAAATGGGAAAAATAGCAAAAATTGGAAACTAAACTTAAAAATTTGAAAATAAATGCAATAAATTTTGGAAAATTTTATGTACCTAAAAATACTTATAAATAAAGAAAAAAACACAAAAAATAAAATGCATGCATAAAAATAAATAAATCAATTTTAATTAAATATAATTAAATGAAGAAAATAGCAAAAAATGGAAACTAGGCTTTAAAATTGAAAATAAATGCACTAAGCTTTGAAAAAATTATAACATTACTTTAAAATATTTTAAAATAAAAATATACACCTAACATGTCATATAACACATATTAGAACATGATTTAACAAATAAAAATATTATTTATATAAATTAAAATAGACAATTTTACTAAATAAATCAATTTACAAATAATATTATAAAAAGCATAACTTTCACAATATAAATCGGATTTCAACGAAAAAAAGGCAGTAATCTTGAAATTAAATTTATTTTTATAATAAATGATAAAATTCAAGAATTAAAATATTTAAATTCTAAATTTAAAAGTCAAAGTTTGACCAGATTGACCAAAAATCCGCTTTTTCTGGAAATATCCTATTTATTCAAGTTTGAAATTATAATTCACACAAAATCAAAATTTATAATTAAAATAACAAAATTTATCCATATAATAAAGTTTTTAAATCAACCATTCAATTTAAAATAATTAAAATAAACAAATAGAAATAATCACAAAATATTGGGTTGTTACACTCTTCCCCACTCAAATATTTTCGTCCTCGAAAAGAACGAATAAGGAAAATAAGGAAAAGCAAGACAGACAAATAAATAGTACCTTGGAAAACAATTCCAGATTCGAAGCACGAATGCTCTCCTCCGTCTCCCAGTACATTCTCGATTATCAATACTTACATAGTACTTTGACAGGACTAGTAGATTCCCTTCTTAGTTGCTTCGTACCTCTACTGACAATACAAAGTGGCTTACTCTCAATGGTCAGATTAAGCTAAGTATCCAAACTATCAAGAGCAGTTGGCTAAACAAAAAGAGATAGGTCAAGAAGATACTAGAGGAGTTGTGAGACGTGGAATATATCATGCACTCTAGAAAGTTTCTCGGGCAAATCTAATCGATAAGCCAAAGAACCAACTCTTTCCACAATGCGGAAAGGACCCTCGAAGAGGACAAAGGTAGGAATAGCTAGAAGGAAAAATAGGTTGGAACACAAGGATGGGCCATTATTTTAAAACCATATAAATTTCAATTTAAAATTTTATATTTACAACATTTTAAACAATATATAAATGATCAATAGTCATTTGATTCAAATATGATAGTTCGAAGTAAACAAATATTTAAAGCATTTTAAATTATTTATAAAAGTTAAATAAATGATCAAAATATCCTTTATATAATACTTTATCAACATACTTATATAACTCGATGTCTTAACAAGTTTACCTTCGTTCCTGTAGACTCTGGCCATGCGTTGATCAGGCGCAAAGCTAGAATTCTCCAAGTACTTAGTAGACTTGTTTCAGCACGCAGTGAAAATACTTGAAAAACCTTTTAAAAATAGATATGGAAAGTACAACCCAAACAAATCAACCAAATCAAAACATTTTTCTAACCATGGATCGCAGATGCACAATGGTTACGCCTGGATCCCCTAGGAAACAATCCGTATTAGTAAGCTTTCTCAGCCCTGCGAGTTACGCCATGATGACTAGTAGAATCCAGGATACACAATGGTTACGCCTGGATCCCCTAGGAAACAATACGTACCCCTAGGCCGTCTCCGCCAGGCAGTTTTGCTACTAATGCGACCTACATAGATTGCAAGATACACAATCGTTACACCTGGATCCCCCAGGAAACAATCCGTACCCCTAGGCCATCTCAGCCAGGCAGTCGTGCTATGTATTCGCGCCCGTAGGACCATGGAGATTGCCATGGAATTCGATGGACACTCGAGTATCATATACGGATAAACCCAAATCAGATAGAATAATATCGATAGTAGTGTGGCCACAAAGCAGATATCAAGCAGAAGGCACTTTCCATATCTTTACTTCGAAAATATGTATCATATTGTACCTTTCAAAATCACTTTCAAATATCATACTTATATAAAGTACGTTATATATAAGATTTCATTTCAAATCGAATACTTTTCAAAATCCATAGTAAATCAAATCACACTTATATAGACTTCAATTATATAAGATTTCTCTTTACAAATTGAGTACCCTTTCAAATAAATAGTTTCAAATAACCTAGATGCTTATACAAACCAATTTCATACTTATACAAATCCATTTCATACTTATACAAATCCATTTATATAAGTTCGATAACTCTGAAATCAAAGTATTTAAATAAACAAGGTTCTCAATTTCAAACCATTTCCATATCAATTCAGTTTCAAAATCATATATGATTTCGCCAGATCATTTCTTCCTAATTTCATATATTCAGTTTCAGAGTTTCTTAAAACAATAGATTTAGAAAATAATCCTAATTTCCAAATCAACAAAATTTAGGTCAAACAAATTCATTTCCATTTCAAACCTATATTCACTTTCAACAGTTGTAACGATCCCGGATTTTAATTTATTTTAAATAGATAATTAAATTAAAATTTTTATTTAAAAAACTGTGAAATTAAATGATAATCGATTTGAATTTTTCATGATTCAAATAAAATATGTATTTATTAATATAAAGATGGTTTCTTTTATGAATTGTTTTAATTTAATAATGAGTTGTATTTAAACAATATTAATAAGTATAAAATCTTTACAAATGGATTTTTTATAAATAGAAATGGTTATTTCAGATTTATTTATATAAAATGCATTAACAAATAAAGATAAAAATAAGTATTGATAAATTTCTCAAATAAATTTATGGTTATGCAAAAATATAAAATGTAATAAGACAAAAGAAAAAAATAGTATATACATAAGTTGTACATACAAAATAAAGAAATGGTATATGTAAACATGAATGGGAACCAAAGCATTTAATTCCCTCACCCTAGTACAAGCCAAAGATCACCTCAGCCTCCTTAGCCTGCAAGAAGAAAAGAAAGAAGAAAAAAAATAATCTTTACCGTAATAAACAAAATAAAGTACATAATATAATATGTATCAGCCTACAAACCCATTTATATCACTCTATACAAATTTTAATACCTGTACACTTCTTCTCTTTTATATATCAACCTCACCTCAGCCTCTTCATTTCAAAACCGAGGCAAACTTTAACTGAAACAAAAATTCAATTTAAACCAACAACAATAGCAATAATCAAGCAAAAGATCAAGTGAAGTTCCAGTTGCATTTTCAAAGCTATGTCAAATAATGAGTAGGCTCTACTCTTCCTCTTTTCAAAGGTGAGTAACATCATTTAAAACCTAAGTATATGAATCTGGATTTTATGGTTTAAATCTGAAATAAGTGAGTTTTGTTTATATGTATGTTTTTGTATATATAGATGAATTGTTTGTTGAAAATTTTATTTACTGTTCTTCTCTTTGTTTAATTACAGAGTTGATGGTAAATCAAAAATTTAAAAACACCTTCATTTCAAACATTTATAGGTGTGCAGTTTAAAAACAAAATAAGTTGGTTTAAAAATTAAATCATAATCTAAAATTTGTATTAAGCATGTAAGTTAAATATTACAACTGTGAATTTGGTTCTACAGAGCAAAACTTGGATTTATGTTAAAAATTCGAATGTAACAAACTGTTAATTCAATTCTATATCTTGAATCACCTTCAAAAGTTAGGATTTTTAAACCACAAATCTCAAATTTTAGTATTGATATGAATGAGGATTTGGGAATTTACTGGGAATGGAATTTTGGGCAATATCTGATGATCACGAGGTCCTTGGTGGTCGAGATTTTGGGAGAAGGTGGAGGTGGTATCAGTAAGTATGGGAAAAATGGTAGAAGTGCTGAACGATCGCCGTGGCAACTGCGGTGAGGTGATTTGAGTTTTTAAACCTAATTTGCGTTGAAGCTTAGAATTTTGCTTCGTCCATCGTCGACAGGCGACCGAGTGTGGTGAGGGTTTGGGAAATGGTAGAGGAGAGGAAGACGAATATAGGGTAGAAGGCGGAGGCACTCAGATGGTCGGAGAATCATGAACGTGGCATTGACAGGTTTCAAGGTGGAGTGCTTTTGAGTTTTCCAGGTTTCAAATTTTTATTCGAATTCGATCTGGCGTGGGTAACGGAGCTTTGACGATCGGAGTTGGGTACAGGGAAGGACTTCGACTTGCTCGGCGACACGATGATGACCGGAGTTGATCATCAACGGTGTACACGTGCACCGTGCCATTGTTGTGACTGGGTAGTTTTGTGTCTGGGGAAGGATCATGTTCCATCGGGTTTGGTCCCGCGTAAATGCCTATGCGACTCGAAGTAAATTCTGGCGTGGCTCGGGTAGGAGTGTTGAACAAGTTTCAAAACAGAACCTGTTCTGTTTTGAAATTTTAAAGTTTAATTTAAATTTTTAAACCAAGGTTAAACTGAATTTTTAAATCACGTTTAAATATAATTTTGAGTATAGTTTGAAACTTAGTTCGTGAATAAATAAGTTTTTAAATTTAAACTTGTTTAAATACTTTAAAGTGATTAAAGGGTTAAAAGGATTTGAATTGAAATTGGAAGTTGGAATGATAAAGTAAGCAAGTTAAACAAAGTCTAAATCAAAGTTTTGTAACCTGAACTTAATTTGAATTCCAGATTTTGAAATAAAACTTTAGTTTGTAAATGAAATGTTAAATAAGTTAAATGTTAAATTATCCTTAAATATGTGAATTTAAGGAAAAGTTGACTGTTACTCATTAAATATTTTTTTTAATAAAAGTACTACTTTAACATGAGAATTTAAAGGTTTACAAGGTTGGCTTTAAATTTTATTTAAAATCAATTGGTATTCATTTTAAATCTTGATATTCAAAAGTGTGTTAAAATAAATGTTTCAAACATATTTGTTAAGTGATAATAAAATCATTAATAAAAGTAAGTTTTATCTCAAGTTAATGAAAACTTAATAATTATAATTCGTTGATTATTAAGTTAATCAAAATAGATAATCTAGTTATTTAATTAATTGATGATTTGAATTAATTAAATAAATAAATTAAGGTTTAAAGATTAGGTTAGTAAGGAATAATTAATTGGTAAATTAAAGGTTATTCATTAGATATTGATTAATAATGAACGTTTATTAATAAAGTAATTTATCAATAATCAATTAAGGGATAATATAATATTTTAATTTGGTAATTAATTTGAGAATAATTTATCTATTAAAGGTTAATTAATAAATGAAAGTGATTAAGAAATAATTAATTAAGGGGTAATTAATTAGTTATTGTAATAATCAAGGATTAATTATTAATTACGGGTTAATTAACGATTAATTAAAGGATAATTTATTAAATGTTTTGTAAATAATTGATTATTATTTACCATGACTAGCAAATTTATCTATAGAAATTAATCTGATTTAAATAAATCAGATAATTAAATTGATCCTACTTATGGATGTTCGGATTTTATTGAATGATTGAATTGTTTGATACCCCTGGCATATGATGCTCTATGATTATCCTGATTTGTGTTGTGATTTATGATCAGTGATATAGTTAGTATCCGTGATATATATATCTGCGAATCTGTGTATGAAAGATAAGCGTTATAGTTTATTTCGCTTATCAACTATATATTCTGTGTTTTAATCTATGATGATTGAATGATGTTGCACTATTGTGTTAAACCCCTGGACCACACTTGCACACACAAATATGGATTTCACGAGAAATCAGTTAAGTCACAGATTTTGAAAAAGTTTAAAAGTTGAATATTTAAATTCAAATGTTTTGGAAATGGAATCGGAATAAAAGTGAAAAGCTTTTGGAATGGAATTTCAAGTTAAAATTTATTTTTAATTTACTTGATTAAGTTTTGAAATTTAAATAATTTGATTTAAATTTGAATTCAAAATTAGGAACTGAATTCTATGATTTGAAATTAGGAATAAAGATGTTATATTGGTTATATATGGGATAAACCACTTTTAAGTATTGTTTTGGGAATTAAAATTTAAACCAAAGATTGTAACTTATATAAGTGAAATCGAGTTTTTCCAAAAAAATAAAACTGTTGTTTCTAAATGATAAAAAGCTGCGGTTTCAAATCTTATTGAAAGGGATTTCAACTTTAAACTAAGATAGTTTTCCAAGTTATAGATGGATATTCGAAAACGAATTTTGAAAAATGAATATTTGGGAACGATTTGAAAACTATGAGACAAATCTTTGATTTAAAGATTTAAACGAATTAAGCTTTTTGAAACGGAATTGTTTTGAAATTCGGGAATGAATATTTGTGAAAGTAGGTGAACTTTATGAAATAAATCTTTTGTTTATAAGATTTGAAATGGTAATTGGTTTAAACCATTTGAAAGAAAGTTTTGAATTATTAAGTTGTGACTTAATTGAAATCCCATATCCATATGTTTTAAATGTTGCGCTCACTATTCGGTTTAGCCGGGAGAGGACCTTTGTGTCATATATCCCATTCCGAATATGTGATACGTCGTTATGGATAGCATTTGAAGACCGGTGGTGAAGGCCGGGTATTTGTGAGAACGATAGGACAACCTATCGATTGTCTCTACACCGAGTAGCTACGGTATAGAGATTCCCTAAGTGATGGGAAGTCCGATCGAGATTGTGAATACCCGGATTGCAAGGGCTTCTTTGGAAGTGCCTTCGGTTCTGTTCGAGCCCGGAACAGACTTGTATGGATTGTATGTCTGACATTACAATTTGAGATATAAAGCAGATTTCTTTCAAATACATTTCTGTTGGTGGCGGAGAATTTATTCTTTTAGCTTAACACCCTTCTCTGAGACGTACGAGCTCAGAGGTTATGTAATTGAAGGTTATTAGCGACATATTCCCAATTTGGTAATGTGACATGCTAAGTGTTGCTGTGAAATGATCATTGTTTGATCATTTGTGATATGATCATTTGTTTGATCATTTATCTTGGTGATCATTACTTTGATCATTTGTTGACCCAAGGCATGGATTTGTACCAAAGCGTAGCTTTGTGGACGAGACTCCGTCGAACCTCACACCCCGGAATGGTCAAAACGGGAAAGATGCAGCAAGGTTATTAGGGGGTAGCGCCCCTTTAGGGTATGTTCATTTCCTTCTGGATAGAGGTGGTATCATGGTATGGAGCCCAGATACTTAACCTATGTTATTACTGCAAATTTATTACTTTGTGGTTATTGGTTATCGGGATCCCGGATAAAGGTTGGTTACGACCGAGGGATGGCATACTCGTGTCAGTAGTTACCCAGTTAGGGGTAACCCGGCCTTGTGTTGGTAGAGATCCGGTTAGGTTCTCGGGGACGTCCTTCCAGAGGCGTTCTCATGTGGCAATGGGAAGTTCCTTGGCCTGACCATTTGTTGGAAATCCAATCTTAATACGAAACCCTGTACGGTATTAGTTGTAGAACCTGCCATTTACTTATGGTGGTCACCACTGTTTAGATGGTAGCTATAGTAGACATACGATAATGGTCGTATGTTGGATAAGACTTATATTCTACTTTCGAAATGCTTTTCTGCACCGTGCACTTATAATAATAATATCAAGGCAATTTTCTGCGTATTAAGCATGTTTGACTATCATAAGAGAAATCTCCTCCAAGTCTGCGTTTGCATTGTGTGTGTGGTGGGAGGTCTTATGGTAGTTTCATTTTCAAAAAGCATTGCGAATTTACTTTAAAATTCTCTTGTTGATTTTTTTTTAGATAAACTATTTTTGTTACTCACACCAATCCCATGACTGACTCGGAGTTTATTGTTCCTTTCCTAAACTCTGGGTGCTCATTATTTTCCACGCGAGCAGTCTAGAGTTGGGTTTTTCAGATAGTTAGATATAGTGGATTATGTGGAGTTAGTTCAGTCTTTGGTTCACACCAGTCTTGCCTAGCTTGGTGTATTGTTATGGGGAGTTCGAGCTATTGCTGGATTGGTTCTTGGAGATGGGGTTCAGATTTGGAGTTCTTCGTTGAAGACTATTTTAGAGTTATTTGTTCCGTTGCTAGCATTATCTATATTTCTTTCCGCTGCTATTTTTCTTGTATCTCTGATGTATATTGATATTCATTGTATCACTCTGTTGTATCAGATATTGTATCTATGTTGTATATCAATGCATTATACTTTTTATTCCGCTGTGTTGTTTACTTGATGTTGTTATAAGCTCCGGCGAATCGGATTTGAACGGTCGAATCTACGACATTCGAATACGATTTGAAGTATGGATGTCGATTTTCGAGCGAGCAAAATCCGACTCGTTACAACAGTCATAATACTTTCAAAGTTATAAATCTTTCTAAACCAAATACTTGAAATCATTACACTTTGAAAATCATAACCTTTCAAAATCATACATTTGAAATCATAAAACATTCCTTTAATTCCTTACATTTCACAAATTATTCAGTTAAACCCAAATCTAAAATTTCATATTTTAATTCAATTCAAACCATCAGTTTGAATTCAATTTAGTTTCTCAACAAAACCATTTCGAATATGATCAAATTTCAAATAATGACTTGATCCATAAAATAAACTATTCAATCTTTCATATATTTCAATGCTTAAATATACCATATTCCAAAACTAAATTTTATAATTTCATATATCTCAAATTTTACTTCATTATTACTTATTTTTGAAATATTCCTTTCATAAATCCAATATTTTTAAATAAACTCAAATTACAAGTAAACCAAATATCCTTTCATACAAATATAAACTTCAAATATTCATTTATCAAAATCAATTATCATTCCAAATTCACTTTCTTTATCAAAATAAAGATTAATTCATTTCCAAACCATTTCAATCATCGAAATATCTAAAATGGTTACAAAGTTTAAACCATCTCTTTTTAAAACCATCAAACTATTTATTTCAATATGAAAAATCCAATTTACCATTGGAAAGATTATTATTCTATATATACTTTATTAAAAACATTTCAAATCTATATTTCATACCAGTATAATTCAAAATAGTCTTATTTATTTCACTCAACAAACAGTTTCAAAACTTATATAAATCATTTTACTTTATACTTTAATCATACAAGCTAAACTTATATTCTTTATCAAATACCCTAAATCTTTCAAAATTACTTAGTTTTGAAAAGTTAACCTTGGTTTGGAAGTGCTCGAATCTTCAAAATAGTCGAAGAAATCATATTTTCAATCCAAGAGTTGGAAATCACCAATAAATCAGTAAACCGATTCCAAAAGATAGGATTATACCAAAACAAATCTGAATATCGAGGACTGAACACCGGCTTACTTTAAATCATTTCAAATATATATATATATACACACACACACACACATACATATACATATATCTTTCGAATATCTAACCATACTTCAAAATCTAAAATCAAAATTTGGTTTCACAAAATCACTCGCATAGCAAAGCTACTAGAGTGGCCTCTCCCCCACTCAGAAACTCAAAAATCAATGTCGATGATGCATGCATTCATCATCGAAATTATTTTCCAGCGACATAAGTGGGTTCTGGACTTTATTTTCTTGAAATTTCTTTGAAATATCTTGAAATCTTTGGAATTCATTCGAATACATTGGAAACATTTTTATTCAGAAAATATCGTTAAATCATAATATTATTGTATTTTTCCAAAATCTTAAAACAAATTTCAAAACACCGGAGTTCGATTCCTCGAAATTCAAATTCACAGCCCTTCAATTATAAATCACTTTATATAAGTCAAATTCTTATAAATTTTCAAAATTTCAAATCCTTTTGAAACTTCGAATTTCTCGTTTTAAAAAGGTATATAATCCATATCGAAAAAAATTTCACCTTTATATACAAAATAGGGTCATCCTTATCAAAGTAATAATTTCGATGTATGCACAAATTCCAAAATACAACCAAACACAAATTCCCAAAGAATGATTCAAGGATAGATTTCAAACAAACAGAGATTCAAATTTAGGGGACTCTAATCAAATAGAATTCTGGTTTGAGGATAAGCTCGAACGAAGATAAGATAATTTAATTACCAAATAGAAGATGACAATCCTATATAAATCGCGAGCGACCTTAACCTGTCAACCGTGATTTCATGAATATAATAAATTCGAAAATCTAAGGAAAATCAACATTCGATCGCCAGAGATAGAATACAGGTAGAGTAGGAGATAGATAGCATCGTAAACCGAGAATATAGAAATCTTCGGTGAATCAATGCCAAATTGTAAAGGAGTTTCACCCCTTTACAAATCATTCAAAAACTTATGAAATCACCAATCTTTATAGTGGTCATTCCAAGTGGAGTTATGGAATCCTCCAAAAACCAAAGGAATACAAATAGGGAAGACAAGACTGGATCTCATAACAATTGGAAGCGTTCCAAATTTCAAAGAATCCAAACTGATAAGAATCCTAACCAAAAGATTTCTAACAAGGTGGATACAGAAGGAATGAAGTTTATAAAATCTTGGTTTAAAAATAAGAAAAACATTATACTATTTTGAAAATACTTTAAAAAATCATTTGAAAATCATTTTATACTTCGAAAATACGTTCTCTCACAAAGAAAGGATCCTGAGATTGACTTCACCCATTCTAGGGTATTTCTACCCTATCTCTAATGAGTTTTTTCTCTGCATGCTAAGGTTTGCCTAAAACCAAAGCTCTAATACCAAATGTAACAACCCGATATTTTCAGTCATTCGCATTCACACATGCTGGACTTGAATTACTCAAAATACCGCATCATAATTAAATTTGGAGCAAACGAAATACAATCTCACAATCACAGACACAAAAATATCATAATAACTCGCAGCGGAAATTAAAATACCATAGTAGTTCATGAACCTTCTATTACAAACTCTCAAAACGTAATACATAATATCAGTCTTAAACATATACCCCAAACATATAGAAGTTTATAAATACCAGAACTAAAATAGAACAACTGAAAGGGAACAAATAACTAGACACGCAGAATCTCCAGCAATTCCTAGCTCCAGGGAAGAAATCCAAAGCTAAGCTGTAAATACTCAGGCTTACCCGAGCGTAAAGTAAAACACAAAACACTCAAGTCAGGATATATATACTTATATAATGTAAACCAACTCAAGTGAACTGTAATAAAGATACAAGTAACTTAAAGGATGCCTGGGACCATCCATCCTCTAAGGATCCGTTAAACTATAAATTAAATACATCTCGTGGTTAAAATTCAAAAAATGTTATTTTATAATTGTAAATCAAATATCAATTTCAAAATTCGATATCATTTCAAATTCATTTCAAATATCAAAATATCATTTCTTTCCAAAACCACATTCATTTTATTTAATTTAAATATCCTTCCACGTAACATTTCAAAATGGTTTAGATTTCAAATCAAATTATTTCATTTAAACCATTAAAATTTGAAGTCATTGTATTTAAAATCAAATATTTAATTCCTAAAATTTTAGCCCTTTCAAAGTTCATTTATTTACTTAAATTTATTAAAACAGTGAAAATTCAAATTTCACGGCGCTTAGAAAATGCTATGGAAAGTTATGTTCAAAAACAATTCAATTAGCAAAAGACAGCATGTAAAATGCTGTAATAGGTTTAGATTTCAATTGAAACTTTAGTTAAGTCCTGCAACTGCAACACTTACAAAGTGTTGCAGTAGCCCTTAGTTCATTTTAGCCATTTAGTTCATTTCTATCAACTATAACATTTACAAATGCTGTAGTATCCTTTACATTAGAAATAATAGCATTTCAAAAATTGTAACGCCCCACCTCTATACCCACGCTAGCCAAGAACACTACGGTGTAGTGCTGTCATCTAGCACGGAGAATAAGGCTGTTGAGGAGCGACCATCCGTGTAATTGCTTTGTGCGAGCACCGATATGCCAGATAGTAAAAGCGTGCATTTCATTTCAGGAGGAAATCCGACATGCCGATGCAAACTCAAAGCTACTACATAGTGGCTATAATAGTCTAGGACAAAAATATAAAATAATAACACAGATAATATAAATGCGGAACACAGATGAAACAAAAAGTCTCATATATATATATATATAATAACTGATGTCAGTTACAATACATTTGACACGTTACATGTGATACAACTACAACAGTCGACTCAGGAAGTTACATATACAAGTACATTAACGATTAATATACATGAAGACATATCAACCTATACTATGACACGACAACTCCAAAAGATATGAAAGAACTTCATAGCTCGAGCAGCATCCCAAAGCAGAATATCTACAACCTGAAATAACTCGGGTCTGACCCGAGTATTACAATCAAAAGAAAATAATACCCGGGTCAGTCTAATTCAAACTCAGTTATTAATGCACAGAAGCAATAATAATCAAATAACGAATAGATGACAATCACAATAAATCTCGTCTATCCAATCACTAATAAGGATGAATTGGACAAAGGAAACAATCAAGTAATTGGGAACATCAATTAAAACGACAACTCGAGTAGGGCTGCAGTATACGCAAGCGTGTACTGCCACGCCACTACAACATATTGAATACGAAATAGATCCATAAATCAAAAGCAAAAGAAATAACACCAAAACCAATACCGTGTGGCTGCAGTTCACGCTTGCGTGCACTGCCTTGCCACTATAGTGATGATGTACCCATTGAATACCGTGTGGCTGCAGTTCACGCTTGCGTGCACTGCCTTGCCACTATAGTGATGATGTACCCAATGAAAATTCACAAGCGTCGCCGTGAATATCATAAGGCCAAGTGTCGATTAAATTGCAGAGACAAATGCGAGGTCAAGCCCAATGAATTTTAGGCTCAACACAAGGCGATGAGCAAAGTAGCAAGTCATGTACACTAAAATAAAGTAAAGAATGTATAAATGCACATGAGCAAGTACTGTGCATATACAAGTGCACATAAACAAGTGTAGTGCAATGACTAGACTAGCAAATGTAGTATACAAGTGATGCAGGCAAAATGGATTTATGCAACCTGAACCAACAGAGCACGAAGGCTCGAATGACCAAATACACATGGCAATGATACAACATGGTGCAAAAGAAACATGCAATTTACATCAAACTGCAATGAACCAAAAATCACAAAACCAACATCAACTAAGTTCAAAGGGTCAAGACAGCTTCAACACAAATTGAAACTGCTTATATACTCGAAGCACAGTGCCAAATGGCATGAACAAGACTCTAATGTACAGCCTCCATTGTATATATATATATACAGTAAAATGGCTGCAACATAATCAGGGTAGTAAAGAATGAATGCCACAACTTCAGAGAGCATGCGCAAGTGACTCGAAGCAGTGAGTCAAATACAGTTAAGACAGTGGTGAATATGCAGCACCACGCAACACGAAGCAAACTCATGTGAACATGGACAAAAGGGACACAAATCTGGACTAATTTTCCATCAGATGAATAAGAAACAAAGACCAGGCTACTCAATGTATACAACATGCAGTGCAACAAAACTCAAGTTAAACTGAGTACAGTTCAATGCAAAAACAGGACCAGACCAACATATGAAATATGAATATGTACATGAAGTAAACATATACATATATGTGTGCAGTCAGTTCAAGTCTAACCAAACAGTGAACCTCAATATCGAAATGAGACAGTAATGCAAGCAATGCTACGATATGCCTCAGAAATTATCCATATGCAATGAAGACAGTGGTCTAAAAATATCAAAGTGTATAGGTCAGGGAAGAACCCAGACCACATGAATTAAGTGTGCAACTGACCTGAATGTCACAAATCGCAACAAACATAATGGATGCAACTGATGAATGGTGCAAGGGACAACACACATAAAGTTCAAATATAACAATAAGGTTCAGTGGGTTTGAGTTCAAAACAAAACAGATGTCAAGAGAACATCGAAATGCAGTTTGAAATAGGCAGTGGCAGTACTACCGTGAAGTATGTAAATGCAGACTAGCTACTAATGATCAAGTTCAAAGTTGAAGCTAACAGTTCAGCAACCTACACTTTAAATAATTCAAGTGAAGATACCAAATACAACCTGAATGAACTAGCCTGGAAACATGCTCAAACTCAACTGGCACATAACTACAAGTATGCAGTAGCTAACAGCGTATGAGTGACCTCAAGCAACTACAAAGATCACAATTCGAAGTGGACAGAACCATCAGACATGCAATGTGCAGACTACAAAAATGATTCAAGCACAGTGCTACTATAAATATCACAATGGATGCAACACCAAACCCAAAACCAAGATAAACAAGTCAAGGTCAAACATTCATATCAGAAGTGGTTTCAAATAATGCCAATAAAAAATGCCAAGGCCGACAGTACGCAAGTCAATGCCAAAGTCGAACTAGCGAATTCGAAACCAATTCAACATCCAAAATCAAGTCAAGGCCGAAACAAAGAAAAAAAATAAGCAAACGAGGTTAAAGAATTTGAATTAGATGTGAGTATAAATTACTCACCTTGTTGCCAAATCGAAGCAGAGGCCATCGGAATCGAACACGAACGATTTGAAGTTGTTAAATGATTGCCGAAGCCCCAATTTTTTGACGAAGAGGAAGGAGGACGAAGCCGCCATTAACTCTCTCGCTCTCGTTTGCTTTCGGGCTAGTGAATGGGAAAAATGAAGAAAATAAAAAAGGGGAACGGGTTAAAGAACGTAAAGAGGGGGACGGTTCGAACAGCAGTCAAAAAAATAAGAGGCCGATATTCACAATTTCAAAGCTCACAACACTTGACCAATTTTATTTTATTTTTTTAAGAATTTCAGCCCGGTAAAAAATAAACTCCATCCTCAATTTGCTAGCGACAATAATTATTTAAATGAGGATAATAAATTTTCACAAAAACTCGGGTTGTTACAGACTCCCCTCCTTAAAGAAATTGCGTCCTCGCAATCTTAAGGAATAAATGGACAAAAGGTAACAACCACTTGTCGCCTACGACAAAGTGCATCGGTAACAAGATTTTCCCTTCCGGGAGTGGTAAATAATATCAAGATCATAAGATGTATGGAGCTCGAGTCAACGTGGTTGACTCAAATCATGTTCCTTATGAGAAAATAAATATTCCCAAGATTCATGATCAGGGTAGAGAACAAATTTCTCACCCAAAAATAATGGTGCCAAATTTTGAAGAACGAAATCAATAGCTAAGAGCACTAGATCATGAGTAGCATATCTAGTCTCAATAGGCATTAATGATTTAGAAACACAAGAGACAGCACGTTCTCTTCTGCAAGAGAATGGTATGCAAACCAAGACGATTAGCATTGGTACAATCGATAAAGTCTTGGTTCCCTCG
The DNA here is from genome assembly GCA_030765085.1 of Allium cepa. NCBI lineage: Eukaryota > Viridiplantae > Streptophyta > Magnoliopsida > Asparagales > Amaryllidaceae > Allium > Allium cepa. Next base: position 233,422,010 of record CM060938.1, read on the forward strand.
GGAATCACAAGAATAGAAGTGTCGGAAAAGAGTTGTTTTAAATAGTATTCTTTCCCGAAAAGCTAAAACTTTCGAAATTTACAATTTACTTTATGTAATTATCTTTTCAGACAAATGTACATTTAAAATTCAATTTACTGTGTCTGATTGTCTCATCAAAGCGTCTAGGAGATTCCTATCGTTAACGTTGATCAAGCGCATCGACCAGAATTCTTAAAGCACTCAATGGGCAATACAATCACAAAACATTCATTTAATTTTATAAAAGGAATTTACAAATTTTCACCCTCAAACGGACAAGTCCGAAATTAAACGAATTAGTAAAAGAAAGGGGTCATAGTCCTCGATTTTGCTGAAACGTTTAAATCGCTTTCTCATTCTTTTGAAAGCGTATACTATAAAAAATTTGAAAAGGGATTTTTATTTTTGAAACAATTTTTTTTTAAACACGTGATTAAAACAACGATATCAGTAGAAACTTCGATAAGTGGATCTTCATTCATCAAAAGTGTCACAAGAATCTTCTCAAAGATAGAAAGGGATATCATACCCTAAACTTGTACTCATAACAAGTCAATGACACACGAATTCACCAATGCACAAGAATTGATAAAACTTATCAATAGAAATCACGAAAATTGGTGAAGCACAAATTCTAGAAATCTACACAAGAAATCCAGAAATCACAAGATAAGAGTATGAAAACTCGAACGGGAGTATGAAAACTCGAATGAGAGTATGAAAACTCGAACGGAGTATGAAAACTCGAAGGAGAGTATGAAAACTCGAACGGAGTATGAAAACTCGAACGGAGTATGAAAACTCGAAGTAGAGTATGAAAACTCGAACGGAGTATGAAAACTCGAACGGAGTATGAAAACTCAAACGGAGTATGAAAACTCGAACGGAGTATGAAAACTCGAATGAGAGTATGAAAACTCGAATGGAGTATGAAAACTCGAAGGAGAGTATGAAAACTCAAACGGAGTATGAAAACTCGAAGGAGAGTATGAAAACTCAAACGGAATATGAAAACTCGAACAGAGTATGAAAACTCGAACGGAGTATGAAAACTCGAAGTAGAGTATGAAAACTCAAACGGAGTATGAAAACTCGAAGGAGAGTATGAAAACTCACCTACACGCGAGCATGAAAATTCATCAACACATGTAACGCATAATGAGAACGGGAGCATGAAAACTCACCTACACGCGAGCATGAAAACTCATCAGCACATGTAACGCAAAGCGAGAACGGGAGCACGAAAACTCACCTACATGCGAGCATGAAAATTCATCAGCACGTGCAACGCATAACGAGAACGGGAGCACGAAAACTCACCTACATGCGAGCATGAAAACTCACCAACACGTGCAATGCAAAGCGAGAACGGGAGCACGGAATCTCACCTACACGTGAGCATGAAAATCACCAACACGTGCAACGCAAAGCGAGAACGGGAGCACGGAATCTCACCTACACGCGAGCATGAAAAATCATCAACACGTGCAACGCAAAGCGAGAACGGGAGCATGGAATCTCACCTACACATGAGCATGAAAATCACCAACACGTGCAACGCATAACGAGACGCTATCTCATGGTTGCAAGCCATTAATTTTGACACACGAATGGTCCGAAGACCGTGGGGCGCTACCCCACATGTGTGAGTCGAAATCACACAGATTGAGGTCTAGACTAACCAAAATTCAAAAAGGTATGTGTGAGTGGAATCACACAAGTGGTGTCTAGTCTAACCTCGCAAACAAAAGGAAAGTATGTGTGAATGAAATCACACAAATGGTGTCTAGACAATCCTCAAAGCCCAAGAGATATGTGTGAGACGAAATCACACCGATGAGGCCTAGTCTAACCGAAAAGGTATGTGCGAACGAAATCACACAAATGGTGTCTAGACAATCCTCAAAGCCTAAGAGATATGTGTGAGACGAAATCACACCGATGAGGCCTAGTCTAACCGTAAAAATGATCGTCATGATCAACGAGAAGTGTCGATTACACTAAGTTAGTAAATGTAAAAGTTTAGCTTCATGTCCCATAACCACTTGCTTAACTTAAATATTTACGAACAAACTGTAAATCTTCACTAGAAAATTGTCACATGAGGTTCAATCGAACAAGTCCAAGAATTAACCGACGAAGCAAACGCAAGCGTTTCATACCACTTGTTTTACTAAGCCGTTTAATTAGATTTCTCATACGAGTGAAATAAAGATTTGTATATACTAATAGATTGGAAAACGGTTTTAAAAACGAGTTTGGTATTGAAAATAGAGTTGAAAACATTTTGATAAAAGAGTTTTGATATTTACTACTAGTATTGAAACCTTTATATTCTTAAAGTGACAAATCACAAAAATGATTGTAGAAACAATCAATCACAAGAATTCACATACGAAGACGTGAATAGAATCCAAAGAAATCGATACCGAATTCATCGAAAGGTATGTCCACAAAAATCCCGAAGAAAAGGTCATCAAAGTTGCTAATAAATGATAGCAACTAATCGGGAAATAATCAAGAATCGATTAAATTCGAAAACCAAATCAATTCACTAAGATTCACATTCGAAGACGTGAATAAAATCCGAAGAATTCGATTCCAATCCATCAAAGTAGGAATACCCAAAAATTCCTGAAATAGAAGTTATCAAAGTCGACAAAGGTGATAACAACTATCCGGAAAAGAAGAATCGACCAACAATTGAAAAAATAAAGCAGAACGAGCATAAATGCTTGAATGACTTTAGCAAAAGTAAAAGTCAAGTCAATGTCGATATCGACCAGGCAAAGTCCAAGACAATTTCTTTTATACCAAAGAAATTTTAAAACTATCAGAGAGAGGCACATGAAAGCCAACAAACCATGGATAAACAGACAGAGTCGACAATTGAAATGCAATATGTCGGATAAACAGACAGAGTCGACAATTGAAATGCAATTTGTCTCAAAGATTGATACCCAAAACCCAATTGCGTGGAGACTCCATCCAGTACACGAATCCGAGATAAGAATGCATATATACAGCAGTTCGAATAAACAACGCGAGTTCAAATCGAAGTGGGTACAAGTTGCAGCAGTATGCAACTTGGTATAGCATATACACAAGGATACTTAGCAGTGCATACTCGAATGAGTAAGTGCAACAGAAAATAGCAGCAATGCTCATAAATAAGAGTTAGGAATTCATACCTAACAAATCAAGATGATTTTAGATAAAGATGTGAGATAAAACATCGACAAATAGTTGTAACACATGTACTATCTAAGTTATGTTTTATATTTGTTCTAAACTACAGGCTCTGATACCAAGCTGTAACGCCCCACCTCTATACCCACGCTAGCCAAGAACACTACGGTGTAGTGCTGTCATCTAGCACGGAGAATAAGGCTGTTGAGGAGCGACCATCCGTGTAATTGCTTTGTGCGAGCACCGATATGCCAGATAGTAAAAGCGTGCATTTCATTTCAGGAGGAAATCCGACATGCCGATGCAAACTCAAAGCTACTACACAGTGGCTATAATAGTCTAGGACAAAAATATAAAATAATAACACAGATAATATAAATGCGGAACACAGATGAGACAAAAAGTCTCATATATATATATAATAACTGATGTCAGTTACAATACATTTGACACGTTACATGTGATACAACTACAACAGTCGACTCAGGAAGTTACATATACAAGTACATTAACGATTAATATACATGAAGACATATCAACCTATACTATGACACGACAACTCCAAAAGATATGAAAGAACTTCATAGCTCGAGCAGCATCCCAAAGCAGAATATCTACAACCTGAAATAACTCGGGTCTGACCCGAGTATTACAATCAAAAGAAAATAATACCCGGGTCAGTCTAATTCAAACTCAGTTATTAATGCACAGAAGCAATAATAATCAAATAACGAATAGATGACAATCACAATAAATCTCGTCTATCCAATCATTAATAAGGATGAATTGGACAAAGGAAACAATCAAGTAATTGGGAACATCAATTAAAACGACAACTCGAGTAGGGCTGCAGTATACGCAAGCGTGTACTGCCACGCCACTACAACATATTGAATACGAAATAGATCCATAAATCAAAAGCAAAAGAAATAACACCAAAACCAATACCGTGTGGCTGCAGTTCACGCTTGCGTGCACTGCCTTGCCACTATAGTGATGATGTACCCATTGAATACCGTGTGGCTGCAGTTCACGCTTGCGTGCACTGCCTTGCCACTATAGTGATGATGTACCCAATGAAAATTCACAAGCGTCGCCGTGAATATCATAAGGCCAAGTGTCGATTAAATTGCAGAGACAAATGCGAGGTCAAGCCCAATGAATTTTAGGCTCAACACAAGGCGATGAGCAAAGTAGCAAGTCATGTACACTAAAACAAAGTAAAGAATGTATAAATGCACATGAGCAAGTACTGTGCATATACAAGTGCACATAAACAAGTGTAGTGCAATGACTAGACTAGCAAATGTAGTATACAAGTGATGCAGGCAAAATGGATTTATGCAACCTGAACCAACAGAGCACGAAGGCTCGAATGACCAAATACACATGGCAATGATACAACATGGTGCAAAAGAAAGATGCAATTTACATCAAACTGCAATGAACCAAAAATCACAAAACCAACATCAACTAAGTTCAAAGGGTCAAGACAGCTTCAACACAAATTGAAACTGCTTATATACTCGAAGCACAGTACCAAATGGCATGAACAAGACTCTAATGTACAGCCTCCATTGTATATATATATATATATATACAGTAAAATGGCTGCAACATAATCAGGGTAGTGAATAATGAATGCCACAACTTCAGAGAGCATGCGCAAGTGACTCGAAGCAGTGAGTCAAATATAGTTAAGACAGTGGTGAATATGCAGCACCACGCAACACGAAGCAAACTCATGTGAACATGGACAAAAGGGACACAAATCTGGACTAATTTTCCATCAGATGAATAAGAAACAAAGACCAGGCTACTCAATGTATACAACATGCAGTGCAACAAAACTCAAGTTAAACTGAGTACAGTTCAATGCAAAAACAGGACCAGACCAACATATGAAATATGAATATGTACATGAAGTAAACATATACATATATGTGTGCAGTCAGTTCAAGTCTAACCAAACAGTGAACCTCAATATCGAAATGAGACAGTAATGCAAGCAATGCTACGATATGCCTCAGAAATTATCCATATGCAATGAAGACAGTGGTCTAAAAATATCAAAGTGTATAGGTCAGGGAAGAACCCAGACCACATGAATTAAGTGTGTAACTGACCTGAATGTCACAAATCGCAACAAACATAATGGATGCAACTGATGAATGGTGCAAGGGACAACACGCATAAAGTTCAAATATAACAATAAGGTTCAGTGGGTTTGAGTTCAAAACAAAACAGATGTCAAGAGAACATCGAAATGCAGTTTGAAATAGGCAGTGGCAGTACTACCGTGAAGTATGTAAATGCAGACTAGCTACTAATGATCAAGTTCAAAGTTGAAGCTAACAGTTCAGCAACCTACACTTTAAATAATTCAAGTGAAGATACCAAATACAACCTGAATGAACTAGCCTGGAAACATGCTCAAACTCAACTGGCACATAACTACAAGTATGCAGTAGCTAACAGCGTATGAGTGACCTCAAGCAACTACAAAGATCACAATTCGAAGTGGACAGAACCATCAGACATGCAATGTGCAGACTACAAAAATGATTCAAGCACAGTGCTACTACAAATATCACAATGGATGCAACACCAAACCCAAAACCAAGATAAACAAGTCAAGGTCAAACATTCATATCAGAAGTGGTTTCAAATAATGCCAATAAAAATGCCAAGGCCGACAGTACGCAAGTCAATGCCAAAGTCGAACTAGCGAATTCGAAACCAATTCAACATCCAAAATCAAGTCAAGGCCGAAACAAAGAAACGAAATAAGCAAATGAGGTCAAAGAATTTGAATTAGATGTGAGTATAAATTACTCACCTTGTTGCCAAATCGAAGCAGAGGCCATCGGAATCGAACACGAACGATTTGAAGTTGTTAAATGATTGCCGAAGCCCCAATTTTTGGACGAAGAGGAAGGAGGACGAAGCCGCCATTAACTCTCTCGCTCTCGTTTGCTTTCGGGCTAGTGAATGGGAAAAATGAAGAAAATAAAAAAGGGGAACGGGTTAAAGAACGTAAAGAGGGGGACGGTTCGAACAGCAGTCAAAAAAATAAGAGGCCGATATTCACAATTTCAAAGCTCACAACACTTGACCAATTTTATTTTATTTTTTTAAGAATTTCAACCCGGTAAAACAAAAACTCCATCCTCAATTTGCTAGCGACAATAATTATTTAAATGACGATAATAAATTTTCACAAAAACTCGGGTTGTTACAAAAATGCTGTCAATTAAATTTCAAATATTCACTATACTTTCATAAACAATTAAATTTTTATTTAGATCATTTTAAACTTATGAAATCATACATTTTCACTTTTAAAACAATCATTTAATAATCCTTATATTCATGATTTGATAAAGTTAAATATTCATTCAAAAATCAAAATTTAATAATAATTCACATATTGAATTCAAGCATTAAATTTCAATTCATTAAATAAATTTTTTAACTTAACACTTACGTTTAAATTTTAAAATATCTTATTTTTCATCTTATTTACTTAACTTAAAATTCACTTTTAAACAAAATTCACAAATTTCTAATTTAAGTTATATTTCAAAATTCAACTTAAACATTCATTTATTTCACATCTTAATTTATTCCAAAATCATTAATATATTATAAAATCATTTTAAATTCATTTTAATTCAAAATATCATAAATTTATCATATTTCATATTTAATTTAAATTTAGTTTATCACCAAATTATAATTTCCAAAATAACTTAACTTTCAGATTTTCCAACTTTACCATTAATTTATTTCACTTTTAAATTTTCAGAAAATCAATAATACTTTACAAAAATCATTTTTAATTAAGTTTAAATCAAATTATTATAATATTTACATTTCTAAAATATTTTAAAATTTTTAGAAAAACATAATTTAACCACGGGTCTGTATATCATTTTCTAGCCTAGGTAAAGTGAATACGGATAATATATCATTTCAATCCGTAATTTACAAAGAAAACCCGGGTTTTATCATTTCGAACCCATAGTACAAGTAAAATGAAATAATTGAAAATCGTTCAGGCCAATCATTTCATCCCATAACGATTTTCCCCTATTCTAAAGTCTGTTCGGGTATGTATCATTTCAACCCATAGTGATTCTAGTCTAAAGGGAACTTGTAGTGTGATAAACTGATATAAATAACAGAATAGCATTATATAACAGTAACAGATTATATATCAGTTAAATAAGCATGGGTGAACATCATATGATCATAACATAGCAGGTGTAACATGGTGATGCATTTTACAGATTCAAATGTGATCGGTTTACTAGTCATATAAGTATAAAACTGTTTGGTGAGAATAACTCACTGGTATAAGCTCAAGACAACAACCAAAGTACACAAAATGGCATCCACAAAGGCACGATAGCACGACAATGATTCGAGTGTGGGAGAGGCAAAGATAATAGCCTTATTTCATAACAACAAAACAAAGTGCAATACGTAAATTTCAAACCAAACTATCATAAACAAAGCTAGAAATATAAGTACAATATATAGCTAAACTTTTGCACTTGCATTCAACCACTTGTGCTTCAGCTATGGACTTGAAAGGCACTGTAATAGCATAGTTTTGGATCAGGTTAAGATCAGGTTGAGGTCATGTAGGGGTCGTCCAAAGCAATACAAAGGAGATGGAGGCATATGTGTGCTTGTATTCACAAAACAAGGAAACAACAAGCAACAACATGGATTACAAGGCCTAAATGACTTCGGCCAAGCATGGATTGGGCACGGCCTGATCTTGGAGGGTCAACTACAGATGTGGCAAGATTTGAGGCTCAGGTTTGATGTGGTGGTGGTGTTTGGTCGGCCAAGCATGATGGTGGAGTGGTGGCGACAAGTAGAGATCGGCTATGGTTGTATGTGTGAAGTTTTTTGTGCATTTTTAGGTGGATCTTCAGCATAGAATGGCTCGGCTTAAGAATGCCAGTGGAGAGGAGGATATGATGGCTGGAATAGGTGGTGGTGGAGGCGGCCAAGGTGATGGAGGTGGCAGGCCTAACGCAAAGAAGATGGAGCAAGTGCAAAAATCATAACAAAACAATAAAAAGTGAAAAGAAAGAAGAAGTTTTTACCAAAATTCTTGTACAGGAGACAACCGAATTTTTTTTCAAGGTTGAGAAGGTTTTATTTCACTTGAAAAACAAAGAGAAAGTCGGCTGAAGCAAGGAGTAAAGGCAGCAAATGAAGTGATGTTGATGGATAATAAAAAGGTGGAGCGAATATGAAAGGGCTAGGAATAAAAAGGGTCACAAACTTTTCATATTACCCTATTTCTTTTGAAATTTTATATACCAGAAAAATACTCATAAATAAAGATAACAAAACGAAAATATAGTAAATAAACAAAAATAAATAAATAAAATATTAATTAAATATAATTAAATTGGAAAAAATAGCAAAAATTGGAAACTAGACTTAAAAATTTGAAAATAAATGCAATAAATTTTGGAAAATTTTATGAACCTAAAAATAATTATAAATAAAGATAAAAACACAAAAATAAAATGCATTCATAAAAATAAATAAATAAATTTAAATTAAATATAATTAAATGAAGAAAATAGCAAAAAATGGAAACTAGGCTTTAAAATTGAAAATAAATACACTAAGCTTTGGAAAAATTATAACATTACTTTAAAATATTTTAAAATAAAAATATATACCTAACATGCGATATAACACATATTATAAAATGATTTAATAAATAAAAATATTATTTATATAAATTAAAATATACAATTTTACTAAATCAATTTACATACAATATTGTAAAAAGTATAAATTTCACAATATAAATCGGATTTCAATGAAATAAAAAGCAGTATTCTTGAAATTAAATTTATTTTCATAATAAAATATAAAATTAAAGAATTCAAATATTTAAATTCTAAATTTAAAAGTCAAAATTTGACCAGATTGACCAAAAATCCACTTTTTCTAGAAATATCCTATTTATTCAAGTTGAAATTATAATTCACACAAAAATCAAAATTTATAATTAAAATAACAAAATTTATCCATATAATAAAGTTTTTAAATCAACCATTCAATTTGAAATAATTAAAATAAACAAATAGAAATAGTCACAAAATACTGGGTTATTACACTCTAAAATTTTGAAAATAATCCTATGCTTTCTTTATATATTTCTATGTAAACGGCTTTAAACTTCAAGTTGTTATCAAGTCAGAAAGATTGAACTGGGTAGGAAAAAAGAAAAAAACGTAACAATCTAATTTATAGTAGTTGCGAAGAATTATATTTCCCAATTTCAGAGTCCCATGCAACCAATATCATAACAAAAACCATTTGAAATCTATTATTTGAACAAGATATTTTTTTAATTATAAATGGAAAGCATTTATTGTTGACCAATCAATGAAATTTGAAATTAACCAAAATTTGGAATATAATCTTGTACCCAATTCAATAATATACAAACTCCAAAATCTTTTGACAATGTGCAATCTTGCATGGCTGACGCTATTGCATAGTAGCAATGATACAATTATTTGGTAAACTTTTCGATCATTTATATAGTTTAGTTAGATTTTAATTTTCATTGCACTATAATCTATATTCAAGACTATAATTAGATACTATTTGTTACAAAATGTCCAGGAGAGTATGCACAACTTTAATCTCCTATATTAAGATTTGATTGAAATATTACCTTAATTCCTCGTTGTTCTATTGAGTCTTGGGTTTTCTTTCCATTTTTTAGGTTCTTAGAGTAGCAAAAGATATAAAATTAATTGCCGGATATTGGAATAAGACCTTATATGTAAAGTAACAATATAGAAAGTGAAAACATAGTAATAACATGTTGGAATTATTAATAAGATAATATCGATAAAATAAGTGATTAGGACTATATGCATATTATGCTTACTATACACGCACAAGCATTCATAATTTTAAAAAATTGATTACATGGTAAAAGTCATTTAATTGCATAATTAATAAATAGGTTTAAAAACAATATTAATCAATTGATTTATTAGCATATTGCATAGTCAATTAAGGAGTTTTTTAATAATTTTCACACGAAATTTATATTTAATTTTAATGAGAGTATAATTTTGAAAACGAATTGATTTTCCTTAATTTCAATAAAATAAATAATTAAAGGAAATTAATTGCCTCATTTAGTTAGAGGAAACTAATTGGTTGATTTATTAATTCTGAAGTTACTCGGTAAGTTAACAAAAGTTATTAATCAATTAATAAATTTATATATAGCATACTTAATCAATTAGGAAAATTTTGATAATTTGCAATCAATTTCTATAATTAATTTCCACAATTATACTGTCAAAAAAAAGAATTTCATTTGAATTTAAAATAGATTAAAGAGTCAATAAATTCTTTTAATGCCAAATAAATACGAGATGAAGGTAACAATAATTAATGGAGAAGTCTAGAGAGAATTTGTCATTCTTTATATAAACCCATTTCCAATCTTCACTCTATACCTCTTTAAGTAAAATCTATAATATTTATCATAAAATTTCATTTTTCAGTGCTATAGTATTTTGGTAACCAAAAACATATTAACATATTATAAATACCATTATGTCTCTAACACTCAAAAACCTAGATCTGCGTACACTATTTCTTTGCCTAAAAATCACATTCATCATTTCATGCTTTTCATACACAACTGCAATCTTCTCTCTCCTCCGTTTCACTAATTTCCTAGCAATTTGCAGCCTCGCCTATGATACCATTATTGGTTCCACCATTAGAATCGCATTCATTGTTGCTTCCTCTTTAACCTTTGAGATCTCACCATATGTTGAAGAAGAATTTAATCCTTCTACATATAGACCTTTGGTTGATGATATACAGAAGACAGAAAGAGAATATCTTTTTGCCAAGCTTTAGGTATTTCAATATTACGAACCACATTTTCATTCCATTTAATGCCATACTCTAGATACATCTTATGCCTTGTATTCTAATACATAAAAAATTCAATGCATGACCTTTGTTATTCTTTCCACATATTTACTCTCATTTCATCTCCTATTCCCTCCCTAGGGAATAATTTTACATTTTGTACTACTAAAGACTATGTGAACAACTATTGTAATAATACACATAAACTAATGTTAATAACACTTTTGTAGGAAACTTATGTGGTATGTTGGATCTATAACAATAGTAATTTCGAATGATCATAGAAAGAATTTACACTTTAAAACAAGTTTCTACAAGAACTGCGATACAGAATTAAGAATACAACTTAAAATAATAACAAATTTTTTTACAATATTTTATTAGGTAACAATAAAAAATTCATATTAACCATGATTAAATATCATCTCTTTACTTAGTTGATAAATCATCTTAAGTTTACATTGATAAAATGCAGCAGTTTATTAAGGTAAATATCTTGTAAATTCTATGCTAAATAAATGACTATTTTTAACATGTCAACTACAATATTCTAGTCACATTTCATATATAAAAAATTATGTATGCAAAACCAATAATTTTATAGATAATAAAATAAGAAGCCCCATAACTACATTAACTAGTTGCTATATAATGGAAATGTGAACTAGGTTTTGTTAGGTGCAACAATAAATGAAAATAAAAATAAACAAAAATATGCAAAATTACCTTCCACTCCAGAATGATATGCACCAAGGCCTGCCCAGTAACATAAACGATTTGTTGAGGTTAAGTCATAAACGTAAGAATAACCGGTGTCTCTGTTGGCCTTCTCTCACGTCTTTCCATTGTCACACGCTCTAAGCGTGCGGTAATCAATACTAAATATTCTTTCAAGTTCTTTGGATATCCATTTGAATGATCAACATGTATTCCCACATCTTCTGTTGTGGAACGTTAAGAAGCTAGTTGCATAATAACATCGACTATATTTTGACGCATTTGCTCTTTAGTTTTGGTAGCTTGGTCAATTTTTCCTTTATAAGCTTCCAAGCATTCATCTTGTTCTAACTTAAGTATCATTCTCCCTCTATCTGTATTTAGTTCACCAATCTCATCCCTAATCACCTGTTATGGTAATGTAGTAGAAATTAGCGACTAGAAAATATATAAGACTTTCTTCGATCTCTTTTTTTCTATATATATTCTCTGCATCTATATAAAAAAGTGATTGTTATAAAAATCAACCATGATATAATCAATCGCATGTTATTCAGCTGCAAAACGAACAAATCTAAATAATCTTATTCCTTGGTATGTTTTTAAAATTTTCCATCTATTTTAGTACCATGTTCATGCTTTCATGTTGATTACTACCTAACTAATGTATAACTATTATTTATCAAACGATTTCATCAATTAGACTTGCAAACATAGTTACTATAAACTGTAGATTAAACCTATTTTAGAAGATATTAACAGGTTTGTGAAGTATATGCAATTATTCATCGCTAGAGAAAAAAATATAAATAATTTAAAAAGTAATAATACCAAATCATTTTATAGTTGGTACGTTTATATTTTAGAGGATTTTTAAGTCTGAATTGGCTTTCCAAAAAGATGAATAGTGCATTTGGTTGTAATAGGAAAAAAATTCAAATTACTCCAAACAATGAAATAAAAAGAATAATAAATTTATTAAAAACATATTAGTATCAATAATTTAGAACCAGGCTTTGATCAAGCCTACATGTAAAGACAAGAGTTTTATTGTCTGGCCTGCACAGAACATAAACACATATGTTTGGGTTTTTTAAGCCCAAATTATTATTTTTAAAAATTAAAATTTCGTTTTTCTATGGCATATCAAAGAACAATATTTCTTATAATAATCGAAATAAATATAAAAAACATTTTAAAAAGACATTTAGCCTGAGCTATGCAATATTTTAGGTTATTGTAAATTACAGGTTATTATATCTCAGTTATGACCAAGTCATTTATTATATCCAAAAATATTTTTGGTTGGTATTGCCTTACGAACCTAGATTTTTTTTTAAAGAATTCCACATGATAAATAAAAATAAAATGATATTAACTACTTATTTGAGTCAAGGTGGTAAGGCCTTTTAATAAGAAATTGATTTAAGTTATCTAAGCCAAATAAATTATCTTTCCCTTCAAAACTGATTTTATGTTGGGTTTAATTAATCAGTTCCTTTGTTTCAAGCACTATAGAATAAAGGGTTGGACTTGAGATTATATCATAGTAGAACATGTTAATTTTTTTAGATTTTAATGTATACTTAATTTTATGATGGATTTGACATGTTCTTTTTCTGGAAATACCTACTAACATTTGACATGCAAGCGTAATAGGAACGTTGTAGTTATTATAATTAATATTGGACATACACAATTCATTGGAATTTAAATTGCAGTCAAAACATTTGATTTACTTTATTTTCTAATTAATAATGCACCTACAGATGAAAGGGCTCTTGGAGTTGATATTTATTAAAATTTAATTATGGTGATAAATTTTACATTTAACATACATATATCAAAGAGGAAGCTTTAACGATACATAAATTATTTGAATATACAAAACCTAATAAAGCAAACCAAAATACAAAATACACTAGAATAAATGACCAATTCTATTAACACTCCACTTTCTTCCTACAAGGTGTTTTATTAAAAAACACACACCACTTTTTTCTTCTTACTCCATTTTATTTTGAAATTACACTTTTTTCTTTTATCCCACTTATTCTTATTTTCCACTCTTCTCATGGCGATAATAAAAGATTCTCATCTCACAACATTTAAAAAATTCTTAATGATCATGGACAATTTGATCTTCTTTTCTTATCCAATAATGCAATCTAAAAGAGAAAAAAACATGCTATAGCTTAATAAAGTATAAAAGTGATAGGAAGCTTATGTAATATATTTCATGCATACTAGGTTTATTATTATTCTACATGGATTATGCACTATCTTAGTAGCAATTCAATTATTAAATAGGCTTGGTTGCTATCATATTATAGTTACTATATATGAACCTTAGAAAACATACAAAGTTATCTTCTAGTAATAGATATCTTCTTTAAAAAATTTATCCTTATATTTATGCGAGTATACCAACAAAAGAGAAGGAGATGGAAAATATGAGGACATGAAAAGAACTAAAACATATCAGTAAAAATAATTATAAGGATAAAACAGTCGTTTATTTTCAAAAAAATTAAATTGGCAAAAAAGGAATAATGTGGTGTGTTAAGAATGAGCCAAAATAAACAATAAACTAATCAAATCGAACCTTAAAAACTTTCTTGTAATTCAAGGAAAATAGGAAAGAAATAAATGGATATATTTTTTAGCAAAAAATAACATATTCCATGGATTAGCTTATTATGCAATAAAAGAATATAAATGTAAGTTGCAATGTTTGTAGATTGTTGATAGAGATATAAATATATTTTGTGTGACGATTGGTAAGTTGGTTCATATCATGATTACATCGAATATCAATGCTCACATAAAAAGAAAAACCTACGGGAAGAAGTACTTTCCTTTAAAATGCTTTTGTTTTCCTATTTGAAAAAAAAATCAAGGAAATTTCCTTTATTTGAGTGACATTCAATACATTAGTGTCTTATAAAGGATTTCCTACATTTACTTATAGTTCATGGAGTAGAGTATTCGTTTGGGGCAGCTGATTTTCCATCATGTGGTGTATTTGAAGTAGAACCCAAAAAATGTCCGAACTACAAATTCAGGAAATCAATTGTGGTTGGAACAACTTCCTATGATCCACTCCAGTTACGCTTATTCATGGATGTTCTGTCTCGCAACTACAGCGGTGATTCCTACAATCTATTTACAAAGAATTGTAACCATTTTAGCAAGGATGTTTGCTTCAAATTAACTGGAAAATCAGTTCCAAAATGGATCAATCGACTTGCTAAACTTGGTTCATGTTTATGTTGCTTTTCAATGGCAGACAGCCAAATAAGATGTAGGTTTGCTATTTTATGTAAATATACATTTTTAGCCATGGAATGTTTGATATTTGTGTGTAAATCCATTTATGTAAATTTATTATGGAACATTGATGTTATAGCTCTTTTTATTTGAGTTATCTTATTTGAGATGTGCATGGTGCTTTGGAGTTACGATACTTAATTTGTGTTGTTTATTAATATATCAAATTTATTGTATGTTTTAGAAGAATATTTTTCATTTTCTAATTGAATTCTATAATCCAAATCCTACGAAAGCTCCATAGTGTTAGTGAATTGTCAAAACTATTTGTAATAGTTATTGAGTATTTTAGATGTATAGAATCTTTAAAATATATGATAATGAACTAACTCTTTTGGAAGATTATCTATAGTAGCCTAGTGCCACTATCTCATATTTGGCTGACCTAAGAATTTCCTACAAATCTTAAATTTGTATTCGAAACAACATGAATCATTTACATTCAAAAAAAGCCAAAACAAGTTCAACTTTACACCATTTGAGAAATCATAACTCTATTAAAAAACATAACCAAATCCATAATATATGTTAATAGGAGGACCAATACGTATTGATCAAAAGAGATAAAGTCCTTGTGTCAAGCAAAAAAAAATACCAACCGCCTGTCCAAAACTATAGATGTCTACAGTAAGCCTATATAGAACGACTTCATGATCCACCACCGAATCGACCCAAACCTTTCAAGCATCTGCTCATAATGGTACGTGGTGCACTAAAATAGTTACTTAACAATAGAAATATATTTTATTAACAATATAAGTATAATTGGTTATATTTTCAAATTCATACATAAATTTAAAAAAGAAAAAAGGAAAAAGGGAAAAAAGGGTGACAGATTCATACATAATGCATTTTTCTTTAGTAAAGATATGCCTTTAAGTTTTATTAAGTTGACATAAGTAGTTTTGAGTAATTATTCCACATATATTGAAAGACTTCCATTTAATTGTCTTTAAACCATAATAATTAAATAGATGTAGCAAGTTCTCTGACAACCCTACAAAGTGATAACATTATGCTTTAAGGTTGATATAAACTATAACTAGTATCGTAGTAATCAATTTTCAAACATAGTGTCAATGCCTCCATCAAGCAATCTATCATGAATAAAGGCCAAATCAAAGAAAACATATTATTTAAGGATTGATTTACATTTACAATAACCATGTTATTTTACAAGTGATGTATATTTGAACAAAATGGAAGATTATTCTTGGTTTCCAAACTATTGATGCATGAATTACATATCTAAACACTATGCAGTGTAGTTAGCTGAAGTATGAATCTCTGAAATAAATAAGAATAAAAAGTTCATCCAATTGTTGTCTGATTTAATTATCCAACTTGTTGAAATGTAGATTCAAAATTGATGTAACTTTCAAGCATCATGTAAATGAATTATTTTGATTGTAACTAAAATAGGTGAAGATATTTGGCTTTAAATGGGATTAAAATAGCATAATTCTAAAATATTGATGACAATGTTCTAAGCGATAATGGCGATGAAAACATGCACCATTTTTTTTACATGTGACTATTCGGTTCAGGTGCGATAGTTGTGAAAATTATTAACTTCGCCATCCCTAAGTCATCTTTGATAGAAAAGAATCTACATCTAACTTATCATTGGGTGAAACCACCAATAAATTGTATGCCGTTTTATAAGATACCAAGCATATTAACTAGCTTAAGATGCCTCATATGCCTACATTATAAAACAAACTATATAAACTGTATCCAGTAAAATGAAGGGACTTCCAAAAATTAGTTTATTCTAAATTCAAAGTTAAATAAACCTTGCATTTAAGAAAGGGCCAATCATTGCACTACACAATCTACAGTCATAGTTCAAAGGCGTCCAATATCTGGACAGTGAATATTACATGTAATGTTCACTACCACTTCAAGTTATAAAATCAACCATATAACTCAAATGAAACCGTTTTAATTCGCTACATTGCAAGACGACCAAACCCATTTATTCATAGCCCTACAATGTTATGTGTAATAGCTGACCTGTCATCAAGCTTAATTGCTTAACCCATAAAATTCCAAAATTACAATATCTATGAAAGATAAATATCTACAAAACACATGATATTGAGGTTCCCATTGAAAGCAGCAACACTTTATGATTAAAACATAAAAAATTCACTTAAAATTGGTCAACAAAAGAGACAATGATGGAGGTAACGAAATCTATAAAAAAGAATATTGATCAGTGTGAATCAGAAAGCTAGTTAGTAGATAATTCAAAAATAATACATACTTTATAGGCTACAGAAAATAGTCCCAAATATTATGGCCTAAAATGATTCTAACTAGCAAACAATAATGCTAATTATGTAAAAGAAATTTATACATTATTGTAAATTTCTAAATTTTTATTAATTGTTAACCAAGAGCGAAAATTCATTACCTACGCTACAGGACAACCTAATATTATTTTAAACAAGCCCTTTGTCTTGTACGCTTTGGCCAAAGTAATCGAAATTAGTTGCAAAACAATAGAAGGAAAATAATTTTTTTTTGCAATAACAATTTGAGGCACTAATGCTAAAATATTGTATGTTATTTTGTACTCCTTTACACGTTAGAAGCTAGAAGGAACTTGTAACGACCTGATATTTTCAACCATTTGCATCCGTACATGTCGGACATGAAATGCTCAAAATACCACGTTGTAATTAAAATTTGGCAAATCTCAGAATATACAGTAATTAAGTAGTCACAGATCATAGACACAGAGTGAATAATAATGCAGCGGAAGTAAACGGAATACTAGTTCATTAAGCTACTATATAATAATAAGATACAAAAGAGTTAAACAAAGTACAACAGAAGAGTAACAAGATACATCAGGTACAAATCAGAGTAAATCACTAAAATCATTGAACACTGAAAGCAGAATATATGGTTGGATTTTCAAGAAAAGCTCCAACTCTGAAGGTGAGTCTTGAATGCTGAATCACTCAATCTGACTCGAGCGTAAAGAAAAACACAAAACACTCGAGTCATGACATAAATACTTATGAACTGTAAATCAACTCAAGTGAACGGTAATAAAATGCATCAATAACTTAAAGGATGCTTGGGATCGCCCATCCTCTAAGGATCCGTCAAACTATTTACTATGCAGTAATATTGCGCTATTATAATGATATCTATAGTAAAATAAACTTACTTTAAAATAGCGTTCCGGGCTTACCCATATCACCTTTCACACATAATAGTCTCAGTAGTCCATCCAATATCATGCTATCTCCAGATCGGGAAACTATAAGAGGATACCACGTGGGCTACGGGAGAAAAATAAACTTGTAGCAAAGGCTCGGTATGGTAGGTGACACGACATACAAGGAAATGCCAGGGTTGACATACCAATTACACGCACGGGCTGGTGGTAACGCAGCAGCTACATACGCCCACCTCGGAACACACTCCCAGTCAAAACCGAAGGATGGCCACTAAATCAACTACAAGTAAGAGTATAGAATCGAGGAAGTGTGTCTGACTAGAGAAGCTACCCCTTTAGCTTCGAGATCGCTCCTATTTTAGCCACCTTATGCCAACTTACGGGAGTTGGGTCCATGTAATATTCCTCAAGAACGACGCCACCATCCTACTTCATTCTAGAATCTACACCGTGTACATGGTTGTTAAAGTGGTTTTCGAAGTTGGTAGAGAGTATGACAACTTCCGATCCCGGTCTCTTTAACAACCAAACGTTATTCTAACGCCGTGGTCATTTCAAAATAGTTTATACTTCCAAAAGATCAAATCATTTCATTTCAAACTATATTCCTTTCAAAATAGTTTACACTTCGAAACCAAAACCATTTTTTATTTCAAAACTATATTCAAATCAAAATAGTTTATCATTTCCTTTTCAAACATATATTCAACTTTTTCGAAACCAAAATACTTGAAACCATTACATTTTGAAAATCATAACATTTTGAAATCATACATTTGAAATCATGGAACATTCCTTTAATTCTTTACATTTTACAAATTTATTCAATTAAACAAAAATTTCAAATTTCCACTTCAATTCAAATCAAACCATCAATTTTAATTCAATTCAGTTTCCTTACAAAACTTTTCAAATCTTATAAATTTCAAATATAGGTTTGATCTACAAAATAAACCATCCAATTTTAATATATTTCCAAACTTTAATATCCCACATTTCAAAACTAAACTTTATAATTTCATATATTCATATCTCAAATCTAATTTCATTATTATTTGGTTTTGAAATACTCATTTCATAATTCCAATATTAATTAAATAAACTTAAATTACAATTAAACCAAATATCTTTTCATACAAATATAAACTTCAAATATTCATTTATCAAAATTAAATATCATTCCAAATTCACATTCTTTATCAAAATAAAGATTATATCGTTCCAAACCATTTCGAAACCATTAAAATATCATATCTTTCAAAACCTCATTGTCAAATCATTATTTGAATTCAATTTCAAATTTTCAAATTTTAATATCATTTTGCAATCAAATGTCATTCATTTATTATTTCAAATATCCTAACAAAAATACGTTTCAAAATTCCACTCAAACCTTCATTTATCTCATTACATTTCATTCCATTTAACACATAACCATGTAAACGTTATTTAAATTCAAATTTAATTTTAATTCCTTAAAATTCAAATTTAAGTATTAAAATATATTCAAAACTCCTAAAAATTCACAAATGCTCAATTTCAAAAGTTAACTCATTTAATACTTTAAAATATAACCCTAATAATGTTAAAATCTATAACATTTCAAACATTGTAAAAATATAGCAACAACAGCATTTATAAAGTACTATCGTAGCTTAAAATTTCCAAAATCGTTTAGTTCAAGAATAAGGTCAATTAAAAAATGCCGTAATAGATATTTAGTTATCTCTAACATAGTTACATTAAAAAACAACTGCAATTCGAATGCTGTCATAAGACTACAACATTTTTAGGAAATGTTGTTAATAAAATTTCAGATTTTATTTTAACCTTTCAAAAACAATAAAACTTCAATTATTGTTATTTAAATTTATAAATCATATTTCTAGACTTCAAAATTTCATATTTAAATCATTTTAACAATATGATTTATCACAATAAAATCTTAAAATCAAATATTCAATTTTTAAAACTCAATTCATTTATTAAGTCAAAATTTCATTGTTTATTAACTTATAAATTAAATAAAACTTGGCATTTCACTTTAAATATCATTTGAAAACTTTAAATTAAATTTCCATTATTTACCTACATTTTTTAAAAATAAAATTTAAAGTCAAAATCACAATCACTTTAAATTTACATACTTAAATTCACAAATTCTAAACAAAATATTTAGCTTTCTGAAAACCACAATATATATATATATATATATATATATATATTAATGAAAATTTCACTTTCAAAAATACATATCTTAATAAAATCATTTAAAATATACCACGGGCTCTGTATATAATTTTCTAACCTAGGCCAAGTGATACGGATATATATCATTTCAATCCGCAGTTTAAAAAGAAAACCCGGGTTCTATCATTTCAATCCCGCAATCCCAAGTAAATAAAAATAAATAAAAATCGCTTAGGCCTATCATTTCAGCCTATAACAAATTTTCCCTGTTGTAAAGTCCGTTCAGGTATGTATCATTTCAACCCATAGTGATTCTATTCTAACAGGGAACTTGCAGTGTGAACATATGCATAAACAATATAAACAATATCATTGTCACAATATAATGCTATATATCAGAGGTCAGGTGATAATTAACAGTTTTAAAATGGTAATAACATGGAAGAGCATATCATATGATCATCATTAACTTGCATAAAAATTTTATATTACTATACACTTGCCATCAATTTACTACATAAGTAAATATGTCAGAGTGAGAAAGACTCACCTTTTCAAGTTGAAGACCACTACGACACACAAAACAATTCCAAAGGCACGACAATCACGATACAACATGACTTTTGATTTGAATGAATGAGAGCCTAAATATTGATCTTGTAAACAATAACCAAAACAAAACAATATACATAAACATATTCAACCAAAAACAATATTGAACAAATTGAAAAAATAAAAGTAACAAAGACAAGATATCTAGACCTTGCCTTATCCATTCAAATGCTCGACCTAGGTGGAACATGTGCTCGGCTATGATGGGGACATAGTGGTAAATGGCTCAGGTTTGGCATCACATAAGCATGGCTACAAGGAGATGATGATGGTAGGAGTTACATATGAAGAAGGCAAATGGTCAAGGCAGAATAGGATGGTTTTGGTGCACCATTTGGCTCGACTATGCCAAGTTTTGGGCTCTGCCCTACATACTTCAGGTCTGGTCAGATCTGAAGTGATGTCTAGAGTTGGTGTAGGTAGGTGGTGGTGGAGCTAGGGGTGTGGCCAAGTCACGATATGAAGGAGATAGTGGAGTTTATCGCTAGGCTAGGCAATTTTTATTGAGTTTTATGCAAAGTTGTGGTGTTTTGGTCACATGGAGGTCACGGCTTGAGGTGATGGTCAGAGGAGAGGCTGATGGTTGCTGTGGCTGTGATGTTGGAGAGGATGGTGGTGATGATGGGTGGTAGGGCCGAACAAAGATAGGTAGAGGCAAGGAAAAAAACAATGAAAAGAAGAAGGAAGAGTAGGAAGAAGAAAGCCATGAACTTGCCATTTTTTCCTCAAGTTGAAATGCCATGAGTTTTTGATGATGAGAAGAATATTTTCACATGAAAAAGAAAATGAGAGTCATGGCTATGCTTAAGGAATGAACGGCTAAAGCAAAAATGAAGAGTCAAAGGTAAATGAAGAGACAAGCACATGAAAAGTCATAAGAAAAATGAAAGGGTTTGACTATTTGATTTCTATTTCTTTTAAATCAAATATAACAAAATAATTTCAGTAAATACCTTTAAAAAAGAAACAAAGTGAAATAATATGAAAATAAATAATTAAACTTAAAGAAAATAGAAAAAGAATTAAAGAAATTGCTTAAAAATCCAAAACAGTGTTCAAAAATTACAAATAAATCATCACTAGCCTTGGAAAAATATCCACTTCATTCTAAAAATATTATAAAGCAAAAATTTGAAATAAAATAATTTATTTATCATTTATAAAATGAAATAAATAATTAAATCGGAGAAAAATAGAAAAAGAACTAAGGAAACTGTTTAAAAATTGAAAACAGGGCATGAAGATTACAAAGAAAAATACTATTGGCTCTAGAAAATTTCTATTTCATTTTAAAACAAATAAAATGTCAAATAAATAAAATAAATAAATAAAAAATAAAGTGGTAATGAAAATGGAATAAGTTCTTAAGAAAAATGTAAAGATAAATAAAAAATTACTTTAATTAATTGAAATTGGAAATTAGAATTTTTAAAGCAAAAATACAACTGACACTGGAAAATGTCAATTACACTTTCAAAATGTTTTGAAACCATAATATATACAATACATACTATTTACCCATATAAACATAAATTAGAACATTACATGACCAAATAAAATATTATATACATAATTTAAAATAAACAATTTTGTTAAATACGGCAAATTTCACACAATAGTTAAAAAGACATAACTTTCACATTATAAATCAGATTTCAACGAAATGAAAAGCAGTGTTCTTAAAATTTTATTTACTTTCATAATAAAGGATAAAATCCAAATTTTTCAAACTTTCAACTTTTAAATTTAAAAGTCAAAGTTTGACCATATTGACGAAAATACACTTTTCGGAAAATATTCTTTTTAGTCATGATTTGGAATGATAGTTCATATCAAAATCAAAGTTTGCATTTCAAAATAACAAAATTTATTCATTTCAAATAAATAAAATAAATCTTTTAAAGTAGAAATTCAATTAAAATAATTAAAATATACAATTAAAATAATCATAAAATATAGGGTTTTTACACTCTCCCCCACTCAAAACTATTCGTCCACGAAAAGGAATGAGGTACGGGAAAGCATAGAAAAGATAGAAATGAAATAAGATTAAGACAAGATGTGTGACGCCCCACCTCTATGCCCACGCTAGCCAAGAACACTACGGTGTAGTGCTGTCAACTAGCGCGGAGAATATGGCTGTTGAGGAGCAACCATCCGTGTAATTGCTTTGCGCGAGCACCGATATTTCAGATAGAAGTAAATGCATTTTATTTCAGGAGGAAATCCGACATACCGATACACACCGAAAGCTACCACACAGTGGCTATAATAGTTTAGGACAAAATATATAATAATAAAAAAGATAATAGAAATGCGGAACACGGATAGAATAGAAAGTCTCATATATATATATATATATATATATATATATATATATATATATATATATATATATAACTGATGTAAGTTACAATACTTTTGACACGGTACATATGATATAACTACAATAGTCGACTCTGGAAGTTATATATATACAAGTAGATTATCGACTAATATACATGAATACATATCAACCTATACTATGACACGACAACTCCAAAAGATATGAAAAGTCTTCATAGCTCAAACAGCTACCCAAAGCAAGATATCTACAACCTGAAATAACTCGGGTCTGACCAGAGTATTAAATTCAAAAGAAAATAGTACACGGGTCAGTCTAAATCAAACCCAGTTATTAGTGCTCATAAGCAATAATAATTAAATAATCAAATAGACGATAGTCACAATAAATTTACCTATCCGATTCTTAAAAAAAGAAATCGGATAATGGTGAATATAACACATAATGGTGTTAAACCAAAAATCAGCAGATTCAAATCATCAACAAGGATAAGTGAAAAGAATATCAATGAAGATAATTTAGAAAATATTAAATTGGATAAAGAAAACAATCTAGGAATTGAAAACATCAATTAAAAGGTCAACAGGGGTAGGGCTGCAGTACACGCATGCGTGTACCGCCTTGCCACTACGACATATGGAAATACGCAAAAGATCCATAAATCAAAAGCAATTGGAATATCAATAAAAACAATACCGTGTGGCTGCAGTTAACGCTTGCGTGCATTGCCTTGCCACAACAGTGATGATGTACACAAAAGATCAACGAACCAATAATCAAAAGAAATACTTATATAATTAATACGGTGTGGCTGCAGTTCACGCTTGCGTGCACTGCCTTGCCACTACAGTGATGATATACATAATGAAAATTCACAAACGAGCACAAAGTCAAACCCGAGCGTTTAAGCTGGATTCAACACAAGTACAAAAATCAAACAGCAAACTACATGTTGAACAATATGCAGCAGTGACCAAAGTCAAAGCAAAATCAGGTCGAATAGAGGCTACAAGTAGTGAACTGAACAAAGCAAGGCTACAGAGCTCGAGCTTATGCAAAGTCGACATACACAACATAAATATACATTGAACTAACTCAAGCTTAAGTCAAGCCACCCAAATGAAAACATGAACAACGACCATATATTAAAACCAGCCTCAAGCACAAACATAACATGCTCCAAGTAAACACATGAATTGCAGCCCAACTAAAAGACTGAACCACAAAGAGGCACATGAACAACAACCAACAGACTCAAGTTCATCAGGTCAGGGACCCAAGAATGGCCAGAGACAAGACACCAAGCCCAGTGCAAAAATGTTTAAAACCCTATGCAAACTGAAACAAAGGAGTAGCCCATTTTCCAAAGGAAGGAGCACAAGAACAACCACGATCAAAGTCGAGGCTCAATGTCACAAATAACACAATGCAATACGACATGGTGGTATGGCAGTAAACAATGCATAGTAGAACAACAAGGTACAAAAGCTACGGATGAAACAAGCAGGTGTACCCAAGATAAGGAAACATAGTAACAAGCACAAAGGCTACAGGCTTCAACCAAAACAGGTGCACAAATGTACACAAAATCAACATGGCACATGAATGAACATCGGCAAAGTGAAATACCAAATAAAGCAATACCGAAGTGAAAACAACAATTGCAACAGGTTCAAGAAGACTGCGGCTCCAAAACATCGCATATACATATTCATGTTCATCAAGAAACCAAATCAAGACAGTGACAATAAGGCACTGCAAATACGAGGCAGTGACAAGTCTCGAGAAACCAATACATAGCAATGCACAAGATCATAAAAATGTGGAACTTCAAAAGTCAGAAGCAGTTTTCAAATTAATATCAAGTTTAAAGTGTCAAGGCCGACATTAAACAAGTCAGGTTGACACAAATGGTCGAAAATGAACAAGTGCCTGAAGCAAATTTCTAGTTGAACAAATTACAGTGAAGCCAGTGATAAGAACACAAAAATACAATGCAAAGAAGGGTGCAGTGAAGACTGTAGGCCATGGCTACAACAATAATTTCAATCAAAATCGAAGTCAACATCAGAACAAAGTCGAACTGCCGAACTAAATTGAATTCACAAATTCAAACGAACAAAATATAGGAGTTCGACATAGAAACATAACAAAAATATGAACTTGAATTAGATGTGAGGGTCACTCACCTTGTCGACGAATTTAGAAGAAACCAAGCACACCGGCAATCGAGCGAAGCCAGAGCTTGAACTCGATCGACCAAGATGCGGCTTTAAAAATAATCACAAAGCCCTAGTTTTCACGGAGGAACGAAGAAGAGGGGCCGCCATTGTTTTTCTTTTGTTTAGGGTTTTCGAACGAAAATGAGAAAGGGGTCTGGTCGAATGAAAATGAAGAAAAAGGAACGGCTATTTACTTTTGTAAATTTTCACTGCCTCATAAAAACATGGGCCACTATCCAATTTTCAAAACCCATCAATCTTTTTAACAATTTATAAAAGAATTTTAATTCAAATTTAAAAACTTCAATTGGCAATAGCTAGCAAAAGTAATCGTCCAAAGACGATAATTAATCGGTATGAAATACCGGGTTGTTACAGACTCCCCTCCTTAAAGAAATTGCGTCCTCGCAATCATAAGGAATAAAGGGACAAAAGGTAACAACCATAAAACCATATCATCACAAGATGAAGAAATTTGAAATAGGAAGTTCACCATATAGAGCATGAAAGAGAAAGCCTGAATGTGTTTGCTCGATGAATTCTCTGGATTCCTAAGAGAAATCCCTAGAATTTGAGAACCATTGAGAATCTCCACAAGAGAAACATCTTTATTTCGAAGGTGCTACACCTCCGAAGCAATGATGTGAATAGAATGTTGCTCAAAGTCAAATCTGGTGAAACTTCAATTTCTTCAATAACACGGGGCTGAAGAATAAAAATCGAAAATCCCTAAGGCATTTCCGCAATTGGAAAACGTGGAAGACGTTGTGAATAGCAGAAAATTGAGCCGGTACACCGGCGTAGTACAATATAAACACCAAAGAAATCTTTTAATTTCATAAAAGAAATTCACAAATTCTCTACAAAATTTAATTATCAAATAGATAATCAGAATACAGAAATCACAAAACAGCAATATCTAATTATCGATACTATAATTAGAAAACAGCAAAATCAACAAATCTAATTATCAAAAAAGATAATTAGAAAACACAAATCACAAATATTCAATTATCACAAACGATAATTAAATCTCAAATATCTAATTATCACAAGCGATAATCAGAAACAACAAATATCTGATTATCAAAAACGATAATCAGAAGTCAAAAATCAACTAATACTTAATTATCACAATTGATAATCAAATCTGAAATCACAAATATTTAATTAACGAGTCCGGAATTAACCGAAATAGCAAACGCACATGTCCCATAACCACGAGCTTTACTAAATTGTTTAATTCATTTCATCGTTTCCTTGAAAGCGCAAAATTGTGTATTTTTGAAAATAACATTTCACATTCTCAAACAGACAAGTCCGGAATTAAGCGAATCAGTAAAAGGAAGGGGTCATAGTCCTCGATTTTGCTGAAACGTTTAAATCGCTTCCTCATTCTTTTGAAAGCGTAAACTGTAAAAATTTTGAAAGCAATTTTAATTTTTATTTTGAAGCAATTTTAAAGATAGCAAATTTTTAAAACACGTGATTAAAACAGCAACATCAGTAGGAACAACGACAAGGAAATTGCACTTCTCAAAATACCGTAAGAACGGTCAACAAAATCAGCATTGCGGGATAACTGCTTGAAAATCCATTTTAAAATTGACGGTTACTGAAGTTAATACGTCAAAATCTCATCAAAATAACTTGCATCAAAAGATAATACCAATGAATTTTCATTCATCAAAAATGTCACAAGAATCTTCTCAAAGATAGAAAAGGGATATCATACCCTAAACTTGTATTCATGACAAGTTAATGACACAAGAATTCACCAATGCACAAAAATTGATAAAACTTATCAATAGAAATCACGAAAATTGGTGAAGCACAATTTCCAGAAGACTACACAAGAAATCGAGATATCACAAAATAAGAGTATGAAAACTCAAATGGGAGTATGGAAACTCAAATGGAAGTACGGAAACTCAAATGGGAGTACAGAAACTCAAATAGGAATATGAAAACTCAAATGGGAGTATGAAAACTCACCTATACGTGAGCATGAAAAATCACCAACACGTGTAACACAAAGCGAGAACGGGAGCATGGAAACTCACCTACACATGAGCATGAAAACTCACCAACACGTGTAATGCAAAGCGAGAACGGGAGCATGGAAACTCACCAACACGTGAGCATGAAAAATCACCAAAACGTGTAACGCAAAGCGAGAATGGGAGCATGGAAACTCACCTACACGTGAGCATGAAAAATCACCAACACGTGTAACGCAAAGCGAGAACGGGAGCTTGGAAACTCACCTACACGTGAGCATGAAAAATCACCAACACGTGTAACGCAAAGCGAAAACGGGAGCATGGAAACTCATCTACACGTGAGCAAGAAAAACCACCAACACGTGTAACGCATAGCGAGAACGGGAGCATGGAAACACACCTACACGTGAGCATGAAAAATCACCAACGCGTGTAACGCAAAGCGAGAACGGGAGCATGGAAACTCACCTACACGTGAGCATGAAAAATCACCAACACGTGTAACGCAAAACGAGACGCTATCTCATGGTTGCAAGCCATTAATTTTGACAGACGAATGGCCCGAAGACCGTGGGGCGCTACCCCACATGTGTGAGTCGGAATCACGTAGATTGAGGTCTAGACTAACCTAGCAAACAAAAAGGTATGTGTGAGTCGGAATCACACTGATGAGATATAGACTAACCATGCTGACAAAGAAGTATGTGTGAGACGGAATCACACAAATGGTGTCTAGTCTAAATCTCGCAGATTAAGAGACATCGCACAATTGCTAGTCTAAATCATAAAAAGGATCGTTATGATCATCAAGAAGTGTCAATTACACTAAGCTAGTAAATCTTCACCAGAAATTGTCACAAAAGGTTCAATCGAACAAGTCCAAGAATTAATCGACGAAGTGAACGCAAGCATTTCATACCACTTTTTTTACTAAGCCGTTTAATTGGATTTCTCATCCGAATGAGGTAAAGGCTTGTATATACTAATAGATTGGAAAACGGTTTAGGAGAAAGCGCTTTGTAATAAAATAGTTTTGAAATCGTTTGGAGAAAAGGGTTTTGATATCTACTACTAGTATAGAAAACCTTTATATTTTTAAAGTGACAAATCACAAAAATGATTGTAGAAACAATCAATCACAAGAATTCACGTACGAAGACGTGAATAGAATCCAAAGTAATGGATACTGAATCCTGCAAAAAGTATGCTCACAAAAATCCACAAAAAAATATCATCAAAGTTGCTAACAAATGATAGCAACAAATCGGGGAAATAATCAAGAATCGATTAAATTTTGAAACCAAATCAATTCACTAAAATTCACATTCGAAGACGCGAATAAAATCCAAAGAATTCGATTCCAAATCCATCAAAGTAGAAATACCCAAAAGTTCCAGAAATAGAAGTTATCAAAGTCGACAAAGATGACAACAACTAATTGGAAAAGAAGAATCGATTAACAATTGGAATAACGAAGCAAAACGAGCATAAATGCATAAATGACTTCAACAAAAATAAAAATCAAGTAAATGCCGAAGTCAACAAGTAATGGCCACAATAGCTTATAAAGAAATAACAACAAGGCACAAAGGCCAGTGCTCAAGAATTCACAGTGCAAACAAATGCAATAAGCAAGTGACAGTAGTGAAAAGCTTCCACCAAGTGAATGTGAAATATGTACACTGCAAATTCGAGAAGGTAGCGGACTACCACAAAATGTAAGGAGATCAAAATAGCTTTAATTGGCCAAATTCAAACAAAATCAACGTCCGCTAACTCAATTCAAAGCCAAAAACACAAGAACAAAATACTCATCATGTAACGACCCAGAATTTTTAATTATTAAAATTTGAATATTTAATTAATTTTAAATATTTATAAGTGAATTTATTAGTCAAATAAATTTTTATTTGAATTATTGGATTTAATTGGATAATTAAATCGATAATTTAATATGTTAAATTATGGAAATAATTAAAAATTGAGTTAAAAATGATTATAAATAATTTGGAAAATTTTATTTAATCATACTGGAGTTATAGAAATATTTTAGAACTTTTAAAATCGAATTAAAAGTAAATTTGTGAAAATTGAATATTTTAATATTTAATAATCGACTGTAAAATAGTCAATTTTTGAACAGTCTCAGAATTGAACGAAACCAGTTTCATTGGATCCGTAATAGTTAGTTATTACCGGATTTCAATTTTCGTGTCAATCGGAGTTATCGTTTGATCGTGGCAGCTCGAAACGCATCGAATTATTTTTAATTTAAATTTGGCGAGTCAAAATAGCCATTTTTCAAAAAGTCTCGGAATTCGACGAAACCAGTTTCATCGGATCCGTAATGTGATATTATTGTAAGATTTCAAATTTCAAGTCAATTGGATTTACCGTTTGTCCGGTACAAATTAAAACGCCTAGAAATCGATTTAAATCGGTTTAATTCAAATTGAGCGTTTTCAGCCATAACTAGCACATACTTCCGAATTAGCTTCCGAAACCTGTTCCATTGTGTCCGGAACGCGGGATAAACCCTAGGTACGCTGGTTACGGCGTCTAAATCGGAGTTCGGAAAATCCGGGATGAATAGTGTCGCTCGTTCCTTATAAATACACCTCACTCTAAAAAAATAAAAATAAAAACACTAAAACCCTAGCCATATTTGCAGCCGCCACTTTTGAATGAATGGCCAGAAAACATCGATCTTCTCCCCTCATTATCTTTCAATCCGTCATTCAATTCGAAAAACTTTCTAAAGCAAACTTGTAGAGCATGAGGAGATCTTTAGATCCAACGGCTATGATCTAAAACAAATCAATGAATCAACGGCAAATCGACCAGGAAGGCAGCAACTTGCGCACGCCATACGAGGCTGTAGGCATGGCCGAGCTCCACCAGGGTTGGGCCGAACCTAGCTTGGGTCATGGGCGTTCTAGTGGTGGCGACGTGATGAGGTTTCATCGAGCGAGGAGATGGTGGTATCAAAACCTAATTTTGATGGATGGGTTCAAAACTTGCGTGTGTTTGTTCTGGGAGTGTTGCGTGAAGAAGAGAGGGAGGGGGAAGTTGCGTTCTAGGGTGGAGATCTGATGGTGGTGGGATCTGATGGCTAATATGAGCTGTAGGTTTTAATTATAAAGTTTAAGTTGTAATTATTAAGTTTAAATACGTGCAAACTTCATAAATTCATAACTTTTTCATACGAGGTCGAAAAAATGCAAACTCAGTTGCGTTGGAATCGTATGGACGAGCACTACGCGATGGAGTTGGTTTGGAGTCGTTTGGAGTTAGTGAGAATTTTGGGTAAAATTAAACGCGCGTTTAATTTTATTCGAAATAAAAGCTTAAACGGAAATTAAAACCAAGGTGAGAATTTCTCACTCAATCAAATTAGTTTCGATTTTTATTTTAAATAGTTAGATTTAAAATATTTGAATGCATGTTTGAATGATGACTGTAGATTATTGATTGTTAAAATAGACATTATGCGCCGTTAGTAAGCGGATGTTATTTAATATAAACATATACCGCGAATATTTCATAAACAGTGAAATTGGTATTATATATAATATCAATATATATATATTGGCATATGTATATATTGCAGTTGTTGATTTCCCGCATTTTTTGTTTAGCGGATGAGACCCTATTACGCCGTTAGTAAGCGGATAATATTTATTAAGAACATATACCGCGATAATTTCGTACTGGAGCGAAATTGGTATTGTGCTAATGTTTTTGGATGCAGGAAACAGGTTGGAGGGATCCAACTGGATTCCTCAACAGTATTTATTTTATTTCAGATATTTTGATATTTGATGGATTATCATATCGATATATGATATCGTTGTTAGTCGTGATTGACTATTTGGTGTGTAGCATCATTGGACCCAAATCTTGGGATTTTAAAATGATCTTTAAAATGATTTTTGAAAATATACTTTATTTCTGGAATTGATCCATTATAAATAAATAAACATTATAATTTTTAAAGTTATAAAAATTATGGTTTTTGTGAAATATAGTTAAAAAGCTGATTTTTTTGAAATACGATTAAAAGTCGATTTTTTGAGAAATATGAACTAATGATTTTATAAAATAATTTAGATTGGATTTATGAATATATGATAAAAGTTTAAATATAGGATTTATAAAATTTGATTATTTTATAAATCGAAATGATGAAATTATAAAGGAAATTAAAGACGTTTTAGAATAATAATATAAACCGATTTATATTAAGAGATTTATAAATGGATATTTATAAATTGGAATATAGACATTATAAAACGAGTTTTTATAAGTGTTTGAATGTAGTGAAAATGAATTTCATAATAGAATGAAATTTATAGAATTATAAACTGTGAAGTTATAAACGAAATTTATAAATAGTAAGATTTATAAATTTGGTGAAATTATTTGAAGAATAGATTTATTAAATAAATAAATTTTATAAGTTATAAGGTTTATAAATTGAAAAGTCTTTAAAAAGAACGATTTTGTAAAATAATCGTTTTATAAGCAATTGACTTATAATATGAACTTTTAGTTTATAATTGAGATATGAAATCAAAAATGTTAATAAAGGAATTTATAAAAAAGGAAGTTTTTATAAATAAATAGAAAAGGAATTTATAAACGTTGTTTTTATAAATTCGCAAAGGACTTATTTTGACAAGTCAATTGTTATAACTTAGAAATGGAGTTATATTCACGTTTTAGACAGTGAATAATCCTTTAAGTTAAAGTGAATAGAAATGATGAAGTTTGTTAACGTAGTTTATTCACGTTCTTGAACAGTGAATAACACGTTAAAGAAATTGTTTAGAATGTGAATGTTTTAAATAGAATTAAAACGATTCAACGATGTTTTAAAAGGTATTGAGATTGAAACCATAGATTTCAACATTTATTGTTGAAATAGATGTTTCGAGAAATAAAAGGAAATAGTGGACTATAACACTGTTGTTATAGTAAATGATTTCCGAATGGAAATGTTTTGGTTTAGTATTGGGATTTATATATCTATTTTAATTTCGAATCCCTATACTAGTGATTTTAGGTTGTCGTAACGATGTTTTACGTAACATTCGTTTTGGCCCAAATAAATATGTTAAGTGAATGATTTCCTTAAAGAATAAAATATATACTTAATTCGGTTTAAGTATATTGAATATTTTCTAAGTGTTGAAAATAAAAGATTGTGAATTACTTATTTAGTAAGTATGGAATTGTTTTCCAGTATAAAGTGAATATTTAGAATTTATCTTTTTGAAGATAAATTGAAATGAATGATTGAAATCATATATGCATGGATATTTTGAAATATAAATTCATTATGGAATTTATGAATGAAAAGTGGAATTTGTATGAAAATAAATATTGATTTATTTTTGAAGTGTTGAAACTATATATCTAGTAAAGATATTTTGGAAAATAAATAATTTGGAAAATTATTTGGAATCTGGTGATGTATGCATATCAATTGATAGTTCAATAACCGACTATCAATATTTCCCTTTGAATGGGTATTTGATGTGAATTGTTTGAAATTTGATGCACACTTATTTTGAATAAGCGCTCACTATTCGGGTTAACCGGGAAAGGACCATGGGGTCGTATAACCCATTCCGAATATGTGATACGTCGTTATGAATTGCATTTGAAGATCGGTGTTGAAGACCGAGTGTTTGCGAGAGCGATAGGATGACCTATCGATTGTCTCTGCACTGGGTCGCACCTGGTATAGAGATTCCATAAGTGATGGGAAATTCGATCAGGATTGTGAATATCCGGATTGCAAGGACTTCTTTGTAAGTGCCTTCGGTTCTGTTCGATCCCGGAACAGACTTGTATGGATTGTATGTCTGACATTACAAGTTGAGATATAAAGCCGATTTCTTTCAAATATATTTCTGTTGGTGGCGAAGAATTTATTCTTTGCTTAACACCCTTCTTTGAGACGTACGTGCTCAAAGGTTATATAGTTGAAGTTATCAGCGATATATCCCATTTTGGTAATGTGACATGCTGAGTGATGCTGAAATGATCATTGTGTTGATTATTTGTGATAGGATCGTTTATTTGATCGTCTATCTTAGTGATCATTGTGTTGATCATTTGTTGACCCAAAGCACGGCTTTTTGAACAAAGTGTGTTTTTGTGGACGTGACTTCGTCGAGCCTCACACCCCGGAAATGGTCAAAACAGGAAAGATGCGGCAAGGTTATTAGGGGTTGCTGTAGCTCCCCTTAGGGTATGTGCATTTCCTTCTGGAAAGGGGTGGTATCATGGTATGGAGCCCAGATACTTACTCATGTTGAAAACACTCTATTTATTATGGTGTGATGTTGGATATCGAGCGCTCGGTTGAAAAGGTCCTAAAGGACCGGGGAATGGCGTGCTCGTGTCAGTAGTTACCCAGTTAGGGGTAACCCGGCCTTGTGTTGGCAGAGTTCCGGTTTGGTTCTCGGGGATGTCTTTCCAGAGGCATTCTCATGTGGCAATAGGAAGTTCCTTGGCCTGACCATTGTTGGAAATCCAAAGAAACAATACGAAACTTGTACGGTTTTAGTTGTAGAACCTGCTATGGAATGTGGCGGTAACCTGCTATTGAACATAGTTAGTTATAGTAGGCATACGATAATGGTCGTATGTTGGCTAAGATTTATATTCTACTTTTGAAATGAAATTTTCTCTATACTATGCACTAGTAATAATATCAAATGTTATTTTAAATGCGTATCAAGCATCTTTGACTATCATAAGGAGAAATCTCCTCCGATTCTGCGTTTGCATTGTGTGTGTGTGCGGGAGGCCTTATGGTAGTCTCATTTTTAAAAGCATTGCGAATTGATTAAAAATATTCCTCTATTTGATTTTAAAGTTAAATAAACTGTTTTGAGTTCTCACACCAGTCACATGACTGACTCGGAGTTTATTGTTTTTCTTCCTAAACTCTGGGTGCCCACCAATTTTCACACGGGCAGTCAAGAGTAAGGTTTATCAGGATATTCTGGATATTCTGGAGTTGCTGGAGGCAAGCTGGATGGCATGGCATATTACTTATATAGTATTTCTTTTCCGCTGCACTGTTTGTTGTTGTATGATGTTGTACACTCTGATATGTTGTGATGTAATGAAATGTAATGTAATAACTGATATGGTTCTTTGTTTAAAGATTATTCATTTATTATTATATGTTGTTCCGCTGCGAATTGTGAGATTCTGTTGTTGTTCTGTTGTTCCCTTTCTGTCCCGTTCTATTTTTAAAATTTTCTATCTTCTATTTTTCAAATTCTCTGTTTTCTAAAAATTCTCTATCTTCTTCTCTCTCTATTTCCTATCTCTTCTCTCTTCTTTCTTTTTCTTTTCTTTTTAAAACCCATAACATCTCGGTTTTTGGCCTTCGATTTCTCGGCAGTCGATAAAGTGAGTGTCGATGTTGAATTTTCGAAGAACGAAAATCCAGGGCGTTACATTTGGTATCAGAGCTCTGATGGTTAAGCGACAACCATGGTTCTGTTGGGTATTACTCATTAGAGATAGAGTCAGCAGTACTCTAGAATGAGTTTGAGTGTAATAATAGATATGAGAGCGTATTTGTTAGTGAATATGAAATTGTTTTATATTGTGATGGTTGGTTTATTGAGTGGTATATAGATTCTGGTTAATACGAGTAATTAACGTTGTTGATAGGGATCTATAAACACTTAAATAGAACAATTCGGCACAATATTGTTTTAAAATGGGGTAAATGAAATAATTTTACCTTGATTATATTTTTATATATAAAGGAATAATTTTTCAGAATTATTAAAGTGTATATAAGTTGATTGTTAGGTTGTTTGAATAATCTAAAATAAAAGAATAATTGTATAAGCAAAAGAATTATAAGAATTGAATTATAATTAAAGTGATGTACAATTGTGAAATAAACTTATATATATAAGAAGTAAAATTATATGAATATGAGTTGTAAATAAAAGTGATAAAGGTGAATAAATTGGAATGGAATAATTAATGAAAGTGTTAATTCATTAAAATCTAATGTTATTGGAAGTTGAATAAGTGGATGAAAATCAATTTAATTAAATCAAATTGAAAGTGATGGTGTTAAACCAAATTAAATGAATATAAGCAAAGGAATTTGGTTATAATTAATATAAATTGGTTGTTATATGATTGCTAGTTGATTTTATATAAGTTCATTAAGTATTAATGAAATTGAAAGCTAATGCAATTGAATTCAAATTGAAAGTAAATAAATTTGAATAGAATTGAAAGTGAATAGGATTTAATTAGTGAATGCAAACTAATTAAAATTGAGAATGAATGTTGATAAAATCCAATGTTAATAAATCAAATATGATTTAGAGTGAAAACCAATTCATTAAATATGAATGAGAATATGAATGAATATTATTGGTTATGAATGTAGTTGGTTGATGGTTGAATATATATTGCTATTGTTGCATTTGCTATGTGACATATATAGTTATTATGAGATATATGTTGTATATTGAGACTATTTGCATATATGCATGTTCTCATGTTGTTTGTTGAGTTTAGTAGGTGCGGATCGCGTTTGCTTCGCATTTGGAGTTCGCTTTAGCGCTATATTAGCCGTATATGCTCGCTAATAAAATATAAGGTACATATCTCGGATTAAATATCGCACTTTTACACTTTTTTCCCTTCGGGATGCCTCATTACTTGATGAGATGTATATTTGTGATATATATACTGTCATTTTTTTTTTTCGGATCGAGCCGCGCAAAGGAGACATGGCGAATTTTTCCGAAAATTTAAGGCGTTAGAAAAAATTTGAGTAAATTGGGAAAATTATGAAAACTTTAACTTTGATTTGGAATTGAAAGTTAAATGATATAATTGTTTTTGAAAAGATAACTAAGTATGATTTGAAAACTTAGTAAAAGTTATCATAAGAAGTTTAATTATGAATTTTGGAAGGTTAATAGATTCTGTAACTTTTCTTACTTGTAATTTCGAGGACGAAATTCTTTTAAGGGGGGACGATTGTAACGACCCAGAATTTTTAATTATTAAAATTTGAATATTTAATTAATTTTAAATATTTATAAGTGAATTTATTAGTCAAATAAATTTTTATTTGAATTATTGGATTTAATTGGATAATTAAATCGATAATTTAATATGTTAAATTATGGAAATAATTAAAAATTGAGTTAAAAATGATTGTAAATAATTTGGAAAATTTTATTTAATCATACTGGAGTTATAGAAATATTTTAGAACTTTTAAAATCGAATTAAAAGTAAATTTGTGAAAATTGAATATTTTAATATTTAATAATCGACTGTAAAATAGTCAATTTTTGAACAGTCTCAGAATTGAACGAAACCAGTTTCATTAGATCCGTAATAGTTAGTTATTACCGGATTTCAATTTTCGTGTCAATCGGAGTTATCGTTTGATCGTGGCAGCTCGAAACGCATCGAATTATTTTTAATTTAAATTTGGCGAGTCAAAATAGCCATTTTTCAAAAAGTCTCGGAATTCGACGAAACCAGTTTCATCGGATCCGTAATGTGATATTATTGTAAGATTTCAAATTTCAAGTCAATTGGATTTACCGTTTGTCCGGTACAAATTAAAACGCCTAGAAATCGATTTAAATCGGTTTAATTCAAATTGAGCGTTTTCAGCCATAACTCGCACATACTTCCGAATTAGCTTCCGAAACCTGTTCCATTGTGTCCGGAACGCGGGATAAACCCTAGGTACGCTGGTTACGGCGTCTAAATCGGAGTTCGGAAAATCCGGGATGAATAGTGTCGCTCGTTCCTTATAAATACACCTCACTCTAAAAAAATAAAAATAAAAACACTAAAACCCTAGCCATATTTGCAGCCGCCACTTTTGAATGAATGGCCAGAAAACATCGATCTTCTCCCCTCATTATCTTTCAATCCGTCATTCAATTCGAAAAACTTTCTAAAGCAAACTTGTAGAGCATGAGGAGATCTTTAGATCCAACGGCTATGATCTAAAACAAATCAATGAATCAACGGCAAATCGACCAGGAAGGCAGCAACTTGCGCACGCCATACGAGGCTGTAGGCATGGCCGAGCTCCACCAGGGTTGGGCCGAACCTAGCTTGGGTCATGGGCGTTCTAGTGGTGGCGACGTGATGAGGTTTCATCGAGCGAGGAGATGGTGGTATCAAAACCTAATTTTGATGGATGGGTTCAAAACTTGCGTGTGTTTGTTCTGGGAGTGTTGCGTGAAGAAGAGAGGGAGGGGGAAGTTGTGTTCTAGGGTGGAGATCTGATGGTGGTGGGATCTGATGGCTAATATGAGCTGTAGGTTTTAATTATAAAGTTTAAGTTGTAATTATTAAGTTTAAATACGTGCAAACTTCATAAATTCATAACTTTTTCATACGAGGTCGAAAAAATGCAAACTCAGTTGCGTTGGAATCGTATGGACGAGCACTACGCGATGGAGTTGGTTTGGAGTCGTTTGGAGTTAGTGAGAATTTCGGGTAAAATTAAACGCGCGTTTAATTTTATTCGAAATAAAAGCTTAAACGGAAATTAAAACCAAGGTGAGAATTTCTCACTCAATCGAATTAGTTTCGATTTTTATTTTAAATAGTTAGATTTAAAATATTTGAATGCATGTTTGAATGATGACTGTAGATTATTGATTGTTAAAATAGACATTATGCGCCGTTAGTAAGCGGATGTTATTTAATATAAACATATACCGCGAATATTTCATAAACAGTGAAATTGGTATTATATATAATATCAATATATATATATTGGCATATGTATATATTGCAGTTGTTGATTTCCCGCATTTTTTGTTTAGCGGATGAGACCCTATTACGTCGTTAGTAAGCGGATAATATTTATTAAGAACATATACCGCGATAATTTCGTACTGGAGCGAAATTGGTATTGTGCTAATGTTTTTGGATGCAGGAAACAGGTTGGAGGGATCCAACTGGATTCCTCAACAGTATTTATTTTATTTCAGATATTTTGATATTTGATGGATTATCATATCGATATATGATATCGTTGTTAGTCGTGATTGACTATTTGGTGTGTAGCATCATTGGACCCAAATCTTGGGATTTTAAAATGATCTTTAAAATGATTTTTGAAAATATACTTTATTTCTGGAATTGATCCATTATAAATAAATAAACGTTATAATTTTTAAAGTTATAAAAATTATGGTTTTTGTGAAATATAGTTAAAAAGCTGATTTTTTTGAAATACGATTAAAAGTCGATTTTTTGAGAAATATGAACTAATGATTTTATAAAATAATTTAGATTGGATTTCTGAATATATGATAAAAGTTTAAATATAGGATTTATAAAATTTGATTATTTTATAAATCGAAATGATGAAATTATAAAGGAAATTAAAGACGTTTTAGAATAATAATATAAACCGATTTATATTAAGAGATTTATAAATGGATATTTATAAATTGGAATATAGACATTATAAAACGAGTTTTTATAAGTGTTTGAATGTAGTGAAAATGAATTTCATAATAGAATGAAATTTATAGAATTATAAACTGTGAAGTTATAAACGAAATTTATAAATAGTAAGATTTATAAATTTGGTGAAATTATTTGAAGAATAGATTTATTAAATAAATAAATTTTATAAGTTATAAGGTTTATAAATTGAAAAGTCTTTAAAAAGAACGATTTTGTAAA
Organism: Allium cepa; assembly: GCA_030765085.1. NCBI lineage: Eukaryota > Viridiplantae > Streptophyta > Magnoliopsida > Asparagales > Amaryllidaceae > Allium > Allium cepa. Next base: position 233,461,522 of record CM060938.1, read on the forward strand.
ATAATCGTTTTATAAGCAATTGACTTATAATATGAACTTTTAGTTTATAATTGAGATATGAAATCAAAAATGTTAATAAAGGAATTTATAAAAAAGGAAGTTTTTATAAATAAATAGAAAAGGAATTTATAAACGTTGTTTTTATAAATTCGCAAAGGACTTATTTTGACAAGTCAATTGTTATAACTTAGAAATGGAGTTATATTCACGTTTTAGACAGTGAATAATCCTTTAAGTTAAAGTGAATAGAAATGATGAAGTTTGTTAACGTAGTTTATTCACGTTCTTGAACAGTGAATAACACGTTAAAGAAATTGTTTAGAATGTGAATGTTTTAAATAGAATTAAAACGATTCAACGATGTTTTAAAAGGTATTGAGATTGAAACCATAGATTTCAACATTTATTGTTGAAATAGATGTTTCGAGAGATAAAAGGAAATAGTGGACTATAACACTGTTGTTATAGTAAATGATTTCCGAATGGAAATGTTTTGGTTTAGTATTGGGATTTATATATCTATTTTAATTTCGAATCCCTATACTAGTGATTTTAGGTTGTCGTAACGATGTTTTACGTAACATTCGTTTTGGCCCAAATAAATATGTTAAGTGAATGATTTCCTTAAAGAATAAAATATATACTTAATTCGGTTTAAGTATATTGAATATTTTCTAAGTGTTGAAAATAAAAGATTGTGAATTACTTATTTAGTAAGTATGGAATTGTTTTCCAGTATAAAGTGAATATTTAGAATTTATCTTTTTGAAGATAAATTGAAATGAATGATTGAAATCATATATGCATGGATATTTTGAAATATAAATTCATTATGGAATTTATGAATGAAAAGTGGAATTTGTATGAAAATAAATATTGATTTATTTTTGAAGTGTTGAAACTATATATCTAGTAAAGATATTTTGGAAAATAAATAATTTGGAAAATTATTTGGAATCTGGTGATGTATGCATATCAATTGATAGTTCAATAACCGACTATCAATATTTCCCTTTGAATGGGTATTTGATGTGAATTGTTTGAAATTTGATGCACACTTATTTTGAATAAGCGCTCACTATTCGGGTTAACCGGGAAAGGACCATGGGGTCGTATAACCCATTCCGAATATGTGATACGTCGTTATGAATTGCATTTGAAGATCGGTGTTGAAGACCGAGTGTTTGCGAGAGCGATAGGATGACCTATCGATTGTCTCTGCACTGGGTCGCACCTGGTATAGAGATTCCATAAGTGATGGGAAATTCGATCAGGATTGTGAATATCCGGATTGCAAGGACTTCTTTGTAAGTGCCTTCGGTTCTGTTCGATCCCGGAACAGACTTGTATGGATTGTATGTCTGACATTACAAGTTGAGATATAAAGCCGATTTCTTTCAAATATATTTCTGTTGGTGGCGAAGAATTTATTCTTTGCTTAACACCCTTCTTTGAGACGTACGTGCTCAAAGGTTATATAGTTGAAGTTATCAGCGATATATCCCATTTTGGTAATGTGACATGCTGAGTGATGCTGAAATGATCATTGTGTTGATTATTTGTGATAGGATCGTTTATTTGATCGTCTATCTTAGTGATCATTGTGTTGATCATTTGTTGACCCAAAGCACGGCTTTTTGTACAAAGTGTGTTTTTGTGGACGTGACTTCGTCGAGCCTCACACCCCGGAAATGGTCAAAACAGGAAAGATGCGGCAAGGTTATTAGGGGTTGCTGTAGCTCCCCTTAGGGTATGTGCATTTCCTTCTGGAAAGGGGTGGTATCATGGTATGGAGCCCAGATACTTACTCATGTTGAAAACACTCTATTTATTATGGTGTGATGTTGGATATCGAGCGCTCGGTTGAAAAGGTCCTAAAGGACCGGGGAATGGCGTGCTCGTGTCAGTAGTTACCCAGTTAGGGGTAACCCGGCCTTGTGTTGGCAGAGTTCCGGTTTGGTTCTCGGGGATGTCTTTCCATAGGCATTCTCATGTGGCAATAGGAAGTTCCTTGGCCTGACCATTGTTGGAAATCCAAAGAAACAATACGAAACTTGTACGGTTTTAGTTGTAGAACCTGCTATGGAATGTGGCGGTAACCTGCTATTGAACATAGTTAGTTATAGTAGGCATACGATAATGGTCGTATGTTGGCTAAGATTTATATTCTACTTTTGAAATGAAATTTTCTCTATACTATGCACTAGTAATAATATCAAATGTTATTTTAAATGCGTATCAAGCATCTTTGACTATCATAAGGAGAAATCTCCTCCGATTCTACGTTTGCATTGTGTGTGTGTGCGGGAGGCCTTATGGTAGTCTCATTTTTAAAAGCATTGCGAATTGATTAAAAATATTCCTCTATTTGATTTTAAAGTTAAATAAACTGTTTTGAGTTCTCACACCAGTCACATGACTGACTCGGAGTTTATTGTTTTTCTTCCTAAACTCTGGGTGCCCACCAATTTTCACACGGGCAGTCAAGAGTAAGGTTTATCAGGATATTCTGGATATTCTGGAGTTGCTGGAGGCAAGCTGGATGGCATGGCATATTACTTATATAGTATTTCTTTTCCGCTGCACTGTTTGTTGTTGTATGATGTTGTACACTCTGATATGTTGTGATGTAATGAAATGTAATGTAATAACTGATATGGTTCTTTGTTTAAAGATTATTCATTTATTATTATATGTTGTTCCGCTGCGAATTGTGAGATTCTGTTGTTGTTCTGTTGTTCCCTTTCTGTCCCGTTCTATTTTTAAAATTTTCTATCTTCTATTTTTCAAATTCTCTGTTTTCTAAAAATTCTCTATCTTCTTCTCTCTCTATTTCCTATCTCTTCTCTCTTCTTTCTTTTTCTTTTCTTTTTAAAACCCATAACATCTCGGTTTTTGGCCTTCGATTTCTCGGCAGTCGATAAAGTGAGTGTCGATGTTGAATTTTCGAAGAACGAAAATCCAGGGCGTTACACATCATCAAAAATCCAACTTGAGTTCGTAAAGCAAACGGAGGCCGAAGCCAAAACACTTTCACGAAATCGAAATCAAAGGCACATGAATAAGCGTTAGGAATTCATACCTAACAATCAAAGATAGTCATATGCAAAGATGAGAGATAAAATATCGACAAATAGTTGTAACACATGTTCCATCTAAGTTATGTTTTATATTTGTTCTAAACCCCAGGCTCTGATACCAAGCTGTGACACCCCACCTCTATGCCCACGCTAGCCAAGAACACTACGGTGTAGTGCTGTTGACTAGCGCGGAGAATAAGGCTTTTAAGGAGCGACCATCCGTGTAATTGCTTTGTGCGAGCACCGATATGTCGGATTGAAGTAACATGCATTTTATTTCAGGAGGAAATCCGACATACCGATACACACCCAAAGCTACTACACAGTGGCTATAATAGTTTAGGACAAAATATATAATAATAAAACAGATAATATAAATGCGGAACATAGATAGAATAGAAAGTCTCGTATATATATATATATATATATATATATATATATATATATATATATATAACTGATGTCAGTTACAATACATTTGACACGGTACATATGATACAACTACAACAGTTGACTAAGGAAGTTATATATACAAGTACATTATCAACTAATATACATGAATACATATCAACCTATACTATGACACGACAACTCCAAAAGATATGAAAAGTCTTCATAGCTCAAACAGCTACCCAAAGCAAGATATCTACAACCTGAAATAACTCGGGTCTGACCCGAGTATTAAATTCAAAAGAAAATAGTACACGGGTCAGTCTAATTCAAACTTAGTTATTAGTGCTCAGAAGCAATAATAATTAAATAATCAAAAAGATGATAGTCACAATAAATTTACCTATCCGATGCTTAAATAAAGAAATCGGATAACGGTAAATATAACACATAATGGTGTTAAACCACAAATCAGCAGATTCAAATCATCAACAAGGATAAGTGAAAAGAATATCAATGAAGATAATTTAGAAAATATTGAATTGGACAAAGAAAACAATCTAGGAATTGAAAACATCAATTAAAAGGTCAACAGGGGTAGGGCTGCAGCACACGCACGCGTGTACTGCCTTGCCAATACGACATATGGAAATACGCAAAAGATCCATAAATCAAAAGCAATTAGAATATCAATAAAAACAATACCGTGTGGCTGCAGTTCACGCTTGCGTGCACTGCCTTGCCACAACAGTGATGATGTACACAAAAGATCAACAAACCAATAATCAAAAGAAATACCAATAAAATTAATACGGTGTGGCTGCAGTTCACGCTTGCGTGCACTGCCTTGCCACTACAGTGAAGATTTACACAATGAAAATTCACAAACGAGCACAAGGTCAAACCCGAGCTTTTAAGCTGGATTCAACACAAGTACAAAAATGAAACAGCAAACTACATGTTGAACAATATGTAGTAGTGACCAAAGTCAAAGCAAAATCAGGTCGAATAGAGGCTACAAGTAGTGAACTGAACAAACCAAGGCTACAGAGCTCGAGCTTATGCAAAGTCGACATACACAACATAAATATACATTGAACTAACTCAAGCTCAAGTCAAGCCACCTAAATGAAAACATGAACCACGACTGTTAACCCCGTTAAGATAACGAGTTAAGGCCTGGGACGATTTACGACATAAGATACTTAACAGATCAAGGGAAATCTACGGCTCAGCAAACCTCACGACTTAAGATGCGTGACGATTTAACAAGACAAAGCACGAACGACTTATGAATGGTGCGACCTAACAGTTTAACGTGTTAAACTAGTGGCCAACTCAACGAATCAAGGGAGACATCGACTCAATGGATCAAGGAGGTACGCGACTTAGGGTCTCCACGACCTAACGAGCTAAGGTCCAGACGACTTAAGGAAGTCTACGGCTTAAGAGATGGCACGACTCAAGAAGGAAATAAGTTAACGACCTAAAGCTGTCTATGACTTACGACCTAGCATGAGTCGTAAACGACTTAGGAAAACAAAGCGACTCACATCTCAGAGAAACCCGCGACTTAAAGCCTCTGCGACTTAAGATATGTCATGTCTCAGGGAAATCTTACGAGTTAAGGAGCTAACGACCTAACAGGATTAAGACCTAAGCGACTTAAGAAAGTCCACGACTTAAAGACGTTACGACCTAAAACCGCAGAGCCAAGATTTAAGTGCTGCCTCACTTTGAACCGTGACCTCTTAACTCGCGAACGAGTTAGGACTTATATCCAGACGAACGAAGAAAAGCTCAGAACCACTTCACTCACCTCACTGCCTGCTGACTCTTGGACCTTGAGTCGAGCGCGACTTACGACTCTACATGAGTCGTGCACGACTCATGACTTGAAAGAAAAAGTTACTGCCCAGGATCACACCTATAAATACGCAACCACCTCCAACGTTCAAAGGACTTTTTCTTTGGATCATTCTCTTCGTGACATGAAGGCTCTACTATAATCAAGACAATCTAAACTCCATCACTTCAAACTCACGCAAGATTTTTAGATCGAACTTCGCACAAAGATTCGACATATCCAATCATGGATTCAAAGAACTCTGTCACGACGAAGTCTTCTCTAGCTACTTGTCTTTTTGAATTGAGTTGGATTGTAATTGAAAGAGATTGTAATAAGTTGTAATTCATTCAGCAATAAAAAGGATTGAAGTGGACGTAGGCTTGATCATAAGCTGAACCACTATAAAACTGCTGTTGTCTTCTGTTTTTTCTGCAGTTTTCTACTTATACTCTGTTCCTGAATCATCGGGTGGTGCTTTCACAACTACACTTTACACACCGGAGTGTTAGCGTTCGAATTTTAGCGTTAACATTTTTGGTGCTTTCATTGAGAGCATTGAACTCAGGCGAATTATCATCATTGCTCCACGGAAATTTGTTGAAGCAATCTCTCTGAAGACTAGAAGTTTATCTGAAATCATGGCTCCGGGGAGAAAAAGTAGATCTGTTAGATCTGGAAATGTTCAAGAGGAAACCTCCGCTTCCCCAGTACCTAATCAAACCACTCCACCTGTTGGGGTTACAAAAGCAGAGTTGGATGCTGTAATCTTAGGGCTGAACCAGCAGATAAATGCCCAAAGTGCACAATTGGAGGCTCGGAATGCCCAAAATGCCCTAATTTTGAATAAGTTGAACGATTTGCTTGGGGCGAACCATCAACCAACGGGTAATGAAAGGAACTTTGCTGGTAACGTTTATGATGCTGAAGAAAGGAACGTCCCAGAGAGGGCTGAGCTTTAGATCCACCAACTTCAGGAAGTGTCTGCTCAAGGGGGGTGGCTTTACTTTGGTTCACCAAGCTACCGGTTCGATCCATAGACCAATTCTCCGATTTAACCCGAAAATTTAAAGAACAATTCAGGTTGTATGCGTCAAAGGCAAAAGATATAATGTCATTGTCCAGTATAGAACAATCGCCCGGAGAGCCCATCAAGTCTTTTTTGAACCGTTTTAATATAGCTTTAGCCGAGGTAGACAATGCAGAGCCCCGAATGATCCTCACATACTTAATGCGGGCCATCGATATGTCAAGTGAATTCGAGATGTGGCTTAAAATGAAGGAACCAAAATAACTCGAAAAGTTTTATAAAAAGGCCGACGAATTCATACGCCTAGAAAATCTCTCGATGTCGGAAAAAGTAGTGGTGGCCGAAATTAAGAATAACGATGTCTTCTCTAACAAGAGAGGATTTGGGAACCAGAAAAGGGAAAGTGATGAAGGAAAGAAGCAGGGAAACAAAAAGAAACCTCGACGTTTTAATCCTTCAGACTTCACCCCCTTAACTAATACACCAGAAAGAATCTTCTTGGCAACAAAGGATGTTATCAAGTACCCTAAACCACCTGAGATGGGAAGAGGGGCAGTGCAAAATGGGAAATTCTGTCGATTTCACAACCAACCTGGTCACGATACTGATCAATGTCGCCAGTTAAAAAGTGTGATTGAAGAGTTGCTAAAACAGAATAAACTTCAACAATATGTGAAGAAAGACAAAATTGACCCAACCTCGTCCTCTCAGGGGCAACCGTGTCCTCCTTACCGACCTGGTTCAAGCAACAGAACTACGGAGCAAGAATCCGAGAAGCTGGTCATTGACTGACACGTGAATCGTAAAATCATGGGATGACATTCATTTACACCCATATTTTACTTAATAGTGTTGCTTAACTTTGTAAAATGATGATGAATGAATAATTCTTGTGCTGTTAACCACTGCAAATGTGATGTGAATCAGTAATGAGCAATTATAAATCTTGTATTCTTTGATGCCGTTAAAATGCCTGTATCATTTCAATAGGCAAATATTACTAAAAACCTCGATTTAGTATTGCAGGTTATCGGAATAATGCTTGCTCATCCAACACATCACAAAGCAAAGCGATTCATACAAATCATAGAGTCCAACGCTACTCTTCAGAGTCCAGATGCTTCTCTTCGGAGACCCAATGCCACTCTTTAGAGTTCAAACTACTCTTCAGAGTCCAACGTTACTCTTCAGAGTCCAACGCTACTCTTCAGAGTCCAAATGCTTCTCTTCGGAGACCCAATGCCACTCTTTAGAGTTCAAACTACTCTTCAGAGTCCAACGCTACTCTTCAGAGTCCAACGCTACTCTTCAGTGTCCAAATGCTTCTCTTCGGAGACCCAATGCCACTCTTCAGAGCCCAACGCTACTCTTCAGAGTCCAAATGCTTCTCTTCGAAGACCCAATGCCACTCTTCAGAGTCCAACGCTACTCTTCAGAGTCCAAATGCTTCTCTTCGGAGATCCAATGCCACTCTTTAGAGTTCAAACTACTCTTCAGAGTCCAATGCTACTCTTCAGGGTCCAATGCTACTCTTTAGAGTCCAAGTCAAAAACCTCGAGCGGGCCTATCTAGAAAAAGAGAGATCTTTCTCAATACAAAGTTGCGGAATGATCGGTTGATACGCTCCCGTGAATCCATCCAACCGAGAAAAAGAAACCCCAAACTTCCAGGCAAAGGCCCTACTCAGAGGCACACGTTTCACCGAGATTGAAATAAAACTTCCAAGTGTTGAAACGTGAAGAAGCCCTCATCAAAGGCACACTCCAACTTTCAAAGGAATAATAATTCACCTATTCTGGAAAATACTCTTCCTCACAAAAGAAATTAAAGTACCCTTCAGAGGCCCGCTTTACCACATAGAAGAATTCACTTGATAAAATGTGTATTTGCACAAAAGAAAAAGTGGTATCTTGGAAGGTTGAAGCATAAAAACTTGTATGGAGAAAGTTGTACTTTTTAACAAAATAATATTCCTCCAAGTATGGAATAATTATTCTCAAGAAAATAAAAGTACAAGTCCCCTCAAAATGTAAAATATTGCAACAGGCTTATGGTATAGGGACAACATGGTATAACTACATTAGCGAAATTACGCTCAAAACAATGTACCACAAGCTCACTGTAATATCATATAAATAAACTTGTATAAAAATGAATAATAAATGCATTCTCAAATTCAAACAAGAGTTTGTACCAATAAATGATCATTTTATTCAATTATATTGCAGATACAAGTTTCGAAATAAAGAAAGCGGGGGCCGGTACACGCACAATCCTCGACCAGTACAAGCAAAAAATAATAATAGAAAGCTAAAAACTAGAATCTTCATTTCCTTTTGCCACCTTTGGACCCTTTACCCGGCCGGATGGGTAGCTTTTCGGGTCGATCTATAGGCATGAGGGAAGAAGGAGAGGGAGGCACAACTGGTTCAACTTTCGGTTCCTCTTCAGTAGCAATAATGCTCTTCCCCCTCCTCTTTGATGTTCCGTGTTTCTTTCTTCTCTTTGAAGAAGATTCACTTCCTGGAGTAACATGTTTAGACAAAATTATGTCATCAGAAGGAGTCCGCTCCGGAGATATCTCACCTCCCTCAAGTCCTTCGTCTCTTTGCTCTTGTGAAGCAGCTGGGTCATCCAAGCCCCGAAGGGCACCTATTATTTCTTCCTGTTATCCCAGATGAGGAGTAGGAGCGATTGGGGAAGGCAGAGAAACAGTAACTGGAGGTGGAAAAGTTTGAATGGTGCTCGGTGCTTTCTCTACAAAGGAAAAGATAAAAGTGTTAGTATTTCCCGTAAAAAAGAGGAGATAATAGCTCGCTGAGATTCAAGAAGTAGTCAAAAAGCTCATCAAGTTCGTAAGAAACAGATGAGCAGTCTACTTGGGCAAGATTGTCAGTAGGGTTACCTGCAGAAGTCGGTTCCCTGACGTCAACTTCGTAAACCTGTGCCTCGGCACTCTCGCCGCCTTCATCTCCACCTTGTATGCTTGTGATATCAGTGGTAACTTTAGTAGGAGATGGGGAATGAGAACTAGAACCGATAATGTCAATTTCGGCTGAGGGAGAAGGTTGAATTGGAGCAGTTGAGATGATTTTTCCTGAATATTCTCCTGCCGTTGTTTCGGCCCTTAATTTTGCAAGCTGTTCTCTCCCCCTAGCGAGAGCGGCACGAGCATAATCATCAAGATAGTGCTCCTCAAGAGCTGACTCAGCATAGCCAGCGCCGCTACCACCAAGCATGTCGAGTGCGGCCTCCCAAACTTCAGCCAGTGTAATTTCATACTTGGGGCCTAGAAAGGCGAGGGTACCGCGCCCCAAGATGCTATGTAGATAGAAATCAAATAATGTTGAGCTGATGTTGGCCCTCGTTGCCTCGTGAGATTCTTCAGCTGCAATTTTACCGGCAACGACCTCATCACGCTCCATTTCAGCTTTAGAAAGTTGAAGCTTAAGCATTTGAATCTCCGCCTCTTGGGAGCTGTTCTTCTTCCGAAGCTCTTCAATATCAGCGACATAGCCCTCGCTAATTCTTTTCTGCACTTCAAGCCTATCTTCGGCATCCCTTTGGCTGGCATGAGCATCTCTCACTTGTTTTAGGAGCACTTCTTCTGAGAATAGGAAGTAGAGGAAGCAGCAAGCTCTTGTTTCAATTCTTCAACTTTTGCTTCAAGCTCTTCATTATAAGAAGCAATGCTCCTCATCTCAGTGTCGTGTTGCTCAAGAACTTTTTGCCACTCGGCTTTATCGTTTTCCATAGTGAGCATGGCCTCTATGTTCGCACGATCAACCCTTTGGAGCTCGTCAACAAGTTTTTGCCAGCTCGACATCCTCTCAATTCAAGCTTGACGGCATCGAGGTTTCGTAACATAGCAGACTTGTCAATGGGGACCAAGTCAAGATCAAACCTTACTCCCTTCAGACACCACTGTGGAAACCGACTCTGCAAAGTGGCTGGACCCGGTCCGACTTGGAATTTGGGCCTACTAATTATTGTTTGGATGTCTGTCTTTCCGAGAGCGGGAGAGCCGGAAGGAATATCAAGCGAGGCAGGGGCAGTAACCTTTCCAGGAGTTGTAGAGGTGTGCTTCTCACCATGTCGGTCTCGCTTGCTCGAATCTTCAACCATATGACTTTTTCCTCTGTCATCATGGGATTTTCTTTTATGGGAATCGTCATCTCTCAGCGAAGAATCGTGGCGCTCTTCCCTCTCCCTTCTTTCATAACGCTCCTCTTGAGCCCTCTTTTCTTGAGCCTTTCGAGCGGCTCTTTCTTCATCAGATTCTCTGTAAGAGGGGAGGTAACGCCTGTAATCATACTGGCTACGCCTCCCGTAGCACTGGAAATCATCATAGTAGGATCCGCTGCGTCCCATCGGAGGATCTGAAATAAAAAAGAGCTAAATCTTAGAATTCTTCAAAGTATAAAAAGTCAGAAGCATAAAAGTGCCGAAAAAATTCTAAGTGTGTGTGACGTGCAAACTACGCGCATCAAACTACGAACCACTCTTTAATTGAGGAGTGGTTGTGGGTGTAATAGTTAGCGTCAACTCTTGAGTCGACGGAGTCTGTTGCAGGGTAGAAGTCGCTTCAACTAATGAAGAAGAAACCCCGGTATTGATAGGATCATCTTTAAAGATCTCTTGTGAGGTGGCAAAGAGGTCGCTCAGCCCTTCGAATGTATCGTCCCTGCTCTGCTTGGCAAGGCTAGTTTTTCCGGCCTCTTCGCCAGATTTCTGTGACAGTCGAGGAGATCCCTGGGGCTCTTCTTCCTCAGTAACCGGGGTAAGTTCGACAGATGGCCCCACAATATCAACAGAAGTGGAGCACTTCACTAGCGAAGCCTCAGGAGCAGGTCCTTTTAGTATGGATGTGTCTGTAGAAACCCGGGCATCTGATGCTTTAGGTGGGGAGTCTGGAACCTCGCAGGGGTGTGTGGACCGAGAAGGGTGAAGAAGTCCGAATTGGTGAAGGAATTCGTCGTTCAAAAAAAATTTCATATCCCGCTCTTCAACCGGAATAGCTACAAGCCTCTCCAGAGTTGGCTTGTGACTGGGATCTTTACAAGGAGGGGGGAGCGCTGAAATAAAAAAAAATGATGATGAAGTTAACACTCGGCAATTTGAACTTCAAAAAATAGAAGAGAAAAAGGTAAATGATCCTACTTCCTTCTCTCCACACAGCATAAAACCCCGGGGGGCAGCGGACATAGAAAAATTGAGTCAAAAACCCATAAGCGCTGTCGGGAAGATCGATGATCAATTTACGATTTCGAGCACTTCTCACGACAGTAAAAGAGGGGTGATCTTTAGTCATGGTGAAAGAGCATAGGAAGCAAATCTCGTCAAAGCTTGGGAATCGATCAAGCATCCTCATGAATAGTACACACAACCCCATTAAAATGGCATAACCATTGGGGTGTAATTGGGATGGGGCGATGGCCAATTGACGAAGAAGTTGTTGGAGAAAATCATTGAAAGGAGGAACACCCCCACTAAGGCACATTTGTCGATTGACCGTTACAAAGCCAGGGGGTGCTATGTCAGCAGTGTTACTTCTCTCGGGAAGAATGGCATGTGATTCAGCAATGCTGAACTGGGCGCACAATTGGCGAAAAACTCTGTACGATAAAGTAGAAGAGGCTCTTTCGGGAGGATTGACTAGTGGAGCCGGAATAACAGGTGCCTCTCCAGTCTGAACCGTTGTATCTTCTTCCTGAGAAGTCATTCTACACAAGCAACTGGATATTCAAATGTGAAGGTGCACGTTTCCTAAAAGTGTGAAGTGTCGTGCAGAACTAATAAAAATAGCAAGTAAATATAACTGGAATTAAACTAGTCGATGATTGATCGATTACAAAATTTCAGAACTTGTTAATATAAAGTTCGAGCATAATATTAGTGCAGGCTGGTCAGTTTCAATTGACTATTTCAGTGTTGCTTTAATATTTTACTTGAAATTGATGAAAGCACTTCGTTCACACAATTTGTTTGAGTTAATTATCTGTTATTAACTAATCTGCCATTTGACGTGGGCAGTCGATGGCAGTATATTTGTCCCATTTTTCTGCAAGTGTTGTGTTCAACAGGTTGATAGCATTAAAGTTAGAATAATCTATAGATAAACGCAACAAAGTTCGAGCAGTATATTCTGGCAATTCAAATTGGAAGTACAATCAAGTTTTGTCGACATCTTGAAGTTTACAAATTTTTGTTCAAGCCATTTAGTCACAGTCCAAAAATCCATTAAACCCTAAGTCGTTCACAACCTAACAGAGGTATGAAATTTTCTTAGGAAACAATTCGGCAGTAAAAGATTGTCCATGTGCTGAGTCGTCCATGACCTAAGGGATAAGTCGTCCACGACCTAAAGGTTTAGTCGCCCATGACTTAAAGATTTCCTGCAAGTTAAGTCGTTGGCTCCTTAAAATCATTGGTCCTATAAGTCGTAAAGCACGGTAAGGAGGAAGGGATTCGGTTCAAAGAAATGGGAATTTCTCTAAGTCCTAGATCGGCTACAACTCAAAGCTCATGTCGTATCTCGTTAAGTCGCGGAAGGTTATAACTTGCCCAAAAATGCTGGGTGTCGTATCCAATTTAGTATCTCACTTCACCCGATCGGAAAACCCCCCATCCAATCAGAAACTCCTCATCCTCTTGACCCGTTAGCCCAATAACCTCTCAATCAACAACAACCCCAGTTCTGCCACACCACCGAATCGCCACAAATCACGAGTCGTCTTAAGTCAAATCAAACAAACTTTGAGTTCTTCGATGACCAATGCAACAATACTCGCACGGTTAAAAGGGGGGAATCAGAGACGGAAGACAGAGCTCAAAAATTGACAATGATGATCAGCAATTAGAAAATGGGAAAATTGCTTACGTGATGTGAAGCTAAAGGTGGTTGAAAAAGAATCAAGTCAGGATCGCCGTAGGAAGCTCGGAGATATGCTAATGGCGGATACGACTTAAGAGATTGATAATGAGCAGAAAGAAATAAGAGAAAAGACTCAAGTCTTTTATACACCAAGACAGCAGAACTTGAAGCGGCACAAGCGAGTTAAGGTAAGTCAAAGCACACGACCTACGATTTAGGCGTGTGCTTCGAGGGGCAAATGTTAACCCCGTTAAGATAACGAGTTAAGGCCTGGGACGATTTACGACATAAGATACTTAACAGATCAAGGGAAATCTACGGCTCAGCAAACCTCACGACTTAAGATGCGTGACGATTTAACAAGACAAAGCACGAATGACTTATGAATGGTGCGACCTAACAGTTTAACGTGTTAAAGAAATGGCCAACTCAACGACACAAGGGAGACAGCGACTCAATGGATCAAGGAGGTACACGACTTAGGGTCTCCACGACCTAACGAGCTAAGGTCCAGACGACTTAAGGAAGTCTACGGCTTAAGAGATGGCACGACTCAAGAAGGAAATAAGTTAACGACCTAAAGCTGTCTATGACTTACGACCTAGCATGAGTCGTAAACGACTTAGGAAAACAAAGCGACTCACATCTCAGAGAAACCCGCGACTTAAAGCCTCTGCGACTTAAGATATGTCATGTCTCAAGGAAAGCTTACGAGTTAAGGAGCTAACGACCTAACAGGATTAAGACCTAAGCGACTTAAGAAAGTCCACGACTTAAAGACGTTACGACCTAAAACCGCAGAGCCAAGATTTAAGTGCTGCCTCACTTTGAACCGTAACCTCTTAACTCGCGAACGAGTTAGGACTTATATCCAGACGAACGAAGAAAAGCTCAGAACCATTTCACTCACCTCACTGCCTGCTGACTCTTGGACCTTGAGTCGAGCGCGACTTACGACTCTACATGAGTCGTGCACGACTCATGACTTGAAAGAAAAAGTTACTACCCAGGATCACACCTATAAATACGCAACCACCTCCAACGTTCAAAGGACTTTTTCTTTGGATCATTCTCTTCGTGACATGAAGGCTCTACTATCTTCAAGACAATCTACACTCCATCACTTCAAACTCACGCAAGATTTTTAGACCGAACTTCGCACAAAGATTCGACATATCCAATCATGGATTCAAAGAACTCTGTCACAACGAAGTCTTCTCTAGCTACTTGTCTTTTTGAATTGAGTTGGATTGTAATTGAAAGAGATTGTAATAAGTTGTAATCAGTCAGCAATAAAAAGGATTGAAGTGGACGTAGGCTTGATCATAAGCCGAACCACTATAAAACTGCTGTTGTCTTCTGTTTTTTCTGCAGTTTTCTGCTTATACTCTGTTCCTGAATCATCGGGTGGTGCTTTCACAACTACACTTTACACACCGGGGTGTTAGCGTTCAAATTTTAGCGTTAACAACGACCATATGTTAAAACCATCCTCGAGCGCAAACATAACATGCTCCAAGTAAACACATGAATTGCAGCCCAACTAACAGACTGAACCACAAAGAGGCACGTGAACAACAACAAACAGACTCAAGTTCATCAGGTCAGGGACCCAAGAATGGCCAGAGACAAGACACCAAGCCCAGTGCAAAAGTGAGCAAAAATGTTTAAAACCCTATGCAAACTGAAACAAAGGAGTAGCCCATTTTCCAAAGGAAGGAGCAACAAAGCAACCACGATCAAAGTCGAGGCTCAATGTCACAAATAACACAACGCAATACGACATGGCGGTATGGCAGTAAACAATGCATGGTGGAACAACAAGGTACAAAAGCTACAGATGAAACAAGCAGGTGTACCCAAGATAAGGCAACATAGTAATAAGCACAAAGGCTACAGGCTTCAACCAAAACAGGTGCACAAATGTACACAAAATCAACATGGCACATGAATGAACATCGGCAAAGTGAAATACCAGATAAGGCAATACTGAAGTGAAAACAACAATTGCAACAGGTTCAAGAATACTGCGGCTCCAAAACATCGCATATACATATTCATGTTCATCAAGAAACCAAATCAAGACTGTGACAATAAGGCACTGCAAATATGAGGCAGTGACAAGTCTCGAGAAACCAATACATAGCACTGCACAAGATCATAAAAATGTGGAACTTCAAAAGTCAGAAGCAGTTTTCAAATTAATATCAAGTTTAAAGTGTCAAGGCCGACATTAAACAAGACAGGGTGACACAAATGGTCGAAAATGAACAAGTGCCTGAAGCAAATTTCAAGTTGAACAAATTACAGTGAAGCCAGTGATAAGCACACAAAAAAACAATGCAAAGAAGGGTGCAGTGAAGACTGTAGGCCATGGCTACAACAATAATTCCAATCAAAATCGAAATCAACATCAGAACAAAGTCGAACTGCCGAACTAAATTCAATTCACAAATTCAAACGAACAAAATATAGGAGTTCGACGTCGAAACATAACAAAAATATGAACTTGAGTTAGATGTGAGGGTCACCACCTTGTCGACGAATTTAGAAGAAGCCAAGCACACCAGCAATCGAGCGAAGCCAGAGCTTGAACTCGATCGACCAAGATGCGGCTTCAAAAATAATCACGAAGTCCTAGTTTTCACGGAGGAACGAAGAAGAGGGGCCGCCATTATTTTTCTTTTGTTTAGGGTTTTCGAACGAAAATGAGAAAGGGGTCTGGTCGAACGAAAATGAAGAAAAAGGAACGGTTATTTACGTTTGTAAATTTTCACTGCCTCATAAAAACATGGGCCACACTCTAATTTTCAGCACCCATCAATCTTTTTAACAATTTATAAATGAATTTTAATTCAAATTTAAAAACTTCAATTGGCAATAGCCAGCAAAAGTAATCGTCTAAAGAAGATAATTAATCGGCACGAAATACCGGGTTGTTACAGACTCCCCTCCTTAAAGAAATTGCGTCCTCGCAATCATAAGGAATAAAGGGACAAAAGGTAACAACCATAAAAGCATATCATGGCAAGATGTTGAAATAGGAAGTTCACCATATAGAGCATGAAAGAGAAAGCCTGAACGTGTTTGCTCGATGAATTCTCTGGATTCCTAAGAGAAATCCCTAGAATTTGAGAACCATTGAGAATCTCCACAAGAGAAACATCTTTATTTCGAAGGTGCTCAACCTCCGAAGCAATGATGTGAATAGAATGTTGCTCAAAGTCAAATCTGGTGAAACTTCAATTTCTTCAATAACACAGGGCTCAAGAATGAAAATCAAAAATCCCTAAAGCATTTCCGCAATTGGAAAACGTGGAAGACGTCATGAATAGCAGAAAATTGAGCCGGTACACTGGCATAGTACAATATAAATACCAAATAAATCTTTTAATTTCATAAAAGAAATTCACAAATTCTCTACAAAATTTAGTTATCAAATAGATAATCAGAATACAGAAATCACAAAACAGCAATATCTAATTATCGATACGATAATTAGAAAACTGCAAAATCAGCAAATCTAATTATCAAAAAAGATAATTAGAAAACGCAAATAACAAATATTCAATTATCACAAACGATAGTAAATCTCAAATATCTAATTATCACAAGCGATAATCAGAAACAACAAATATTTGATTATCAAAAACGATAATCAGAAGTCACAAATCAACTAATATTTAATTATCACAATTGATAATCAAATCTGAAATCACAAATATTTAATTAACGAGTCCGGAATTAACCGAAATAGCAAACGCACATGTCCCATTACCAGAGCTTTACTAAATCGTTTAATTCACTTCATCATTTCCTTGAAAGTGCAAAATTGTGTTTTTTTGAAAATAACATTTCACATTCTCAAACGGACAAGTCTGGAATTAAGCGAATCAGTAAAAGAAAGGGGTCATAGTCCTCGATTTTGCTGAAACGTTTAAATCGCTTCCTCATTCTTTTGAAAGCGTAAACTGTAAAAATTTTGAAAGCAATTTTTATTTTGAAGCAATTTTAAAGATAGCAAATTTTTAAAACAAGTAAGTAAAACTGCAACATCAGTAGGAACTATGACAAGGAAATTGCACTTCTCAAAATACTGTAAGAACGGTCAGCAAAATCAGCATTGCGGGATAACGCTTGAAAATCCATTTTAAAATTGACGGTTACTGAAGTTAATACGTCAAAATCTCATCAAAATAACTGGCATCAAAAGATAATACCAATGAATTTTCATTCATCAAAAATGTCACAAGAATCTTCTCAAAGATAGAAAAGGGATATCATACCCTAAACTTGTATTCATAACAAGTCAATGACACAAGAATTCACCAATGCACAAAAATTGATAAAACTTATCAATAGAAATCACGAAAATTGGAGAAGCACAAATTCCAGAAGACTACACAAGAAATCCAGATATCACAAAATGAGAGTATGAAAACTCAAATGGGAGTATGGAAACTCGAATGGAAGTACAGAAACTCAAATGGGAGTACGGAAACTCAAATGGGAGTATGAAAACTCAAATGGGAGTATGAAAACTCATCTACACGTGAGCATGAAAAATCACCAACACGTGTAACGCAAAGCGAGAACGGGAGCATGGAAACTCGCCTTCACATGAGCATGAAAACTCACCAACACGTGTAACGCAAAGCAAGAACGGGAGCATGGAAACTCACCTACACGTGAGCATGAAAAATCACCAACACGTGTAACGCAAAGCGAGAACGGGAGCATGGAAACTCACCTACACGTGAGCATGAAAAATCACCAACACGTGTAACGCAAAGCGAGAACGGGAGCATGGAAACTCACCTACACGTGAGCATGAAAAATCACCAATACGTGTAACGGAAAGCGAGAACGGGAGCTTGGAAACTCACCTACACGTGAGCATGAAAAGTCACCAACACGTGTAACGCAAAGCGAGAACGGGAGCATGGAAAATCACCTACACGTGAGCATGAAAAATCACTAACACGTGTAACGCAAAGAGAGAACGGGAGCATGGAAACTCACCTACACGTGAGCATGAAAAATCACCAACGCGTGTAGCGCAAAGCGAGAACGGGAGCATGAAACTCACCTACACGTGAGCATGAAAAATCACCAACACGTGTAACGCAAAACGAGATGCTATCTCATGGTTGCAAGCCATTAATTTTGACACACTAATGGCCCGAAGACCGAGGGGCGCTACCCCACATGTGTGAGTCGGAATCACATAGATTGAGGTCTAGACTAACCTAGCAAACAAAAAGGTATGTGTGAGTCGGAATCACACTAATGAGATATAGACTAACCATGCTGACAAAGAAGTATGTGTGAGACGGAATCACACAAATGGTGTCTAGTCTAAATCTCGCAGATTAAGAGATATCGCACAATTGCTAGTCTAAATCATAAAAAGGATCGTTATGATCATCAGGAAGTGTCAATTACATTAAGCTAGTAAATCTTCACTAGAAATTTGTCAAAAAAGGTTCAATCGAACAAGTCCAAGAATTAATTGACGAAGTGAACGCAAGCATTTCATACCACTTGTTTTACTAAGCCGTTTAATTGGATTTCTCATCCGAGTGAGGTAAAGGCTTGTATATACTAATAGATTGGAAAACGGTTTAGGAGAAAGAGCTTTGTAATAAAATAGTTTTGAAATCGTTTGGAGAAAAGGGTTTTGATATTTACTACTAGTATAGAAAACCTTTATATTTTAAAGGTGACAAATCACAAAAATGATTGTAGAAACAATCAATCACAAGAATTCACGTACGAAGACGTGAATAGAATCCAAAGTTATCGATACTGAATCCGTCGAAAAGTATGTTCACAAAAATCACCAAAAAAATGTCATCAAAGTCGCTAACAAATGATAGCAACAAATCGGGGAAATAATCAAGAATCGATTAAATTTGGAAACCAAATCAATTCACTAAAATTCACATTCGAAGACGCAAATAAAATCCAAAGAATTCAATTCCAAATCCATCAAAGTAGAAATACCCAAAAATTCCAGAAATAGAAGCTATCAAAGTCGACAAAGATGACCACAACTAATCGGAAAAGAAGAATCGATTAACAATTGGAATAATGAAGCAAAACGAGCATAAATGCATAAATGACTTCAACAAAAATAAAAATCAAGTCAATGCCGAAGTCAACAAGTAATGGCCACAACAGCATATAAAGAAATAACAACAAGGCACAAAGGCCAATGCTCAAGAATTCACAGTGCAAACAAATGCAATAAGAAAGTGACAGTAGTGAAAAGCTTCCACCAAGTGAATGTGAAATATGTACACTCCAAATTCGAGAAGGTAGCGGACTACCACAAAATGCAAGGAGATCAAAATAGCTTTAATTGGCCAAATTCAAACAAAATCAACGTCGGTTAACTCAATTCAAAGCCGAAAACACAAGAACAAAATCCTCATCATCAAAAATCCAACTTGAGTTCGTAAAGCAAACGGAGGCCGAAGCCAAAATACTTTCACGAAATCAAAATCAAAGGCACATGAATAAGCGTTAGGAATTCATACCTAACAATCAAAGATAATCATATGCAAAGATGAGATGTAAAATATCGACAAATAGTTGCAACACATGTTCCATCTAAGTTATGTTTTATATTTGTTCTAAACCCCAGGCTCTGATACCAAGCTGTGACACCCCACCTCTATGCCCACGCTAGCCAAGAACACTACGGTGTAGTGTTGTCGACAAGCGCGAAGAATAAGGCTGTTGAGGAGCGACCATCCGTGTAATTCCTTTGCGCGAGCACCGATATGTCAGATAGAAGTAACATGCGTTTTATTTCAGGAGGAAATCCGACATACCGATACACACCCAAAGCTACTACACAGTGGCTATAATAGTTTAGGACAAAATATATAATAATAACGCAGATAATATAAATGCGGAACACAGATAGAATAGAAAGTCTCATATATATATATATATATATATATATATATATATATATATAACTGATGTCAGTTACAATACATTTGACACGGTACATATGATACAACTACAACAGTCGACTCAGGAAGTTATATATACAAGTACATTATCAACTAATATACATGAATACATATCAACTTATACTATGACACGACAACTCCAAAAGATATGAAAAGTCTTCATAGCTCAAACAGCTACCCAAAGAAAAATATCTACAACCTGAAATAACTCGGGTCTGACCCGAGTATTAAATTCAAAAGAAAATAGTACATGGGTCAGTCTAATTCAAACTCAGTTATTAGTGCTCAGCAATAATAATTAAATAATCAAATAGACGATAGTCACAATAAATTTACCTATCCGATTCTTAAATAAAGAAATCGGATAACGGTAAATATAACACATAACGGTGTTAAACCACAAATCAGCAGATTCAAATCATCAACAAGGATAAGTGAAAAGAATATCAATGAAGATAATTTAGAAAACATTGAATTGGACAAAGAAAACAATCTAGGAATTGAAAACATCAATTAAAAGGTCAACAGGGGTAGGGCTGCAGTACACGCATGCGTGTACTGCCTTGCTACTACGACATATGGAAATACGCAAAAGATTCATAAATCAAAAGCAATTGGAATATTAATAAAAACAATACCGTGTGGCTGCAGTTCACGCTTGCGTGCACTGCCTTGCCACAACAGTGATGATGTACACAAAAGATCAACGAACCAATAATCCAAAGAAATACCAATAAAATTAATACAGTGTGGCTGTAGTTCACGCTTGCGTGCACTGCCTTGCCACTACAGTGATGATGTACACAATGAAAATTCACAAACGAGCACAAGGTCAAACCCGAGCGTTTAAGCTGGATTCAACACGAGTACAAAAATCAAACAGCAAACTACATGTTGAATAATATGCAGCAGTGACCAAAGTGAAAGCAAAATCAGGTCGAATAGAGGCTACAAGTAGTGAACTGAACAAAGCAAGGCTACAGAGCTCGAGCTTATGCAAAGTCGACATACACAACATAAATATACATTGAAGTAACTCAAGCTCTAGTAAAGCCACCTAAATGAAAACATGAACCACGACCATATGTTAAAACCAGCCTCGAGCACAAACATAACATGCTCCAAGTAAACACACGAATTGCAGCCCAACTAATAGACTAAACCAAAAAGAGGAACATGAACAACAACTAACGGACTCAAGTTCATCAGGTCAAGGACCCAAGAATGGCGGAGACAAGACACCAAGCCCAGAGCAAAAGTGAGCAAAAATGTTTAAAACCATATGCAAACTGAAACAAAGGAGTAGCCCATTTTCCAAAGGAAGGAGCAACAGAGCAACCACGATCAAAGTCAAGGCTCAATGTCACAAATAACACAATGCAATACGACATGGCGGTATGGCGGTAAACAATGCATAGTGGAACAGCAAGGTACAAAAGCTACAGATGAAACAAGCAGGTGTACCCAAGATAAGGCAACATAGTAACAAGCACAAAGGCTACAGGCTTCAACCTAAACAGGTGCACAAATGTACACAAAATCAACATGGCACATAAATGAACATCGGCAAAGTGAAATACCAGATAAAGCAATACTGAAGTGAAAACAACAATTGCAACAGGTTCAAGAAGACCGCGGCTCCAAAATATCGCATATACATATTCATGTTCATCAAGAAACCAAATCAAGACAGTGACAATAAGGCACTGCAAATACGAGGCAGTGACAAGTCTCGAGAAACCAATACATAGCAGTGCACAAGATCATAAAAATGTGGAACTTCAAAAGTCAAAAGCAGTTTTCAAATTAATATCAAGTTTAAAGTGTCAAGGCCGACATTAAACAAGTCAGGGTGACACAAATGGTCGAAAATGAACAAGTGCCTGAAGCAAATTTCAAGTTGAACAAATTACAGTGAAGCCAGTGATAAGCACACAAAATACAATGCAAAGAAGGGTGCAGTGAAGACTGTAGGCCATGGCTACAACAATAATTCCAATCAAAATCGAAGTCAACATCAGAACAAAGTCGAACTGTCGAACTAAATTCAATTCACAAATTCAAACGAACAAAATATAGGAGTTCGACATCGAAACATAACAAAAATACGAACTTGAATTAGATGTGAGCGAAGCCAGAGCTTAAACTCGATCGACCAAGATGCGGCTTCAAAAATAATCACGAAGCCTTAGTTTTCACGGAGGAACGAAGAAGAGGGGCCGCCATTATTTTTATTTTGTTTAGGGTTTTCGAACGAAAATGAGAAAGGGGTCGGGTCGAACGAAAATGAAGAAAAAGGAACGGCTATTTACTTTTGTAAATTTTCACTGCCTCATAGGGCCACTATCTAATTTTCAAAACCCATCAATCTTTTTAACAATTTATAAAAGAATTTTAATTCAAATTTAAAAACTTCAATTGGCAATAGATAGGAAAAGTAATCATCCAAAGACGATAATTAATCGGTACGAAATACCGGGTTGTTACAAGATGACAAGGACATTGAGATTATACCTGATAACTGTCGTCATAGGTAAGTTTAACAAGATGGAGATGATCTTCCCAAGATTCTCCTGAATCAAGAACACAAGCACGAAAAGATCTCTTGAATCTAATTCACCCTTTCCGCTTGACCGACGGTCTGTCGATGGCAAGTAGTGCTCAGATTAAAAAAAATGAGTACCAAAGATTATCAAGATTATAGAAAGATTGTAGAAAGATGCCTATACTGGTCTGTAGCAAGATCAGGATAATAAGGACAACCTAAAGATAGTTTGAAAAACATATATAAGGAAATAAGTTTGAAACCATGGAAATTTCAACTTAAATAGAAAATAAATTTTTACACAAGTTAAATAAATCTTAACTATCTCAATTTTCATTATCTTATTATCCAATCATCTTAAATTAACAATTTTAAAACCATGGGTTTGAAAAATAATCATTTATTATACTCATAATGTGCTCAATAAAATTAATTATTCTTTATTCCTAATTATATTAAATTGATTCCTCTCAATATATTTATCACTTATCTTAAATATACTTAGACTTATTATAACTGCTTTATTTTATTTTTAGTTCTTTTAACATTATTTTATTGTATGTTATTCAATTACCTTTTATTATATTTACGTCTGCTAATCATTTCATAACAAAAATTTAAGTGTATAACATTTATTATGACCGCTCAAGTTTTTATTTATAAAATCTTTTTATATTGTATATTATCCAATTACATTGTTATCTTCTGAAATTAAGGTAAGTTATATTTGAATGCAATTGTATAATACAAATAAAGCTTCCTAATTCAATCATTTCAAGCTTGAATGTTTATCCAAATCTTGAAATTATACTTAAAATTATCTTTCAAGATAAAATTTAGGGATTAAATTTTCGATAAAATTCCAAACTATTTAGAGATAAATAAATGCACATATACTATATATATATCCATTCGATTTAAATCATATATCAGCATATTTTATAAATCCAGTCTTATTTTAGGAATTCAAATCAATTAAATTCCCCAAAATAAAACTATAGCAAGTCTACAGAACGGACTCTTCACTTTGAAACTCGAAAATGAATGTCGATGATACTGTAGTCATCATCGAAGTTATTTTCCAGCGACAAAGAGAATAGCACTAATTTTAAACTTTAAAAATTCTTTGGAAACAAATTTCTATTCGAAAACACTTTAAATAATATATCCTTTTAAAACTTAAAATACAAGGTTTGAAACCATCGAAAATTAAATTCTCAAATTCTTGTTTTAAATTCATTTTAAATTTCCAAATAAATTTATAACCATGTTTATAATTCGATTATTTATATATGAAACAAGAGATAATGATATATAAAATCAAATATTATTTCTTAACAACCAATGCAATAAAATCCAGAAAAAGATTTATAATATAGTTACAAACTTATTTCATTACTAAATTTGAAAAACATATTGTGTCAGTTTGCTCTGTTCAACTGTTTTGGAAATCTTATCGATAGCGTTGATCAGACGAATCGATCCGAAACCCAAATCAACATCAACAACTCAAACAACAGAATATATAAAAAATTTAAATATTTGTTTACAAATACACTTCAATAATGATTTGAAGATTAGTTGGAAATAAAGATGAGATGACTAAATAACATAATAGGAAGATGGATGAGCTTGTATAAATTGCGGGCAACCTTAACTGGGTCAACCATGAATTAAAGAATAAGATCGATGTGGATTTTTTGGGGAAAAATCAACATTCCGTCTCAAGAGATAGAGTTTGGGATAATAAGAGATACTAGCATCTAAACCGAGGATATAAAATCCTTGGTGAATCGATGCTATTGTAAAGGAGTTTCACCTCTTTACAAATAATTTGAGATTGGAAGGACTGCCAACTCATTATAATGATCCTTCGAAGTGGAGTTAGAGGATACTCCAAAATCAAAAGAGAATGAATAGTGAGGGACACGAAATGAATTTTGAAACCGTAGGGAACGTTCCAAAATTCAAAGGAATCGAGTCAAAAAGGAAGAGATTTAAACTCGAATGAAAGTGATTTTGTAAATACGTTTACTCTATATACAAAGTTTTGCCTAGAGCTACCCAAGCTCTGATACCAAATGTAACGACCCGATATTTTCAAAAATTCGCATCCGCACATGTCGGACTTGAATTGTGACGACCTGACTTTTTCTCCACTAAAAGTCGTATCATCTTTAAGAAAGAAAGGGATAGAAAAGAGAAAAGAAAGAAGATAAAGAAGAAACAACACCAGAATCTCAACATCGGAACGAATATATTATATTAATAACATAAGTATTTACATAATATACAACACCAATCAGAGTTACACAGCATGTACATCACGTATTAGAAAGTTATAAACACCTTTCTAGTTATTACAACTAAATACAAATCAACAAAGAGATACGAACACAGAGAACACACAGCGGAAACTATATATCTACAAAGCAGAAGCCTCCTGCTGCATTGCTCCTCCATAATTCGTCAAAGCTAACCAGAATCCCTTGGCTACTCTTAAAAATTTAAGTACCCAAGAGTTTAAGAAATTAGAAGGTAAACTCCAGGTCAGACATGGGTCTGGTGTGAGTAACAGGTTAAGGTTGCTTAACTTTAAAAATCCTTTGAAAACAAAAGGTACCACTAAGACTTCCCACACATAAACGTGGAAAAGTTTTTACCTTACGCTAACCAAAACATTTGATAGGAAATCCAACGATATTATAATAGTGTCTAGGGTTTTCAAATAAATAAGAAACAGCCGAAATTGTTACATGATTAAATTCCAGCTACTAGCCACAAAATTGGGTAATACAATCAAAACCGTTGGCACTTATTGGATTTTGGATTCCATACAATGGCAGGGCTACTGGGGTACCGCCCATCGCAGTACGTGGCCTAGATCACCGTACCGAAGAGCCACCCTAACTCCCCTGCAACACAAGGACGGAACCATTCCTTACTGAACAGTTCCTAAAAAGACAACCCCGGCAGTTATTGCAATTAACTTCCCCACACAGCCGAATATAAAGGGACTTCTAGACAGGGGTAAATCTCGTCCTACTTGGGCATGACCCACTTAGCCTTGCTGCACCTCCCCTATTTTAGCCATTCCCGGTTGATGAGGCTTGAGGCTGCGATTACCTTTATATAACACATCTCTTAGAATGCTCATCGTCCACCTGACGATGTTCTGAAAGCATTCAATCCATACAAGTTCGTTCCGGGTTCGAACGAAACCGAAGGCATTATCTCGTTACACTCATTTTGGAATCACCCTCAGAGTTAACGACGATAACCCTTGCACTCTGAATCTTCATCTTCACTTGAGATTCATGACCTATAGATAATTTGAATCGATGTGGTTTTCAGATATCCAAATATGGAAACCTAATCCCGGTCTCATCGAAATCCAAAACGCCATCTTTTAGGTCCAAGTTGTTTGAAAATTTAAGACAATTCAATTCAATATTATCTATATACACACAGATAGATAATTCACAATATCACAATAGATAATCAACATTGTCATCATAAATAGATAATTAATATTATCCACTCAATGCCACCAAAGCATCCATATCACACAACCTTACTTATCTCATATCTGAGATCTCAACTATTCAGCGCAATCAATATCTATCAACATTCATAAGCAATGACTTATTAATCACCATCCTGTAATTAACTTAAAATGAATTAAATTAATTACTTCTTCCCTGATTAATTTAAAATAAACTAAATTAATTACTTCATCCATATAAATCTTGCTTACACATCCATTAATTAATTACAAATCAATCAATTAATTACCCTTTAATAAATCACCTTAATTAATCACCCTTGATTAATTATCCTTTAATTACATTCAAGTAATCAGTCTTTAATTAATTTCACAAATTAATTATCCTAAACCAAATTAAGTAATTAACCTATAATTACTTCATTAATTACAATAATCCTTAATTAATTACATTAATTAATTCCTTCATTAATCACTTATTATTGATTAATTAATCTTAACTAATCAATCCTTAATTGCATCATTAATTATATAAATTAATGATCCTTAATTATTTTTATTTGTAATTACCCTATTTAAATTAATTACATTAAGAAATTAATCATCAATTAAACCATATTGATTAATCACCCTTGATTAATCACATTCAGTAATTAACTACCTTACTTTATTAATCTATTCTTAATTAATTACACTAAGTAATTAATTATTAATTACTTTTACTAAATATATATTCTTCATATTAATTACACAAAGTAATAAATTTCCAAAATCTCTTCCATTACCTATTCAACTTAACTACATCCAGTAATTGTCTTCTTAATTACTTCACTAAGTAATTATTCTTTAAAATTACATTGAGTAATTACTTCTTAAGTTATTCATTGATTATCTTAAATTAATTAACTTAATTAATTAACTTAAACTAATCAGAATAAAACTTATTTAATTACGATTAGTAATTAATTTCTTAATTACTTTCATTAAGTAAGTACACTTAAACAATTCCAAATGATTATCTTTAAATTAATTAATCTAATTAAATATTAAAATTAATCACATTAATTAATTATTAAATAATCCTAAATTCATGATCTTCATTTACCATTAACAAATCTTTAATTATTTCTCTAAAGTAATTAACTGAGATTAATTAATTACAAATTAACTTATCTATAATAACCTATTAATTAATCTCTAATTATTTAATTAATCAAGTGTTAATCTATAATTTAATTAATTTTTAATTACTTGATTAATGAAATTTCAAATCATTAATTTAAATCAAATCTTATCTAATTAATGATTTCTTAATAACAAATCAATTATTTCTTAATTAACTTACTTAATTCTTCAATTAATTAAAAAAACCTTAATCATTTAATTAATTACCCAAATCTTTAATTAATTAAATTAATTAATTATCCATCTTAATTATCTTAATAATTTAATGAATTATAAATCATTAAGTCCTAATTAATTTTAAGATAAACCTTAATCTTATTAATGATTTAATTATCATTAACAAAGTATTTTAAAAACAATTTGCTTTTAAATTTATTATTAAATTCTATTTTAAATTTAAGATATAAAATGGAAACAAATTTTAACTTAAACAAAGCTTTTAAAACAATTTAAAAACCTTTGTATTACATGTTAAAGAATCTATTTGTCTTATAAAAGAAATTTAAAAGAATTTTAAAAACCAAGTTCATTTTCAACTTACAAACCATATTTAAAACATTCAAAGTTATTTTAAAACATTCAAATTCAAAAGCTTTATTTATTTCAAACTAGAATTCAAACTAAGCTTCAATTTAGATTTTAACTTAAATTTAAAATCCTGTTTAAGTCTTTTTTTCAGATTTTATAACCACATTATAAAATAATTTAACAAATTAAAGTTGTTAAAAACATTTCATTTTTATAAACTTATTTATTTTAAAAAAAAAACTAGAATTCAAACTCAATTTGAATTCAAATTTAAACTTGTTTTCAAAACCTTTGTTTTAAAATTTGATCTGCTCTTTTTTAGTTTAAACTGAACACTGTTAGGTTTCTAAAACCTGAAACTAAAACTTACTCGAGCCCACTCTATTTCTCTTCGAGTCTTAACCTAAATTCCTTCGGGTAAAATAAACGAACTACCCGAGGCATACTCGAGTACATCTTCACCCATTCCAAATCCACTTCACCGGAAAACATAAGTGCACGGTGCACATGCACAGTGACTCTGATCAACTATGGCCATTCACCAAAGCTTCATCTCATCGGCTACCACCCACGCACCATCCCACGATCATCAGATCGTCTCCATAATCTAGAAATCAAAATCTAGACTCAACCCCAAAACTGGAAACATAGAACCACCTCAACCCAAAACCTGTCAACACCTCAATCAAGGCCCTCCGTCCATCAGAATACCAACACCACCGGCCACGGCTTCGTCCACGATCCAGCAACCGATTCCCAATGTTTGGTAACGCTCGATCCACCAGAGGTTGATTTCTGAAGAAAAACCGACCATCCACCAAAATTAGGTTTACACACATCAACGACCTCCCATCGTCACCATCGACCTCTGATCGACATTCTGATATTTTTCCTACAATCTTCGACCATCCTTCTTCCTTTAGACAGGAACTCGACCTCCCAATCCATTGAGATCACCAGAGACTACCCCAAAACAAAATTCTGATCAACCCTCACTTGCTCAGTCAATCCCAAATTAAAAATTATGATTTTACTCCTAAAAATCATGTCTTAGTTTAAGGATTTAGTTTATATACCTGTTTGAATTTTTACAAAGACTTGAGTTTCCTGATTAATTTTATTTCCAGATAAAATTTGAATTTTGTTTAACTTAGATAAATTTTAAAAACTTATTTTAAAATCAAACAAACAATTATTGTTTGGGTCCTAATTCCTAACAATCAATGGATCAAGAGAAATGATTTTCAATTGAAAACTGGGCTTGAAATTTAGAATTGAGATGTTCTACAGGCATTCACAATCATACATGCATCACACATCACAAATACACAGGAATTTTCCAACATATATATACAAATACAACTTATTTTAGGCATAAATCAAACAACCAGGTATATCTTTATGTTTTAAAAAGAGTTACTCACCTGGTTTTTAAAAAGAACATAGCAGTTTATAATAACTAGAAACTGGAATGGCCAAGCTTTTTCTTTTGATTAAGACTTAAATGCTTTTGCTTCCTGTTTAAAACTCCATGCATGCAGGCTTGAGATCTTGTTTGATTCCAAGTTGTTGAAGAAAAATGCACAGGCTGATGAATTTGAAAAGGGTTTGAAGTTTACTGATTGAAGAGGATTAACAAGTTTGATGAATTTTGACTTGTTCCAGGTTGAAGAAGTGATACAGATTTTAAATGCAGGCTTTGATTTTCAATTTGGTTTTGAGGAGTGAATTACAGATTTTATTGTTTCAGATTTTGTTCTTGAGGTGGCTTTGTTCACTGATTTTTGCTTTGATAAATTGTTTTTCTTTTTTTTAGTTTACTTCTTGGCTTTTGAGTTAAAAAGATAGAAAAGAAAAACAAGAAGATGAGAAGCATATGTATTTATAGGCTGAAAATCATTAAATAAAAATATAAGAAAATTTAAACTAAAAATGCCACTTGTTTTAAAGTTTGACACTTGTCATATTGTTTAATTCACTACTTAACATATGTATTTAAATAACTTAATATATTAACACTTGTTGTTTGATTACTTTATATGCTAACACTTGTCTCATAATTAATTAGTTATATTTTAAATGTTAATGAAAGATTAATACAAAAATCAAGCTTAATGAATTAGTTAATTAGTATTTATATATGTATATATAATTTTAAAAGAAATAAAAACCAATTATATTTATAAATAAAAGTTTATATAAATAATTTACAAAGACTTGAGTTTCTTGATTAATTTTATTCCAGAGCAAATTTGAATTTTGTTTAACTTAGATACATTTTAAAAACTTATTTTAAAATCAAACAAACAGATATTGTTTGGGTCCTAATTCCTAATAATCAATGGATCAAGAGAAATGATTTTAAATTTTAAACTGGGCTTGAAATTTAGAACTGAGATGTTCTACAGGCATTCACAATCATACATGCATCACACATCACAAATACACAGGAATTTTCCAACATATATATACAAATACAACTTATTTTTGGCATAAATCAAACAACCAGATTTATCTTTAAGTTTTAAAAAGAGTTACTCACCTGGTTTTTAAAAAGAACATAGCGGTTTATAATATTTTAAAACTGGAATGGCTAGGCTTTTTTTTTGATTAAGACTTAAATGCTTTTGCTTCCTGTTTAAAACTCCATGCATGCAGGCTTGAGTTCTTGTTTGATTCCAAGTTGTTGAAGAACAATGCATAGGCTTATGAATTTGAAAAGGGTTTGAAGTTTACTGATTGAAGAGGATTCACAAGTTTGATGAATTTTGACTTGTTCCAGGTTGAAGAAGTGATACAGGTTTCAAATGCAGGGTTTGATTTTTTTGAGGAGTGAATTACAGATCTTATTATTTCAAATTTTGTTTTTGAGGTGGCTTTTGTTCACTGATTTTTGCTTTGAGAAATTGTTTTCCTTTTTTTAGTTTACTTCTTGGCTTTTGAGTTAAAAAGATAGAAAAAAATAAGAAGATGAAAAGCATATGTATTTATAGGCTGAAAATCATTAAATAAAAATATAAGAAAATTTAATCTAAAAATGCCACTAGTTTTAAAGTTTAACACTTGTCATATTGTTCAATTCACTACTTAACACATGTATTTAGATAACTTAATATATTAAAACTTATTGTTCGATTACTTAATATGCAAACACTTGTCTCATAATTAATTAGTTATATTTTAAATGTTAATGAAAGATTAATACAAAAATCAAGCTTAATGAATTAGTTAATTTGTATTTATATATGTATAAATAATTTTAAAAGAAATAGAAACCAATTATATTTATAAATAAAAGTTTATATAAATAATTTAAAATCCAAAACAAATATAAAATCTATACATTGTATTTTAAAACTTTAAATTCAAATTCAAGTTTGGTTATAAAAATAAAATTTAAGGATCAAGTTATATCTATACATATATAACTACTTATTAAATTTTAAAAATAACAATCCTATTTCTATAAAATCTATTTATGTTTTTATAAAAGCTAAGTATTAAAATTACCGTTGAAAATAACAAATTTAACCATTTTTAAATGATTTATAAAAGAGATTATAAATCACTTCTATTATTAAATGAATTAAGAACATATGCTATATTGTGATTTAAACTTCCTTTTCAAATCATTTATATATCAAGTAATATTTAAAAGAAATAAAACAAACTTTTTACTAAAATTTAAAATTAAGCTAAGATAAAATCTTAAGCATTTTACATTTATTTTAAGCATTTACAAACCATATAGTTATTGATTAAATAACTTTAAAAAGCTAAATATTAATTTAAATCATAATTTCCATATTATTAAATATATTGTTAGAATTTGAAAACAAAACTTTATTTATTTATTAAATTCCAAATCAAAGATTATCTATAATATATATATACAAATATATGTATACATTATAAATAGAAACATTTATTTAGCTTTTAAAAGATAAAATTCACCAATTAAATATTTATTAAAGAGGATTATTAAACCAATTCAAATTTTATTAATCAATATTATCAAATCAATTTAATTTTTAAATAAAGATTATTAAATTGATATTGCCAAAAATTCCGGGATATCACATTCCTTCCACCTTAAAAGAATTTCGTCGCCGAAATTTAAAACAAAGGTAATTTAATAATCTCATTAAAGATTTAATTTTAAACCACAAGCATATATTATCAACCATATGCTAACAACCAAAGCAACCAATTTACCCAAACAAACAAAGTTAACTATCCAGACAAAAATTATGAATTGAATTTCCTCGAGTTTCCCAAGTATAAACATCGGGATACTCGCTCTATAGAACCCAAACAATCTAAGCTACAGAGCTCTTACTCATCTAGATCTACAACTGAATAGGATATCAGACTACAGACAAGTCTGACTCAACAACCAAATCTCCCATAATAGATGACTCCAAAACCAGAAATAAATCAAACACGTACTCCCTCAGAGATACGTGAAACGCAATGAATCCAGTTATCCAAACGGGTAATTCAATCCTAAAGACCAAATACTTATCTAAAACAGAACACAGAAGAGATCTAAAACACCTCGGAGCTAGCTTACCAGACTTACTAAAATTTATAGCCCCTAAAACCGGAGAAAACTTATCCAAAATCAGATCTTCGATTCAAATCCACACAACTCTTCGGACGATCCTGGGTTGCCTACATCCTTCTTGTTCAGCTCAACTCTTGCTGATGTTCAAGAAACAACTGGACCAAACCCAATCCACTAGAATGATCTTCCAAGATCAACCAAGATCAAGAACAACCTCCACTCCCAATCATCAGAAGAAAACAAGCTTATCCTATCCGGAAAAGAAAAGAAGATGCACTCCTAAACTGCTTTCGCTGCACAACTCTGATCTCGAGTAGAGAAGAATGCTGATCATGAACACAAGCACAAATTGGACAACATAACCCAAAAAATCTCTGATAACCAAGAGAAAACTCAAAATTTCCTCCAACCCTGAGCAGCTTCACCAAACTCCGTCTCAAGGAACCAACCTTCAACTAGTTGAACCACAGGTACCCTCTTGGAATCCTGGTCGATAAGAAAACTAAATCTCTAGATGCAGACAACCTCTGACTTCTCTGAAACCATCCAGAAAAATATCCAACAGTCCAAGTGAATACTCAATTATCGCAAGTCACTTTTGCGATCAATCCAGACTAATATCCAAGGAAATCTGTTCTCTCTTTACCAATCAGAACAGCTTACGCTGGTCTTTCCAATCCATCGAAGAAATGGATCAACTCTGCAGCTTCTGAAATCCATCTCTAGAAAAACTACTAAACTAGAATATCTCCTTGACAGCACACATAACACTCCGAGCTGCAATGCTGACACAGGTACCAAAGAATTCCCAATCCAAAGCTCTTCGAGAAACTCGGACTTCAAACCAAGCAGAAACACCCTGCTGAACTCAGCCACAACATCGAAGCAGACCTACTTCCTTAACTCGTTCCAAAGAAAACATCTTCGGAGACAATCCAAAGTCACTGCATCTCATCACACAGTTACTACTTCCTGAGGTATCAAAGATACCATCACTTGCTTCTGCTCAACCAACAGATCCAAACTCTACTTATCCAACTTCAAAGATGGACTCCGAACCTTAAAAGGATACCTTCAGAGATCAATGAAATCCTTGCATCACTGCAAAGCTTACTCGATACGGTATTAGGTCTACAGTCTCGACAAATACACTTCCAACCTCAAACATTCCAACTCCAACCAATGGTAGTCGCGTTACACACACCACTAGCCCATCTACCTTTATAACTTATATTGGAAAAACCCGAACAGGTAACCCAAAAAATAGGTAGAAATAATACATACATACATACATACATACATACATATATATATATATATATATCAAAATTACAAATACGCTCTCTCAAGAAAGAAAACACTCCAAAGCCTAGGTATTCACTCAACCTAGCGCTCTGATACCAACTGTGACAACCCGAATTTTTCTCCACTAAAAGTCGTATCATCTTTAAGAAAGAAAGGGATAGAAAAAAGAAAAGAAAGAAGAAAAAGAAGAAACAACGTCAGAATCTCAACAGCTGAACGAATAAATTATATTAATAAAATAAGTATTTACATAATATACAACACCAATCAGAGTTACACAGCATATACATCACATACTAGACAGTTATAAACACCTGTGTAGTTATTACAACTCAATAGAACTCAACAAAGAGATACCAACACAGAGAACACACAGTGGAAACTATATATCTACAACGCAGAAGCCACCTACTCTATCGCTCCTCCACAATTCGTCAAAGCTAACCTGAATCCCTTGGCTACTCGTAAAAATTGAGTACCCAAGAGTTTAAGAAAACAGAAGATAAAATCTGGGTCAGACATGGGTCTGGTGTGAGTAACAGGTTAAGGTTGCTTAAATTTAAAAATCCTTTGAAAACAAAAGGTATCACGTAAGACTTCCCAAACATAAACATGGAAAAGTTTTTGCCTTACGCTAACCAAAACATTTGATAGAAAATCCGATGATATTATACTAGTGTCTAGGGTTTTCAAATAAATAAGAAGTAGCTGAAATTGTTACATGATTAAATTCCAGCTACTAGCCATAAAGTGGGTAATACAATTAAAACCGTTGGCACTTATTGGATTTTGAATTCCATACAATGGCAGGGCTGTTGGGGTACCGCCCGTCACAGTACGTGGCCTAGATCACCGTACCGAGG
Organism: Allium cepa; assembly: GCA_030765085.1. Lineage (NCBI taxonomy): Eukaryota > Viridiplantae > Streptophyta > Magnoliopsida > Asparagales > Amaryllidaceae > Allium > Allium cepa. The sequence goes on from CM060938.1 coordinate 233,496,226, forward strand.
AGCCGCCCTAACTCCCTTGCAACACAAGGCCGGAACCATTCCTTACTGAACAGTTCCGAACAAGACAACCCCGACAGTTGTTGCAATCAACTGCCCCACACAGCTGAATATAAAGGGACTTCTCAACAAGGTTAAATCTCGTCCTACTTGGGCATGACCCACGTAGCCTTGCTGCACCTCTGTAACAACCCGCATATTTAACGATTTTATATTTAAATGTTTCATTTAAAAATAGCGTCGTTAGTCGGATTTAGGTCCGAAATGTTACTTTTTGCAAACGGCCGAATTGGAGCTCGAAACTACCCCCATTGGTTCCAAAATGGCGTTTGCGATCTTTTTGAGTATAATCTTTGATATGTTTGGAGTTTGTGAAATTTTGACCCTTTTTCTATTGGGTTTTGGGTTTGGGTTCAGCCCACTAGCTTAATTAACCCTCTAACTCAAACCCTTCTCTTCATTTCATCTTTATTTCATTTTCATTTCTCAAGCAAAACTGAAAATGGTGGAAGGGAAGAGGAAATAGAAATTGCAAGCCCTAGTTTCTCCTTTGTAACTTGATTTCTTGCTCCAAAATCATTGAGAAGCCATAGGCAAGTCTCTCTTCTTCTTCTCCAACTCTTTCTTCTTCAATTTCAGAAAGTTTTCCTAAACCTAACTTAGGAAAATACTTGTTTGTTCTTAGATTGAAGCTTGTTGGGTTGAAGTATCGATTAGTTGGTCTTCTCCTTGTGTTTTAGCTCCTTCATCTTCTTTGTTTGTGAGATTAAAGGTGAGTTTTGAACTCACATCTGCCTCTTTTGATATCATAGATGTTGGGTATGAATTCCTAACACCTTGTTCATATGCTCTTGCTTTTGGTTTGGATTGAATTGGAGAATATCCAAATTTTTAGTGTTGGGTTCAATTCTTTAAAGATCCTAACTTTAATGTTTGAACATGTTTTTGGTAGCGAATCAGAGAGCTAATGGAGCCGGGGTATCTATTGGCTAAGGCTCCTTAGGTCCATTGCTCGAACGATCGCGTTTTGGAAGAAATTGCATTTCATTGGAAAAAGGGCAGAAACTGCAGAAATATGCAGTTCGGCCGACCGAGCCATGTAGCCGGTCAACCGACCTGCTCATGTCGAGTTTTTTATTTCCTGCATCTGGCCAGCCGACCGAGCCCTGCAACCGGTCGACCGACCTGCTCATGTTTTGCCTGTTTTGCCTATTTTTGCATATTTTGATTTGTTTTCCAAATGTTATCGATTCAAGTTGCTTTTTAGTGGTTGTCATTGCATCTTTGGCTTTGATAACTTATTGTTGATTTCATCCACGGTTTTTTATAAAATAATCTCTCGGATCACATTTAAAAGCACGTTTCTCCAATTTATAAATTCTATTTAAAACACACACTTTCGCACTTCGAGCGAAGTGGAAGGGTGATTAAATGGTTGGGAAAAACACATACCATGAATCTGTCCGTTTATCTTTCCGATTAGTCCCCGACCTATTCAATTGATTGTTTTGACCCTCGGGTTTGGTTTATCGATGACATGAGGTAAACTTTGTACTTCTTTGAGTGTGAAAGTGGCTAACGGATAGTAAATCGTCTAGTGCGAACGAGTGGTTATGGGACATACGTTAACACTTTTTGGATTCCTCTTCGAGAGTTGTGACACATTCCGCCAGTTAGTGGTGTCCAGTACCGGGTCTCTGACCTTCACCACTACGGTTTGTTGCCTTCGGGTATGTGCCTTCGGGTTTGTACCTTCGGGTTTGTTGCCCTTTAGTATCGCTTCCGATGTTGGTCGTTATGAGCCGCATGGGTGATATTGGGTTGCCCTTTAGTATCGCTTCCGATGTTGGTCGTTATGAGCCGCATGGGTGATATTGGGCTTGGAGTCTTCGGGCTCATGGATCCTTGTTTGTACAGTACTGAGCTCGAGCAATTTTCTGATGTTTCATTCATATGTATATTCCCTTGGTATCGCCCTTCGGTGTTGGTCATTATGAGCCGCATGATGCGTAGCGTTTAACTTGCGGAACTTGTATACCTTATTGGTATTTGTTATTGCATTTTTGGCTTGATTTGGGATATTTATATCCTTTGTTCCTATATGTTGCCGATGATACAAGGCTTGTTCTATATGATTCATCTTTTGTTAGATGATTGTGTTATCTCTTTTAGAGATATTTGTTATGCTTTGTAACTTTATAGGTTTATCGTTGTTCTGTTTATCTAACTGATTTGTTTAACTAGACTGACCCATGTAATTTATACTCGGGTCAGACCGAGATGTTTCAGGCTAGGTGCTTTTGGACTTAGCCTATTTTGCTTCCGCATGGACTATTCAGCTTGTTCCTTTTTGTTAAAGCTTTTTGTGTAGTCCCATTTTGTAGTAACTCTGATATGTATTCTATGGACTCGTCTGTATATTGTGGTTTGCTATACCACTCGACATGTATTATTTTGTATACTCTGTTATGTATCAGTGTATGTGTATATGATGAGCTACTGTTCTGTGATGTATATTACATTTGAGTTGTTATATTCTGTTCCGATAGATCCAACCACCTATGGTTTTGTTTTAAGTATTCATTGGGTATGTCGACCTGCTTGGTATGTGTATTGTCGATGTATTCAATAGATAATTAGAGCAAGGCTATAGATGGTCGCTCCTAACCAGCCTTATTCTCCGTGTTAGTTGACGGCATTACCCTGTAGTGTCCTTGGCTAGCGTGGTTATAGAGGTGGGGCGTCACAGCGTGGTATCAGAGCTGAGTTCAGAACAAAATATGATAAACACAGAATAGATGCACATATTACGGTACATCAAAGTGTACAAGTGATACAAATCTTTGAATCATCGTGTCTCTTTATTCCATCAAGGTTAGATAGCGTTGGGAATACGTCTAGGAATGCATTTCTATTCCGTAGTATTGCAATATCTACCTTGTGAATAATCTTGTTCTTATCTTACCTTCAGCGTATGGCTGGAAGAGGCAGGGGACGACGTTTGGTTGTTGGGCAATCCAGTGGCTCACATCCGGATGGCGTTTATATGTCTGCTGATCAGTTAATGGAATTGTTTAGGAGCACTCATCCTCCATTTCTTCCTCGAGTGTCTCCACCTCGCAAGTCTGCTTTTGCACGCCAGTGCAGTGATTTTTCTCATCTTGGGGGAAAGCCGTTTAAAGGCTCCGAGTCTATTGTTGAAGTCCAAGCTTGGTTCCGCACGTGCGAGCGTATCTTTTCTCGCATGGATCTTTCTGACCATGATAGAGTTCTTGTAACTTCTAGCTTATTACAAGAGCGTGCCCTTGATTGGTATGAGCTTCTTGTAGCCGAGATTGATGAGTCTACTCTTTCTTGGACTCAATTTCGGGAGCGATTTGACCTCAAGTTCGTTCCCGAATCTGAAGAAGTTTTATTGACCCGTCACTTCCTTGAGTTGAAGCAAGGGAAATCTTCTGTTTCTGAGTATGTTACATCATTCGAGGCTTTATCTAAGTATGGTCTTGAATTCATCAGCACTTCTTATAAGAAGAATTTGAAGTTTGTTTCTGGTCTTAAGAAGTATCTTAAGAAATCTTTGTTGCTCCAACTCAAGCTTTCTTTTGAGGAGTTGGTTGATTCGGCACTTCACCTCGAGACCATCGAGATGGAGTGTGATAGTGATGTTGATGTTGAGGTTTCTAAGAACCCCAACAAGAGGCCGTTTCCAATTCAGAAGTCCAGGCCTTTTCCTTCTAAGAAGAAGAAGACTGGTGGTCCTAGTTCTCAGCCTCAGTCTTCCAGAACACCTTTCGTTCGAAAGTGTTTTAATTGTGGTTCTCCGGATCATATTATTCGAGCTTGTCCTAAACCTCTCTTCTGCCGATATTGCAAGAAGGAAGGTCATCATGTTTCAGCTTGCCCTACTGTTCCAGCTAGTGCTAAGTCTAGCAGGCTTTATGCTGCTAAGGCTTCTGAAGGTCCTTCTCATCCCAAAGGTATCTCTCTATCTATTTTGGAAGGTTCTATTTTATTCCGTGAGCATGGTATTCGAGTTCTTTTCGATACGGGTGCTTCACATTCTTTCGTATCGAAACAGCTCGTTGATGATTTATCTTTGGATGTTTCTTGTTTGGTTACTTCATTGAGGATTGTGAATCCTATTGGGGGATCCGCGACCCTTAGTTTGCTTTGTGATGATATTGAGATTGTTTTATGTGGCTTTTCTTTTCGTGCGAATGTAACGACCCGATATTTTCAACCATTCGCATCCGCACATGTCGGACTTGAATTGCTCAAAATACCGCGTTGTAAATAAAATTTGGCAAATCTCAGAATATACAGTAAATACATAGTCACAGATCATAGACACAGAGTAAATAATAATGCAGCGGAAATAAAAGAGATAGTAGTTCATGAAGCTACTATATAAAAATAAGATACATCAGAGTTAAACAAGATACAACAGAAGAGTAACAAGATACATCAGGTATAAATCAGAATACATCACTAAAATCACTGGATACAAAAAGCAAAATAGATGGCCAGATCTTCAAGGAAAGATCCAGCTCCAAAGGTGAATCTTGAATGCTAACTCACTCAATCTGACTCGAGCGTAAAGCAAAACACAAAACGCTCGAGTAAGGACATAAATACTTATGAACTGCAAATCAACTCAAGTGAACAGTAACAAAAATGCATCAGTAACTTAAAGGATGCTTGGGATCGCCCATCCTTTAAGGATCCGTTAAACTATTTACTATGTAGTAATATTGCGCTATTATAATAGTGTCTACAGTAAAATAAACATACTTTTAAATAGCATTCCGGGCTACCCATATCACCCTTCACACATAATAGTCCCAGTAGTCCATCCAATATCATGCCATCTCCACTCCGGGTGACTGTTAGAGGATACCACACGGGCTACGGGAGAAAAACAAACTCGTAGTAAAGGCTCGGTATGGTAGGTGACACGGCACACAAGGCAATGCCAGGGTAGATATACCAATTACGCACGTGGGCTGGTGGTAACGCAGCAGCCACATGCGCCCACCTCGGAACACACTCCCATATCAAAATCGGAGGATGGCCATCTAATCAATCACCAGTAAGAGTATAGTATCGAAGGAATGTGTCCGATAGGAGGAATGACCTCACTTGGCCCGAGATCGCTCCTGTTTTAGCCACCTTATGCCAACTTACAGGATTTGGGTCCACGTAATATACCTCAAGAACGTCGCCACCATCCTACTTCATTCTGGAATCTCCACCGCGTACACGGTTGTTAAAGTGGTTTTCGAAGTTGGCAGAGAGTATGACAACTTCCGATCCCGGTCTCTTTAACAACCAAATGTTATTATAACGCCGTGGTCATTTCAAAATAGTTTATACTTTAAAAATATCAAATCATTTCATTTCAAACTATATTTCTTTCAAAATAGTTTATACTTCGAAACTAAAACCATTTTTATTTCAAAACTATTTATTCAATCAAAATAGTTTATACTTCGAAACCAAAATCATTTTTATTTCAAAACTATATTCAAATCAAGATAGTTTATACTTTATCATTTCCATCTCAAACCTATATTCACTTCTAAAAATCATAATACTTTCAAAGTTATAACTCTTTCGAAACCAAAATACTTAAAATCATTACACTTTGAAAATCATAACATTTTGAAATCATACATTTGAAATCATGAAACATTCATTTAATTCTTTACATTTTACAAATTTATTTCCAATTTAATTCAAAATTTCAAATTTCCAATTTAATTCAAATCAAACCATCAATTTCAATTCAATTCAGTTTTCTAACAAAACATTTCAAATCTTATAAATTTCAAATATAGATTTGATTTACACAATAAGCTATCCAATTTTAATATGTTTCCAAACTTTAATATCCCACATTTCAAAACTAAACTTTATAATTCCATATATTCATATCTCAAATCTAATTTCATTATTATGTAGTTTTGAAATATTCATTTCATAAATCCAATATTATTAAAATAAACTTAAATTACAATTAAACCAAATATCTTTTCATACAAATATAAACTTCAAATATTCCTTTATCAAATAAAGCAAAATCAAATATCATTCAACATTCACATTCTTTATTAAAATAAAGATCAAATCATTTCCACACCATTTCAAAATCATTAAAATATTACATCCTTTTAGAACTTCATAATCAAATCATTATTTGAATTCAGATCCAAATATTCAAAGTTAAATATCATTTAAAAATCAAATATGTCATTCATTTATTATTTCAAACATCATTACCAAAAATACATTCCAAAATTCCATTCAAAAATTCATTTATTATATTACATTTCATTCCGTTTAACACATAACCAAGTAAACTTTATTTAAATTCAAATTCAATTTAAATTCCTTAAAAATTCAAATTTAAATATTCAAAACTTCTAAAATTTCACAGATAATCCATTTCAAAAGTTAAATTATTTAACACTTTAAAATATAGCCCAAACAGTGTTAAAATCTATAACATTTCAAAACATTGTCAAATTATAGCAACGACAGCATTTATAAAGTGCTATCGTAGCTTATATTTTCCAAAATGGTTTATTTCAAGAATAGCGACATTTATAAAATGTCGTAATAGATATTTAGTTATTTCAAAGATTGTTAGATTCAAAACAATAGCATTAAAATGCTGTCAAAAGACTAAAGCATTTTGAAAATGCTATAAAATTCCAGGTTTCATTTTTGCTTTTCAAAAATAATAATAAAACTCCAAATTTTTATTATTACAACTTAAAAATCATATTTCTAGGCTTCAAAATTTCACATTTAAAATCATTTTATCATATGATTTAACACAATAAAATTTTAAGATCAAATATTCAATTTTGCAAACTCCATTCATTTATTAAGTCAAAATTCACTGTTTATTAATTTATAAAATTAATAAACTTAAAATTTTACTTCAAATATCATTTCAAAACTTTAAGTTTAATTTCCATTATTTATTTACAGTTTAAAATAAAATTTAAAGTCAAAAATCACAATTACTTCAAATTTACGTACTTAAATTCACAATTTCAAGACTTAATATTTAATTTTCTTAAATCCATAAAACATATATTTTTAAATCAAAATTTCATACTTTTAAAAATACACATTTTAATAAAAATCATTTAAAAATATACCACGGGGTCTGTATATAATTTTCTAACCTAGGTCAAGTGATACGGATATATATCATTTCAATCTGCAGTTTACAAAGAAAATCTGGGTTCTATCATTTCAAACCCGCAATCCCAAGTCAAATAAAATACAATAAAAATCGCTCATGCCTATCATTTCAGCCCATAACGATTTTTCCCTATTCTAAAGTCCGTTCGGGTATGTATCATTTCAACCCATAGTGATTCTATTCTAACAGGGAACTTGCAGTGTGAATATATGCATAAACAATATAAACAATGTCAATGTCATAATATAATGTCATATATCAGATGTCAGGTGATAATTAACAGTTTTAACATGGTAATAACATGGAATAACATATCCTATGATCATCATTAACTTGCATAAATATTTTATATTACTAAACACTTGACATCAATTCACTAATTCATAAGTAGAAATGTCAGAGTGAGAAAGACTCACCTTTTACGAAGCTAGAGACAAACAACACACACAAGAGCGATTCCAAAGGCACGACAAGCACGATTTGATTTGAATTGATGGAGACCCTTGTAAACAACACAAAGTATAACATACATAAGCACAAACATAGATATCGACATCCAAATATAATCAACAACTTTAGTTTGCAGAACAGTTGCAAAACAAGAGAGATGACCAAACCTTAGAAGCAAAAGACTTGCACACGACAACATAAGCTTGTCACATGATCAAATGGGCTTGCTCTCATCATAATAGGCTCAGCCTAGATGCCGACATGGCTCAGGTTTGGGTCAATATGGGTTCATATGGCTCGGCCTAACTTGGATATGAAGGAGTGGAAGTTGTGACATGAGAAATACAAAAGTCAAGGCAATTAAGTGGATTTTTGGTGCAACTATAGGTTCGGCCTACCATGGCTTGGTCTTGGTCATGCAAGGGGATGGTCAGGTGGTGGATGGAGTGGCGGCCAGAGGTGGTGGAGGGACTGGTGGCGGCGGCCATGGAGGTGGTTTAGGTTAAAAATGAAGGCTATGGCCTTAAGGGTTTGGCTAGGCTAGTTTGGTGGAACTTTTGTGCAAATTTTGTGGTGCAACATCAACGGATGGTCATGGCTACTGTCTTTGTCAGAGGAGAGGCTTATGAGCTGCTGGAGATGATGGTGGAGAGGATGGTAGTGGTGGTGGTAGAGGCTAGGCCTAGCAAAACACAAGAAGGATCAATGCAAAAATCAATAGGAAAATCATAAAAACAAGAAGAAAGATGATAGAATTTACCAAATTTTTGTAAAACAAATGGCCATGAGTTTTTTTCTCAAGAAAGATGATAAAATTTTCGTGAGAAAGAGTGAGGAATGTGGCTGAAAGGTAGAGTAGGGTACGGCCAAAGCATTGATGAATGGAGTTTGGAAAGTGAAAGGTCGGAATGCAAAAGGACTAAGCATACAAAAGATCTCAAACTCTTCATATATTCATTTTTTCTTTTTAAATTTTTATATAACTAAAAAACATATATGAATTCAGTTGAAATACGAAAATATAGTAAATAAACAAAAATAAATTAATTATTTATTAATTATATATAGTTTAATTAAATAAAACAGCAAAATTTGCAACTAGTCTTGAAAATATGAAAAATAAGTGCAATGAACTTGGGGAAATTTTTTATGTACTTAAAAATATTTATAAATAAAGATAAGAACAGAAAATAAAAAGGAAATCACAAAAATAAATAAATAAATTTTAATTTAAATATAGTTTAGATGAAGAAAATAGAAGAAAAAGGAAAACAGCCTTTTAAAAATAGGAAATCATCATAGTAAATTTTAGAAAAATTCTATTATCATTTCAAAAATATTTAAAAGTCAAAATATACATAATATAACATATTAAAATAAAATATGACAAAGAAAAATAAAATTTATACAATTTAAAATAACAAAATTGCAAAATAAACAATTTATACTTAAAATTGAAATGTAGATATCTTTTGCAGTTTAACTCCGTTTTCCACGAAACAAAAAGCAATGTTAAAGTTATTAAATCTATTTTCATAATAAAAGATAAAATTTAAAATTTCAAACTTTTAAATTTTTAAGTTAAAAGTCAAAGTTTGACTATTTTGACCAAAATCAACATTTTCTGGAAATATTCAATTTATGCATGTTTGAAATTCTAATCCACATCAAAATCAACATTTATATTTCAATTAACAAATTAATTTTAATAAATAAAATAAAGTTTTTAAACTAGGAATTTAAATTAAAATAATTAAAATATACAATTACAATAATCAGAAAATACAGGGTTGTTACACTTTCCCCCACTCAAAACTTTTCGTCCCCGAAAAGGAATGAGGTACGGGAAAGCGCATAAAAAGATTGAATGAAATAGTATTAAGACAAGATGACAAGAAGATTAAAATTATACCTGATAACTGTTGCTATAGGTAAGTTTAACAAGGTGAAGATGATCTTTCCAACATCCTCTAGAATCAAGAACACAAGCATGAAAAAAAATCCTTTAGAATCCGATTCACCCTTCCCGTTTAACCGACGGTCTGTGGATGGCAAGCAGTGCTTAGATTCAAAGATGAGTACCAAAGATTATTAAAGATTATAGAAAGATTTCTAAACAGACTGGTATATGCAATAGCCTCCCATTCTGTAGCAAGATAAGTGAAATTAGGACAACCAAAAGATAGTTTGAAAAACAAAACAAAATAATAAATTTAAAACCATAAAATTTCAACTTAAACTGAAAATTAGTTTTACATAAGTCAAATAAATCTTAAGCATCTCTAATTTCATTATCTTATCATCCAATTATCTTAAATTAACAAATCCCTAAAATCATGTATTTGAAAAATCTTTTATTATACTCAAAATGTGCCAAATAAAATTTAATTCTTCTTCACTACTAATTAAAATTAAATTTATTCCTCTCAATATATTTTATCACCTATGTTAAATATACTCACACTCATTTCAACTGCCTTAAATTTATTCTTAGTTCCTTTATCATCATTTTATATTGTAAATTATTCCATTACCCTTTTTATTTATTTACCTCTGTTAATCCTTTTATAACTAAAATTTAAGTATATAACATTTATAATAACCACTCAAATTTTATTTATAAAATCTTTTTTTTATATTGTATATTATCCAGTTACATATTCAACTTTTGAAAATTAAGGTAAGTTATATTGGAATGAAATTGTGTATTATACAAATAAAACTTTCTAATTAAATTATTTCAAGCTTGAATATTAATCCAAATCTTGAAATTATACTTAGAAATTATGTTTGAAGAAAAAATTTAGGAATTAAATTTCCGATAAATTCCAAACTATTTAGAGATAAATAAATGCTCATATACTATATATATATATATATATATATATCCATTCAAATTTAAATCATATATCAGCATATGTTATAATCCATTCTTATTTTAGAAATTAAAATCAATTAAATTTTCCCAAAACAAAACTGTAGCAAGACTACAGAATGGTCTCTTCATTTCGAAACTCGAAAATGAATGTCAATAATGCTGCAGTCATCACCGAAATTATTTTCCAGTGACAAAGAGAAGAGCAATAAATTTAAATTTAAAATCCTTTGGGAACAAATTTCTATTCGAAAATACTTTAAATAATATATCCCTTAAAACTTTAAACACAAAGTTTGAAATCCATCGGAAATTAAATTCTCAAATTCTTGTTTTACATTCATTTTAAATTTCCAAATAAATTTATAACCATGTTTTATAGTTCAATTAGATATATGAAACAATAGAAAATGATATATAAAATCAAATATTATTTCTTAACAACCAATTCAAATAAAATCCAGATAAAGATATATAATAAAGGTACAAAATTTATTTCACAAAAATTTATTTCATTATTAAATTTTAAAAACATATTGTGTCAGTTTGCTCTGTTCAAGTGTTTTGGAAATCTTATCGATGGCGTTGATCAGACGAATCGATTAGAAACCCAAATCAACATCAACAACTCAAACAACACAATATATAAAACATTTTAAATATTACTTTACAAATACACTTCAAGAATAATTTGAAGATAAGTTGGAAACAAAGATGAGATGATTAAATAATAGAATAGGGAGATGGATGAGTTTATATAAATCGCGGGCAACCTTAACCGGGTCAACCGTGACTTAAAAAATAAGATCGATGTGGATTTCTTGGGTAAATCGACATTCGATCTCAAGATGTAGAGTTCGAAATTATAAGAGATACTAGCATCTAAACCGAGGATATAGAATCTCTGGTGAATCGATGTTGTTGTAAAGGGGTTTTCCCCCTTTACAAATAAATTTGAGGTTGGCGAGACCGCCGACTCGTTATGAAGATCTTTTGAAGTGGAGTTATGGGATACTCTAGAAACAAAAGAAGATAAATAGTGAGGGACACGAATGGATTTTGGAACCACATGGAATATTCCAAAATTCAAAGGAATCGAGTCAAAAAGGAAGAGGTTTAAACTCGAATGAAAGTGATTCTGTAAATACATTTACCCTATATATTGAGTTTTGCCTAGAGCTACCAAAGCTCTGATACCAACTGTAACGACCCGATATTTTCAACCATTCGCATCCGCACATGTCGGACTTGAATTGCTCAAAATACCGCGTTGTAAATAAAATTTGGCAAATCTCAGAATATACAGTAAATACATAGTCACAGATCACAGACACAGAGTAAATAATAATGCAGCGGAAATAAAAGAGATAGTAGTTCATGAAGCTACTATATAAAAATAAGATACATCAGAGTTAAACAAGATACAACAGAAGAGTAACAAGATACATCAGGTATAAATCAGAATACATCACTGAAATCACTGGATACAAAAAGCAAAATAGATGGCTAGATCTTCAAGGAAAGCTCCAGCTCCAAAGGTGAATCTTGAATGCTAACTCAATCAATCTGACTCGAGCGTAAAGCAAAACACAAAACACTCGAGTCAGGACATAAATACTTATGAACTATAAATCAACTCAAGTGAACAGTAACAAAAATGCATCAGTAACTTAAAGGATGCTTGGGATCGCCCATCCTTTAAGGATCCGTTAAACTATTTACTATGTAGCAATATTGCGCTATTATAATAGTGTCTACAGTAAAATAAACATACTTTTAAATAGCGTTCCGGGCTACCCATATCACCCTTCACACATAATAGTCCCAGTAGTCCATCCAATATCATGCCATCTCCACTCCGGGTGACTGTCAGAGGATACCACACGGGCTACGGGAGAAAAACAAACTCGTAGTAAAGGCTCGGTATGGTAGGTGACACGACACACAAGGCAATGCCAGGGTAGATACACCAATTACGCACACGGGCTGGTGGTAACGCAGCAGCCACATACGCCCAGCTCGGAACACACTCACATATCAAAATCGGAGGATGGCCATCTAATCAATCACCGGTAAGAGTATAGTATCGAAGGAATGTGTCCGATAGGAGGAATGACCTCACTTGGCCCGAGATCGCTCCTGTTTTAGCCACCTTATGCCAACTCACGGGAGTTGGGTCCACGTAATATACCTCAAGAACGTCGCCACCATCCTACTTCATTCTGCAATCTCCACTGCGTACACGGTTTTTAAAGTGGTTTTCGGAGTTGGCAGAGAGTATGACAACTTCCGATCCCGGTCTCTTTAACAACCAAACGTTATTATAACGCCGTGGTCATTTCAAAATAGTTTATACTTTAAAAAGATCAAATCATTTTGTTTCAAACTTATTTCTTTCAAAATAGTTTATACTTCGAAACTAAAACCATTTTTATTTCAAAACTATTTATTCAATCAAAATAGTTTATACTTCGAAACCAAAATCATTTTTATTTCAAAACTATATTCAAATCAAGATAGTTTATACTTTATCATTTCCATCTCAAACCTATATTCACTTCTAAAAATCATAATACTTTCAAAGTTATAACTCTTTCGAAACCAAAATACTTAAAATCATTACACTTTGAAAATCATAACATTCTGAAATCATACATTTGAAATCATGAAACATTCATTTAATTCTTTACATTTTACAAATTTATTTCCAATTTAATTCAAAATTTCAAATTTCCAATTTAATTCAAATCAAACCATTAATTTCAATTCGATTCAGTTTTCTAACAAAACATTTCAAATCTTATAAATTTCAAATATAGATTTGATATACACAATAAGCTATCCAATTTTAATATGTTTCCAAACTTTAATATCCCACATTTCAAAACTAAACTTTATAATTCCATATATTCATATCTCAAATCTAATTTCATTATTATGTAGTTTTGAAATATTCATTTCATAAATCCAATATTATTAAAATAAACTTAAATTACAATTAAACCAAATATCTTTTCATACAAATATAAACTTCAAATATTCCTTTATCAAATAAAGAAAAATCAAATATCATTCAACATTCACATTCTTTATTAAAATAAAGATCAAATCATTTCCACAACATTTCAAAATCATTAAAATATTACATCCTTTTAGAACTTCATAATCAAATCATTATTTGAATTCAAATCCAAATATTCAAAGTTAAATATCATTTAAAAATCAAATATGTCATTCATTTATTATTTCAAACGTCATTACCAAAAATACATTCCAAAATTCCATTCAAAAATTCATTTATTATATTACATTTCATTCCGTTTAACACATAACCAAGTAAACTTTATTTAAATTCAAATTCAAGTTAAATTCCTTAAAAATTCAAATTTAAATATTCAAAACTTCTAAAATTTCACAGATAATCCATTTCAAAGTTAAATTATTTAACACTTTAAAATATAGCCCAAACAGTGTTAAAATCTATAACATTTCAAAACATTGTCAAATTATAGCAACGACAGCATTTATAAAGTGCTATCGTAGCTTATATTTTCCAAAATGGTTTATTTCAAGAATAGCGACATTTATAAAATGTCGTAATAGATATTTAGTTATTTCAAACATTGTTAGATTCAAAACAATAGCATTAAAATGCTGTCAAAAGACTAAACATTTTGAAAATGCTATAAAATTCCAGGTTTCATTTTAGCTTTTCAAAAATAATAATAAAACTCCAAATTTTTATTATTACAACTTAAAAATCATATTTCTAGAATTCAAAATTTCACATTTAAAATCATTTTAACATATGATTTAACACAATAAAATTTTAAGATCAAATATTCAATTTTGCAAACTCCATTCATTTATTAAGTCAAAATTCACTGTTTATTAATTTATAAATTTAATAAACTTAAAATTTTAATTCAAATATCATTTCAAAACTTTAAGTTTAATTTCCATTATTTATTTACAGTTTAAAACAAAATTTAAAGTCAAAAATCACAATTACTTCAAATTTACGTACTTAGGTTCACAATTTCAAGACTTAATATTTAATTTTCTTAAATCCATAAAACATATATTTCAAAATCAAAATTTCATACTTTTAAAAACACACATTTTAATAAAAATCATTTAAAAATATACCACGGGGTCTGTATATAATTTTCTAACCTAGGTCAAGTGATACGGATATATATCATTTCAATCCGCAGTTTACAAAGAAAACCCGGGTTCTATCATTTCAAACCCGCAATCCCAAGTCAAATAAAATACAATAAAAATCGCTCAGGCCTATCATTTCAGCCCATAACGATTTTTCTCTATTCTAAAGTCCGTTCGGGTATGTATCATTTCAACCCATAGTGATTCTATTCTAACAGGGAACTTGCAGTGTGAATATATGCATAAACAATATAAACAATGTCAATGTCATAATATAATGTCATATATCATATGTCAGGTGATAATTAACAGTTTTAACATGGTAATAACATGGCATAGCATATCCTATGATCATCATTAACTTGCATAAATATTTTATATTACTAAACTTGGCATCAATTCACTAATTCATAAGTAGAAATGTCAGAGTGAGAAAGACTCACCTTTTACGAAGCTAGAGACAAACAACACACACAAGAGCGATTCCAAAGGCACGACAAGCACGATTTGATTTGAATTGATGGAGACCCTTGTAAACAACACAAAATATAACATACATAAGCACAAACATAGATATCGACATACAAATATAATCAACAACTTTAGTTTGCAGAACAGTTGCAAAACAAGAGAGATGGCCAAACCTTAGAAGCAAAAGACTTGCACACGACAACATAAGCTTGTCACATGATCAAATGGGCTTGCTCTCATCATACTAGGATCAGCTTAGATGCCGACATGGCTCAGGTTTGGGTCAATATGGGTTCATATGGCTCGGCCTAACTTGGATATGAAGTAGTGGAAGTTGTGACATGAGAAATACAAAAGTCAAGGCAATTAAGTGGATTTTTGGTGCAACTATAGGTTCGGCCTACCATGGCTTGGGCTTGGTCATGCAAGGGGATGGTCAGGTGGTGGATGGAGTGGCGGCCAGAGGTGGTGGAGGGACTGGTGGCGGCGGCCATGGAGGTGGTTTAGGTTAAAAATGAAGGCTATGGCCTTAAGGGTTTGGCTAGGCTAATTTGGTGGAACTTTTGTGCAAATTTTGTGGTGCAACATCAACGGATGGTCATGGCTACTGTCTTTGTCAGAGGAGAGGCTTATGAGCTGCTAGAGATGATGGTGGAGAGGATGGTAGTGGTGGTGGTAGAGGCTAGGCCTAGCAAAACACAAGAAGGATCAATGCAAAAATCAATAGGAAAATCATAAAAACAAGAAGAAAGATGATAGAATTTACCAAATTTTTGTAAAACAAATGGCCATGAGTTTTTTTCTCAAGAAAGATGATAAAATTTTCGTGAGAAAGAGTGAGGAATGTGGCTGAAAGGTAGAGTAGGGTACGGCCAAAGCATTGATGAATGGAGTTTGGAAAGTGAAAGGTCGGAATGCAAAAGGACTAAGCATACAAAAGATCTCAAACTCTTCATATATTCATTTTTTCTTTTTAAATTTTTATATAAATAAAAAACATATATGAATTCAGTTGAAATACGAAAATATAGTAAATAAACAAAAATAAATTAATTATTTATTAATTATATATAGTTTAATTAAATAAAACAGCAAAATTTGCAACTAGTCTTGAAAATATGAAAAATAAGTGCAATGAACTTGGGAAAATTTTTTATGTACATAAAAATATTTATAAATAAAGATAAGAACACAAAATAAAAAGGAAATCACAAAAATAAATAAATAAATTTTAATTTAAATATAGTTTAGATGAAGAAAATAGCAGAAAAAGGAAAACAGCCTTTTAAAAATATGAAATCATCATAGTAAATTTTAGAAAAATTCTATTATCATTTAAAAAATATTTAAAAGTAAAAATATACATAATATAACATATTAAAACATATTAAAATAAAATATGACAAATAAAAATAAAATTTATACAATTTAAAATAACAAAATTGCAAAATAAACAGTTTATACTCAAAATTGAAATGTACATATCTTTTGCAGTTTAACTCCGTTTTCCACGAAACAAAAAGCAATGTTCAAGTTATTAAATCTATTTTCATAATAAAAGATTAAATTTAAAATTTCAAACTTTTAAATTTTTAAGTTAAAAATCAAAGTTTGACTATTTTGACCAAAATCAACATTTTCTGGAAATATTCAATTTATGCATGTTTGAAATTCTAATCCACATCAAAATCAACATTTATATTTCAATTAACAAAATATATTAATTTTAATAAATAAAATAAAGTTTTTAAATTAGGAATTTAAATTAAAATATACAATTACAATAATTAGAAAATACAAGGTTGTTACAGCGAATCTGCACGTTATTCCTTGTCTGGGATTTGATATGATTTTGGGAATGGACTGGCTAGTGAGATATGATGTCAGGATTATTTGTTCGGAGAGGATTTTATATCTTCGACATCCGGATTCGCCTACTCAGTTATCTCTTATTCTTCGGGATGTGGATAATTCCAAAATGGCTTTTTATTCTCTTGACTCGCGAGATGATGATGATATATCTCGTATTCCTGTTGCTTGTGACTTTTCTGATGTTTTTGAGCCTGTATCGGGTTTGCCACCCAAACGGGCAATTGAGTTCCGCATTGATCTCATTCCAGGCGCGTAGCCAGTTAGTCGTCCTCCCACGTGGATGTCTACAAAGGAAAATGAGGAACTCAAGAAGCAGCTTTTAGAGCTTGAGTCCAAGCAGTTGATTCAGTCCAGTTTTTCTCCGTGGGGATCCACGGTTGTCTTTGTGAAGAAGTCTGATGGAACTCTTAGGCTTTGCATTGACTATCGCAAGCTTAATGAATTGACCATTAGAAATAGGTATCCATTGCCTAGGATCGATGATATGTTCGATCTACTGAGTGGTGCTAAGGTCTTTTCTCAGCTTGACCTTGCCACAGGTTTTCATCAGTTACGAGTCGCGGAGGATAGTATACCTCTTACAGCTTTCCGCACTCGATATGGTTCTTTTGAGTGGCTCGTTATGCTGTTCGGTTTGACGTACGCTCCTGCTTTCTTTGTTGATCTCATGAATCGGGTATTCCGGGACTCGATAAGTTCGTCCTTGTCTTCATTGATGATATCCTTATTTATTCTAAGTCTGAAGCCGAGCATGCTAATCACTTGAGAATTGTATTGAGTACTCTTCGTCGTCATCAGCTTAGAGCCAAATTCTCCAAGTGCCACTTTTGGGAGAATAAGGTTAAGTTCTTAGGCCATGTTGTATCTTCCGATGGCATTTCTGTCGATCCCTCAAAGATCGAAGCCATCCAGTATTGGAAGAGGCCTGAGAATGTTCATGAGATTCGTAGTTTCCTTGGATTGGCGGGTTATTACCGTCGGTTCATTAAGGACTTTACCCATGTTGTGCTTCCTCTCACTTGCCTCACTCGGAAAGGCATTCGTTTTGATTGGTTCGACAAGTGTGAAGCTTCCTTTTTGACATTGAAGGAACTTCTCACTAATGCTCCTATTCTTGTGGTTCCCGAGGGGAATCATGATCTTATTGTCTACGCCGATGCTTGTGGTAGTGGTCTCGGCGCTGTTCTTATGCAGAAGGATCGGGTAGTTGCTTATGCTTCTAGGCAACTGCGTCCGAATGAAGTTCGTTATGCCACTCATGATCTTGAGCTTACCGCCATTATCTTTGCCTTAAAGATTTGGCGACACTATTTGTTAGGCGAGCGCTTCATTCTCTATAACGATCATAAATCTTTGAAGTATTTGTTCACTCGTAAGGAACTCAATATGAGGCAACAACGTTGGCTCGAGTTTCTTGCCTCCTATGACTTTGATATCCTATATACCCCTGGTAAGGGTAATCGTGTTGCAGATGCGCTTAGTCGCAAACATTCGGCTGTTGTTTCCATGATTCTTGCCGAATGGAATATTCTTGAGACTCTATCTTTTTGTGAAATTCGGAATCAAGGTTCATCTTCTGATTCTCCTATCCTATTATTTAGTTTGGGAGCTCGACCTATTTTGTTGGATCATATTGTCGATGCTCAGCGGCGTGATCCTGATTTATTGCATCTTATTCAGCTTTGTGAGTCTGGATCCTGTGATGAGGCGTTGCGGGATTTTAGCATTGATTCTCATGGATGTCTTCGTAAGAAGAACTGTCTTTTTGTGCCTTCTGATCTTGCACTTAGGCATGACATTCTTGATGACTGTCACTGTTCTAAGTATACTATTCATCCCGGTAGTAGTAAGATGTATGCCGATATGCGTCGTCTTTATTATTGGGAAGGCATGAAGCGCGATGTGGCGAGTTATGTGAGAAATTGCATAACTTGTCAGCGTTTCAAGGCCGAACATCAACGTCCTTCGGGTCTTCTTCAGCCTCTTGAGATTCCATTGTGGAAATGGGATCAGATATCTATGGATTTCATTGACGGCATACCTCGTTCGAGATCAGGCCATTCTAGCATTTGGGTTATTGTTGATCGACTTACCAAGTCTGCTCATTTTGTCCCTATTAAGTCTAATAGGACTGCTTCTCATTTGACTAAGTTGTATGTCAAGGAAATCGTTAGACTTCACGGTGTTCCTAGTTCTATTGTGAGTGATCGTGATCCTTTATTCATGAGTCATTTTTGGAAGTGTCTTCGGGAGTCGGATTCTGTTATTACTTCTCCTGATTTGCAAGAGCTTGAGATCTCACCGGACTTATCTATTTTACAGCAACCTATTCGCGTGCTTGACACGGAGGTGCGACACCTTCGAAACAAGGACGTGCCGCTCGTTAAGGTTCAATGGTCCGCTAATCCCAATGACTGTACTTGGGAAACCAGAGAGTTTATCGAGCGATCTTATCTGGGTTTTCTATCTTAGCTTGTAAACGGTGAGTATGTCTTTTCATCTCAAGCTTATTTCCTTTTTCTTTTGAATGTTGCATGTATGTAGTTGTTACAAATATCGTCTCTAGGAATTGTGGGGACGCAATTTTTGTAAGGAGGGGAGATCTGTAACAACCCGCATATTTAACGATTTTATATTTAAATGTTTT
The DNA here is from genome assembly GCA_030765085.1 of Allium cepa. Taxonomy (NCBI): domain Eukaryota; kingdom Viridiplantae; phylum Streptophyta; class Magnoliopsida; order Asparagales; family Amaryllidaceae; genus Allium; species Allium cepa. The sequence goes on from CM060938.1 coordinate 233,515,921, forward strand.
ATTTAAATATAGCGTCGTTAGTCGGATTTAGGTCCGAAATGTTACTTTTTGCAAACGGCTGAATTGGAGCTCGAAACTACCCCCATTGGTTCCAAAATGGCGTTTGCGATCTTTTTGAGTATAATCTTTGATATGTTTGGAGTTTGTGAAATTTTGACCCTTTTTCTATTGGGTTTTGGGTTTAGGTTCAGCCCACTAGCTTAATTAACCCTCTAACTCAACCCCTTCTCTTCATTTCATCTTTATTTCATTTTCATTTCTCAAGCAAAACTGAAAATGGTGGAAGGGAAGAGGAAATAGAAATTGCAAGCCCTAGTTTCTCCTTTGTAACTTGATTTCTTGCTCCAAAATCATTGAGAAGCCATAGGTAAGTCTCTCTTCTTCTTCTCCAACTCTTTCTCCTTCAATTTCAAAAAGTTTTCCTAAACCTAACTTAGGAAAATACTTGTTTGTTCTTAGATTGAAGCTTGTTGGGTTGAAGTAGTGATTAGTTGGTCTTCTCCTTGTGTTTTAGCTCCTTCATCTTCTTTGTTTGTAAGATTAAAGGTGAGTTTTGAGCTCACATCTACCTCTTTTGATATCATGGATGTTGGGTATGAATTCCTAACACCTTGTTCATATGCTCTTGCTTTTGGTTTGGAGTGAATTGGAGAATATCCAAATTTTTAGTGTTGGGTTCAATTCTTTAAAGATCCTAACTTTGATGTTTGAACATGTTTTTGGTAGCGAATCGGAGAGCTAATGGAGCTGGGGTATCTATTGGCTAAGGCTCCTTAGGTCCATTGCTCGAACGATCGTGTTTTGGAAGAAATTGCATTTCATTGGAAAAAGGGCAGAAACTGCAGAAATATGCAGTTCGGCCGACCGAGCCCTGTAGCCGGTCGACCGACCTGCTCATGTCGAGTTTTTTTTATTTCCTGCATCTGGCCAGCCGACCGATCCCTGCAACCGGTCAACCGACCTGCTCATGTTTTGCCTGTTTTGCCTATTTTTGCATATTTTGATTTGTTTTCCAAATTTTATCGATTCAAGTTGCTTTTTAGTGGTTGTCATTGCATCTTTGGCTTTGATAACTTATTCTTCACTTCATCCACGGGTTTTTATAAAATAATCTCTCGGATCACATTTAAAAGCTCGTTTCTCCAATTTATAAATTCTATTTAAAACACACACTTTCGCATTTCGAGCGAAGTGGAAGGGTGATTAAATGGTTGGGCAAAACACAGACCATGAATCTGTGCGTTTATCTTTCCGATTAGTCCCCGACCTATTCAATTGATTGTTTTGACCCTCGGCTTTGGTTTATCGATGACATGAGGTAAACTTTGTACTGCTTTGAGTGTGAAAGTGACTGACGGATAGTAAATCGTCTAGTGCGAACGAGTGGTTATGGGACATACGTTAACACTTTTCGGATTCCTCTTCGAGAGTTGTGACACATTCCGCCAGTTAGTGGTGTCCAGTACTGGGTCTCTGACCTTCACCGCTACGGTTTGTTGCCTTCGGTTATGTGCCTTCGGGTTTGTGCCGTCGGGTTTGTTGCCCTTTAGTATCGCTTCCGATGTTGGTCGTTATGAGCCGCATGGGTGATATTGGGTTGCCCTTTAGTATCGCTTCCGATGTTGGTCGTTATGAGCCGCATGGGTGATATTGGGTTTGGAGTCTTCGGGCTCATGGATCCTTGTTTGTACAGTACTGAGCTCGAGCAATTTTCTGATGTTTCATTCATATGTATATTCCCTTGGTATCGCCCTTGGGTGTTGGTCATTATGAGCCGCATGATGCGTAGCGTTTACCTTGCGGAACTTGTATACCTTATTGGTATTTGTTATTGCCTTTTTGTCTTGATTTGGGATATTTGTATCCTTTGTTCCTATATGTTGCCGATGATACAAGGCTTGTTCTGTATGATTCATCTTTTGTTAGATGATTGTGTTATCTCTTTTAGAGATATTTGTTATGCTTTGTAACCTTACAGGTTTATTGTTGTTCGGTTTATCTAACTGATTTGTTTAGCTAGACTGACCCGTGTAATTTATACTCGGGTCAGACCGAGATGCTTCAGGTTAGGTGCTTTTGGACTTAGCCTATTTTGCTTCCGCATGGACTATTCAGCTTGTTCCTTTTTGTTAAAGCTTTTAGTGTAGTCCCATTTTGTAGTAACTCTGATATGTATTCTATGGACTCGTCTGTATATTGTGGTTTGCTATACCACTCGACATGTATTATTTTGTATACTCTGTTATGTATCAGTGTATGTGTATATGATGAGCTACTGTTCTGTGATGTATATTACATTTGAGTTGTTATATTCTGTTCTGTTAGATCCAACCACCTATGGTTTTGTTTTAAGAATTCATTGGGTATGTCGACCTGCTTGGTATGTGTATTGTCGATGTATTCAATAGATAATTAGAGCAAGGCTATAGATGGTCGCTCCTAACCAGCCTTATTCTCCGTGTTAGTTGACGGCATTACCCTGTAGTGTTCTTGGCTAGCGTGGGTATAGAGGTGGGGCGTCACAACCTCCCCTATTTTAGCCATTCCCGGTTGATGAGGCTTGGGGCTATGATTACCTTTATAGAACACATCTCTTAGAATGCTTGTCGTCCACCTGACGATGTTCTGAAAGCATTCAATCCATACAAGTTCGTTCCGGGTTTGAACGAAACCGAAGGCATTATCTCGTTACACTCATTTTGGAATCACCCTCAGAGTTAATGACGATAACCCTTGCACTCTGAATCTTCATCTTCACTTGAGATTCACGACCTATCATTAATTTGGATCGATGTGGTTTTCGGATATCCAAATATGGAAACCCAATCCCGGTCTCATCGAAATCCAAAACGCCATCTTTTAGGTCCAAGTTGTTTTAAAGTTTAAAACAATTCAATTCAATATTATCTATATACACACAGATAGATAATTCACAATATCACAATAGATAATCAACATTATCATCATAAATAGAAAAGTAATATTATCAACTCAATGCAACCAAAGCATCCATATCACACAATTTTACTTATCTCATATTGGAGATCTCAACTATTCAGGGCAGTCAATATCAATCAACATTCATAAGCAATGACTTATTAATCACCATCCTGTAATTAACTTAAAATGAATTAAATTAATTACTTCTTCCCTAATTAATTTAAAATAAATTAAATTGATTACTTCATCTATATAAATCTTGCTTACATATCCATTAATTAATTACAAATCAATTAATTAATTACCCTTAAATAAATCACCTTAATTAATCACCCTTGATTAACTATCCTTTAATTACATTCAAGTAATTAGCCTTTAATTAATTTCACAAATTAATTATCCTAAACCAAATTCAATAATTAACCTATAATTACTTCATTAATTAATTAACTATAATTAATTACATTAATCCTTAATTAATTACATTAATTAATTCCTTCATTGATCACTTATTATTGATTAATTAATCTTAATTAATAAATCCTTAATTGCATCATTAATTATATAAATTAATGATCCTTAATTATTTTTATTTGTAATTACCCCATTTAAATTAATTACATTAAGAAATTAATCATCAATTAAACCATATTGATTAATCATTCTTGATTAATCACATTCAGTAATTAACTACCTTTGATTATTTCATTAGATAAATTAATTACTCCTTAATTAATTATCTTTAATAATTAATCTTTAGTTAATTATATTTATTAATCACCCAAGATTACTCTTATTAAGTAATTAATTATCCTTAATTAATTACATCTCTTAATTATCTTCAAATAACTTTATTAATCTATTCTTAATTAATTACACTAAGTAATTAATTATTAATTACTTTTACTAAATAATTATTCTTCATATTAATTGCACAAAGTAGTAAATTTCCAAAATCTCTTCCATTACCTATTCAACTTAACTACATCCAGTAATTATCTTCTTAATTACTTCACTAAGTAATTATTCTTTAAAATTACATTGAGTAATTACTTCTTAAGTTATTCAGTGATTATCTTAAATTAATTAAACTTAATTAATTAACTTAAACTAATCAAAATAAAACTTAATTAATTACAATTAGTAATTAATTTATTAATTGCTTTCATTAAGTAATTACACTTAAACAATTCCAAATGATTATCTTTAAATTAATTATTAAAATTAATCACATTAATCAATTTGTAAATAATCCTAAATTAATGATCTTCATTACCATTAACAGATCTTTAATTATTTCTCTAAAGTAATTAACCGAGATTAACTAATTACAAATTAACTTATCTCTAATAACTTATTAATTAATTCTAATTATTTAATTAATCAAGCGTTAATCTATAATTCAATTAATTTTTAATTACTTGATTAATGAAATTTCAAATCATTATTTAAATCAAATCTTATCTAATTAATGATTTCTTAATTACAAATCAATTAATTCTTAATTAACTTACTTAATTCTTCAATTAATTAAAAATTTCTTATTTATTTAATTAATTACCCAAATCATTAATTAATTAAATTAATTAATTAACCATCTTAATTATCTTAATAATTTAATGAATTATAAATCATTAAGTCCTAATTAATTTTAAGATAAACCTTAATCTTATTAATGATTTAATTATCATTAACAAAGTATTTTAAAAATAATTTGCTTTTAAATTTATTATTAAATTCCTTTTTAAATTTAAGATCTAAAATGGAAAAAAAATTTAACTTCAACAAAGCTTTTAAAACAATTTAAAAACCTTTGTATTGCATGTTAAAGAATCTATTTGTCTTATAAAAGAAATTTAAAAGAATTTTAAAAACCAAGTTCATTTTCATCTTACAAACCATATTTAAAACATTCAAAGTTGTTTTAAAACATTTAAATTCAAAAGCTTTATTTATTTCAAACTAGAATTCAAACTAAGCTTGAATTCAGATTTTAACTCAAATTTAAAATCCTGTTTAAATCTTTATTTCAGATTTTATAACCACATTATAAAATAATTTAACAAATTAATGTTGTTAAAAACATTTCATTTTATAAACTTATTTATTTTAAAAAAAACTAGAATTCAAACTCAATTTGAATTCAAATTTAAACTTGTTTTCAAAACCTTTGTTTTAAAATTTGATCTGCTTCTTTTTTTTAGTTTAAATTCTTAAAACTGAACACTATCAGGTTTCTAGAACCTAAAACTAAAACTTACTCGAGCCCACTCTATTTCTCTTCGAGTCTTACCCTAAATTACTTCTGGTAAAATACTCGAACTACCCGAGACAAACTCGAGTACATCTTCACCTATTCCAAATCCACTTCACCAGAAAACATAAGTGCACGGTGCACATGCACCGTGACTCTGATCAACTCCGGCCATTCACCAAAGCTTCATCTCATCGGCTACCACCCACGCACCATCCCACGATCATCAGATCGTCTCCATCATCTAGAAATCAAAATCTAGACTCAACCCCAAAACTGGAAACATAGAACCACCTCAACCAAAAACCTGTCAATGCCTCAATCAAGCTCCTCCGTCCATCAGAATAGCAACACCACCGGCCACGGCTTCGTCCACGATCCAGCAACCGATTCCCAAAGTTTGGTAACGCTCGATCCACTATAGGTTGATTTCTGAAGCAAAACGAACCATCCACCAAAATTAAGTTTACACATCAGCGGCCTCCCATCGTCACCACCGACCTATGATCGACATTCTGATATTTTTCCTACAACTTCGACCATCCTTCTTCCTTCAGACAGGAACTCGACCTCCCAATCCATTGAGATCACCAGAGACTACCCCAAAACCAAATTCTGATCAACCCTCACTTGCTCAGTCAAACCCAAATTAAATTATGATTTTCCTCCTAAAAATCATGTCTTAGTTTAAGGATTTAATTTATATACCTGAATTGCACAATTAGCATGTTTGAATTTTTACAAAGACTTGAGTTTCTTGATTAATTTTATTCCAGAGCAAATTTGAATTTTGTTTAACTTAGATAAATTTTAAAAACTTATTTTAAAATCAAATAAACAGATATTGTTTGGGTCCTAATTCCTAACAATCAATGGATCAAGAGAAATGATTTTAAATTGAAAACTGGGCTTGAAATTTAGAACAGAGATGTTCTACAGGCATTCACAATCATACATGCATCACACATCACAAATACACAGGAATTTTCCAACATATATATATACAAATACAACTTATTTTAGGCATAAATCAAAAAAACCAGATTTATCTTTATGTTTTAAAAAGAGTTACTCACCTGGTTTTTTGTAACGACCCAGAATTTTTGATAATTAAAATATGAATATTTAATTAATTTTAAATATTAATAAGTGAATTTATAAGTCAAATAAATTTTTATTTGAATTATTGCATTTAATTGAATAATTAAATCGATAATTTAATATGTTAAATTATGGAAATAATTGAAAATTGAGGTTAAATATGATTGAAAATGATTTGTAAAATTTTATTTTATCATATTGGAGTTAGAATGATATTTTAGAACTTTTAAAATCGAATTAAAAGTTAATTTGTGAAAATTGAATATTTTAATATTTAATAATCGACTGTAAAATAGCCAATTTTTGAACAGTCTCAGAATTGAACGAAACCAGTTCCATTGGATCCGTAGTAGTTAGTTATTACCGGATTTCAGTTTTCGTGTCAATCGGAGCTATCGTTTGATCGTGGCAGCTCGAAACGCATCGAATTATTTTTAATTTAAATTTGGCGAGTGAAAATAGCCATTTTTCAAAAAGTCTCGGATTTCGACGAAACCAGTTTCATCGGATCCGTAATGTGATATTATTGTAAGGTTTCAAATTTCAAGTCGATTGGATTTACCGTTTGTCCGATACGAATTAAAACGCCTAGAAATCGATTTAAATCGGTTTAATTTAAATTGAGCGTTTACAGCCATAACTCGCACAGATGTCCGAATTAGCTTCCGAAACATGTTCCATTATGTCCGGAATGCGGGATAAACCCTAGGTACGTCAGTTTCGGAGCCTAAATCGGAGTTCGGAATTTCCGGATGAATAGTGTCGTTCGATTCTCTATAAATACACCACCACTCTTCATAATTTTATAAAAAAAAATAACTAAACCCTAATTCATGTTGCTAGCCGCCACTATCAGGTTGAAGGGCCAGAATTCAATCTCTTTCATCCCTCAATCTCTCTCAATCCATCGACTTTTACAAAAACTTGTCAACACGAATATTGTAGAGCATAGGAAGGCCTTTCAATCCGTACGGAGATGATGGAAATTGGAGCGACGTCGTGCCCAGTATCTTGCCGCGTTCATGCTGGTTGTGCGCGCATCTCGAGGGTAGAGGGGGAGGCCGAGCTTGCCTAGGTCGTGGCCGAAGGTAGCTCGTGTGTGGAGCTTCGAGACGGCATCACTTGATCGTGTTCTAATGTAGCGTGGTGGTTGCAAAGTCAAACCCTAATGGGCGGCTTCATGGGTTTGGTTTACTGGAAGGAATACGTGAGAGGAAGAAGCAACAGGGACGGGCCTGATGTGGGGAAGCAAAGATCAAGGGCTAGGATTGGATGAAGGTTGTAAATATAAAGTTAATGTTGTAAATTTGTTAATATAAACTCGTGTAACTTCAAAAATTCATAACTTTTTCATACGAGGTCGAAAAAATGCAAACTCAGTTGCGTTGGAATCGTATGGACGAGCACTAGGCGATGAAATTGTATTGGAGTCGTTTGGAGTTAGTGAGAATTTCAGGTAAAATTAAACGCGCGTTTAATTTTATTCGAAATAAAAGCTAAAACGGAAATTAAAACCAAGGTGAGAATTTCTCACTCAATCGAATCAGTTTCGATTTTATTTTAAATAGTTAGATTTAAAATATTTGAATGCATGTTTGAATGATGATTGTTATCTATTGATTGTTAAAATAGACATTATACGCCGTTAGTAAGAGGATGTTATTTAGTAAAAACATATACCGCGAATATTTCATAAACAGTGAAATTGGTACTATATATAATATCAATATATATATATTGGCATATGTATATATTGCAGTTGTTGATTTCCCGTATTTTTTAGCGGATGAGACCCTATTACGCCGTTAGTAAGCGGATAATATTTAATAAAAACATATACCGCGATAATTTCGTACTGGAGCGAAATTGGTATTGTGCTAATGTTTGTGATGCAGGAAAACAGGTTGGAGGGATCCAACTGGATTCCTCAACAGTTTTTATTTGATTTCAGATATTTTGATATTTGATGGATTTTCATATTGATATATGATATCGTTGTTGTCGTGATTGACTATTTGGTGTGTAGCATCATTGGCCCAGATTTTGGGATTTTAAAATGATTTTAAAGTGATTTTAGAAAGTATACGTTTTATAAAATAATTTTGGAATTGATCCATTTTAAATAAATAAAAGTTATAATTTTTAATGTTATAAAAATTATGATTTTTAAGAAATATAGTTAAAAGCTGATTTTTGAAAATAAGGAATTAATGATTTTATAAAATAGTTGAATCGGAATTTTTGAATTTATTATGAAAAGTTGAAATATAGGATTTATGAAATTTAATTATTTTATGAATCAAAAGGAAGAAGTTTTTAAAGGAATTTAAAGACGTTTAAAAAGAATAATATAAATTGATTTATATTAAGAGATTTATAAATGGATATTTATAAATTGAAATATGGACATTTTTAAAACGAGTTTTTATAAGTGTTTGAATGAAGTGAAAATGAATTTCATAAATGAATGAAATTTATAGAATTATAAACTGTGAAGTTATAAATGGAATTTTATAAACAGTAGGTTTATAAAATTTGTAAAGTTATTAAAAGAATAGACTTGGGTAAACAATCGAACCTTATAAGTTATAAGATTTATAATTATGAAATTCTAAGGAACGATTTTTGTAAAATAATCGTTTTATAAGTATTTAACTTATAATATGAACTTTTAGTTATAATTGAGTTATAAACTGGAATAGATTAATAAAGGAAATTTATAAAAAGGAAGTTTTTATAAATAAATAGAAATGGAATTTATAAACGTTGTTTTATAAATCCACAAACGACTTATTTTGATAAGTAAAATTGTTATAACTTATTTATGGAGTTATATTCACGTTTTAGACAGTGAATAATCCTTTAAAATAAAATGAATAAAAAGGATGAAATTTGTTAATGAAGTATATTCACGTTTTTGAATAGTGAATAACACGTTAAAGAAAATGTTTAGAATGTGATGTTTTGCATAGAATTAAAACGATCTAACGATGTTTTAAAATGTGTTGAGATTCGAAACCATAGATTTCAACATTTATTGTTGAAATAGACGTTTTTGAGAAATAGAAGGAAATAGTAGACTATAACACCGTTGTTATAGTAAATGATTTCCGAAAGGAAATGTTTTGTATAGTATTGGGATTTATATATCTATTTTAATTTCGAATCCCTATACTAGCGATTTTGGGTCGTCGTAACAATGTTTTACGCAACATTCGTTTTGGCCCAAATAAATATGTTTAAGAGAATGATTTCCTTAAAGAATGAATTATATACTTAATTCGATTTAAGTATATTGAATATTTTCCAAGGTTGAAAATAAAAAGATTAGTGAATTACTTATAATTAAATAAGTATGGAATTGTTTTTCCAATATGAAGTGAATAATTAGAATTTATCTTTTTGAAGATAAATTGAAATGAATAAATTGAAATCATATGCATGAATATTTTGAAATATAAATTCATTATGGAATTTATATGTGAAAGGGAATTTGTTTGGAAATAAATGTTGATTTATTTTTGAAGTGTTGAAATTTTATATCTTGTAAAGATATTTTGGAAAATAAAAAAAATTGGAAAATTATTTGGAATCTGGTGATGTGTGCATATCAATTGATAGTTCAATAACCGACTATCAATATTTCCCTTTGAATGGGTATATGATGTGATTTGTTTGAATTTGAATGCCACACTTATTTTTGAATAAGCGCTCACTATTCGGGTTAACCGGGAAAGGACCATGGGGTCGTATAACCCATTCCGAATATGTGATACGTCGTTGTGAATTGCATTTGAAGGTCGGTGTTGAAGACCGAGTATTTGTGAAAGCGATAGGATGACCTATCGATTGTTTCTGCACTGGGTAGCTCCTGGTATAGAGATCTCCTAAGTGATGGGAAATTCGATCGGGATTGTGAATACCCGGATTGCAAGGGCTTCGTAAGAAGTGCCTTCGGTTTTGTTCGAGCCCGGAACAGACTTGTATGGATTGTATGTCTGACATTACAAGTTGAGATGTAAAGCCGATTTCTTTCAAATATATTTCTGTTGGTGGCGAAGAATTTATTCTTTTAGCTTAACCCCCTTCTCTGAGACGTACGAGCTCAGAGGTTATATAGTTGAATCTTATCAGCGATATATTCCCAATTTGGTAATGTGATATGCTGAGTGATGCTGAAATGATCATTGTGTTGATTATTTGTGATAGGATCGTTTATTTGATCGTCTATCCTTGTGATCATTGTGTTGATCATTTGTTGACCCAAAGCATGGCTTTTGTATAAAGTATGTTTTTGTGGACGTGAATTCGTCAAGCCTCACACCCCGTGAATGGTCAAAACAGGAAAGAAGCAGCAAGGTTATGAAGGGTAGCACCCTTTAGGATGTCTCCATTTCCTTCTGGAAAAGGGTGGTATCATGGTATGGAGCCCAGATACTTACTCATGTTGAAAACACTTTGCTATGATTGTGTGAATTGATTACGAGCGCTCGGTGAAAAGGTCCCAAAGGACCGGGGATGGCATATTCGGTCAGTTGTTACTCAGTTAGGGGTAACCCGGCCTTGTGTTGGTAGAGATCCGGTTTGGTTCTCGGGGATTTCCATACAGAGGCATTCTCATGTGGCAATGGGAAGTTCCTTGGCCTGATCATTCGTTGGAAGTGCAAAGAAACAATACGTGACTTGTACGGTATTAGTTGTAGAACCTGCCATTCACTTATGGTGGTCACCACTGTTTGGATGGTAGCTATAGTAGGCATACGATAATGGTCGTATGTTGGCTAAGATTTATATTCTACTTTCGAAATGAATTTTTCCTACACTATACACTAGTAATAATATCAAATGTTATTTTAAATGCGTATCAAGCATCTTTGACTATCATAAGGAGAAATCTCCTCCGATTCTGCGTTTGCATTGTGTGTGTGTGCGGGAGGCCTTATGGTAGTCTCATTTTTAAAAGCATTGCGAATTGACTTTAAAAATATTCCTCTATTTTGATTTCTAAAGTAAATAAACTGTTTTGAGTTCTCACACCAGTCACATGACTGACTTGGAGTTTATTGTTTTCCTTCCTACACTCTGGGTGCCCACCAATTTCCACACGGGCAGTCAAGAGTTAAGGTTTATCAGGATATTCTGGAGTTGCTGGAGGCAAGCTGGATGGCATGGCGTATTATTAGTATATAGTATCTCTTTTTCCGCTGTTGTAATTGTTTGTTGTTGTACACTCTGATGATTTGATGTAATGTAATATAATGTGATGTAATAACTGATATAGTTCTTTGTTTAAAGATTATTCATTTATTACTATATGTTGTTCCGCTGCGATTGTGAGATTGTTCTATTTTCTTTCTATTCTCTTTTTCTTCTATCTTAAAATTTTCTGTTCTCTTTTCTATGTTCTCTATCTTTCTTCTCTTCTATTTTAAAATTCTCTATTTTCTATTTTCTTTTCCCTCTATCTTTTCTACCTTATCCATCTTCTATCTTCTTCTTTCTTTTTCTTTTCTTAAATTCTTTTTAAAACCCATAACATTCCGGTTTTTGACCTTCGATTTCTCGGCAGTCGATAAAGTGAGTATCGATGTTGAATTTTCGAAAGTCGAAAATTTTCGGGGCGTTACATTTTTAAAAAGAACATAGCAGTTTATAATAACTAGAAACTGGAATGGCCAAGCTTTTTCTTTTGATTAAGACTTAAATGCTTTTGCTTCCTGTTTAAAACACCATGCATGCAGGCTTGAGTTCTTGTTTGATTCCTAGTTGTTGAAGAACAATGCACAGGCTGATGAATTTGAAAAGGGTTTGAAGTTTGCTGATTGAAAAGGATTAACAAGTTTGATGAATTTTGACTTGTTCCAGGTTGAAGAAGTGATACAGGTTTTAAATGCAGGCTTTGATTTTCAATTTGGTTTTGAGGAATGATGTGACGCCCCACCTCTATACCCACGCTAGCCAAGAACACTACGGAGTAGTGCTGTCAACTAGCACGGAGAATAAGGCTGTTGAGGAGCGACCATCCATGTAATTGCTTATCACACGGTGGCTATAAATAATCTTCGGAAACAAACGTAGAAATAAGCATAACGCAAATCAGTCACAGACATCCATATCACAAAGGCGGAAGAAGATATGAATATATAACTAACACATGAAAGTGTACATCAGAGTAGTGGTCAAAAGATCCACAATAATACAAAAGAATAGCAACACGTGCTATACAAAAGAATACAACTATGAGTCTATATCTCAAGTGTATACAACAAAAACTGCTAATCTAAACAGTTAGCCAAAAGTCAGAGTGATGAATCCCTGGGAAGAAGTCAAGCAGAAGCACCTGTAACATCTCGGTCTGACCTGAGTATTATTTAAGAAAAATAATAAACGGGTCAGTCTAGCTATAAATATCAGATGACAAGATATAACATAAAAGATATGGCATAAACGTAAAATATCCATGATGACATACCACTATAAGTATGTAAATAATGATCAACAGAAGATCAATCAATAAGAGATAATCAATATCACAAGAATCTTCTCAAAGATTCGGAAAGGGCATCATACCGCAAACTTGTACTCATAACAAGTTAATGGCATAAATTCTAGAAATCAATGCAAGAAGTCCAGAAATCATAGAAAAGAGAAAGAGGCCTATCACATGACGGTCCGAAGACCAAGGGGAGCTACCCCACATGTGTGAATGGAATCACACAGATTAAGGTCCAAACTAACCAAAAAGCAAAAAGGTATGTGTGAGTGGAATCACACAAGTGGTGTCTAGTCTAACCTCGCAACAAGAGACATCGCACAGTTGCTAGTCTAAAGCATCAGAATGATCGTCATGATCAACGAGAAGTGTCAATTACACTAAGCTAGTAAATATAGAAGTTTAGCTTCATGTCCCATAACCACTTGCTTAACTTAAATATTTACGAACAAACTATAAATCTTCACTAATAAAATTGTCACAAGAGGTTCAATCGAACAAGTCCAAGAATTAACCGACGAAGTGAACGCAAGCGTTTCATACCACTTGTTTTACTAAGTCGTTTAATTAGATTTCTCATCCGAGTGAGGTAAAGGTTTGTATATACTAATAGATTGGAAAACGGTTTAAGAAAAGAGCTTTGTTATTAAAAATAGAGTTTAAATTGTTTGTTAAAAGAGTTTTGATATTTACTACTAGTATTGAAACCTTTATATTATAAAATGACAAAACACAGAAGCAATTGTAGAAACAATCAATCACAAAGATCGCATACGGAGATGTGAATAAAATCCAAGGAAATCAGCTCAATGTTTTTCAGATAAGATCCCCTATGGAGGGGGGGTCCAGGGGGGTGGCAACCCCCCAAGGTGGGGGTGCGGGGGCAACGCCACCGCTTACGGGGTTCGACCTGCCCGGTCAGGTCGCGGGGGTCCAGGGGGCAGCGCCCCGTCCAAAACGGTACGACCTAAGTGAAGATAAGCGGCCTACGACCTAAAGCAAAATGAGGTCTAACGACCTAAGGGTTCACGCGACCTAACACAATGGCCGAGCGACCTAACTGGAGTTAAGGGAGGCAAGCGACGTAAGGTCCAACGACCTACGACTCAAGCAAGCCGAGCGACCTAGTGTGGAGGGGTCAAGCGACTTAAGGAAGGCGAACGACCTAAGGTCTAACGACCTACGACTTAACAGAGTCGAGCGACCTAAGGTAAATGGTCCAACGACCTAACTCGAACGACTTATGAGGAGCTTAGATCGGAGATGACCTGCGAGATAAACTAGGGCGAGCGACTTAACGTTTTCCTAGAGGTTATAGGTCGGAAACGACCTAAGACTTAAAGCTTAACTCGCGAGCGACCTACGGCTTAAGGCCTAACTCGTGAGCGACCTATGACTTAAGGCTTAACTCGCGAGCGACCTACGGCTTAAGGTCTAACTCGTGAGCGACCTACGACTTAAGGCTTAACTCGCGAGCGACCTAACTCCGAAGTGCCAATACTTCCAGAATGACCTAAAGCCCTGCGACCTATGGTACTAACTCGCGAGCGACCTAACGACTTAACTTGTGAGCAACCTAATTCCGAAGTGCCAATTCTTCCAGAACGACCTAAAGCCCTGCGACCTATGACCCAGTGACCTTGCGACATATCACCGAACGAGTCAAGTGGCCAGAACGAGCTAAGTGCAGGAAATTTCCAAAAATGCTAAAAATTGGAGTTTTTCGCCAATCCAATCCAAACCAAAGGCAAATGTGCATGCAAAAGTGATAGGGAATCATTCCCAACAGTCCAATATAGTTACAGACTAGATTTGTGAGATAAAAATCTCACCTTTGCACAAATTCAATGAAGAAGGAGCTTGAAACAATGGAGAAGCAACTACAAGCTAGAATCCAATGTCTTCACTTTGATTTTGGAGTTGAATGATGGATTTAAAGTTGAAACCTAAGCTTGGAGTTTTAATTTCCTCTTCCACTCACCATTAATGCAAAAGCTTGGTTGTTAGGAAATTTATGAAGAGTGAGAAGAAGGAAGGGGGTTTGGGCTTGAGTTATAATGGCAATCTAACCCAAAGTCCAAAGCGGGAAAAGTTAGTGAAATTCTACTAACTCCAAACCTACCAATGTTTATACTTAAAAAAATTGTAAACGGCATTTCGAACTCAATGGAAGTGCTCTCGAGTCCTAATTTGACCGTTTGCAAAAAGTATCTTTTCGGACCAATATCCGATTAACGACAAAATATTTAAATAAAATATTTAAATATAAAATCGATAAATATGCGGGTTGTTACAAGTGAATTACAGATCTTATTGTTTTAGATTTTGTTCTTGAGGTGGCTTTGTTCACTGATTTTTGCTTTGAGAAATTGTTTTACTTTTTTTTAGTTTACTTCTTGGCTTTTGAGTTAAAAAGATAGAAAAGAAAAACAAGAAGATGAGAAGCATATGTATTTATAGGCTGAAAATCATTAAATAAAAATATAAGAAAATTTAAACTAAAAATGCCACTTGTTTTAAAGTTTAACACTTGTCATATTGTTTAATTCACTACTTAACACATGTATTTAAATAACTTAATATATTAACACTTGTTGCTTGATTACTTTATATGCTAACACTTGTGTCATAATTAATTAGTTATATTTTAAATGTTAATGAAAGATTAATACAAAAATCAAGCTTAATGAATTAGTTAATTAGTATTTATATATGTATATATAATTTTAAAAGAAATAAAAACCAATTATATTTATAAATAAAAGTTTATATAAATAATTTAAAATCCAAAACAAATACGAAATATATACATTGAATTTTAAAACTATAAATTCAAATTCAATTTAGGTTATAAAAATAAAATTTAAGGATCAAGTTATATCTGTACATATATAACTACTTATTAAATTTTAAAAATAACAATCCTATTTCTATAAAATCTATTTATGTTTTTATAAAAGCTGTATTATAATTACCATTGAAAATAACAAATTTAACCATTTTTAAATGACTTATAAAAGAGATTATAAATCACTTCTATTATTAAATGAATTAAGAACATATGCTATATTGTGATTTAAACTTATTTTTCAAATCATATGTATATATATCAAGTAATATTTAAAAGAAATAAAACAAACTTTTTATTAAAATTTAAAATTAAGCTAAGATAAAATCTTAAGCATTTAACATTTATTTTAAGTATTTACAAACCATATAGTTATTGATTAAATAACTTTAAAAAGCTAAATATTAATTTAAATCATAATTTCCAGATTATTAAATATATTGTTAGAATTTGAAAACAAAACTTTATTTATTTATTAAATTCCAAATTAAAGATTATCTATAATATATATATACAAATATATATATGCATTATAAATAGAAACATTTTTTTAGCTTTTAAAAGATAAAATTCACCAATTAATATTTATTAAAGAGGATTATTAAACCAATTCAAATTTTATTAATCAATATTATCAAATTAATTTAATTTTTAAATAAAGATTATTAAATTGATATTGCCAAAAATTCCGGGATATCACATTCCTTCCACCTTAAAAGAATTTCGTCCCCGAAATTTAAAACAAAGGTAATTTAATAATCTCATTAAAGATTTAATTTTAAACCACAAGCATATATTATCAACAATATGCTAACAACCATAGCAACCAATTTACCCAAATAAATAAATTTAACTATCCAAACAAAAATTCTGAATAGAATTTCCTCGAGTTTCCCAAGTATAAACACCAGGATACTCGCTCTATAGAACCCAAACAATCTAAGCTATAGAGCTCTTACTCATCTAGATCTACAACTAAATAGGATATCAGACTACAGACAAGACTGACTCGACACCAAATCTCCCATAATAGCTGACTCCAAAACCAAAAATAAATCAAACACGTACTCCCTCAGAGATACGTGAAACACAATGAGTCCAGTTATCCAAACTGGCAATTCAGTCCCGAAGACCAAACACTTATCCAAAACAGAACACAGAAGAGATCTAAAACACCTCGGAGCTAGCTTACCAGACTTACTAAAATTTATAGCTCCTAAAATAGGAGAAAACTTATCCAAAATCAGATCTTGGATTCAAATCCACACAACTCTTCGAACGATCCTGGGTTGCCTACATCCTTCTTGTTCATCTCAACCCTTCCTGATGTCTCAAGAAACAACTGGACCAAACCCAATCCACCAGAATGATCTTCCAAGATCAACCAAGATCAAGAACAACCTCCACTCACAATCATCAAAAGAAAACAAACTTCTCCTATCTGGAAAAGAAAAGCAGATGCACTCCCAAACTGCTTTCGCTGCACAACTCCGATCTGGAATAGAGAAGAATGTTGATCATGAACACAAGCACAAACTGGACAACATAACACAGAAAATCTCTGATAACCAAGAGAAAACTCAAAATTTCCTCCAACCCTGAGCTGCTTCACCAAACTCCATCTCAAGGAACCAACCTTCAACTAGTTGAACCACCGGTACCACTCTTGGAATCCTGGTCGATAAGAAAACTAAATCTCTAGATGCAGACAACCTCTGACTTCTCTGAAACCATCCAGAAAAATCTCCAACAATCCAAGTGAATAATCAATTATCACAAGTCACTTTTGCGATCAATCCAGACTAACATCCAAAGAAAATTGTTCTCTCTTTACCAATCAGAACAGCTTACGCTGGTCTTGCCAATCCATTGAACAAATGGATCCACTCTGCTACTTCTGAACTCCATCTCTAGAAAAACTACTAAACTAGAAGATCTCCTTGACAACACACATAACACTCCGAGCTGCAATGCTGACACAGGTACCAAAGAATTCCCAATCCAAAGCTCTTCGAGAAACTCAGACTTCGAACCAAACAGATACACCCTGCTGAACTCAGCCACAGCATCGAAGCAGACCTACTTCCTTAACTCGTTCCAAAGAAAACATCTTCGGAGACAATCCATAGTCACTTCGTCTCATCACACAGCTACTACTTCCTGAGGTATCAAAGATACCATCACTCGCTTCTGCTCAACCAACAGATCCAAACTCTGCTTATCCAACTTCAAAGATGGACTCCGAACCTTAATAGGTTACCTTCAGAGATTGATGAAATCCTTACATCACTGCAAAGCTTACTCAAGACGGTATTAGGTCTACATTCTCGACAATTACAATTCCAACCTCAAACATTCCAACTCCAACCAATGGTAGTCGCGTTATACACACCACTACCTCATCTACCTTTATAACTTATATTGGAAAAACCCGAACAGGTAACCCAACAAATGGGTAGAAATAATACACACACACACACACATATATATATATCAAAATTACAAATACGCTCTCTCAAGAAAGTAAACACTCCAAAGCCTAGGTATTCACTCAACCTAGCGCTTTGATACCAACTGTGACAACCCGAATTTTTCTCCACTAGAAGTCGTATCATCTTTAAGAACGAAAGGGATAGAAAAGAGAAAAGAAAGAAGAGAAAGAAGAAACAACACCAGAATCTCAACAGCAGAACGAATAAATTATATTAATAAATAAGTATTTACATAATATACAACACCAATCAGAGTTACACAGCATATACATCACATACTAGACAGTTATAAACACCTGTGTAGTTATTACAACTCAATAAAACTCAACAAAGAGATACCAACACAGAGAACACACAGTGGAAACTATATATCTACAACGCAGAAGCCTCCTGCTCTATTGCTCCTCCACAATTCATCAAACCTAACCAGAATCCCTTGGCTGCCCGTAAAAATTTGAGTACCCAAGAGTTTAAGAAAACATAAGATAAACTCTGGGTTAGACATGGGTCTGGTGTGAGTAACAGGTTAAGGTTGCTTAAATTTAAAAATCCTTTGAAAACAAAAGGTATCACGTAAGACTTCCCACACATAAACATGGAAAAGTTTTTACCTTACGCTAACCAAAACATTTGATAGGAAATCCGATGATATTATAATAGTGTCTAGGGTTTTCAAATAAATAAGAAATAGCCGAAATTGTTACATGATTAAATTCCAGCTACTAGCCACAAAAGTGGGTAATACAATCAAAACCGTTGGCACTTATTGGATTTTGGATTCCATACAATGGCAGGGCTGCTAGGTCACCGTCCGTCACAGTACGTGGCCCAGAACACTGTACCGAGGAGCCACCCTAACTCCTATGCAACACAAGGCCGGAACCATTCTTTACTAAATAGTTCCGAACAAGACAACCCCGGTAGTTGTTGCAATCAACTGCCCCACACAGCCGAATATAAAGGGACTTCTGGACAAGGGTAAATCTCGTCCTACTTGGGCATGACCCACTCAGCCTTGCTGCACCTCCCTTGTTTTAGCCATTCCCGGTTGATGAGGCTTGGGGTTACGAATACCTTTATATAACACATCTCTTAGAATGCTCATCGTCCACCTGACAATGTTCTGAAAGCATTCAATCCATACAAGTTCGTTCCGGGCTCGAACGAAACTGAAGGCATTATCTCGTTACACTCATTTTGGAATCATCCTCAGAGTTAACGACGATAACCCTTGCACTCTGAATCTTCATCTTCACATGAGATTCACGACCTATCGTTAATTTGGATCGATGTGGTTTTCGGATATCCAGATATGGAAACCCAATCCCGGTCTCATCGAAATCCAAAACGCCATCTTTTAGGTCCAAGTTGTTTTAAAGTTTGAAACAATTCAATTCAATATTATCTATATACACACAGATAGATAATTCACAATATCACAATAGATAATCAACATTATCATCATAAACAGAAAAGTAATATTATCAACTCAATGCAACCAAAGCATCTATATCACACAACCTTACTTATCTCATATCAGAGATCTCAACTATTCAGGGCAGTCAATATCAATCAACATTCATAAGCAATGACTTATTAATCACCATCCTGTAATTAACTTAAAATGAATTAAATTAATTACTTCTTCCCAAATTAATTTAAAATAAATTAAATTAATTACTTCATCCATATAAATCTTGCTTAGATATCCATTAATTAATTACAAATCAATTAATTAATTACCCTTAAATAAATCACCTTAATTAATCACCCTTGATTAATTATCCTTTAATTACATTCAAGTAATTAGCCTTTAATTAATTTCACAAATTAATTATCCTAAACCAAATTCAATAATTAACCTACAATTACTTCATTAATTAATTAACTATAATTAATTACATTAATCCTTAATTAATTACATTAATTAATTCCTTTATTGATCACTTATTATTGATTAATTAATCTTAATTAATCAATCCTTAATTGCATAATTAATTATATAAATTAATGATCCTTAATTATTTTTATTTGTAATTACCCTATTTAAATTAATTACATTAAGAAATTAATCATCAATTAAACCATATTGATTAATCACTCTTGATTAATCACGTTCAGTAATTAACTACCTTTAATTACTTCATTAGATAAATTAATTACTCCTTAATTAATTATCTTTAATAATTAATCTTTAGTTAAGTATATTTATTAATCACCCTAGATTACTCTCATTAAGTAATTAATTATCCTTAATTAATTACATCTCTTAATTATCTTCAAATAACTTTATCAATCTATTCTTAATTAATTACACTAAGTAATTAATTATTAATTACTTTTACTAAATAATTATTCTTCATATTAATTGCACAAAGTAGTAAATTTCCAAAATCTCTTCCATTACCTATTCAACTTAACTGCATCCAGTAATTATCTTCTTAATTACTTCACTAAGTAATTATTTTTTAAAATTACATTGAGTAATTACTTCTTAAGTTATTCAGTGATTGTCCTAAATTAATTAAACTTAATTAATTAACTTAAACTAATCAAAATAAAACTTAATTAATTACAATTAGTAATTAATTTCTTAATTACTTTCATTAAGTAATTACACTTAAACAATTCCAAATGATTATCTTTAAATTAATTATTAAAATTAATCACATTAATTAATTATTAAATAATCTTAAATTAATGATCTTCATTTACCATTAACAAATCTTTAATTATTTCTCAAAAGTAATCAATTGAGATTAATACAAGTTAACTTATCTATAATAACCTATTAATTAATCTTAAATTATTTAATTAATCAAGTGTTAATCTATAATTTAATTAATTTTTAATTACTTGATTAATGAAATTTCAAATCATTATTTAAATCAAATCTTATCAAATTAATGATTTCTTAATTACAAATCAATTAATTCTTAATTAACTTACTTAATTCTTCAATTAATTAAAAAAAACCCTTAATTATTTAATTAACTACCCAAATCGTTAATTAATTAAATTAATTATTTATCGATCTTAATTATCTTAATAATTTAATGAATTATAAATCACTAAGTCCTAATTAATTTTAAGATAAACCTTAATCTTATTAATGATTTAATTATCATTAACAAAGTATTTTAAAAACAATTTGCTTTTAAATTTATTACTAAATTCCATTTTGAATTTAAGTTCTAAAATGGAAACAAATTTTCACTTTAACAAAGCTTTTAAAACAATTTAAAAACCTTTGTATTACATGTTAAAGAATCTATTTGTCTTATAAAAGAAATTTAAAAGAATTTTAAAAACCAAGTTCATTTTCAACTTATAAACCATATTTAAAACATTCAAAGTTGTTTTAAAACATTTAAATTCAAAAGCTTTATTTATTTCAAACTAGAATTCAAACTAAGCTTGAATTCAGATTTTAACTTAAATTTAAAATCCAGTTTAAATCTTTATTTCATATTTTTTCACCACATTATAAAATAATTTAACAAATTAAAGTTGTTAAAAACATTTCATTATTATAAACTTATTTATTTTAAAAAAACTAGAATTCAAACTCAATTTGAATTCAAATATAAACTTATTTTCGAAACCTTTGTTTTAAAATTTGATCTACTTCTTTTTTTTTAGTTTAAATTCTTAAAACTGAACACTGTCAGGTTTCTAAAACATGAAACTAAAACTTATTCGAGCCCACTCTATTTCTCTTCGAGTCTTACCCTAAATTACTTCGGGTAAAATACTCGAACTACCCGAGACAAACTCGAGTACATCTTCACCCATTCCAAATCCACTTCACCAGAAAACACAAGTGCACGGTGCACATGCACCATGACTCTGATCAACTGCGGCCATTCACCAAAGCTTCATCTCATCGTCTACCACCCAAGCACCATCCCACGATCATCAGATCGTCTCCATCGTCTAGAAATCAAAATCTAGACTCAACCCTAAAACTGGGAACACAGAACCACCTCAACCCAAAACCTGTCAACACCTCAATCAAGCTCCTCCATCCATCAGAATACCAACACCACCGGCCATGGCTTCGTCCACGATCCAGCAACCGATTCCCAAAGTTTGGTAACACTCGATCCACCATAGGTTGATTTCTGAAGCAAAACCGACCATCCACCAAAATTAGGTTTACACACATCAACGGCCTCCCATCATCACCACCGACCTCTGATCGACATTCTGATATTTTTCCTGCAATCTTCGACCATCCTTCTTCGTTCAGATAGGAACTCGACCTCCAAATCCATTGAGATCACCAAAGACTACCCCAAAACCAAATTTTGATCAACCCTCACTTGCTCAGTCAAACTCAAATTAAAAATTATGATTTTACTCCTAAAAATCATGTCTTAGTTTAAGGATTTAATTTATATACCTAAATTGCACAATTAACATGTTTGAATTTTTACAAAGACTTGAGTTTCCTGATTAATTTTATTTGCAGAGAAAGTTTGAATTTTGTTTAACTTAGATAAATTTTAAAAACTTATTTTAAAATCAAACAAGCAGATATTGTTTGGGTCCTAGTTCCTAACAATCAATGGATCAAGAGAAATGATTTTAAATTGAAAACTGGGCTTGAAATTTAGAACTGAGATGTTCTACAGGCATTCACAATCATACATGCATCATACATCACAAATACACAGGAATTTTCCAACATACATATACAAATACAACTTATTTTAGGCATAAATCAAACAACTAGATTTATCTTTAAGTTTCAAAAAGAGTTACTCACCTGGTTATTAAAAAGAACATAGCAGTTTATAATATCTTGAAACTGGAATGGCCAAGATTTTTTTGATTAAGACTTAAATGCTTTTGCTTCCTGTTTAAAACTCCATGCATGCAGGCTTGAGTTCTTGTTTGATTCCAAGTTGTTGAAGAACAATGCACGGGCTGATGAATTTGAAAAGGGCTTGCAGTTTACTGATTGAAGAGATTAACAAGTTTGATGAATTTTGATTTGTTCCAGGTTGAAGAAGTGATACAGGTTTCAAATGCAGGCTTTGATTTTCAATTTGGTTTTGAGGAGTGAATTACAGATCTTATTGTTTCAGATTTTGTTTTTGAGGTGGATTTTGTTCACTGATTTTTGCTTTGAGAAATTGTTTTCCTTTTTTTTAGTTTACTTCTTGGCTTTTGAGTTAAAAAGATAGAAAAGAAAAACAAGAAGATGAGAAGCATATGTATTTATAGGCTGAAAATCATTAAATAAAAATATAAGAAAATTTAATCTAAAAATGCCACTTGTTTTAAAGTTTAACACTTATCATATTGTTTAATTCACTACATAACACATGTATTTAGACTAAATCCGTGGTATATTCATCTGTTTTCTTCGGTGTTTGATACGCGGCAGAAACCGTGAAATGGCTAGCCGTATCGGTATTCGTTTTGGTCCTTTGGGATTCCGATGTCTATTTACTTGTTCCTAGAATTAACTATTGAATGTGGCTATTCATATTTGGTTGTTATTTATTTATGACCCTTTGTTTTCATTGAAATGTTTCATTTGTGAATATATTCGAGCTATTCATTTTGAGTGTCAGCTGTTGCTTTATTTTATTTCTTCTCTGTAACCTTTACACCCTCTCTTTGTCACTTTGAAACAGCTGAAGCTTTCACCCACTAATCAAACCCTGTCTTCTTCATGAAAACTCCACCTACGGACTCCCATTTTCCTCTACCACTTCCGTTCGAAAGAAATTAAAAAAAATGTCGTGTCCTCTCCATCCTGCCATGCACCAAGCTTCCATCCTCCACACACATCTCGCCCGTCACTTTTCCCTTCAAGGCCGATCATTACTTCAGTCGCCCCTCATCTCACCTCTACTTCCGAGCTGCTCTCCTCCACCGTGCGCCCAGATCCGCAACACCTCCTCTGCCTCCAGATGACCGCCCCTCGCCACCTTGTGCCGCCGGCCACACTGGCATCACCACCACCATCCTTTGTCGGCCTCCGCTCCTTCTTCCTGACACCTACCATCGCCTGACCCGCTTCCACGCGTCGCTACAGCAACCTCCACCTGCTTTCTACCTCCGATCGGCCTTCCTCTTCTCCACCGTTTTACCGCGCCCTGTCACTTACAACTCATCGCCATGTAGCCTTGGTCAACACCTGTTTGTCCTCTGCTAATGTTATGGCCGAGCATCACCTTTACGGTCAGAAATCTTGATGTACGTGTTTGGTATATTTATATAAAAGTTATTTATCTGTTATAACTATATATATATATATATAAACCAGTGTTTAAAGTATTTTATATATATAGCATATGTTCAGATCTCTGTACTTTTTACAGTAAAGTATATAATACGTTATATTTTGAAAGTTGAGTCTATGTTGGATATATGCTACAGTTTGGTTTCGAAAAAAAAGAAAAAAAAAAGTTGATTTGTATAGATATATATATATATATATATATATATATATATATATATATATATATATTTTGTTGTGTATATATATGGAGATGTACATAGGTTTATAAGGTTAGTATAAACAAATATTAGCAATATGGATTTGAATAGATGTCATGCATATGTACTTTACATTTCCACAAATATAATATGTCCTGTTGTACTTTCTGTTTGGTTCAAAGTGTACATTCTCTTACATATGTTAATATATGTTTTGTTTTGATGTGCACAACAAGTAATACACAAAGATTTATGATAGTATTTCATATATTATCTGCTATATAATTTTTTTATAGTAATATATATGCTCTGTTTTATAAGTTATATTTGTTATATAAATGCATACTGGTTTCTTTTTGTTATATTATTTCCTTTGTTTAACTTTGTTGTTTAGTGGTTTTAAACATTTATTTGCCGATTTTTCATTCTTGCGTGTGTTTGCCTTTAAATCTTTATTTTTCCATGTCTTGTTATTATGTGTGTTTTATGAACCTGGTCCAATTTTGTTATGTATTATCCTTGTTTTCTCACCTTGTTTCACATGTTTCTGTGCGTATGCATCAGCACGTGTCACTAATAACTAACATCATTTAAATTACAAATTAGCGTATATTTGTTAAATATATATATAAACTGTTTAAGTATACTATATTTGCAGCCTTCATATTTTAGATCCATATGAATTTATATTATTTGTTAAGGTATATATGTGTATATATATAGTGGTGTATATAACTATATTATTATTGTGTATTAAGGCATATGTTGATTTTTATAAATGTAATATGTAGATATGTCAATATAATATGTAATTTACATTGAATATTGGTTTAAAGAAATATAATAATATAATATATGTTTTCTTCGATTTTATCTGCACCAATCCAGTTCTAATTTGATTTATTCTATTTCTTATCTATCAGCTTGTCCGTCGTATTTGTGCCAATCAGCTTTGAGCGTTGAATTCGTGCTGATTTTGCTTCGCTTGGATTTATAATTCAAATTCAGTGTGTGTATCCATATCATCATCTGTATTCTCTAGCCTCGAAAGGTGACCAATCACTCATGATTAATGTTCTTATATTTATTAAATTTGATTTCAATTGAATCGACAATTGAAATATGCTGCTGTTAGTTATTTACACTATTATATAGGTTATTACCTGTATCAGTTCACCTATGACATCTGACACCATTATCTGCTATTTATACAATGATAATCCAGTTTGGTTGATAAATGATTTATTGTTTGATGTTGACATTGGACGTTAAATTGTTATTGTTGTAAGTGATAAATAATTTGAAACTGAAATTGATGTAGGAAAGTTAGATTTGATATATGTGTTAAATTTGATTTGATGACATTTTCATAATATGACCCCTTTAAATATTTAAATAAATTGACACGTAGAAATATAGTTAATTGCACTTAGAACCATTTAAATGAATGTTGTTTAAATGGATGTAGTATGAAATTGAATAATAGATGTCAAGTGAAGAACCGTATTAATATTAGTGAAATAATCTTTAATCTACATGAAATGATAGTGTAAATTCTAGAAATAATTATATTAATTTGTATAAACAACAAATGTAGATTAATACGACTATTTCAGGATTATTTAAACAAACTATTGGATTGTTATTGATTGTTGTTATTGCTTGTTTATTTACTTTGACACCATCTCAGTTATCACAATGCAAGTTCCCTTTGCAGTGCTTTGATTTTTTTGAATTGAAATGGAATCGGGTTGAAATGTTAAATACCCAAATTAAACTTTGACTTAGGATAGAGAATTAAATAAAACCTTATTGGTCAGAAATTTGATTTAAAAATAAAATAAAGATTTTATTTGAATAAAAATAAAAATTTGAAATGAAGTTGGAATTTGAATTTAATGAAAGGAAAATGTTAATATTTAATAATCTGAAACAAAATATTAACATAGTAGTTGATGAAAGAACGTTGTTTTAAATTTAATTAATAATTAAGTTTGGAATTATTTAATAATTGAGTTTTGGAATTATTTAATAATTAAGTTTTGAAATTATTTAATGATTAAATAAGATTGAATTATTTAATAATTAAATGAAATTGAATTCTTGATATGTAAAATTTAACTTCGTAATAAGTGAAAATGAACTTCTTTAATAAGTAATGTTGAGTTATGTAATAATTAAGTTTTGGAGATTTATTTAAATTAAATAAGTGAATAAGTGAAATCGAATTCCTTCAACAAGAAATAAAATGTGATTTATTGAAATTAATATAAGACTTGAAATTTAAAGAGTTTAATTTGTCGAATTTAATTTAATTAAATTTGGAAGTTTGTTATGATATAGGAAAACGTAAATTGATTTAATGAATTGGAAATTAAATAGAAATTGTTTTGAATGATAAAGTAACTTAACGAATACTGAATGAAATTGATCAGTGAATTTAAATTCATTTAAATGTTAAATTAAATTAATTTAAATGACTACAGAATGAAGTTTGTATACGAACTTGAAACAATATTTCAATTTTTTTAATAAAAATTGAAATTGAATTATAAGATTTTGAAATAGTAATTTGGAAGTTTTGAAACATAAATTTTGAAAATTGATATAGTAAGACAAATGGAATGTTGGTTTACAAATTCTAATTGAAAATGAATTGATTTGGTTTTTGAAATTTATTAAATGACCAATCGGTGCAATAATTACGAAAGTTATTAAAGAGACCGGAATCAGTTATGGACATACTCTCTGTCCAAATCGAAAACCACTTAAGTAATTGTACGTGGAGTGTGATCTAGGACGAAGAGATTGGAATGATGTACGTGATGACTGAAGAAAGGGAACGATAGTGGATAGCCTGGACACTTGTGTCAAATTGGAAATGACTAAAACAGGAGCCGGGCCGGGCCAAATGGGGTTAGCTACCTCGAGCGAACACACCTCTTCGTAAACTATTCATTATTTTTTATTGACTAGCGCACCCTCGTAATTTTGGTAGTGTTGTTTCGCGGTATTACGATCGTTGCGGCGATGCGTTTTCACCAGTCCGGATCAGGCAAATGGCAGTTTCACTACCTTGGGTATAGCCTCATTTGCCTTGTCATACTTGTATCCCTATATACGCGACCACTATGAATTTGTTTTGTGTTATGCCTATGGAGTACTCCCTAATATCCCACTAGTTTACGGTGGAGTCTACAGTGTTGTATAGTCTATGACACTTATATAAAATGTGTTAAGGGGGATAATGGTAACCCCTTAACACTATTTTGATACTTTATATTACTGATGGACATTATCTATCTAGCGCATATTACTACATAGTAGATAGTTTAACGGATCCTTAGAGGATGGTTATTCCAACGTCCTTTGAGTTACTTGTATTTCAGTTGTTATTTCACTTGAGTTGGATTTACTGATATAAGAATGTTAATCCTGACTAGAGTGTTTTGTGTTTTGCTTTATGCTCGGGTCAGACTGAGTGGTTCAGCTTTTGAGACCCACCTTTGGAGTTAGAGCTTCGCCTGGAGATCCAGCTATCTATCCAGCTTTCAGATATTCAGTTGATTCCAGTGATGTATTCTCATTCTTTTATTTGACTATTGTATTCGAGACTTCTTTTGTTACATATTAACTCTGTTATATATATAGTAGCTTCATGAACTACTATCTTCTGTTTCCCCTGCATTTATTACTCTGTGTCTATGTTCTATGATTATTTATTTACTATATATCTGAGTTTTTCCAAATTAAAATTAATAATTCGGTATTTTGAATTATTCAAGTCCGACATGTGCGGATGCGAATGGTCCAAAATAGCGTGTCGTTACACCCTCGAAACACACTCCAAATCAAAATTGGAGGATGGCAATCAAATCAACCACAAGTAAGAGTATTGAATCGAAGAAGTGTGTCCGACCAGATGAGCTACCCCTTTTGGCCCTAGATCGCTCCTATTTTAGCCACCTTATATCAACTCACGGGAGTTGAGTCCACGTAATATACCTCAAGAACGACGCCACCATCCTACTTCATTCTGGAATCTCCACCCCGTATACGGTTGTTAAAGTGGTTTTCGGAGTTGGCAGAGAGTATGACAACTTCCGATCCCGGTCTCTTTAACAACCAAATGTTATTATAACGCTGTGGTCATTTCAAAATAGTTTATACTTCAAAAAGATCAAATCATTTCACTTCAAAACTATATTCCTTTCGAAATAGTTTACACTTCGAAACCAAAACCATTTTTTATTTCAAAACTATATTCAAATCAAAATAGTTTATCATTTCCATTTCAAACATATATTCACCTTTTAAAAATTATATTACTTTCAAAGTTATAACTTTTTCGAAACCAAAATACTTGAAATCATTACACTTTGAAAATCATAACATTTTGAAATCATACATTTGAAATCATGGAACATTCCTTTAATTCTTTACATTTTACAAATTTATTCAATTAAACCAAAATTGCAAATTTCCAATTTAATTCAAATCAAACCATCAGTTTCAATTCAATTCGGTTTCCTTACAAAACTTTTCAAATCTTATAAATTTCAAATATAGATTTGATCTACAAAATAAACCATCCAATTTTAATATATTTCCAAACTTTAATATCCCACATTTCAAAACTAAACTTTATAATTTCATATATTCATATCTCAAATCTAATTTCATTATTATTTAGTTTTGAAACATTCATTTCATAAATCCAATATTAATTAAATAAACTTAAATTACAATTAAACCAAATATCTTTTCATACAAATATAAACTTTAAATATTCATTTATCAAAATCAAATATCATTCCAAATTCACATTCTTTATCAAAATAAAGATTATATCATTCAAAACATTTCGAAATCATTAAAATATCATATCTTTCAAAACCTTATTGTCAAATCATTATTTGAATTCAATTTCAAATATTCAAATTTAAATATCATTTTACAATCAAATATTTCATTCATTTATTATTTCAAATATCCTTACAAAAAATCATTTCAAAATTCCATTCAAACCTTCATTTATCTTGTTATATTTCATTCCATTTAACACATAACCAAGTGAACCTTATTTAAATTCAAATTAATTTAAATTCCTTAAAAATTCAAATCTAAGTATTAAAATATATTCAAAACTCCTAAAATTTCACAAATACTCAATTTCAAAGTTAAATCATTTAATAGTTTAAAATATAACCCAAATAGTATTAAAATCTATAACATTTCAAACATTGTAAAAATATAGCAACGACAACATTTATAAAGTTCTATCGTAGCTTAAAATTTCCAAAATAGTTTAGTTAAAGAATAACGACATTTAAAAAATTCCATAATAGATATTTAGTTATTTCTAACATAGTTACATTAAAAAACAACAGCATTTAGAATGCTGTCGTAAGACTACAACATTTTTAGGAAATCCTGTTAATAAAATTTAAAATTTTATTTTAACCTTTCAAAAACAATAAAACTTCAATTCTTGTTATTTAAATTTATAAATCATATTTCTAGACTTCAAAATTTCATATTTAAATCATTTTAACAATATGATTTATCACAAAAAAATTTTAAAATCGAATATTCAATTTTTAAAAGTCAATTCATTTATTAAGTCAAAATTTCACTGTTTATCAACTTATAAATTAAATAAAACTTGGCGTTTCACTTTGAATATCATTTGAAAACTTTAAAGTAAATTTCCATTATTTACCTACATTTTTTAAAAAATAAAATTTAAATTCAAAATCAAAATCACAATAACTTCAAATTTACATACTTAAATTCAAAAATTCAAAACTAAATATTTAGAAAACCGTAATATATATATATATATATATTTTAATCAAAGTTTCATACTTTGAAAAATACATATCTTAATAAAATCATTTAAAATATACCACGAGGTCTGTATATAATTTTGTAACCTAGTTCAAGTGATACGGATATATATCATTTCAATCCGTAGTTTAAAAAGAAAATCCGGGATCTATCATTTCAAACCCGCAATCCCAAGTAAATAAAAATAAATAAAAATCGCACAGGCCTATCATTTCAGCCCATAACAATTTTTCCTTATTCCAAAGTCCATTCGGTTATGTATCATTTCAACCCATTGTGATTCTATTCTAACAGGGAACTTGCAGTGTGAACATATGCATAAACAATATAAACAATGTCAATGTCATAATATAATGCCATTATCAGAGGTCAGGTGATAATTAATAGTTTTAAAATGGTAATAACATGGCATAGCATATCATATGATCATCACTTACTTGCATAAACATTTTATATTACTATACACTTGCCATCAATTTACTATTTCATAAGTAAATATGTCAGAGTGAGAAAGACTCGCCTTTTCAAGATGAAGACCACTACGACATACAAAACGATTCCAAAGGCATGACAAGCACGATACAATATGACTTTTGATTTAAACGAATGAGAGCCTAGATATTGATCTTGTAAACAATAACCAAAACAAAACAATATACATAAATATATTCATTCCAAAACAATATTGAACAAATTAAAAAAATAAGAGTAACAAAGACATAATATCTTGACCTTGCCTTATCCATTCAAATGCTTGGCCTAGGTGGAACATGTGCTCAGCTATGATGGTGACATAGTAGTAAATGGCTCAAGTTTGGCATCACATAAGCATGGCTACAAGGAGATGATGATGGTAGGACTTACATATGAAGAAGGCAAAGGGTCAAGGATGAATAGGATGGTTTTGGTGCACCATTTGGCTCGGCTATGCCAAGTTTTGGGCTTGGCCATACATACTTCTGGTCTGGACAGATCTAAAGTGATGTCTAGAGGTGGTATAGGTAGGTGGTGGTGGAGCTAGGGGTGTGGCCAAGTCAAGATATAAACGAGATAGTGGAATTTATGGCTAGGCTAGGCAATTTTTGTGGAGTTTTATGCAAAGTTGTGGTGTTTTGGTCACATGGAGGTCACGACTTGAGGTGATGGTCAGAGGAGAGGCCGATGGTTGCTGTGGCTGGTGATGGTGGAGAGGATGGTGGTGAAGATGGGTGGTAGGGCCGAGAAAAGTTAGGTAGAGGCAAGGCAAAAAAAAAACAATGAAAAGAAGAAGGAAGAGTAGGAAGAAGAAAGCCATGAACTTGCCATTTTTTCCTCAAGTTGAAATGCTGTGATTTTTTGATGGTGATAAGAATATTTTCGCGTGAAAAAGAAAATGAGAGTCACGGCTATGCATAAGGAATGAACGAGTAAAGCTAAAATGAAGAGTCAAAGGTAAATGAAGAGACAAGCACATGAAAAGTCATAAGGAAAATAGAAGGGTTTTGACTCTTTGATTTCTATTTCTTTTAAATCAAATATAACAAAATAATTTCAGTAAATACATTTAAAAGCCGAAAAAAGTGAAATAATATGAAAATAAATAATTAAATTTAAAGAAAATAGAAACAGAATTAAAGAAATTGCTTAAAAATCCAAAACAGTTTCAAAAATTACAAATAAATCATCACTAGCCTTGGAAAAATACCACTAAAATATCATAAAGCAAAATTTTGAAATAAAATAATTTATTTATCATTACTAAAATTAAATAAATAATTAAATTGGAGAAAAATAGAAAAAGAACTAAAGAAATTGTTTAAAAATTGAAAACAGGGCATGAAGATTACGAAGAAAAAGACCATTGGCTCTAGAAAATTTCTATTTCACTTTAAAACAAATAAATAAAATAAATGAAGAAAAAAATAAAGTGGGAATGAAAATAAAATAAGTTCTAAAGAAAAATATATAGATAAATAAAGAAATACTTTAATTAATTGAAACTGGAAATTAGAATTTTTAAAACAAAAATACAACTGACACTGGAAAATGTCAATTACACTTTCAAATTGTTTTAAAACCAAAATATATACAATACATGTATTTACCTATATAAACATAAATTAGAACATTACATGACCAAATAAAATATTATTAATATAATTTAAAGTAAATAATTTTGTTAAATACAGCAAATTTCACACAATAATTAAAAAGGCATAACTTTCACATTATAAATCAGATTTCAATGAAACAAAAAGTAGTGTTCCTAAAATTTTATTTACTTTCGTAATAAAGGATAAAATCCAAAATTTTCAAACTTTCAAATTTTAAATTTAAAAGTCAAAGTTTGACCATATTGACCAAAATACACTTTTTCAAATAATAAAATTTTAAACAGGAAGTTAATATAGTCATATTTTGGAATGGTAATTCATGTCAAAATCAAAGTTTATATTTTCAAATAACAAAATTTATTCATTTCAAATAAATAAAATTCAGCTTTTAAATCAGAAATTCAATTAAAATAATTAAAATATACAATTAAAATAATCATAAAATAAA
The DNA here is from genome assembly GCA_030765085.1 of Allium cepa. Lineage (NCBI taxonomy): Eukaryota > Viridiplantae > Streptophyta > Magnoliopsida > Asparagales > Amaryllidaceae > Allium > Allium cepa. The sequence goes on from CM060938.1 coordinate 233,548,896, forward strand.
GAGTTGTTACAGAACTACTAATATGCTCACAACAATGAAACGAGAACTCAAATATGATATATTATATTACTAAACTTTATCATGAATAAAGTCTGTATGGTTTTAATTTTATGTTATTTTAAACTAATGCTGGTGCTAATACTTAAAATAGCATGGTCATCTAATAAAATGATCATGATGTGTAAACACACAAAGGAAATGTGCATGGTTACCTAATAGATGCTTCTGGAGCCAGCGTCATTAAGATCTTTTCTTGATCGACGGACAAAATGAGGACATCGACGTGGAGAATCGGGTGGCGAGAGCATGGAAGAGCCTTTGCCTATGCTTTCCAAGTAGAGATCAACTTCGCTTCAAGCTTTCTAATTTGGCGCAATAATGGATCGTAGTGGGTTAAGGCAAGTTGGCCCAGTCGTACGTGAGGTAGTTGATGGCGATGGTGGCAAGCCATTTAGAGAACAAATGATAAGGAATAAAAAGCAAGAGGGAGTGAAGAAAATAGTAGTGATCAATGAGAACGAGCGGGCCAGGGATTTGAGAAAGGGGAACGAAAAGTAAATCGGAGCCAAACTTAGTTTTGGAATTTGGTCCAATATTTGGATGCACGAACAAAAATTCCACTAATTACAAAAGTGAACATCCACATGCATATGAAAATAATAATTACTAAAATAATATTTTTATTATTCGAATTTATAGTTTTTTATAACTTTTTTGAATTTTATAAAATTTTGAATATTTTCATATTGTATTTAAATTTTATGGACTTTAAACTTAACAAAAACTTTTCTCTTTATTTTAAATAAATTCAAAATTTTAAATATTTTAATTAAATTTTATGAAAATTTCAAAATGGTATTTTCGAATTTTACGAAAGTTTTCTAAGTTTTATGAATATTTTTAAATTTATTTTAGACAAAATTTTAAAATATTACTCATTAAATATTAAATATTAGTCTTAATTATTAATTAGTAGACAACGAATATTAATTATTAATTATTACTTCTTACTCATTAATTATTACTTCTTAATTATAACTGAATATCATTAATGTTAATTATTATCTATATTTTATTATACAACAATTACGATTATTAATTACCAACTTTTGTATATTCAATAGTAATTAATAATTACCGCTAGCAATTACTATATAAAACCCATAATTATAATTGAATATAAATTATTAAATGTTAGTTAATATGTATATATTACTAATTAATAATAATAATTATTAATTTTAATATATTTAATCTTAATTAGTAAAAGTTATTTATTAATTATCTATTATTTAATAGGGCAAATATTTTATACAAAAATATTATTTATTTTAATTTTTATAAGTAAAATAGGAAAAATTATCATACATGCAACATATGGTTGGACCTCTCAAATGCTATGCTCGCTTGCTGAAGATAGAACCATAAGTGACAATTTATATTTAAATATTATACGAATTTCTAAATTTATTAAGAAAGTATATTTCACTTAGGTGGATTAGTAATTATTTCATTTTTCAAAATAATCTATAATTATTATTATCTAATTAAATTTTTTAATTATTATTATTTGATATTTAATTTTAGCTTTTAATTATTACTGTTTAACTTTTGTTTAACTTATCATTACAATTTTTATATTACTAATTATTAATTACTATTATCTAATAGTAATTATTATTTTTAATTAAATATTTATTATTTATTGTTTGTTGACTGACGGTTGATTGTTAATTAATTTATTATTGATTAATTATTAAATATTAATTAATAATTAATTATTAATATGGTCATTTCATATTTCAAGTTAATAATTAATTGTTAGTATTTAATAGCAGTTTTTAATTATTATATATTAATAATTAATTATTATTATTATTTAGCATGCTCCATTAATTTCAATAAGGTACATCTATAGGATCGAACCCATGACCTGTAATCTCATAGTATGAAATACCAACCAACTGAAACCAAACATGTTTGTCCCTAATATCTAATTTTTATTATTATTTAAGTATCATTTATTTAATTATTATTTATTATTAAATTTTTATTAATTGTTAATTATTTAATTTAATTGTAGTTATTAATTATTACTTAATACATATTAATTATTTATTACAATAGGCGATCAAAAGGAGCTAATAGGTATCTGTTATAACTAGCATAACAAAAGAGTTGATGAAAATTAACATCTATTACAATTGGCAAAAGAAAAATACTTGTAATTTCCATATGCAATAACTAACAAAAAAAAGTTGTTGAAAGTAAGTTTATTACAACTTTCTGAAACAAAACGTTGTAAAAACCTTAATTACAACTTGTAGATTATGACCGTTGCAAAAAATATAGCCATATTAGGGCAGTTTTGTTGTAGTGATAATTTCTAACCTCCAATCTTTCTTTCACTTTTAACATGCACTCAATTATTCAAGATAAATTAAACCAAAGAAATATGTGTAATTTTGGCATATATCATTTGTTGAAATTATTTAATAAAATAAAATATAAAAGAAGAAGAGGGGGAGAGGAAAGAAATTAACAATCATTAAAAGTCAATACTTTTACTAATGGCTTAATTGATTTACAAAAATACATGATTTATATTTATATCCTAGTTACTTGAAGCCTAAGTAATAATATAATAGGAAATATTCTAACTAGGAAAAATACAAATAATATAGGTAAATATCAAATAGTGAGATCTTCTGCAATATGCCTTAACATCATCATTACTATATATGTGTGTGTATACACACACACACACACATATATGTGTATATATATATATATATATATATATATATATATATTTGTAGTAAAAACAGGCAATAAATTAGATGAGGAATTAAAGCTTACTTACAAACTGGTCAAACAATGAATAAAAAGGACTGAAAACTATATACGAATATATAGTTCCATATAACTGTAAAATTTTGAAAATAATCCTACGCTTTCTCTACATATTTGTACGTAAGCAGCTTTAAACTTCAAGCTGTTACCAAGTCTGAAAGATTGAACTAGGTAGGAAAAAAGAAAAAAAAGTAACAACCTAATTTTGTAGTAGTGCGAAGAATTATATTTCCCAATTTCAGAGTCTTGTGCAACCAATTTCATTACAAAAACCATTTGAAATCTATTATTTTGAACTAGATATTTTTTAATTATAAACGGAAAGCATTTATTGTTGACCAATCAATGAAATTTGAAATTAACCAAAATTTGGAATATAATCTTGTACCCAATTCAATAATATACAAACTCCAAAATCTTTTGACAATGAGCAATCTAGCATGGCTGACGCTATTGCATAGTGGCAACGATACAATCATTTGGTGAACTTTTCGGTCATTTATATAGTTTAGTTAGATTTTAATTTTCATTGCACTATTATCTATATTCAAGACTAGAATTTGATACTATTTGTTACAAAATGTCTAGGAGAGTATGCACAAGTTTCGTCTCCTATACTAAGATTTGATTGAAATTTGACGTTAATTCCCCGTTTTTCTATTGAGACTTGGGTTTTCTTTCCATTTTTAGGTTCTAAGCATAGAGAAAGTTATAAAATAAATTGGAGGATATTGAAATAAGACCTTATATGAAAAATAATATTATAGAAAGTGAAAAAAAAGTAACAACATGTTGGAATGATTAATAAGATAATATCGATAAAATAAGTGATTAGGACTATATACATATTATGCTCACTATACACGCACAAGCATTCATAATTTTAAAAAATTGATTACATGGTAAAAGTCATTTAATTGCATAATTAATAAATAAGTTTAAAAACGATACTAATCAATTGATTTGTTAGCATATTGCATAGTCAATTAAGGAGTCTTCTATTAGGTTCACATGAAATTTATATTTAATTTAGTGAGAGTATAATTTTGAAAATGAATTGATTTTCCTTAATTTCAATAAAATAATTAATTAAAGGAAATTAATTGCCTCATTTAGTTAGAGGAAACTAATTGGTTGATTTACTAATTCTGAAGTTAATCGGTAAATTAACAAAATTTATTAATCGATGGATAAATTTATATATAGCGTACTTAATCAATTAGGAAAATTTTGATAATTTGCAATCAATTTCTATAATTAATTTCCATAATTATACGGTCAAAAAAAGCATTTCATTTGAATTTAAAATAGATTAAAGTGTCAATAAATTCTTTTAATGCCAAATAAATACGAGATGAAGGTAATAATAATTAAAGGAGAAGTCTAGAGAGAATTTGTAATTCTCTATATAAACCCATTTCCATTCTTCACTCTATACCTCTCTAAGTAAAATCTATAATATTTATCATAAAATTTCATTTTTCAGTGCTATAGTATTTTGGTAACCAAAAAAATATTATACATACCATTACGTCTCTGACACTCAAAAACCTAGATCTGCGTACATTATTTCGTTGCCTAAAACTCACATTCACCATTTCATGCTTTTCATACACAACTGCAATCTTCTCTCTCCTACTTTTCACTAATTTCCTAGCAATTTGCAGCCTCGCCTATGATACCATTATTGGTTCCACCATTAGAAACGCATTCATTGTTGCTTCCTCTTCAACCTTTGAGATCTCACCAGATGTTGAAGGAGAGTTTAATCCTTCTACATATAGACCTTTGGTTGATGATATACAGAAGACAGAAAGAGAATATCTTCTTGCCAAGCTTCAGGTATTTCAATATTACGAACCATATTTTCATTCCATTTAATGCCATACTCTATATGCATCTTATACCTTGTATTCTAATACATAAAAAGTTCAATGTATGACCTTTGGTATTCTTTCCACATATTTACTCTCATTTTATTTCTTATTCCCTCCCTAGGGAATAATTTTTCATTTTGCACACAAAGTATATTTATATCTCTATCAACAATCTATAAACATTGCAATTTACATTCATATTCTTTTATTATATAATCAGCTAGCCCATGGAATATGTTATTTTTTGCTAAAAAATATATCCATTTATTTCTTTCCTATTTTCCTTGAATTACAAGAAACCTTTTAATGTTCGATTTGATTTGTTTATTGTTTATTTTGACTCATTCTTAACAGACCACATTATTCCATTTTTGCCTATTTAATTTTTTTGAAAACAAACGGCCGTTTTATCCTTGTAATTATTTTTACTAAGATGTTTTAGTTCTCTTCGTGTCCTCATATTTTCCATCGCCTTCTCTTTTGTTGGTATACTTTCATAAATATAAGGATAGAATTTTTAAAGAAGATATCTTATTACTAGAAGATAACTGTGTATGTTTTCTAAGGTTCACATATAGTAAGTAGGATACGATATCAACCAAGCCTATTTAATACTTGAATTGCTACAAAGATAGTGCATAGTCCATGTGGAATAATAATAAAACTAGTTTGCATGAAATATATTACATAAGCTTCCTATCATTTTTATACTTTATTAAGCTGTAACATGTTTTTTTCTCTTTTAGATAGCATTATTGGATGAAAAATGAAGATCAAATTGTCCATGATCATTAAGAATTTTTTAAATGCTGTGAGATGAGAATCTTTTATTATTGCCATGCGAAGAGTGGAAAATAAGAATAAGTGGGATAAAAGAAACAAGTGTAATTTCAAAATAAAATGGAGTAAGAAAGAAAAAAGTGTGCGTGTTTTTTAACAAAACACCATATAGGAAGAAAGTGGAGTGTTAATAGAATTGGCCATTTATTTTAGTGTATTTTGTCTTTTGGTTTGATTGATTAGGTTATATATATTCAAATAATTTATGTATCCTTAAAGCTTCCTCTTTGATATATGTATGTTAAATATAAAATTTATCTCCATAATTAATTTTTAATAAATATCAACTCCAAAAGCCCTTTCATCTGTAAGTGCATTATTAATTACAAAATAAAGTATATTAAATGTTTTGACTATAATTAAAATTCCATTGAATTGTGTATGTCAAATATTAATTATAATAACTACAACGCTCCTATTACGCGTTAATTTTACATATCAAATGTTAATAGGTATTTCCAGAGAAAGAACATGTCAAATCCATTATAAAATTAAAATCTAAAACATTTGACATGTTCTCCTATGATATAATCTCAAGTCCAACCCTTTATTCTATAGTGCTTGAAACAAAAGAATTGATTAATTAAACCCAACATAAAATCAGTTTTGAAGGGCAGGACAATTTATTTGGCTTAGATAACTTTAATCAATTTCATATTGAAATGCCTTACCACCATGACTCAAATAAGTAGTCAATATCATTTTATTTTTATTTATCATGTGGAACTACTAAAAAAAATTATTTTTGTAGATTCGTAAGGCAATACCAACCAATTTGTTGATGCATTTTTTGGATATAATAAATGGCTTGGTCATAACTAAGATATAATAACCTGTACTTTACTTTAACCTAAAATATTGCATAGATCATGCTAAATTTCTTTTTAAAATGCTTTCTATTTATTTAGATTATAAGAAATATTGTTCTTTGATATACCATAGAAAAACAAAATTTTAATTTTTTTTTAAAATAATTTGGGCTTAAAAATACCCAAACATATGTATTTATGTTCTGTGTAGGCCAGACAATAAAACTCTTGTCTTTGCATATAGGCTAGATCAAAGCTTGGTTCTAAATTATTGATACTAATATTTTTTTAATAAATTTATTCTTCTTTTTATTTCATTGTTTGGAGTAATTTGAATTTTTTTTCCTATTGCAACCAAATGCACTATTCGTCTTTTTGGAAAGCCAGTTCGGACTTAAAAATCCTCTAAAGTATAGACGTACCAACTATAAAATGAATTTCGTATTATTACTTTTTAAATTATTTATATTTTGTTCTCTAGCAATGAATAATTGTATATACTTCAAAAAACAGTTAATATCTTCTAAAATAGGGTTAATATGCAGTTTATAGTAACTATGTTTGTAAGTCTAATTGATGAAACTGTTTGATAAATCATAGTTGTACATTAATTAGGTGGTAATCAACATGAAAGCATGAACAAGGTAGTAAAATAGATGGAAAATTTTAAAAACGTACTACTGAATAAGATTATTTATATTTTTTCATTTTGCAGCTGAATAACGTGCGATTGACTATATCGTGGTTGACTTTTATACCAACCACTTTTTTTATAGGCTCGTATTTGTGTTTAAATTTTTATATAGTGATATTGACATCATTGTACATATTGGTTGGTTCAAAATTTATTTAAATAATGATTAAATGAACTATACAATTTGTGGTGCTTCAAATACCGACAAGCTTCATCGCAATTATAGAAGTGACACCCTTTTCAGGAACAGTAATAATGGTTTATTTCCTATTTTTCTTGCTTATGATTATTAGATAAAATATCAAAATCTTCTTAGTAAACTAAAGCTTGGTAAAAAAAATTTTATATCTCGTTTTGCATTTAAGACATTTTATCACCAACTTGGTCCACTTACATAAAAACATAATTCATAAACATGTCATTCCTTTCAGACAACATGAATGCTCTATACATGAGTTAAATATCATTGGTTAATCTACAATATTTGACATCGTTAATAACATTCTTGATTGATTTTAATAAAGATGTAATATTGCTAAAGAACGTATCAACTTCAAAAAAAAAAAAAAAAACATAAATTGTATCCACTCTATTGTAGATGGAAGCAACTAAATATATGGAGCAATGAACTAAAGTGATTTGTTTTCCTTTATTGTGGTCTTTATCAACCTTGCGGTTTTTTGTCTTATTCATATATTATGGGATGCAATTAAATATTTTCTTACTGAAGCAAGACTATAAAAAGTATAGAGTCGCGTGTGCTGTGTACTCCCATCATAACATACTAATATTCAAATTTCATTGCACGCCACATTTATAATGTGACAACCGGAGTTGCTCAATCTATGCTCCTACGGTGAAGTTTAGTTGGAGCTGTGAAGTAAGGATCAATTGTCTTAGAGATGAAAACTTTATATTTATTGATTATTTAACATTTTGTGAAATTATTTTGTTATTCACCCATTTTAGGTATAATAATGATGCTTTGATTCCATCAATTTACATTATTTTAACCTTTTACATAATTCTTATCATATTCTAGTATGATAAGGCAACAACATTACAAACCGATATTCTAGTATGATAAAAACCATATGAATATATAGATGTAGAGAATATACATAGAAAAAAAGAGATCGAAGAAAGTCTTATTTATTTCCTAGTCACTAATTTCTACTACATTACTATAACAGTTGATTTGGGATGAGATTGGTGAACCAATTGCAGATAGAGAAATACTTGAGTTAGAACAAGAGGAATGCTTGGAAGCTTATAAAAGAAAAATTGACAAAGCTACCAAAACTAAAGAGCAAATGCACCAAAAAATAGTCGATGTTATTGCGCAACTAGCTTCTTTAAGTTCCGCGAGAGAAGATGTAGGAATACATGTTGATCATTCAAATGGATATCCAAAGAACTTGAAAGAATATTTAGTAATGATTACCGCACGCTTAGAGCGCATGACAATGGAAAGACGTAAGAGAAGGCCAACAGAGACACCAGTTATTCTTAACGTTTATGACTTAACCTCAACTAATCATTTATGTTACTGGGCAGGCCTTGGTGCATTTCATTCTGGAGTGGATGGTAATTTTGCACATTTTTGTTTATTTTTATTTTCATTTATTGTTGCACCTAACTAAGCCTAGTTCACATTTCCATTATATAGGAACTAGTTGATGTAGTTATGGGGCTTCTTCTTTTATTATCTATAGAATTATTGGTTTTGCATACATAATTTTTTATATATGAAATGTGGCTAGAATATTGTTTTTGACATTTTAAAAATAGTCATTTTTTTAGCATAGAATTTACTAAATATTTCCTTAATAAAATTGCTGCATTTTATCAATGTAAACATTAGATGATTTATCAACCAAGTAAGGAGATGATATTTAATCATGGTTTATATGAATTTTTTATTGTTACTTCATAAAATATTGTAAAAAAATTGTTATTACTTTAAGTTGTATTCTTAATGTTTGTATCTCAGTTCTTGTAGAAACTTGTTTTAAAGTGTAAATTCTTTCTAGGATCATTCGAAATTAATATTGTTACAGATCCAACATACCACATAAGTTTCCTACAAAAGTGTTATTAACATTGGTTTATGTGTATTATTACAATAGTTGTTCACATAGTCTTTAGTAGTACATTCGATTGGTCAATTGGTTGATATCATGATTACATCGAATACCAATGCTTACATAAAAAGAAAAACTTAAGGGAAGAAGTACTTTCCTTTAAAATGCTTTGGTTTCCTATTTGAAAAAAAAAACTCAAGGAAGTTTCATTTATTTGAGTGTCATTCAATACATTAGTATCTTATAGAGGATTTCCTACATTTGCTCACAGTTCATGAAGTAGAGTATTCGTTTGGGGCAGCTGATTTTCCATCATGTGGTGTATTTGAAGTAGAACCCAAAAAATGTCCGAACTACAAATTCAGGAAATCAATTGTGGTTGGAACAACTTCCTATGATCCACTCCCGTTACGCTTATTCATGGATGTTCTTTCTCGCGACTACAGTGGTGATTCCTACGATCTATTTACAAAGAACTATAACCATTTTAGCAAGGATGTTTGCTTCAAATTGACTGGAAAATCAATTCCAAAATGGATCAATCAACTTGCTAAACTTGGTTCACGTTGTTGTTGCGTTTAAATAGCAGACAGCCAGATAAGATGTAGGTTTTCTATTTTTTGTAAATATACATTTTTAGCCAAGGAATATTTGATATTTGTGTGAACATCCATTTATGTAAATTTATTATGGAACATTGATATTATAGCTCTTTTTATTTGAGTTATTTTATTTGAGATGTGCATGGTGCTTTGGAGTTACGATACTAAATTTGTGTTGTTTATTAATATATCAAATCTATGGTATGTTTTAGATGAATATTTTTCATTTTCTAATTGAATTCTATAATCCTTCTTACCAAATCCTATGAAAGCTCCATAGTGTTAGTGAATTGTCAAAACTATTTGTAATAGTTATTGAGTATTTCAGATGTATAGACCCTTTAAAATATATGAGAATGAACTAAGTCTTTTGGAAGATTATCTATAGCAGCCTAGTGCCACTGTCTCATTTTTGGCTGACCTAAGATGTGACGCCCCACTCCGAGACCCATATTAGCAAAGAGTATTATTAGATAATATCGTTTGCTAGTACGGAGAATAGAGCTGGATAGGAGCGACCATCTATAGCCTTGCTTTAACTATCTATTGAATACATCGACAGTTGTCATACTAAGCAGATCGACATATCCAATGAATACTTAAAACAAAACCATAGGTGGCTGGAGGATCTATCAGAACAGAATATAACAACTCAAATGTAACAAACATCACAGTACAGTAGATCATCATATACTAATACATAACAAAGTATACAAACTGATAGATGTCAAGTGGTATAGCAAACCACAATAAACAGGCGAATTCAAAAGAATACATATCAGTGTTACAACTAAAAAGGACTACACAAAAAGCTATCACAAAAAGGAGCAAGCTGAATAGTCCATGAGGAAGCAAAATAGGCTAAGTCCAAAAGTACCTAACCTGAAACATCTCGGTCTGACCCGAGCATAAAATACACATGTCAGTCTAACTAAACAAATCAGTTGGATAAACTGAACAATAATGAAACTGCAAGGTGCTAAAATAAAGCAAATATCCCTAAAAGTTATAACACAATCATCTAACTAAAGATGAATCATAACAAGCCTTCATATCATCAGTAAATTAATAAACAAAGAATATGAATATCCCAAATCAAGCCAAAAGGGCAAATAACAAATACCAATGAAGGTGACGCAAGTTCCACAAGGTAACCGCTATATATCGTGTGGCTCAAAAAGGCTAACACCGAAGGGCAATACCTAAGGAATATAAATATCAATGAAACAACAGAAGATTGCACGTGCTCAGTACTGTATAATCAAGGATCCACAAGCCCGAAGGCACAAACCCAAATATCGCTCGTGCGGCGACGAATGACCAACTCCAAAAGCGATACAACAGGGAAACAAACCCGAAGGCACAAACCCAAAGGCAACATACCCGGAGGCAACAAACCGTGGTGGCGAAGGTCCGGAGGCCCAGTACTGGACACCACTAACTGGCAGAATGTGCCACAACTCTCAAAAAGGAACCCGAAAAGTGTTAACGTGAGTCCCATAATCACACTTTCGCACTAAACGGTTTACTATCCGTTAATCAATTTCACACTCAAAGCAGTACAAAGTTTACCTCATCTCATCGGTAAACCAGACCCAAAGGTCAAAATGTTCAAACGAATAGATTGGGAATTAACTCAAAAGATGAACGCACGTGTTCATAGCACGCGTTTTATCTAATCCTTTAATTCTCCTCCCACTTCCCTCGGAATGAGAAATTGTGTGAGTTTTAAGTAGAATTTATAAATTATAGAAACGAGCTTTTAATACAATTTAAAAGATTATTTTATAAAAACCCGTGTATGAAGTCAAAAAGAAATCATCAAAGTCTAAGATGAATGATAACAACAACCGAAACAACGAAAGCCGATAAAAATTGGAATTTCAATCCCAAAAGCTAATTGGGAAAAACACTGTAGATTTATACGTCTGAAGTATATGGTTCAGACGTCTGAAACTGGAAAATTAAATGTTTTCCAGAACCTAATTCAGACGTCTGAACCATATATTTCAGACGTCTGAAAATGGCAATTTAAGCCTATTTTCTTTCTGGCTGCACTCGAACCAATTCAGACATCTGGAACTTTGATTCAGACGTCTGAATACTTGGGAATAAAATTTTCCAATATAATATTCAGACGTCTGAAAATGAGGACTCGGACGTCTGAAACCTGTTTCTCAAGTATTTCCTGAACCTAGGCCATTGATGGCCAAAACAAATCGAAAGCGATCGGATGAGCGATGATTACGTGGGCTTACGTCAAACGACTACCCATCCTTAACGACTCACCAAACACCCTGAACAACATAAACATCAACCATATAAGGATTTCATAGATTTGGCTTCAAAAATCATAAATTGGCAATTTCACCGAATCAATCCAAATTGAAAGCAAATGAACCTGTAAATATGTTAGGAATTCATTCCTAACAACCCAAGATAGTTGTAGACATAGATGTGAGACAAAAATCTCACCTTTTACTCAAAAACAAGGATGAGAAGCTCAAACGCAAAGAAAAGACCAACCACTATCCACTTCAACTCTACAAGCTACAATCTAAGATCAAAACGAGTATTTCCTAAGTTAGGTTTAGGAAACTTTCTAAAATTGAAGGAAGAAAGAGTTGGAGAAGATGAAGAGGAGGCTTACCAATAGCTTCTCTTGGATTATGGAGCAAGTATTTGAGTTTGCAAGAGGAAACTAGGGCTTGGAGTTTCTAATTCTTCTTCCTTTCCCCCATTTTCACTTTAGCAAGAGTTTAAGAAATGAAAATGAGTGAATGGAGAAGAGAGGGGCTGAGTTAGGGTATTAAGTTAAGCTAATGGGCTGAACCCAAACCCAAAACCCAAATAGAAAAAGTAGCAAAATTCTACTTACTCCAAGCATAACGAAATTTATACTCAAAAAGATTGCAAACACCATTTTGAACTCAATGGAAGTGGTTTCGAGTCCTAATTCGGCCGTTTGCAAAAAATAACATTTCGGACCTAAATCCGACTAACGACGCTATATTTAAATAAAACATTTAAATATTCAATCGTTAAATATGCAGGTTGTTACAGATCTCCCCTCCTAACAAAATTGCGTCCACGCAATTCCTAGAGACGATATTTGTAACAACTACATAACTACAATACCCAAAAAGAAGAGGAAATAAGCTTGAGATGAAAAGATATTCTCAACATTGCCAATCAAAGATAGAAACCCCGGATAAGATCGCTCGATATATTCTCTGGTTTCCCTAGTACAGTCATTGGGACTAGCGGACCATTGAACTTTAATGAGCGGTACGTCCTTATTTCGAAGGTGTCGCACCTCCGTGGAAAGCATGCGAATAGGTTGCTGTACAATAGATTAGTCTGGTGAGATCTCAAGCTCTTGCAAATCAGGAGAATCCGATTCTCGAAGACACTTTCGAAGTTGAGAGACGCGAAACACATCGTGAATGCCAGATAAATGAACAGGAAGTGAAACTCTATAAGCCACAAGGCCAATATGTTGAGTAATAGAAAATGGTCCTATAAAGAGAGGAGCCAATTTCCCAGTCGTACTGAAACACATCAACCCTTTCAAAGGAGAAACTCGAATAAAGACGAGATCGCCAATCGAGAATTCGAGAGGCTTCTTACGGTTGTTCGCGTAGGATTTCTGGCGGCTCTAATCCTCTTTCATTCTCAAACGAATCAGATCAATCTTCTTGGAAGAATCACGAACAAAATCTGGGCCAAGAATAAGCTTCTCCCCGGATTCTAACCAACAAGAAAGTGATCGACATGGCCTTCCATATAAGGCTCCGAAAGGAGTCATATCGATACGGGACTGAAAATTATTATTGTAGGAGAACTCTACAAGAGGTAGGTGATCCTCCCAACTACCACCAAAATCAAGAATACAAATATGGAGGAGATCTTCCAAGATACGATTCACCCGTTCAGTCTGTCCGCCAGACTGCGGATGATAAGTTGTGCTAAAATTAAGGTTTTTCCTTCTTTTTGGTTCCCAAAGCTTGCCGAAGACTCTCCCTGAAATGACTTGTGAATAAAGGATCACGGTCACTCACAATAGAATTAGGAACACCGTGAAATCTCACGATTTCATTGATATACAACTTAGCCAAATGCAAAGCAATCCTATTAGACTTAATATGAATAAAATGAGTAGACTTGGTGAGGCGATCAACAATAACCCAAATGCTAGAATAGCCCGATATCGAACGAGGTAGGCCGTCAATGAAATCCATAGAAATCTGATCCCATTACCACAATGGTATCTCTAGAGGCTGAAGAAGACCCGAAGGACGCTGATGTTCGGCCTTAATACGATGACAGGTTATGCAATTACTCACATAACTCGCCACATCGCGCTTCATGCCATCCCAATAATAAAGGCGACACATATCTGCATACATCTTACTACTACCAGGATGAATAGTATACTTAGAACGGTGATGGTCATCAAGAATGTCATGCCTACGTGCAAAATTAGAAGGCACAAAAAGACGGTTCTTCTTGCGAAGACACCCATGAGAATCAAAGCTGAAAACACGCAACGCCTCATCGCAGGATCCAGACTCACAAAGTTGAATAAGATGCAACAACTGTGGTTCATGCCGTTGAACATCGGCAATACGATCCAATAAAATGGGTCGAGCTTCCAAACTAGATAATAGAATAGGAGAATCATAAGATGAACCTCGATCACTAATTTCACAAAAAGATAGAGTCTCAAGAATATTCCATTCGGCAAGCATCATAGAAACAACAGCCGAATGTTTGCGACTAAGCGCATCAGCAACACGATTTCCCTTTCCAAGGGTATACTGGATATCAAAATAATAGGAAGCAAGAAACTCGAGCCAACGCTGTTGCCTCATATTGAGTTCCTTCTTAGTGAACAAATATTTCAAGGATTTATGATCGGTATAGATAATGAAGCGCTCGCCTGATAAATAGTGTCGCCAAATCTTCAAGGCGAAGACAATGGCGGCTAACTCAAGATCATGAGTGGCATAGCGAACTTCATTTGGACGCAGTTGCCTAGAAGCATAAGCAGCTACCCGATCCTTCTGCATAAGAACAGCACCGACACCACTACAACAAGCATCGTTGTAGACCACAAGATCATGATTCCCCTTGGGAACCACAAGAATAGGAGCATTAGCGAGAAGTTCCTTTAATGCCAGAAAGGAAGCTTCACACTTGTCGGACCAAATATAACGAATGCCTTTTCGAGTAAGGCTGGTGAGAGGAAGCACAACACGGGAAAAATCCTTAATGAACCGACGGTAATAACCCGCCAATCCAAGGAAACTACAAAACTCATGAACATTCTCAGGCCTCTTCCAATTCTGGATGGCTTCGATCTTCGAGGGATCGACTGAAACGCCCTCGGAAGATACAACATGACATAAGAACTTAACCTTATTCTCCCAAAAATGGCACTTGGAGAATTTGGATCTAAGATGATGATGATGGAAAGTACTCAAGATATTTCTCAAATGATTAGCATGCTTGGCTTCAGACTTAGAATAAATAAGGATGTCATCGATGAACATAAGGACGAACTTATCGAGATATTCCCGGAATACACGATTCATTAGATCAACAAAGAAAGCAAGAGCGTTCATCAAACCGAACGGCATAACGAGCCACTCAAAAGAACCATAACGAGTGCAGAAAGCTGTAAGAGGTATGCTATCCTCTGCGACTCGTGACTGATGAAAACTTGTGGCAAGGTCGAGTTGAGAAAAGACCTTAGCACCACTCAATAGATCGAACATATCATCAATCCTAGGCAATGGATACCTATTCTTGATGGTTAACTTGTTAAGCTTGCGATAGTCAATGCAAAGCCTAAGAGTTCCATCAGACTTCATCACGAAGACGACTGTGGCTCCCCACGGTGAAAAACTGGACTGAATCGACTGCTTGAACTCAAGCTCTAAAAGCTGCTTCTTGAGTTCCTCATTTTCCTTTGTAGACATCCTCGTGGGAGGATGACTAACTAGCTACGTGCCTGGAATGAGACCGATGTGGAACTCAATTGCCCGCTTGGGTGGCAAACCCAAAACAGGCTCAAAAACATAAGAAAAGTAACAAGCAATAGGAATACGAGATATATCATCATCATCTCGCGAGTCAAGAGAATGAAAAGCCATTTCGGAATTATCCACATCCCGAAGAACAAATGATAGCTGAGTAAATAAATCTGGATGTCGAAGATATAAAATTCTCTCCGAACAGATAATCGTGGCATCTTATCTCACTAGCCAGTCCATACCCAATATCATATCGAATCACAGATAAGAAATAACGTGCAGATTCGCACGAAACGAAAAACCACTTAAAACAATCTTAACATCATCACAAAGCAAGCTAAGGGTCGCGGATCCTCCAATAGGATTCGCAATCCTCAATGAAGTAACCATACAAGAAACATCCAAAGATAAATCATCGAGGAGCTTCTTCGATACGAAAGAATGTGAAGCACCCATATCGAAAAGAACTCGAATACTATGATCATGAAATAAAATTGAACCTTCCAAAATAGATGGAGATATACCTTTGGGCTGAGAAGAACCTTCAGAAGCCTTAGCAGCATAAAGTTTGCTAGACTTAGCACCAGCAGGAACAGTAGGACAGGTGGAAACATGATGACCTTCCTTCTTGCAATAACGGTAGAAGAGAGGCTTAGGACAAGCTCGAATCATATGATCAGGAGAACCACAATTGAAACACTTCCGAATGGAAGGTGTTCCAGAAGACCGAGTCTGAGAGCTAGAACCGTCAGTCTTCTTCTTCTTAGAAGGAAAAGACCTGGACTTCTGGAATGGAAACTGCTTCTTCTTGGGGTTCTTGCGAACCTCAACATCATCACCACTATCGCATTCTTTCTCGATAGCCTCGAGATGAAGTGCAGAATCTACCAACTCCTCAAAAGAAAGATTAAGCTGGAGCAATAAGGACTTCTTAAGATATTTCTTAAGTCCAGAGACAAACTTCAGATTCTTCTTATAAGAGGTGCTAATGAATTCAAGACCATACTTAGATAAAGCCTCAAATGATGCAACATACTCAGAAACTGAAGATTTCCCTTGCTTCAACTCAAGAAAGAGACGGGTCAATAAAACTTTTTCAGATTCAGGAACGAACTTGAGTTCGAATCATTCCCGAAACCGAGTCCAAGAAAGAGTAGACTCAACAATTTCGACTATAAGAAGCTCGTACCAATCCAGGGCATGCTCTTGCAATAAGCTAGAAGTTACTAGAACTCTATCATGATCATAAAGATCCATGTGAGAGAAGATATGCTCGCACGTGCGAACCCAAGCTTGGACTTCAAGAACATACTCGGAGCCTTTAAACGGCTTTCCTCCAAGATGAGAAAAATCACTGCACAGACGTGCAAAGGAAGACTTGCGAGGAGGAGATACTCGAGTAGGAGCTGGAGGCTGAGTGCTCCTAAACAACTCTAAAAACTGATCAGTAGACATATAAACGCCATCCGGATGCGAGCCACTGGATTGCCCAGCACCTGAGTGTCGTCCTCTGCCTCTTCCAGCCATAAGCTGAGAGTTAAGATAAGATAAAGATTATTCACAAGGTACATATCACCAATTCAAATGTGGAATACTACGGAATAATAATGCATTCCTAGACGTATTCCCAAATCCTATCTACCACCAAAAGCACAGAAGGAATATAGAGGCACGATGGTTCAAAGATTTGTATCACTTATTACACTTTGATGTATCGTAATATGTGCTTCTATTCTGTGTTTATCCTATTTTGTTCTGAACTCAGCTCCGATACCAAGCTGTGACACCCCACTCCGAGACCCATATTAGAAAAGAGTATTATTAGATAATATTGTATGCTAATACGGAGAATAGAGCTGGATAGGTGCGACCATCTATAGCCTTGCTTTGACTATCTATTGAATACATCGACAATTGTCATACCAAGCAGATCGACATATCCAATGAATACTTAAAACAAAACCATAGGTGGCTGGAGGATCTATCAGAACAGAATAAACAACTCAAATGTAATGAAAATCATAGAACAGTAGATCATCATATACACATATACTGATACATAACAGAGTATACAAACTGATACATGTCAAGTGGTATAGCAAACCACAATAAACAGGCGAATTCCAAAGAATACATATTAGAGTTACAACTGAAAAGGACTACACAAAAAGCTATGACAAAAAGGAGTAAGCTGAATAGTCCATGCGGAAGCAAAATAGGCTAAGTCCAAAAGTACATAACCTGAAACATCTCGGTCTGACCCGAGTATAAAATACACGGGTCAGTCTAGCTAAACAAATTAGTTAGATAAACTGAACAATAATGAACCTGCAAGGTCCTAAAATACAGCAAATATCCCTAAAGAGATAACACAATCATCTAACTAAAGATGAATCATAACAAGCCTTCATATCATCGGTGAATTAATAAACAAAGGATATGAATATCCTAAATCAAGCCAAAAGAGCAAATAACAAATACCAATGAAGGTAACACAAGTTCCACAAGGTGACCGCTATATATCGTGTGGCTCAAAAAGACCAACACCGAAGGGCGATACCTAAGGAATATAAATATCAATGAAAAAACAGAAGATTGCACGTGCTCAGTACTGTATAAACAAGGATCCACAAGCCCAAAGGCACAAACCCAAATATCGCTCGAGCGGTGACGAATGACCAACTTCAAAAGCGATACAATTGGGCAACAAACCCAAAGATACTAACCCGAAGGTACAAACCCGAAGGCGACATACCCGAAGGCAACATACCCGAAGGGAACAAACCGTAGTGGCGAAGGTCCGGAGGCCCAGTACTGGACACCACTAACTGGAAGAATGTGTCATAACTCTCGAAAAGGAACCCGAAAAGTGTTAACGTGAGTCTCATAACCACCCGTTTGCACTAAATGGTTTACTATCCGTTAGTCAATTTCACACTCGAAGCAGTACAAAGTTTACCTCATCTCGTCGGTAAACCAGACCCAAAGGTCAAAATGTTCAAACGAATAAATTGGGAATTAACTGAAAAGATGAACGCACGTGTTCATAGCACACGTTTTATCTAATCATTTAACTATCCTCCCACTTCGCTCGGAAGTGTGAAATTGTCTGTGTTTTAAATAAAATTTATAAATTGGAGAAACGAGCTTTTAATACAATTTAAAAGATTATTTTATAAAAACCCGTGAATGAAATCAAAAAGGAATAATCAAAGTCAAAGATGAATGATAACAACAACCGGAACAACCAAAGCCGATAAAAATTGGAATTTCAATCTCAAATGAAAATTGGGCAAAAGGCTGCAGATTCAGACGTCTGAAGTATATGGTTCAAATGTCTGAATCTGGAAAATTAAATGTTTTCCAGAACCTAATTCAGACGTCTGAACCATATATTTCAGACGTCTGAAAATGGAAATTTAAGCCAATTATCTTTTTGGTTGCACTCGAACCAATTCAGACGTATGGAACTTTGATTCAGACGTCGAATACTGGGGAATAAAATTTCCCAGTATAATATTCAGACGTCTGAAAAAGCATTCAGATGTCTGAAACCTATTCGCAGGCATTTCCTAAATCTAGGCCATTGATGGCCAAAACAAATCGAAAGCAATCGGATGAGCGATGATTATGGGGGCTTATGTCAAACGACTACTCAACCTTAACGACTCACCCAAACACTCCGAGCAACATAAACATCAACTATATAAGGATTTCATAGATTTGTCTTCAAAATTCATAAATTGGAAATTTCACCGAATCAATCCAAATCGAAAACAAACAAACCTGTAAATATGGTAGGAATTCATTCCTAACAACCCAAGATAGTTGTAGACATAGATGTGAGATAAAATCTCACCTTTTAACTCAAAAACAACGATGAGAAGCTCAAACGCAAAGAAAAGACCAACCACCCTCCACTTCAACTCTACAAGCTTCAATCTAAGATCAAAATAAGTATTTCCTAAGTTAGGTTTAGGAAACTTTCTGAAATTGAAGGAAGAAAGAGTTGGAGAAGATGAAGAGGAGGCTTACCAATAGCTTCTTTTGGATTATGGAGCAAGAATTTGAGTTTGCAAGAGGAAACTAGGGCTTGGAGTTTCTAATTCTTCTTCATTTCCCCCATTTTCAGTTGAGCAAGAGTTCAAGAAATGAAAATGAGTGAATGGAGAAGAGAGGGGCTGAATTAGGGTATTAAGTTAAGCGAATGGGCTGAACCCAAACCCAAAACCCAAATAGAAAAAGTATCAAAATTATACTTACTCCAAACATAACAAAGCTTATACTCAAAAAGATCGCAAACGCCATTTTGAACTCAATGGAATTGGTTTCGAGTCCTAATTTGGCCATTTGCAAATAGTAACATTTCAGACCTAAATTCGACTGACGACGCTATATTTAAATAAAACACTTAAATATTTAATCGTTAAATACGCGGGTTGTTACATAAGAATTTCCTACAAATCTTAAATTTGTATTCGAAAATACCGTTGTAATAAATCTATTTACACTATCTGCCAAAGGTTATAATTTTTCTTTCCACAACTGTTATTAAACAAAAATTTCAGAACATTATTTTTAAAACCAATATTTCACTAATAATAACTGTTATCATTCACATTACCTGAAACAACACGAATCATTTACGTTCAAAAAATTCCAAAACAAGTTCAACTTCACACCATTTGTGAATTCATAACTCTATTAAAAACATAACCAAATCCATAACGTATGTTAATAGGAGGACTGATACATATTGATCAAAAGAGATAAAGTCCTTATGTCAATCAAAAATCATCCCAACTATCTGCCCAAAACTATAGATGTCTATAGTAAGTCTATATAGAACGGCTTCAGGATCCACCGTCGAATCGACCCAAACCTTTCAAGCATCCGCTCCTAATGGTACATGGGTGCACTAAAATAGTTACTTAACAATGCAAATATATTTTATTAACAATATAAATATAATTGGTTATATTTACAAATTCATGCACAAATTTAAAAAAGAAAAAAGGAAAAAAAAGGGTGATAGAATCATACGTAATGCATTTTGCTTTAGTAAAGATATGCCATTAAGTTTTATTAAGTTGACATAAGTAGTTTTGAGTAATTATTCCACATATATTGAAAGACTTCCATTTAATTCTCTTTAAACCATAGTAATTAAATAAAAGTAGCAAGTTCTCTAACAACCCTGCAAAGTGATAAAATTATGCTTTAAGGTTGATACAAACTGTAACTGGTAGCCTAGCAATCAATTTTCAAACATAGAGTCAATGCCTCCATCAAGCAATCTATCATGAATAAAAGCCAAATCAAAGCTAGCATATTATTAAATGATTGATTTACATTTACAATAAACAAGTTATTTAACGAGTGATGTACATTGGAACAAAATGAAAGATCGTTCTTGGTTTCCAAACTATTGAAGCATGAATTACATATCTAAACACTATGCAATGTAGTTAGCTGAAGTATGAACCTCTGAAATAAATAAGAATAAAAAGTTCATCCAATTGTTGTTTGATTTAATTTTCCAACTTGTTCAAATGTAGATTTAAATTTCATATAACTTTCAAACATCGTGTAAATGAATTATTTTGATTGTGACTAAAATAGGTGAAGATATTTTGTTTTAAATGGGATTAAAATGGCATAATTTTAGTATATTGATAACTATGTTCTAAGCGATAATGGGGATGAAAACAGGCACCATTTGTTTTTTTTACATGTGACTATTCAGTTCAGGTGTGATAGTTGTGAAAATTATTAACTTCGCCATCCCCAAGTCATCTTTGATAGAAAAGAATCTATATCTAACTTATTGTTGTGTTATGTTTGTTTAATAGAAACCACCAATAAATTTTGTGCCATTTTATAAGATGCCAAGCATATTAACTAGCTTAAGCTGTCTCATATGCCTATATTATAAAACTAACTATATAAACTATATCCGGTAAAATGAAGGGATTCCAAAAATTAGTGTATT
Organism: Allium cepa; assembly: GCA_030765085.1. Lineage (NCBI taxonomy): Eukaryota > Viridiplantae > Streptophyta > Magnoliopsida > Asparagales > Amaryllidaceae > Allium > Allium cepa. The sequence goes on from CM060938.1 coordinate 233,570,685, forward strand.
CTAAAATCAAAGTTAAATAAACCTTGCATTTAAAAAAGGGTCAATCATTGCACCACACAATCTACAGTCATAGTTCAAAGGCATCCAAATATTGGATAGTGAATATTACATGTAATTTTAACAACCACTTCAAGTTATAAAATCAGCCATATAACTCTAATGAAACTATTTTAATTCGCTACATTGCAAGACGACCAAACCCATTTATTCATAGCCTAACAATGTTATGTGTAATAGATGACCTATCATCAAGCTTAATTGCTTAACCCATAAAATTCCAAAATTACAATATCTATAGAAGAAAAATATCTACAAATCACACGATATTGAGGTTCCCATTGAAAGCAGCAACGCTGTAGATTAAAACATAAAAAAATTCACTAAAAATTGGCCAACAAAAGAGACATTGTGGAGGTAACGAAATCTGTAAAAAAGAATATTGATTAGTGTGAATCAGAATGCTAGTTAGTAGATAATTCAAAAGTTGGGAAAATACATACTTTATAGGCTGTAGAAAATAGTCCAGAGTATTATGGCCTAAAATGATTCTAACTAGCAAACAATGATGCTAATTAAGTAAAAGACATTTATACACTATTGTAAATTGCTAAAATTTTAATAATTGTTAACCAAGAGCGAAAATTCATTACCTAGGTCACAGGACAACCTAATACTATTTTAAACAAGCCTTTTGTCTTGTATTCTTTGGCCAATTAATCGAAATTAGTTGCAAAACTATAGAAGGAAAATAATTTGCTTTTGGAAAAACAATTTGAGGCACTAATGCTAAAATGTTGTATGCTATTTTGTACTCCTTTACACGTTAGAAGATAGAAAGAACTACTAATATGCTCACAACAATGAAACGAGAACTCAAATATGATATATTATATTACTAAACTTTCTCATGAATAAAGTCTGTATGGTTTTAATTGTATGTTATTTTAAACTAATGCAGGCACTAATACTTAAAATAGCATGGTCACCTAATAAATGCACATGATGGATAAACAAATAAAGGAAATGTGTATGGTTACCTAATAGCTGCTTCTGGAGCCAGCGGCATTAAGATCTTTGCTTGATCGACGGATGAAATGAGGAGATCGACGTGGAGAATCGGGTGGCAAGGGCATGGAAGAGCCTTTGCCTATGCTTTCCAGGCAGAGATCGACTTCGCTTCAAGCTTTCTAATTTGGCGCAATAATGGGTCGTGGTGGGTAAAGGCAAGTTGGCCCAGTCGTATGTGAGGTAGTTGATGGAGATGGTGGCAAGCTAGTTAGAGAACAAATGATAAGGAATAAAAAGCAAGAGGGATTGATGAAAATAGTAGTGATCGATGAGAACGAGGGAGGCACGATTTGAGAAAGGGGAACGAAAAGTAAGTTCGAGCCAAACTTAGTTTTGGAATTTGGGTCCAATATTTGGATGCACGAACAAAAATTCCACTAATTACAATAGTGAACATCCACATGCATATGAAAATAATAATTACTAACATAATATTTGTATTATTCGAATTTATAATTTTTTTAACTTTTTTGAATTTTGTAAAATTTTGAATATTTTCATAATGAATTTAAATTTTATGGACTTTAACTTAATAAATACTTTTGTCTTTATTTTAAATAAATTCAAAATTTTAAATATTTCAATTAAATTTTATGAAAATTTCAAAAATGGTATTTTTAAATTTTACGAAAGTTTTCTAAGTTTTATGAATAATTTTAAATTTATTTTAGACAAAATTTCAAAATATTACTTATTAAATACTAAATATTAGTCTTAATTATTACTTATTAGACAATGAATCGTAATTATTAATTAGTACTTCTTAATTATTAATTATTACTTCTTAATTATAACGGAATATTAATAATGTTAATTATTATCTATATTTTATTATACAACGATTACGATTATTAATTACCAACTTTTGTATATTCAATAGTAATTAATAATTGCTGCTAGCAATTATTATATAAAACCCATAATTATATTGAATATAAATCGTTAAATGTTAGTTAGTATGTATGTATTACTAATTAATAATTATTATTATTAATTTTAATATATTTAATCTTAATTAGTAAAAGTTATTTATTAATTGTCTACTATTTAATAGGGCAAATATTTATTATTTATTTTGATTTTTATAAGTAAAATAGGAAAAATTATCATACATACAACATATGGTTGGACCACTCAAATGCTCTGCTCGCTTGCTGAAGATAGAACCGTAAGTGACAATTTATATTTAAATATTGTACGAACTTCTAAATTCATTAAGAAGTATATTTCACTTAGGTGGATTAGTGAATATTAATAGTAATTATTTCATATTTCAAAATAATCTATAATTATTATTATCTAATTAAAAATGTTAATTATTATTATTATTTGATATTAAATTTTAGCTTTTAATTATTACTGTTTAACTTTTATTTAACTAATTATTATAATTTTTATATTACTAATTATTAATTACTATTATTTAATAGTAATTATTAATTATAATTAAATATTTATTATTTATTATTTGTTGACAAACTGTTGATTGTTAATTAATTTAATATTGATTAATTATTATATATTAATTAATAATTAACTATTAATATGGTTATTTCATATTTCAAGTTAATAATTAATTACTAGTATTTAATAGAAGTTTTTAATTATTATACATTAATAATTAATTATTATTATTATTTAGCATGCTCCATTAATTTCAATAAGGTCCATCTCTAGGATCGAACACGTGACCTGTAATCTCATAGTATGAAATACCAACCAACTGAAACCAAGCATGTTTGCCATTAATATCTAATTTTTATTATTATTATTTAAGTATTATGAATTTAATTATTATTCGTTATTAAATTTTTCTTAATTGTTAATTATTTTAATTTAACTGTAATTATTAATTATTACTTATTACATATTAATTATTTATTACAATAAGCGACCAAAAGGAGCTAATAGGTATCTATTATATCTAGCATAACAAAAGAGTTGATGAAAATTAATATCTATTACAATTGGCAAAATAAAAATAGTTGTAATATCCATATGCAACAACTAACACAAAAAAAGTTGTTGATAGTAAGTTTATTACAAGTTTCTGAAACAAAACGTTGCAAAAACCTTAATTATAACTAGTAGATTATGACCATTACAAAAAATATAGCTATATTAGGGCAGTTTTGTTGTAGTGATAATTTCTAAACTCCAATCTTTCTTTCACTTTTAACATGCACCCAATTATTTAAGATAAATTAAACCAAACAAATATGTGAAATTTTTGGCATTTATCATTTGTTGAAATTATTTAATAAAATTAAATATAAAAGTAGAAGAGGGGGAGAGGGAAAAATTAACAATCATTAAAAGTCAATGCTTTTACTAATAGCTTAATTGATATACAAAGATACATGATTTATATTTATATCTTAGTTACTTGAAGCCTGAGTAATAATATAATAGGAAATATTCAAACTAGGAAAAGTGCAAATAATATAGGTAAATATCAAATAGTGAGATCTTCTGCAATATGCCTTAACATCATCATTACTATATATATATATATATATATATATATATAGTAAAAACATGCAATAAATTAGATGATGAATCAAAGCTTACTCACAAACTGGTCAAACAATGAATAAAAAGGACTGAAAACGATATACAAATATATAGTTTCATATAACTATAAAATTTTGAAAATAATCCTACACTTTCTCTACACATTTCTATGTAAGCAGCTTTAAACTTCAAGCTGTTATCAAGTCAGAAAGATTGGACTAGGTAGGAAAAAAGGAAAAAAAACGTAACAACCTAATTTTGTAGTAGTGCGAAGAATTATATTTCCCAGTTTCAGAGTCCCGTGCAACCAATTTCATAACAAAAACCATTTGAAATCTATTATTTTGAACAAGATTTTTTTTAATCATAAATGAAAAGCATTTATTGTTGAGCAATCAATGAAATTTGAAATTAACCAAAATTTGGAATATAATCTTGTACCAAATTCAATAATATACAAACTTTAAAATCTTTGGACAATGAGCAATCTAGCAAGGCTGACGCTTTTGCATAGTAGCAACGATACAATCATTTGGTAAACTTTTCGGTCATTTATATAGTTTAGTTAGATTTTAATTTTCATTGCACTATAATCTATATTCAAGACTAGAATTAGATACTATTTGTTACAAAATGTCTAGGAGAGTATGCACAACTTTCATCTCCTATATTAAGATTTGATGGAAATTTTACCTTAATTCCCCGTTGTTCTATTGAGACTTGGGTTTTCTTTCCATTTTTTAGGTTCTAAGAGTAGCGAAAGATATAAAATTAATTGCGGGATATTGAAATAAGACCTTATATGTAAAATAACATTATAGAAAGTGAAAACAAAGTAACAACATGTTGGAATGATTAATTGTCAGGACACGATTCTTCGTCTTCCGAAAATTCGATATCGACACTCACTTTATCGACTGCCGAGAAATCGAACGACGGAAAACCGAACACTGAGGGTTTTTAAGAAAAAGAATTTAGGAAAAGAAGAAGAAAAAGATAGAAAATTTAGATAGGGAAAAGAAAATAGAAAATTTAGACAATAGAAAATGGAGGGGAAAGAAAAATAGAGAAAATAGAACAGAGAAGAGAAAGAGAATTTTGAAAACATAGAACAATAACAGAATCTCACAATTCGCAGCGGAACAACATATAATAATAAATGAATAATCTTTAAACAAAGAACTATATCAGTTATTACATTTCATACATTTCATTTCATTACATCATATCATCAGAGTGTACAACATCAACATCAAACAGTGCAGCGGAAAAAAAGAAATACTATATAAACTAGTAATACGCCATGCCATCCAGCTTGCCTCCAGCAACTCCAGAATATCCAGAATATCCTGATAAACCTTACTCTTGACTGCCCGTGTGGAAATTGGTGGGCACCCAGAGTTTAGGAAGGAAAACAATAAACTCCGAGTCAGTCATGTGACTGGTGTGAGAACTCAAAACAGTTTATTTATCTTTAAAAATCAAAATAGAGGAATATTTTTATTTTAATTCGCAATGCTTTTAAAAATGAGACTACCATAAGGCCTCCCGCACACACACACATGCAAACGCAGAATCGGAGGAGATTTCTCCTTATGATAGTCAAAGATGCTTGATACGCATTAAAAAAGACATTTGATATTATTATTAGTGTATAGTGTAGGAAAAATTCATTTCGAAAGTAGAATATAAATCTTAGCCAACATACGACCATTATCGTATGCCTACTATAGCTAACTATGTTCAATAGTAGGTTACCGCCACATTCCATAGCAGGTTATACAACTAAAACCGTACAAGTCACGTATTGTTTCTTTGGAGTTCCAACAAATGGTCAGGCCAAGGAACTTCCCATTGCCACATGAGAATGCCTCTGGAAAGACATCCCCGAGAAACAAACCGGAACTCTGCCAACACAAGGCCGGGTTACCCCTAACTGGGTAACTACTGACACGAGCATGCCATTCCCCGATCGTAAACGACCTTTCTCACGGGATCCCGATAGCCAATAACCACAAAGTAATAAATTCGTAGTAACCACATAGGTTAAATATCTGGGCTCCATACCATGATACCACCTCTATCCAGAAGGAAATGTACATACCCTAAAGGGTGCTACCCCTCATAACCTTGCCGCATCTTTCCTGTTTTGACCATTTTCGGGGTGTGAGGTTCGACGAAGTCACGTCCACAAAAACATACTTTATACAAAAGCCATGCTTTGGGTCAACAAATGATCAACACAATGATCACCAAGATAGACGATCAAATAAACGATCCTATCACAATAATCAACACAATGATCATTTCAGCAACACTCAGCATGTCACATTACCAAATTGGGAATATATCGTTGATAACTTCAACTATATAACCTCTGAGCTCGTACGTCTCAGAGAAGGGTGTTAAGCTAAAGAATAAATTCTCCGCCACCAACAGAAATATATTTGAAAGAAATCGGCTTTATATCTCAACTTGTAATGTCAGACATACAATCCATACAAGTCTGTTCCGGGATCGAACAAAACCGAAGGCACTTACAAAGAAGTCCTTGCAATCCGGATATTCACAATCCTGATCGGATTCACCATCACATATGGAGAACTCAATACCGTAGCTACTCGGTGCAGAGTAAATCGACAGGTCATCCTATCGCTCTTGCAAATACCGGGTCTTCAACACCGATCTTCAATGCAATTATAACGACGTATCACATATTCGGAATGGGTTATACGACCCCATGGTCCTTTCCCGGTTAACCCGAATAGTGAGCGCTTATTCAAAAATAAGTGTAGCATTCACATTCAATCAATTCACATCAAATACCCATTCAAAGGGAAATATTGATAGTCGACTATTGAACTATCAATGGATATGCACAACATCACCAGATTCCAAATAATTTTCCAAATTATTTATTTTCCAAAATATCTTTACAAGATATATAATTTCAACACTTCAAAAATAAATCAATATTTATTTTCATACAAATTCCACTTTCTATTTATAAATTCTATAATGAATTTATATTTCGAAATATCCATGCATATCATTTCAATTATCCATTTCAATTTATCTTCAAAAAGATAAATTCTAATTATTCACTTCATATTGGAAAACATTTCCATACTTATTAAATAAGCAATTCACAATCTTTTTATTTTCAACACTTGGAAAATATTCCATATACTTAAATCGAATTAAGTATATATTTCATTCTATTAAGGAAATCATTCTCTTAATATATATTTATTTGGGCCAAAACGAATGTTGCGTAAAACATCGTTACGACAACCCAAAATCACTAGTATAGGGATTCGAAATTAAAATAGATATATAAATCCCAATACTATACAAAACATTTCCTTTCGGAAATCATTTACTATAACAACAGTGTTATAGTCCATCATCTCCTTTTATTTCTCGAAAACGTCTATTTCAACAATTAATGTTGAAATCTATGGTTTCGAATCTCAACACAATTAAAACTTTGTTAGATCGTTTTAATTCAATTTAAACATCTCATTCAAAACATTTCCTTTAACATATTATTCACTATTCAAAAACGTGAATATACTTTGTTAACAACTTCCATCCTTTTATTCATTTTATTTCAAAGGATTATTCACAGTTCAAAAACGTGAATATAACTCCATTAATAGGTTTCAACAATTTACTTATCAAAATAAGTCATTTGCGAATTTATAAAACAACGTTTATAAATTCCATTTCTATTTATTTATAAAAACTTCCTTTTTATAAATTCCTTTATTAACCTATTCCAGTTTATAACTCAAATATAAACAAAAAGTTCATATTATAAGTTAAATACTTATAAAACGATTATTTTACAAAATCGTTCTTTTAAAATTCATAATTACAAATCTTATAACCTATAAGATTCATGTATTTATGCAAAAATCCATTCTTTTAATAACTTTATAAAATTTATAAATCTTACTACTTATAAATTTCATTTATAACTTCACCGTTTAAAATTCTATAAATTTCATTCATCAATGAAATTCATTTTCACTTCATTCAAACACTTATAAAAACTCGTTTTATAACTTCAATATTTCAATTTATAAATATCCATTTATAAATCTCTTAATATAAATCAATTTATATTATTCTTTAAAACGTCTTTAAATTACTTTATAATATCACCATTCTCTTGATCTATAAAATAATCAAATTTTACAAATCCTATATTTAAACTCTTTATAATAAATTCCAAAATCTCAATTTAAATTATTTTATAAAGTCATTAATTCATATTTTCTCAAAAATCAGCTTTTAACAATATTTCACAAAATCATAATTTTTACAACTTTAAAAATTATAACGTTTATTTATTTAAAATGGATCAATCCCAAAAATATTTTATCTTTTCAAAAATCACTTTAAAAATCATTTTAAAATCCCAAAATTTGGGTCCAATGATGCTACACACCAAATAGTCAATCACGACAACAACGATATCATATATCGATATGATAATCCATCAAATATCAAAATATCTGAAATCAAATAAATACTGTTGAGGAATCCAGTTGGATCCCTCCAACCTGTTTTCCTGCATCCACAAACATTAGCACAATACCAATTTCGCTCCAGTACGAAATTATCGCGGTATATGTTCTTATTAAATATTATCCGCTTAATAACGGCGTAATAGGGTCTCATCCGCTAAACAAAAAATGCGGGAAATCAATAACTCCAATATATACATATGCCAATATATATATATTGCTACTATATATAATACCAATTTCACTGTTTATGAAATATTCGCGGTATATGTTTTTATTAAATAACATCCGCTTACTAACGGCGTATAATGTCTATTTTAACAATCAATAGATATCAATCAACATTCAAACATGCATTCAAATATTTTAAATCTAACTATTTAAAATAAAATCGAAACTGATTCGATTGAGTGAGAAGTTCTCACCTTGATTTTAAATTCCGTTTTAGCGATTTATTTCGAATAAAATTAAACGGACGTTTAATTTTACCCAAAATTCTCACTAACTCCAAACGACTCCAAACCAACTCCCTCGCGTAGTGCTCGTCCATACGATTCCAACGCAACTGGTTTCGCGCGTTTTTGACCTCGTATGAAAAAGTTATGAATATTTGAACATTACACACATTTATATAAACAATTCAACATAAATTTTAATTAATTTTAAACCTATCTCTAATCATGGCCCTTGGATCTAAACCCAACACATCAGGCCCGTGCATTGCATCCCCCTTCTTCACGTTCCCTCTCCAGATACCAAACACGCATATGAACCCATAGGAGCACAACTAGGGTTTGATTTTGTGATCTCTACGCTCAACGATACTTCATCAAACCACCTCCATTCGAACGCCCATTGCAAGAGCTACCTCCACCATGCATGGCTTGAAGCTCGACCTCACCAGGTGCTTGGAATGTCGTGCCAAACCTGTAGCAAACGGCCCACCATAGCTCCTCCTACGTTGCACCATTTCCGATCATCACCGTATGGAATCGAAGCTCTCGTCGAGCTCTACGACTTTCGTGTTGAACACCTTGGCTAAATCTTTGTAGATTGAGAGAGATTGAGGGAGAAGTGAGAGTCAATTCTGGCCATTCATTTGTTAGGTGGCGGCTAGGGTTTTATAATTAGGGTTTTTTTTTTTTTTAATTTATGAAGGGTGTGGGTGTGTATTTATAGGAAAATCGATCGACACTATTCATCCGGGAATTCCGAACTCCGATTTACGCGCCGTAACCAGCGTTTCTAGGGTTTACCCCGCGTTCCGGACACAATGGAACAGGTTTCGAAAGCTAATTCAGACATCTGTGCAAGTTATGGCTACAAACGTTCAATTTAAATTAAACCGATTTAAATCGATTTCTAGGCGTTTTAATTCGTATAGGACAAACGGTAAATCCAATTGACACGAAATTTGAAACCATACAATAATATCACATTACGGATCCGGTGAAACTGGTTTCGTCGAAATCCGAGACTTTTTGAAAAATGGCTATTTTAACTCGCTAAATTAAAATTAAAAATAAATCGATGCGTTTCGAGCTGCCACGATCAAACGATAACTCCGATTGACACGAAAATTGAAATCCGGTAATAACTAACTATTATGGATCCAATGGAACTGGTTTCGTTCAATTCTGAGACTGTTCAAAAATTGACTATTTTCACTAGTCGATTTAAATATTAAAATATTCAATTTTCACAAATTAACTTTTAATTCAATTTTAAAAGTTCTAAAATATCATTCTAACTTCCATATGATAAAATAAAATTTTACAAATCATTTTCAATCATATTTAACCCAATTTTCAATTATTTCCATAATTTAACATATTAATTTATTGATTTAATTATTCAATTAAATCCAATAATTCAAATAAAAATTTATTTGACTTATAAATTCACTTATTAATATTTAAAATTAATTAAATATTAAAATTTTAATTACTAAAAATTCTGGGTCGTTACAATCTTCCCCACTTAAAAGAATTTCGTCCTCGAAATTATTAAGTAAGAAAAGTTATAGAATTTATTAATTTTCCCGAAAATTCATAGTTAAACTTCTTACAATAACTTTACTAAGTTTTCAAATCATACTTAGTTATCTTTTCAAAGACAACTACTATTCTTTAACTTTCAATTCCAAAATCAAAGTTAAAGTTTTCAAAAAATTTCCAATTTTCTCAAATTTTTTCTAACGCCTTAAATTTTCGAAAAAATTCGCCATAGTCTCCTTTGCGCGGCTCGATCCAAAAAAAAAATGACAGTATATATATCACAAATATACATCTCATCAAGTAATGAGGCATCCCGCAGGGAAAAAAGTGTAAAAGTACGATATGTAATCCGAGATATGTACCTTATATTTTATTAGCGAGCATATACGGCTAATATAGCGCAAAAGCGAGCTCCAAATGCGAAGCAAACGCGATCCGCACCTACTAATTACTCAACAAACAACATGAGAATCATGCATACAGATAATAGTATCAATATACAACATATAGCAACATAATAACTATATATGCCACATAGCAAATGCAACATATTCAAACATCAACCAACTATCATCCAACTAACATCCATAACCAATAAATATTCCTTCATATTCTCATTAATATTAATGAATTGGTTTTCAATTTTATCACATTTGATTCATTAACAGTGGATGTTCTTACTAACATTCATTTTCAATTAGTTTATATTCACTAATTCATATTCAAGTTGGTTCACTTCCAAATCAAATTCAATTCATTTAAGATTCACTTAACTTCCAATTGAATTTCAGTTAATTTAGCTTCCAATTTCATTAACTCACTTTCATTAACACTTAATGAATTATATACAATCAATCAACAATCAAATAACAACCAATGTTTATTCATTACAACCAAATTCCTTTGCTTACAATTGGTTTAATTAATTGATTTTCATTCAACTATTCAACTTTCCAATAACATTAGATTTTAATGAATTAACACTTATATTCATTATTTCATATCAACTTAATTTACATTCAATTGATTATTACTCAATCCATTCATTCAATTCAATTACTAAAGTTGAATTTTATTTTAAATAACTTAAGTTCACATTCACCCTTCACTTTATTATTTTACTTTGATACTAATATCAACTTCATTCAACAACACTTAAGTTATATTCCATTTACAAACATCACTTGTTTTCACATAACTTAAATTCATTTTTATATTTACAACTCATATTCATAAATATATTCATTAGTTTCACTTCTTATATATATAAGTTTATTTCACAATTGTAATTCACTTTAATTATAATTCAACTCTTATAATTCTTTTTACTTATACAATTCCTTTATTTAGATTATTCAAACTAAACAATCAACTTATATACACTTTTATAATTCTGAAAAATTATTCCTTTATATATAAAATATACTCAAGGTAAAATTATTTTATTTACCCAATTTAAAACAATACTGTACCGAATTGTTCTATTCAAGTGTTTAGAAACCCCTTCGATTCAGTTTCGAAGCTGCGCCGACGAAGGTTCATATACCACTCAACAAACCAATCATCACAATATAAAACAATTTCATATTCACTAACAAATACGCTCTCATAGCTATTATTACTCTCAAATTCATTCTAGAGTACTACTGACTCTATCTCTAATGAATTATACCCAACAGAACCATGGTTGTCGCTTAACCATAAGCTCCGATACCATATTGTCAGGACACGATTCTTCGTCTTCCGAAAATTCGACATCGACACTCACTTTATCGACTGCCGAGAAATCGAACGACGGAAAACCGAACACTGAGGGTTTTTAAGAAAAAGAATTTAGGAAAAGAAGAAGAAAAAGATAGAAAATTTAGATAGGGAAAAGAAAATAGAAAATTTAGAAAATAGAAAATGGAGGGGAAAGAAAAATAGAGAAAATAGAACAGAGAAGAGAAAGAGAATTTTGAAAACATAGAACAATAACAGAATCTCACAATTCGCAGCGGAACAACATATAATAATAAATGAATAATCTTTAAACAAAGAACTATATCAGTTATTACATTTCATTTCATTGCATCATATCATCAGAGTGTACAACGTCAACATCAAACAGTGCAGCGGAAAAAAAGAAATACTATATAAACTAGTAATACGCCATGTCATCCAGCTTGCCTCCAGCAACTCCAGAATATCCAGAATATCCTGATAAACCTTACTCTTGACTGCCCGTGTGGAAATTGGTGGGCACCCAGAGTTTAGGAAGGAAAACAATAAACTCCGAGTCAGTCATGTGACTGGTGTGAGAACTCAAAACAGTTTATTTATCTTTAAAAATCAAAATAGAGGAATATTTTTATTTTAATTCGCAATGCTTTTAAAAATGAGACTACCATAAGGCCTCCCGCACACACACACATGCAAACGCAGAATCGGAGGAGATTTCTCCTTATGATAGTCAAAGATGCTTGATACGCATTAAAAAAGACATTTGATATTATTATTAGTGTATAGTGTAGGAAAAATTCATTTCGAAAGTAGAATATAAATCTTAGCCAACATACGACCATTATCGTATGCCTACTATAGCTAACTATGTTCAATAGCAGGTTACCGCCACATTCCATAGCAGGTTATACAACTAAAACCATACAAGTCACGTATTGTTTCTTTGGACTTCCAACAAATGGTCAGGCCAAGGAACTTCCCATTGCCACATGAGAATGCCTCTGGAAAGACATCCCCGAGAACCAAACCGGAACTCTGCCAACACAAGGCCGGGTTAACCCTAACTGGGTAACTACTGACACGAGCACGCCATTCCCCGATCGTAAACGACCTTTCTCACGAGATCCCGATAGCCAACAACCACAAAGTAATAAATTCGTAGTAACCACATAGGTTAAATATCTGGGCTCCATACCATGATACCACCTCTATCCAGAAGGAAATGTACATACCCTAAAGGGTGCTACCCCTCATAACCTTGCCGCATCTTTCCTGTTTTGACCATTTCCGGGGTGTGAGGTTCGACGAAGTCACGTCCACAAAAACATACTTTATACAAAAGCCATGCTTTGGGTCAATAAATGATCAACACAATGATCACCAAGATAGACGATCAAATAAACGATCCTATCACAATAATCAACACAATGATCATTTCAGCAACACTCAGCATGTCACATTACCAAATTGGGAATATATCGCTGATAACTTCAACTATATAACCTCTGAGCTCGTACGTCTCAGAGAAGGGTGTTAAGCTAAAGAATAAATTCTCCGCCACCAACAGAAATATATTTGAAAGAAATCGGCTTTATATCTCAACTTGTAATGTCAGACATACAATCCATACAAGTCTGTTCCGGGATCGAACAAAACCGAAGGCACTTACAAAGAAGTCCTTGCAATCCGGATATTCACAATCCTGATCGGATTCACCATCACATATGGAGAACTCAATACCGTAGCTACTCGGTGCATAGTAAATCGACAGGTCATCCTATCGCTCTTGCAAATACCGGGTCTTCAACACCGATCTTCAATGCAATTATAACGACGTATCACATATTCGGAATGGGTTATACGACCCCATGGTCCTTTCCCGGTTAACCCGAATAGTGAGCGCTTATTCAAAAATAAGTGTAGCATTCACATTCAATCAATTCACATCAAATACCCATTCAAAGGGAAATATTGATAGTCGACTATTGAACTATCAATGGATATGCACAACATCACCAGATTCCAAATAATTTTCCAAATTATTTATTTTCCAAAATATCTTTACAAGATATATAATTTCAACACTTCAAAAATAAATCAATATTTATTTTCATACAAATTCCACTTTCTATTTATAAATTCCATAATGAATTTATATTTCAAAATATCCATGCATATCATTTCAATTATCCATTTCAATTTATCTTCAAAAAGATAAATTCTAATTATTCACTTCATATTGGAAAACATTTCCATACTTATTAAATAAGCAATTCACAATCTTTTTATTTTCAACACTTGGAAAATATTCCATATACTTAAATCGAATTAAGTATATATTTCATTCTATTAAGGAAATCATTCTCTTAATATATATTTATTTGGGCCAAAACGAATGTTGCGTAAAACATCGTTACGACAACCCAAAATCACTAGTATAGGGATTCGAAATTAAAATAGATATATAAATCCCATTACTATACAAAACATTTCCTTTCAGAAATCATTTACTATAACAACAGTGTTATAGTCCATCATCTCCTTTTATTTCTCGAAAACGTCTATTTCAACAATTAATGTTGAAATCTATGGTTTCGAATCTCAACACAATTAAAACTTTGTTAGATCATTTTAATTCAATTTAAACATCTCATTCAAAACATTTCCTTTAACATATTATTCACTATTCAAAAACGTGAATACACTTTGTTAACAACTTCCATCCTTTTATTCATTTTATTTCAAAGGATTATTCACAGTTCAAAAACGTGAATATAACTCCATTAATAGGTTTCAACAATTTACTTATCAAAATAAGTCATTTGCTAATTTATAAAACAACGTTTATAAATTCCATTTCTATTTATTTATAAAAACTTCCTTTTTATAAATTCCTTTATTAACCTATTCCAGTTTATAACTCAAATATAAACAAAAAGTTCATATTATAAGTTAAATACTTATAAAACGATTATTTTACAAAATCGTTCTTTTAAACTTCATAATTATAAATCTTATAACCTATAAGATTCATGTATTTATGCAAAAATCCATTCTTTTAATAACTTTATAAAATTTATAAATCTTACTACTTATAAATTTCATTTATAACTTCACCGTTTAAAATTCTATAAATTTCATTCATCAATGAAATTCATTTTCACTTCATTCAAACACTTATAAAAACTCGTTTTATAACTTCAATATTTCAATTTATAAATATCCAATTATAAATCTCTTAATATAAATCAATTTATATTATTCTTTAAAATGTCTTTAAATTACTTTATAATATCACCATTCTCTTGATCTATAAAATAATCAAATTTTACAAATCCTATATTCAAACTCTTTATAATAAATTCCAAAATCTCAATTTAAATTATTTTATTTAGTCATTAATTCATATTTTCTCAAAAATCAGCTTTTAACAATATTTCACAAAATCATAATTTTTACAACTTTAAAAATTATAACGTTTATTTATTTAAAATGGATCAATCCCAAAAATATTTTATCTTTTCAAAAATCACTTTAAAAATCATTTTAAAATCCCAAAATTTGGGTCCAATGATGCTACACACCAAATAGTCAATCACGACAACAACGATATCATATATCGATATGATAATCCATCAAATATCAAAATATCTGAAATCAAATAAATACTGTTGAGGAATCCAGTTGGATCCCTCCAACCTGTTTTTCTGCATCCACAAACATTAGCACAATACCAATTTCGCTCCAGTACGAAATTATCGCGGTATATGTTCTTATTAAATATTATCCGCTTAATAACGGCGTAATAGGGTCTCATCCGCTAAACAAAAAATGCGGGAAATCAATAACTCCAATATATACATATGCCAATATATATATATTGCTACTATATATAATACCAATTTCACTGTTTATGAAATATTCACGGTATATGTTTTTATTAAATAACATCCGCTTACTAACGGCGTATAATGTCTATTTTAACAATCAATAGATATCAATCAACATTCAAACATGCATTCAAATATTTTAAATCTAACTATTTAAAATAAAATCGAAACTGATTCGATTGAGTGAGAAGTTCTCACCTTGATTTTAAATTCCGTTTTAGCGATTTATTTCGAATAAAATTAAACGGACGTTTAATTTTACCCAAAATTCTCACTAACTCCAAACGACTCCAAACCAACTTCATCGCGTAGTGCTCGTCCATACGATTCCAACGCAACTGGTTTCGCGCGTTTTCGACCTCGTATGAAAAAGTTATGAATATTTGAACATTACACACATTTATATAAACAATTCAACATAAATTTTAATTAATTTTAAACCTATCTCTAATCATGGCCCTTGGATCTAAACCCAACACATCAGGCCCGTGCATTGCATCCCCCTTCTTCACGTTCCCTCTCCAGATACCAAACACGCATATGAACCCATAGGAGCACAACTAGGGTTTGATTTTGTGATCTCTACGCTCAACGATACTTCATCAAACCACCTCCATTCGAACGCCCATTGCAAGAGCTACCTCCACCATGCATGGCTTGAAGCTCGGCCTCACCAGGTGCTTGGAATGTCGTGCCAAACCTGTAGCAAACGGCCCACCATAGCTCCTCCTACGTTGCACCATTTCCGATCATCACCGTATGGAATCGAAGCTCTCGTCGAGCTCTACGACTTTCGTGTTGAACACCTTGGCTAAATCTTTGTAGATTGAGAGAGATTGAGGGAGAAGTGAGAGTCAATTCTGGCCATTCATTTGTTAGGTGGCGGCTAGGGTTTTATAATTAGGGTTTTATATTTTTTTTTTAATTTATGAAGGGTGTGGGTGTGTATTTATAGGAAAATCGATCGACACTATTCATCCGGGAATTTCGAACTCCGATTTACGCGCCGTAACCAGCGTTTCTAGGGTTTACCCCGCGTTCCGGACACAATGGAACAGGTTTCGAAAGCTAATTCAAACATCTGTGCGAGTTATGGCTACAAACGTTCAATTTAAATTAAACCGATTTAAATCGATTTCTAGGCGTTTTAATTCGTACAGGACAAACGGTAAATCCAATTGACACGAAATTTGAAACCATACAATAATATCACATTACGGATCCGATGAAACAGGTTTCGTCGAAATCCGAGACTTTTTGAAAAATGGCTATTTTAACTCGCTAAATTAAAATTAAAAATAAATCGATGTGTTTCGAGCTGCCACGATCAAACGATAACTCCGATTGACACGAAAATTGAAATCCGGTAATAACTAACTATTACGGATCCAATGGAACTAGTTTCGTTCAATTCTGAGACTGTTCAAAAATTGACTATTTTCACTAGTCGATTTAAATATTAAAATATTCAATTTTCACAAATTAACTTTTAATTCGATTTTAAAAGTTCTAAAATATCATTCTAACTTCCATATGATAAAATAAAATTTTACAAATCATTTTCAATCATATTTAACCCAATTTTCAATTATTTCCATAATTTAACATATTAATTTATTGATTTAATTATTCAATTAAATCCAATAATTCAAATAAAAATTTATTTGACTTATAAATTCACTTATTAATATTTAAAATTAATTAAATATTAAAATTTTAGTTACTAAAAATTCTGGGTCGTTACATTAATAAGATAATATCGATAAAATAAGTGATTAGGACTATATACATATTATGCTTACTATACACGCACAACCATTCATAATTTTAAAAACGTTATTACATGGTAAAAGTCATTTAATTGCATAATTAATAAATAGGTTTAAAAACGATACTAATCATTGATTTATTAGCATATTGCATAGTCAATTATAGAGTTTTCTAATAATTTTCAAACGAAATTATATTTAATTTTAGGAAGAGTATAATTTTGAAAATGAATTTATTTTCCTTAATTTCAATAAAATAATTAATTAAAGGAAATTAATTGCCTCATTTAGTTAGAGGAAACTAATTGGTTGATTTACTAATTCTGAAGTTACTCGGTAAATTAACAAAAGTTATTAATCGATTGATAAATTTATATATAACATACTTAATCAATTAGGAAAATTTTGATAATTTGCAATCAATTTCTATAATTAATTTCCACAATTATACAGTAAAAAAAGAATTTCATTTTAATTCAAAATGGATTAAAGAGTCAATAAATTCTTTTAATGCCAAATAAATACGAGATGAACGTAATAAATACGAGATGAACGTAAACATATTATACATACCATTGTGTCTCTAACACTCAAAAACCTTGATCTGCGTACACTATTTCTTTGCCTAAAACTCACATTCATCATTTCATCCTTTTCATACACCACTGCAATCTTCTCTCTCCTCCTTTTCACTAATTTCCTAGCAATTTGCAGCCTCGCCTATGATACCATTATTGGTTCCACCATTAGATTCGCATTCATTGTTGCTTCTTCTTCAACCTTTGAGATCTCACCATACGTTAAAGGAGAATTTAATCCTTCTACATATAGACCTTTGGTTGATGATATACAGAAGACAGAAAGAGAATATCTTCTTGCCAAGCTTCAGGTATTTCAATATTACGAACCACATTTTCATTCCATTTAATGCCATACTCTAGATACATCTTATACCTTGTATTCTAATACATAAAAAGTTCAATATATGACCTTTGTTATTCTTTTAACATATTTACTCTCATTTCATTTCCTATTCCCTCCCTAGGGAATAATTTTTCATTTTGCACACAACGTATATTTATATCTCTATCAGCAATCTATAAACATTGCAATTTACATTCATATTCTTTTATTGTATAATCAGCTAGCCCATGGAATATGTTATTTTTTGCTAAAAAATATGTACAGTTCTTTCTTTCCTATTTTCCTTAAATTACAAGAAAGTTTTTAAGGTTCGATTTGATTAGTTTATTGTTTATTTTGGCTCATTCTTAACACACCACATTATTCCATTTTTGCCAATTTAATTTTTTTGAAAACAAAGGACTGTTTATCCTTGAAATTATTTTTACTGAGATGTTTTAGTTCTTTTCATGTCCTCATATTTTCCATCTCCTTCTCTTTTATTGGTATACTTGCATAAATATAAGGATAGAATTTTTAAAGAAGATATCTTATTACTAGAAGATAACTATGTATGTTTTCTAAGGTTCATATATAGTAACTAGGATATGATAGCAACCAAGCCTATTTAATAATTAAATATCCACTAAGATAGTGCATAGTCCATGTGGAATAATAATAAATTTAGTATGCATGAAATATAATACATAAGCTTCCTATCATTTTTATACTTTATTAAGTTGTAGCATGTTTTTTTCTTTTTTAGATTGCATTATTGGATAACAAAAGAAGATCAAATTGTCCATGATCATTAAGAATTTTTTAAATGTTGTGAGATGATAATCTTTTATTATTGTCATGAGAATAGTGGAAAATAAGAATAAGTGGGATAAAAGAAACAAGTGTAATTTCAAAATAAAATGGAGTAAGAAAGAAAAAAGTGGTGTGTGTTTTTTAATAAAACACCTTGTAGGAAGAAAGTGGAGTGTTAATAGAATTGGCCATTTATTTTAGTGTATTTTGTATTTTGGTTTGTTTTATTAGGTATATATATTCAAATAATATATGTATCGTTAAATCTTCCTCTTTGATGTATGTATGTTAAATATAAAATTTATCTCCATAACTAATTTTTAATAAATATCAACTCCAAGAGCCCTTTCATTTGTAGGTGCATTATTAATTAGAAAATAAAGTATATTAAATGTTTTGACCACAATTTAAATTCCAATGAATTTTGTATGTCAAATATTAATTATAATAACTACAACGTTCCTATTACGCGTTGATTTTTCATGTCAAATGTTAATAGGTATTTCCAGTAAAAGAACATGTCAGATCCATCATAAAATTATGTATACATTAAAATCTAAAAAATTTGACATGTTCTCCTATGATATAATCTCAAGTCCAACCCTTTATTCTATAGTGCTTGAAATAAAGAAATTGATTAATTAAACCCAACATAAAATCAGTTTTGAAGGGAAGGACAATTTATTTGGCTTAGATAACTTTAATCAATTTCCTATTGAAAGGCCTTACCATCTTGACTTAAATAAGTAGTTAATATCATTTTATTTTTATTTGTCATGTGGAAGTACTTAAAAAAATTATTTTTGTAGGTTCGTAAAGCAATACCAACCAATTTGTTGATGTATTTTTTGGATATAATAAATGGCATTGTTATAACTGAGATGTAATAACCTGTAATTGACAATAACCTAAAATATAACATAGCTTAGGCTAAATGTCTTTTTAAAATGTTTTTTATATTTATTTCGATTATTATAAGAAATATTGTTCTTTGATATACCATAGCAAAACAAAATTCTAATTTTTAAAAACAATAATTTGGGCTTAAAAAAACCCAAACATATGTGTTTATGTTCTGTGTAGGCCAGACAATAAAACTCTTATCTTTACATATAGGCTAGATCAAAGCTTGGTTCTAAATTATTGATACTAGTATGTTTTAATAAATTTATTCTTCTTTTTATTTCACTATTTGGAATAATTTGAATTTTTTTCCTATTGCAACCAAATGCACTGTTCATCTTTTTGGAAAGGCAATGCGGACTTAAAATTCCTCTGAAATATAAACTTACCAACTATAAAATGAATTTCATATTATTACTATTTAAATTATTTATATTTTGTTCTCTAGGAACGAATAATTGAATATACTTCAAAAAACTGTTAATATCTTCTAAAATAGGTTTAATCTGCAGTTTATAGTAACTATGTTTCAAAGTCTAATTGATGAAACTGTTTGATAAATCATAGTTGTACATTAGTTAGGTAGTAATCAACATGAAAGCACGAACAAGGTAGTAAAATAGATGGAAAATTTTAAAAACATACCGCGGAATAAGATTATTTAGATTTGTTCATTTTGCAGCTGAATAACGTGCGATTGATTATATCGTGGTTGATTTTTATAACAATCAATTTTTTTATAGGCTCGTGTTTGTGTTTAAATTTTTATATTAGTGATATTGACATCATTGTACATATTGGTTGGTTCAAAATTTATTTAAATAATGATTAAATGAACTATACAGCAATGCTTTTGTGGTGCTTCAAATACTGACAAGCTTCATCGCAATTATAGAAGTGACACCCTTTAAGGAACAGTAATAATGGTTTATTTCCTATTTTTCGTGTTTATAATTATTAGATAAAATATCAAAATCATCTTAGTAAACTAAAGTTTGGTAAAGTTTTTATATATCTCGTTTTGCATTTAAGACATTTTATCACCAACTTGGTCCACTTACATAAAAACATAATACATAAACATGTCATTCCTTTCAGACAACATGAATGCTCTATACATGAGTTAAATATCTTCGGTTAATCTACAATATTTGACATCGTTAAAAACATTCGTAAGTAATTTTAATAAAGATGTAATATTGCTAAGGAGCGTATCAACTTCAAAAAAAATTTGAAAAACATAAATAATATTCACTCTATTATAGATGGAAGCACCTAAATATACGGAGCAATGAACTAAAAGTGATTTGTTTTCCTTTATTGTGGTCTTTATTAACCTTGCAGTTTTTTTATCTTATTCCTATATTATAGAATGCAATTAAATTTTTTCTTACTGAAGCAAGACTATAAAAAGTACAGAGTCACGTGTGCTGTTTACTCCCATCATAACATACTAATATTAGAATTTCATTGCATGCCATATTTACAATGTGACAACCGGAGTTGCTCAATCTATGCTCCAAAGGTGAAGTTTAGTTGGAGCTATGAAGTAAGGATCAATTGTCTTATAGATGAACACTTTATATTTATTGATTATTTAACATTTTGTGAAATTATTTTATTATTCACCCATTTTAGGTATAATAATGATGCTTTGATTCCATCAATTTACATTATTTTAACCTTTTAAATAATTCTTATCATATTCTAGTATGGTAAGGCAACAACATTACAAACCGATATTCTAGTATGATAAAAATCAAATGAATATATAGATGCGGAAAATATATATAAAAAAAAGAGATCGAAGGAAGTCTTATTTATTTCCTAGTCACTAATTTCTACTACATTACTATAACAGGTGATTTGGGATGAGATTGTTGAATCAAATATCGGTAGAGAGAGAATGATACTTGAGTCAGAGCAAAAGGAATGCTTGGAAGCTTATAAAAGAAAATTTGACCAAGCTACCAAAACTAAAGAGCAAATGCGCCAAAAAATAGTCGATGTTATTGCGCAACTAACTTCTTTACGTTCCGCGACAGAAGATGTGGGAATACATGTTGATCATTCAAATGGATATCCAAAGAACTTGAAAGAATATTTAGTAATGATGCACGCTTAGAGCGAGTGACAATGGAAAGACGTGAGAGAAAGCCAACAGAGACACCAGTTATTCTTAACGTTTATGACTTAACCTCAACTAATCATTTATGTTACTGGGCAGGCCTTGGTGCATTTCATTCTAGAGTGGAAGGTAATTTTGTACATTTTTGTTTATTTTTATTTTCATTTATTGCTGCACCTAACTAACCCTAGTTCACATTTCCATTATATAGGAACTAGTTGATGTAGTTATGGGGCTTATTATTTTATTATCTATAGAATTACTGGTTTTGCATACATAATTTTTTATATATGAAATGTGACTAGAATATTGTTGTTGACATGTTAAAAATAGTCATTTATTCAGCATAGAATTTACTAGATATTTACCTTAATAAAACTGCTACATTTTATCAATGTAAATTTAAGATGATTAATCAACCAAGTAAAGAAATGATATTTAATCATGGTTAATATGAATTTTTTATTGTTACCTAATAAAATATTGTAAATAAAGTTGTTATTATTTTAAGTTGTATTCTTAATGTTTGTATCTCAGTTCTTGTAGAAACTAGTTTTAAAGTGTAAATTCTTTCTATGATCATTCGAAATTAATATTGTTACAGATCCAACACACCACATAAGTTTCCTACAAAAGTGTTATTAACATTGGTTTATGTGTATCATTACGATAGTTGTTCACATAGTCTTTAGTAGTACATTCGATTGGTCAGTTGGTTCATATCATGATTACATCGAATACCAATTCTTACATAAAAGGAAAAACTTAAGGGAAGAAGTACTTTCCTTTAAAATGCTTTGGTTTTCCTATTTGAAAAAAAAATCAAGGAAATTTCCTTTTTTTGTGTGACATTCAATACATTAGTGTCTTATAGAGGATTTCCTACATTTGCTCACAGTTCATGGAGTAGAGTATTCATTTGGGGCAACTGATTTTCCATCATGTGGCGTATTTGAAGTAGAACCCAAAAAATGTCCAAACTACAAATTCAGGAAACCAATTGTGGTTGGAACAACTTCCTATGATGCACTCTAGTTACACTTATTCATGTATGTTCTTTCCCGCAGCTACAGTGGTGATTCCTACAACCTATTTACAAAGAACTGTAACCATTTTAGCAAGGATGTTTGCTTCAAATTAACTGGAAAATCAATTCCAAAATGGATCAATTGACTTGCTAAACTTGGTTCACGTTGTTGTTGCGTTTAAATGGTAGACAGCCAGATAAGATGTAGGTTTGCAATTTTATGTAAATATACATTTTTAGCCATGGAATGTTTGATATTTGTGTGTACATCCATTTATGTAAATTTATTATGGAACATTGATGTTATAGCTCTTTTTATTTGAGTTATCTTATTTGAGATGTGCAT
The DNA here is from genome assembly GCA_030765085.1 of Allium cepa. Classification (NCBI taxonomy): domain Eukaryota; kingdom Viridiplantae; phylum Streptophyta; class Magnoliopsida; order Asparagales; family Amaryllidaceae; genus Allium; species Allium cepa. The sequence goes on from CM060938.1 coordinate 233,594,300, forward strand.
GGTGTTTTGGCGTTACGATACTTAATTTCTGTTGTTTATTAATATATCAAATCTATTGTACGTTTTAGAAGAATATTTTTCATTTTCTAATTGAATTCTATAATCCTTCTTACCAAATACTATGAAAGCTCCATAGTGTTAGTGAATTGTCAAAACTATTTGTAATAGTTATTGAGTATTTCAGATGTATAGAACTTTTAAAATATATGAGAATGAACTAAGTCTTTTGGAAGGTTATCTATAGTAGCCTGGTGCCACTATCTCATATTTGGCTGACCTTAGAATTTCCTACAAATCTTAAATTTGTATTCGAAACAACACGAATCATTTACGTTCAAAAAAAGCCAAAACAAGTTCAACTTTATACCATTCGAGAAATCATAACTCTATTAAAAAACATAACCAAATCCATAGCATATGTTAATATGAGGACCGATACGTATTGATCAAAAGAGATAATGTCTTTGTGTCAAACAAAAATCATGCCTACTTCCTGTCCATTTGAGTACGTAAACTTTATTTATATAAAATACACAATTTTGCACTTTCAAGGAAACGATGAAGAGATTTAAACGATTTAGCAAAGTACGGAATATGGAACCACGCTTTTACTAATTCGGCTAATTCCGGACTCGTTAATTGAAATATTTGCCGTGGATTTGTTGTTTGATGATTTTGTTGGGCTTTCGAGCCACTATGCTGGACCTTCAGGTCATATGTTGGACCTGCGGGTCAATTACCAATAGTAGACCTTCGGGTTTATGTTGGACCTTCGGGTCATTTGTGGGTGCCAAAAATTATGATGACAATACTTGGTAGGCTTTGGCCATATGATGATGCATGTGCGGCGTAGCTTAGACTCGCCATATGCTGGGATCGATCCAATTTTATGCTAATTTTTCTAGTTATTTATTTTTGATTTCTAGATTTTGTGAATTCATGTTTTGAATTAAATTTTGAATTTGAAAGTTGATTTTGATGGAGTTTAATGAGTTGAATTTGATGGAGTCGAATGAGATTTCTTCATTTAAACTATGTTGATTATTTATGTTGAATAGTCTCGAATGAGACTATGATTATTTGGCTTTGATGTTGTTTATGATGCATTCACTTCTAAGATTAAATTAGACCGATCCGTTTATTATTTTCTTTTAAATAATACTCGGGTCAGACCGAGTTATTTCAGGATAATCGCAATCTCTGATTCAGTTGCTGCTTCAGCTTTTGGGATTTCACATCATCTTTTGTCTAGATTTCGAGGTGTCACTTTTAGTGTATTGACTGTCATCGCATGCATGATATGATATCAATGTATATGTACATTTGGTTCATGTGAACTATCGATTGTTGTAGCATGTATTCAAGACTTATCTTCCGCTATATATCTGATATTTCTGTTCTGATGTGATTATACTTATCTATATTATTGTTATTATGCATTGTTCTGAATTTTCCTTAAGCCACCGTAGTTTTGTTTTAGATTTGGATTAAATATATATCTTTGGGAGTAATTTACACAACTCCTATCGATGTAATCAATAATCGTCTAAGGCATAACTTACGGATGGTCGCTTCTAACAGCCTTATTCTTCGCAATAGCAGACGTTATTCCTTATAATAACCTTTGTTATTGTGAGCATAGAGGTGTGGCATCACACATATTCATCGATTTTCTTTCTAGCAACTATAGTTGTGATTCCTACAATCTATTTACAAAGAACTGTAACCATTTTAGCAAGGATGTTTGCTTCAAATTAACTGGAAAATCAATTCCAAAATAGGTGAATCGACTTGCTAAACATGGTCCACATTGTTGTTGCATTTAAATGGCAGACAGGCAGATAAGATGTAGGTTTGCTATTTTATGTAAATATACATTTTTAGCCATGGAATGTTTGATATTTGTGTGTACATCCGTTTATGTAAATTTATTATGGAATATTGATGTTATAGCTCTTTTTATTTGAGTTATCTTATTTGAGATGTGCATGGTGCTTTGGAGTTACGATACTTAATTTGTGTTGTTTATTAATATATCAAATCTATTGTATGTTTTAGAAGAATATTTTTCAATTTCTAATTGAATTTTATAATCCTTCTTACCAAATACTACGAAAGCTCCATATTGTTTGGGAATTGTCAAAACTATTTGTAATAGTTATTGAGTATTTCAGATGTACAAAACCTTTAAAATATATGAGAATGAACTAAGTCTTTTGGAAGATTATATCTATAGTAGCCTAGTGCCACTATCTCATATTTGGCTGACCTAAGAATTGCCTACAAATCTTAAATTTGTATTCGAAAATACGTTCTAATAAATCTATTTACACTATCTGCCAAAGGTCATAATTTTTCTTTCCACAACTGTTATTAACCAAAATTTCAGAACATTATTATCAAAACCAATATTTCACTAATAATAACAGTTATCATTCACATTAACTGAAACAACACGAATCATTTACGTTCAAGAAAATCCAAAACAAGTTCAACTTTACACCATTTGAGAATTCATAACTCTATTAAACACATAACCAAATCCATAAGTATGTTAATAGGAGGACCGATACATATTGATCAAAAGAGATAAAGTCCTTGTGTCAAGCAAAAATTATCCTAATCACCTGTCCAAAACTATAGATGTCTACAGTAAGCCTACATAGAACGGCTTCAGGATCCACCACCGAATCGACCCAAACCTTTCAAGCATCTGCTCCTAATGGTACATGGTTCACTAAAATAGTTACTTAACAATAGAAATATATTTTATTAACAATATAAATATAATTGGTTATATTTTCAAAGTCATACACAAATTTAACAAATAAAAAAGGAAGAAGGAAAAAAAGTGATAGAATCGTACGTAATGCATTTTGCTTTAGTAAAGATATGTCATTAAGTTTTATTAAGTTGACATAAGTAGTTTTGAGTAATTATTCCACATATATTGAAAGACTTCCATTTAATTCTCTTTAAACCACAATAATTAAATAGATGTAGCAAGTTCTCTGACAACCCTGCAAAGTGATATAATTATGCTTAAGATTAATATAAACTATAGCTGGTAGCCTAGCAATCAATTTTCAAACATAGAGTCAATGCCTCCATCAAGCAATCTATCATGAATAGAGGCCAAATCAAAGCTAACATATTATTTAACGATTGATTTACATTTACAATAAACATGTTATTTAACGAGTGATGTATATTTGAACAAAATGGAAGGCTGTTCTTGGTTTCCAAACTATTGATGCATGAATTACATATCTAAACACTATGTAGTGTAGTTAGCTGAAGTATGAACCTCTGAAATAAATAAGAATAAAAAGTTTAACCAATTGTTGCCTGAGTTAATTTTCCAACTTGTTGAAATGAAGATTCAAATTTGATATAACTTTCAAGCGTCGTGTAAATGAATTATTTTGATTGTGACTAAAACAGGTGAAGATATTTTGTTTTAAATAAGATTATAATAGCATAATTTTAGAATATTGATAACAATGTTCTAAGCGATAATGGCGATGAAAACATGCACAATTTGTTTTTTTACATGTGACTGTTCGGTTCAGGTGTGTTAGTTATGAAAATTATTAACTTTGCCATCCCCAAGTCATCTTTGATAGAAAAGAATCTATATCTAACTTATTGTTGGGTTATGTTTGTCTAATAGAAACCATCAATAAATTATGTGCCGTTTTATAAGATACCAAGCATATTAACTAGCTTAAGCTGCCTTATATGCCTACATTATAAAACAAACTATATAAACTGTATCCAGTAAAATGAAGGGACTTCCAAAAATTAGTGTATTCTAAATTCAAAGTTAAATAAACCTTGCATTTAAGAAAGGGTCAATCATTGCACTACAAAATCTACAGTCGTAGTTCAAAGGCATCCAATATCTGGACAGTGAATACTACATGTAAATTTAACTACCACTTCAAGTTATAGAATCAACCACATAACTCTAATGAAACCGTTTTAATTTTCTACATTGGAAGACGACCAAACACATTTATTCAAAGCCCAACAATGTTATGTATAATAGCTGACCTGTCATCAAGCTTAATTGCTTAACCCATAAAATTCCAAAATTACAAAATCTATGGAAGAAAAATATCTACAAATCACACGATATTGAGGTTCCCATTGAGAGCAGCAACGCTTTATGATTAAAACATAAAAAATTCACTTAAAATTGGGCAACAAAAGAGACATTGATGGATGTAATGAAATCTATAAAAAAGAACACTCATCAGTATGAATCAAAATGTTAGTTAGTAGATAATTCATAAGTTAGAAAAATACATACTTTATAGGCTACAGAAAATAGTCCCAAATATTATGGCCTAAAATGATTCTATCTAGCAAACAATAATGATAATTAAGTAAAAGACATTTATACATTATTGTAAATTGCTAAATTTTTATTAATTGTTAACCAAGAGTAAAGGTTCATTACCTAGGCCATAGGACAACCTAATACTATTTTAAACAAGCCTTTTGTCTTGTATGCTTTGGCCAATGTAATCGAAATTAGTTGCAAAACTATAAAAGGAAAATAATTTGTTTTTGCAAAAACAATTTGAGGCACTAATGCTAAATTGTTGTATGATATTTTGTACTCCTTTACACGTTAGAAGCTAGAAAGAACTACTAATATGCTCACAACAATGAAACGAGAACTCAAATATGATATATTATATTACGAAACTTTCTCATGAATAAAGTCTGTATGGTTTTAATTGTATGTTATTTTAAACTAAAGCCGGTGCTAATACTTAAAATAGCATGGTCACCTAATAAAATGCACATGATGTAAAAACACATAAAGGAAATGTGCGTGGTTACCTAATAGCTGCTTCAGGAGCCAGCGTCATTAAGATTTTTGCTTGATCGACGGACGAAATAAGGAGATCGACGTGGAGAATCGAGTGGCAAGAGCATGGAAGAGCCTTTTCCTATGCTTTCCAAGTAGAGATCGACTGTGCTTCAAGCTTTCTAATTTGGCGCAATAATGGGTCGTAGTGGGTAAAGGCAAGTTGGCCCAGTCGTATGTGTGGTAGTTGATGGCGATGGTGGCAAGCCAGTTAGAAAACAAATGATAAGGAATAAAAAGCAAGAGGGGTTGAAGAAAATAGTAGTGATCGATGAGAACAGGGAGCCACGGATTTGAGAAAGGGGAACGAAAAGTAAGTCGGAGCCAAACTTAGTTTTGGAATTTGGGTCCAATATTTGGATGCATGAACAAAAATTCCACTAACTACAAAAGTGAACATCTACATGCACATGAAAATAATAATTACTAACATAATATTTGTATTATTCGAATTTATAATTTTTTTAACTTTTTTGAATTTTATAAAATTATGAATATTTTCATATTGTATTTAAATTTTATGGTCTTTAAACTTAATAAATACTTTTTCTTTATTTTAAATAAATTTAAAAATTTAAAAATTTTAATTAAATTTTGTGAAATTTCAAAATGGTGTTTTCAAATTTTACGAAAGGTTTCTAAGTTTTATGAATACTTTTATATTTATTTTAGACAAAATTTCAAAATATTACTTATTAAATATTAGATATTAAATATTAGTCTTAATTATTAATTATTAGATAATGAATAGTAATTATTAATTATTACTTCTTAATTATTAATTATTACTATTTGATTATAACTGTATATTAATAATCTTAATTATTATCTATATTTTATTATACAATAATTACGATTATTAGTTACCAACTTTTGTATATTCAATAGTAATTAATAATTACTGCTAGCAATTATTATATAAACCCATAATTATAACTGAATATAAATTATTAAATGTTAGTTAATATGTATATATTACTAATTAAATAATTATTATTTATTTTAATATATTTAATATTAATTAGTAAAAATTATTTATTATCTATTTATTATTTGATAGGGCAAATATTTCATACAAAAATATTATTTATTTTAATTTTTATAAGTAAAATAGGAAAAATTATCATACATGCAACATATGGTAGGACCGCTGAAATGCTCTGCTCACTTGCCGAAGATAGAACCATAAGTGACAATTTATATTTAAATATTATACGAATTTCTAAATTCATTAAGAAAGTATATTTCACTTAGGTGGATTATTGAATATTAATAGTAATTATTTCATATTTCAAAATAATCTATAATTATTATTATCTAATTAAAATTGTTAATTATTATTATTTGATATTAAATTTCAGCTTTTAATTATTAGTGTTTAATTTTTGTTTAACTAATTATTATAATTTTTATATTACTAATTATTAAGTACTATTATTTAATAGTAATTACTAATTTTTATTAAATATTTATTATTCGTTGACGGACTATTCATTGTTAAATAATTTATTATTGATTAATTAATAAATATTTATTAATAATTAATTATTAATATGGTTATTTCATATTTCAAGTTAATAATTAATTATTAGTATTTAATAGCAGTTTTTAATTATCATACATTGATAATTATTATTATTTAGCATGCTCCATTAATTTCAACAAGGTACATCTCTAGGATCGAGCCCGTAACCTGTAATCTCATAGTACGAAATACCAACCAACTGAAACCAAACATGTTTGCCATTAATATCTAATTTTTATTATTATATAAGTATCATTTATTTAATTATTATTTATTATTATTAGTTATTAATTATTTAATTTAATTGTAATTATTAATTATTACTTATTGCATGTTAAATATTTATTACACTAGGCGACCAAAAGGAACTAATGGGGTATCTATTATAACTAGCATAACAAAAGAGTTAATGAAAATTAACATCTATTACAATTTGTAGAAGAAAAATAGTTGTAATATCCATATGCAACAACTAACAAAAAAAAGTTGTTGAAAGTAAGTTTATTACAACTTTCTGAAACAGAACGTTGTAAGAACCTTAATTACAACTAGTAGATTATGACCATTGCAAAAAATATAGCTATATTAGGGAAGTTTTGTTGTAGTGATAATTTCTAAACTCCAATCTTTCTTTCACTTTTAACATGCACTCAATTATTCAAGATAAATTAAACCAAAAAAAGATGTGAAATTTTTGGGATTTATCATTTGTTGAAATTATTTAATAAAATAAAATGTGAAAGAAGAAGACGGGGAGAGGAAAAAAATTAACAATCATTAAAAGTCAATACTTTTACTAATGGCTTAATTGATATACAAAAATACATTATTTATATTTATATCTTAGTTACTTGAAGCCTAAGTAATAATATAATAGGAAATATTCTAACTCGAAAAAGTACAAATAATATAGGTAAATATTAAATAGTGAGATCTTCTGCAATATACCTTAACATCATCATTATTATATATATATATGTATATATATATATATATATTTGTAGTAAAAACAGGCAATAAATTAGAAGAAGAATCAAAGCTTACTTACAAACTGGTCAAACAATGAATAAAAAAGACTGAAAATGATATACGAATATATAGTTCCATATAACTATAAATTTTTGAAAATAATCCTACGCTTTCTCTACATATATCTATGTAAGCAGCTTTAAACTTCAAGCTGTTATCAAGTCGGAAATATTGAACTGGGTAGGAATAAGGAAAAAAAAGTAACAACCTAATTTTGTAGTAGTGCGAAGAATTATATTTATGAATTTCAGCGTCCCGTGCACCCAATTTCATAACAAAAACCATTTGAAATCTATTATTTTTAACAAGATATTTTTTAGTTATAAATGGAAAGCATTTATTGTTGACCAATCAATGAAATTTCAAATTAACCAAAATTTGGAATATAATCTTGTACCCAATTCAATAATATACAAACTCTAAAATCTTTTGACAATGAGCAATCTAGCATGGCTGACGCTATTGCATTGTAGCAACAATACAATCATTCGGTAAACTTTTCGGTCATTTATATAGTTTAGTTAGATTTTAATTATCATTGCACTATAATCTATAATCACGGCTAGAATTAGATACTATTTGTTACAAAATGTCTAGGAGAGTATGCATAACTTTCTTCTCCTATATCAAGATTTGATGGAAATTTTACCTTATTTCCCCGTCGTTCTATTGAGACTTGGGTTTTCCTTTCATTTTTTAGGTTCTAAGCGTAGCGAAAGATATAAAATTAATTGTGGGATATTGAAATATGACCTTATATGTAAAATAACATTATAGAAAGTGAAAACAAAGTAATAACAAGTTGGAATGATTAGTAATATAATATCGATAAAATAAGTGATTAGGACTATATACATATTATGCTTACTATACACGCACAAGCATTCATAATTTTAAAAATTGATTACATGGTAAAAGTCATTTAATTGCATAATTAATAAATAGGTTTAAAAACGATACTAATCACCTGATTTATTAGCATATTGCATAGTCAATTAAGGAGTTTTCTAATAATTTTAACACGAAATTTATATTTAATTTTAGTGACAGTATAATTTTGAAAATGAATTGATTTTCCTTAATTTCAATAAAATAATTAATTAAAGGAAATTAATTGCCTCATTTAGTTAGAGGAAACTAATTGGTTGATTTACTAATTCTGAAGTTACTCGGTAAATTAACAAAAGTTATTAATCGATTGATAAATTTATATATAACATACTTAATCAATTAGGAAAATTTTGATAATTTGCAATCAATTTCTATAATTAATTTCCACAATTATACAGTAAAAAAAAGCATTTCATTTTAATTCAAAATGGATTAAAGAGTCAATAAATTCTTTTAATGCCAAATAAATACGAGATGAACGTAATAATAATCAAAGGAGAAGTCTAGAGAGAATTTGTCATTCTCTATATAAACCCATTTCCATTCTTCACTTTATACCTCTCTAAGTAAAATCTATAATATTTATCATAAAATTTCATTTTTTAGTGTTATAGTGTTTTGGTAACCAAAAACATATTATACATACCATTGTGTCTCTAACACTCAAAAACCTAGATCTGCGTACACTATTTCTTTGCCTAAAACTCACATTCATCATTTCATGCTTTTCATACGCCACTACAATCTTCTCTCTCCTCCTTTTCACTAATTTCCTAGCAATTTGCAGCCTCGCCTATGATATCATTATTGGTTCCACCATTAGATTCGCATTCATTGTTGCTTCTTCTTCAACCTTTGAGATCTCACCATACGTTAAAGGAGAATTTAATCCTTACATATAGACCTTTGGTTGATGATATACAGAAGACAGAAAGAGAATATCTTCTTGCCAAGCTTCAGGTATTTCAATATTACGAACCACATTTTCATTCCATTTAATGCCATACTCTAGATACATCTTATACCTTGTATTCCAATACATAAAAAGTTCAATGTATGACCTTTGGTATTCTTTCCACATATTTACTCTCGCTTCATTTCCTATTTTCTCCCTAGGGAATAATTTTTCATTTTGCACACAAAGTATATTTATATCACTATCAACAATCTATAAACGTTGCAATTTACATTCATATTCTTTTATTGTATAATCAGCTGGCCCATGGAATATGTTATGTTTTGCTAAAAAATATATCCATTTATTTCTTTCCTATTTTCCTCTAATTACAAGAAACTATTTAAGGTTCGATTTGATTAGTTTACTGTTTATTTTGGCTCATTCTTAACGTACCACATTATTCCATTTTTGCCAAATTAATTTTTTTGAAAATAAACGACTGTTTTATCCTTGTAATTATTTTTACTGAGATGTCTTAGTTTTTTTCATGTCCTCATATTTTCCATCTCCTTCTCTTTTGTTAGTATACTTTCATGAATATAAGGTAGAATTTTTAAACAACATATCTTATTACTAGAAAAAAACTACGTATGTTTTCAATGTTCATATACAGTAACTAGGATATGATATCAACCAAGCCTATTTAGTACTTGAATTGCTACTAAGATAGTGCATAGTCCATGTGGAATAATAATAAACCTAGTATGCACGAAATATATTACATAAGCTTCCTATCATTTTTATACTTTATTAAGCTGTAGCATGTTTTTTCTCTTTTAAATTGCATTATTGGATAAAAAAAGAAGATTAAATTGTCGATGATCATTAAGAATTTTTTAAATTTGTGAGATGAGAATCTTTTATTATTGCCATGAGAAGAGTGGAAAATAAGAATGAGTGGGATAAAAGAAACAAGTGTAATTTCAAAATAAAATAGTGTAAGAAAGAAAAATGTGGTGTGTGTTTTTTAATAAAAGGCCATGTAGGAAAAAGTGGAGTGTTGATAGAATTGGCCATTTATTTTAGAGTATTTTGTATTTTGGTATGGTTTTATATATTCAAATAATTTATGTATCTTTAAAGCTTCCTCTTTGATATATGTATGTTAAATATAAAATTTATCTCCATAATTAATTTTTAATAAATATTAACTCCAAGAGCCCTTTCATCTGTAGGTGCATTATTAATTAGAAAATAAAGTATATTAAATATTTTGAATACAATTTAAATTCCATTGAATTATGTATGTCAAATATTAATTATAAAAACTACGACGTTACTATTTTGCGTTAATTTTGCATGTCAAATGTTAATAGCTATTTCTAAAAAAAGAACATGTCAAATCCATCTTAAAATTAAGTATACATTAAAATCTAAAGCATTTGACATGTTCTCCTATGATATAATCTCAAGTCCAACCCTTTATTCTACAGTGCTTGAAACGAAGGAATTGATTAATTAAACCCAACATAAAATCAGTTTTGAAGGGAAGGACAATTTATTTGGCTTAGATAACTTTAATCAATTTCTTATTAAAAGGCCTCACCACCTTGACTCAAATAAGTAGTTAATATCATTTTATTTTTATTTATCATGTGGAATTACTTAAAAAAATTATTTTTGTAGGTTCGTAAGGCAATACCAACCAATTTGTTGATGCATTTTTTTGGATATAATAAATGACTTGGTCATAACTGAGATATAATAACCTGTAATTTACAATAACCTAAAATATTACATAGCTCAAGCTAAATGTCTTTTTAAAATGCTTTTTATATTTATTTCGATTATTATAAGAAATATTGTTTTTTGATATACCATAGCAAAACAAAATTTTAACTTTTAAAAACAATAATTCGGGCTTGAAAAAACCCAAACATATGTATTTATGTTCTTTGTAGGCCATACAATAAAACTTTTGTCTTTACATATAGGCCAGATCAAAGCTTGGTTCTAAAATATTGATACTTATATGTTTTTAATAAAAAATTTCTTCTTTTTATTTCATTGTTTGGAGCAATTTGAATTTCTTTCCTATTGCAACCAAATGCACTATTCATCTTTTTGGAAAGCCAATTCGGACTTAAAAATCCTTTAAAATATAAACGTACCAACTATTAAATGAATTTCGTATTATTACATTTTAAATTATTTATATTTTGGTATCTAGCGATGAATAATTGTATATACTTCAAAAAAATATAATGTCTTCTAAAATAGGTTTAATCTGCAGTTTATAGTAACTATGTTTGTAAGTCTAATTGATGAAACTGTTTGATAAATCATAGTTGTACATTACTTAGGTAGTAATCAACATGAAAGCATGAACGAGGTAGTAAATTAGATGGAAAACTTTAAAAATATACTACGGAATAATATTATTTAGATTTGTTCATTTTGCAGCTGAATAACGTGTGATTGATTATATCGTGGTTGACTTTTATAACAACCACTTTTTTATAGGCTCGTATTTGTGTTTAAATTTTTATGTTAGTGATATTGACATCACTGTACATATTGGTCGGTTCAAAATTTATTTAAATAATGATTAAATGAACTATACAACAATACTTTTATGGTGCTTCAAATACTGACAAGCTTCATCGCAATTATTGAAGTGACACCCTTTTAAGGAGCAGTAATAATGGTTTATTTCCTATTTTTTTTATTTATGATTACTCGATAAAATTTCAAAATATTCTTAGTAAACTAAAGTTTGGTAAAGTTTTTATATAGATCGTTTTGAATTTAAGACTTTTATCACAAACTTGGTCCACTTACATAAAAACGTAATACATAAACATGTCATTCTTTTCAGACGACATGAATGCTCTATACATGAGTTAAATATCTTCATTTAATCTACAATATTTGACATCGTTAAAAACATTCTTGAGTAATTTTAATAAAGATGTTATATTGCTAAAGAATGTATCAACTTCAAAAAAAATTTGAAAAACATAAATAATATTCACTCTATTGTAGATGGAAACAACTAAATATGCGGAGCATTGAACTAAAAGTGATTTGTTTTCCTTTATTGTGGTCTTTATCAACCTTGCTGTTTTTTAATCTTATTCCTAAATTATGGGATGCAATTAAATATTTTCTTACTAAAGTAAGATTATAAAAAGTATAGAGTTGCGTGTGCTGTTAACTCCCATCGTAACATACTAATATTCAAATTTCATTGCATGCCACATTTACAATATAGAAAAAGAGATCGAAGAAAGTCTTATTTATTTCCTAGTCACTAATTTCTACTACGTTACTATAACAGGTGATTTGGGATGAGATTGGTGAACCATATAAAGATAGAGATAGAATGATACTTGAGTTAGAACAAAAGGAATGCTTGGAAGCTTATAAAAGAAAAATTGAACAAGATACCAAAACTAAAGAGCAAATGCGCCAAAAAATAGTCGATGTTATTGCGCAACTAGATTCTTTACGCTCCACGACAGAAGATGTGGGAATACATGTTGATCATTCAAATGGATATCCAAAGAACTTGAAAGGATATTTAGTAATGATTACCGCACGCTTAGAGCGCGTGATAATGGTATGACGTGAGAGAAGGCCAATAGAGACACCAGTTATTCTTAACGTTTATGACTTAACCTCAACTAATCGTTTATGTAACTGGGCAGGCCTTGGTGCATTTCATTCTGGAGTGGAAGGTAATTTTGCACATTTTTGTTTATTTTTATATTCATTTATTGTTGCACCTAACTAAGCCTAGTTCACATTTCCATTATATAGGAACTAGTTGATGTGGTTATGGGGCTTTTTATTTTATTATCTATAGAACTATTGGTTTTGCATACATAATTTTGTAAGTATGAAATGTGACTAGAATATTGTTGTTGACATGTTAAAAATAGTCATTTATTTAGCATAGAATTTACTAGATATTTACCTTAATAAAACTGCTACATTTTATCAATGTAAACTTAAGATGATTTACCAACCAAGTAAAGAGATGATAATTAATCATGGTTAATATGAATTTTTTATTGTTACCTAATAAAATATTATAAAAATTGTTATTATTTTAAGTTGTATTCTTAATGTTTGTATCTCAGTTCTTGTAGAAACTTGTTTTAAAGTGTAAATTCTTTCTATGATTGCTCAAAATTAATATTGTTACAGATCCAACATAACACATAAGTTTCCTACAAAAGTGTTATTAACATTGGTTTATGTGTATTATTAAAATAGTTGTTCACATAGTATTTAGTAGTAGATTCGATTGGCCAGTTGGTCCATATCATGATTACATCGGATACCAATGCTTACATAAAAAGAAAAAACTTAAGGGAAGAAGTACTTTCCTTTAAAATGCTTTGGTTTTCCTATTTGAAAAAAAAATCAAGGAAATTTCATTTATTTGAGTGGCATTCAATACATTGTGTCTTATAGAGGATTTCCTACATTTGCTCACAGTTCATGGAGTAGTGTATTCGTTTGGGGCAGCTGATTTTCCATCATGTGGTGTATTTGAAGTAGAACCCAAAAAATGTCCGAACTACAAATTCAGGAAATCATTTGTGGTTGGAACAACTTCCTATGATCCACTCCAGTTACTCTTATTCATGGATGTTCTTTCTCGCAACTACAGTGGTGATTCCTACAATCTACTTACAAAGAACTGTTACCATTTTAGTAAGGATGTTTGCTTCAAATTAACTGGAAAATCAGTTCCAAAATGGATCAATCGACTTGCTAAACTTGGTTTGCGTTTAATGGCAGACAGCCAGATAAGATGCAGGTTTGCTATTTTATGTAAATATACATTTTTAGCCATGGAATGTTTGATATTTGTGTGTACATCCACTTATGTAAATTTATTATGGAACATTGATGTTATAGCTCTTTTTATTTGAGTTATCTTATTTGAGATGTGCATGGTGCTTTGGAGTTACGATACTTAATTTGTGTTGTTTATTAATATATCAAATCTATTGTATGTTTTAGAAGAATATTTTTCATTTTCTAATTGAATTCTATAATCCTTCTTACCAAATCCTACGAAAGCTCCATAGTGTTAGTGAATTGTAAAAACTATTTGTAATAGTTATTGAGTATTTCAGATGTATAGAACCTTTAAAATATATGAGAATGAACTAAGTCTTTTGGAAGATTAACTATAGTAGCCTAGTGCCACTATCTCATATTTGGCTGACCTAAGAATTTCCTACAAATCTTAAATTTCTATTCGAAACAACACGAATCATTTACGTTCAAAAAAAGCCAAAACAAGTTCAACTTTACACCATTTGAGAAATCATAACTCTATTAAAAAACATAACCAAATCCATAACATATGTTAATAGGAGGACCGATATGTATTGATCAAAAGAGATAAAGTCTTTGTGTCAAGCAAAAATCATACCAACCGCCTGTCCAAAACTATAGATGTCTACAGTAAGCCCATATAGAACGGCTTCAGGATCCACCACCGAATCGACCCAAACCTTTCAAGCATCTCTCCTAAAGGTACATGGTGCACTAAAATAGTTACTTAACAAATAGAAATATATTTTATTAACAATATAAATATAATTGGTTATATTTTCAAATTCATACACAAATTTAAAAAATAAAAAAGGAAAGAAAAAAAAGAAGGGTGATAGAATCATACATAATGCATTTTGCTTTAGCAAAGATATGCCATTAAGTTTTATTAAGTTGACATAAGTAGTTTTGAGTAATTATTCCACATATATTGAAAGACTTCCTTTTAATTTTCTTTAAACCATAATAATTAAATAGAAGTAGCAAGTTCTTTGACAACCCTGCAAAATGATAAAATTATGCTTTAAGATTGATATAAACTATAACACGTAGCTTATGAATCAATTTTCAAACATAGAGTCAATGCCTCCGTCAAGCAATCTATCATGAATAGAGGCCAAATCAAAGCTAACATATTATTTAACGATTGATTTACGTTTACAATAGACATGTTATTTAACGAGTGATGTACATTTGAACAAAATGGAAGATTGTTCTTCGTTTCCAAACTATTGATGCATGAATTACATATCTAAACACTATGCAGTGTAGTTAGCTGAAGTATGAACCTTGGAAATAAATAAGAATAAAAAATTCATCCAATTGTTGCCTGATTTAATTTTCGAACTTGTTGAAATTTAGATTAAAATTTGATATAATTTTCAAGCATCTTGCAAATGAATTATTTTGGTTGTGACTAAAATAAGTGAAGATATTTGGTTTTAAATGGGATTAAAATAACATGATATTAGAATATGGATAACAATGTTCTAGGCGATAATGGCGATGAAAACAGGCACCATTTGTCTGTTTTACATGTGACTATTCTGTTCAGGTGCGATAGTTGTGAAAATTATTAACTTCGCTATCCCCAAGTCATCTTTGATAGAAAAGAATCTGCATCTAACTTATTGTTGTGTTATGTTTGTTTAATAGAAACCACCAATAAATTATGTGCCGCTTTATAAGATACCGAGCATATTAACTAGCTTAAGCTGTCTCATATGCCTACATTATAAAACAAAATATATAAATTGTATCCAGTAAAATGAACGGACTTCCAAAAATTAGTATATTGTAAATTTAAAGTAAAATAACCCTTGCGTCTAAGAAAGGGTCAATCATTGCACTAAATAATTTATAGTCATAGTTCAAAGGAATCTAATATATGGACAGTGAATACTACATGTAATTTTAACTACCACTTCAAGTTATAAAATCAACCATATAACTCAAATGAAACCGTTTTAATTTGCTACATTGCAAGGCGACCAAACCCATTTATTCATAGCCCAACAATGTTATGTGTAATAGCTGACCTGTCATCAAGCTTAAATACTTAACCCATAAATTACCAAAATTATTGTAACGACGCACTATTTTGGACTATTCGCATCCGCACATGTCGGACTTGAATAATTCAAAATACCGAATCGTTAATTTAAATTTGGCAAAACTGAACATATACAGTAAATAAATAATCATAGAATCACAAACGCAGAGTAATAATATACAGCGGAAGCAAAAGATAGTAGTTCATGAAGCTACTATATAAATACCAGAGTTAAATAAGTTACAACGGATGTCTCGAATACAATAGTCGAATACAATATCAGAATACATCATTAGAACCAACTGGATATCTGAAAGCTGGAAAGATAGCTGGATCTCCAAGCGAAGCTCCAACTCTAAAGGTGAGTCTCGAATACCGGTACACTCAGTCTAACCCGAGCGTAAAGCAAAACACAAAACACTCTAGTCAGGATTAACATTCTTATATCAATAAATCCAACTCAAGCGAAATAACAACTGAAATACAAGTAACTCAAAGGACGTTGGAATAACCGTCCTCTAAGGATCCATTAAACTAACTACTATGTAGTAATATACGCTAAATAGAAAATACCTATCAGTAATATAAAATATCAAAATAGTGTTACGAAGATGTGTTTTGCAAGTAATGAGTAGTTTACGAAGAAGTGTGTTCGCTCGAGGTAGCTAACCCCATTTGGCCTGGCACGACTCCTCTTTTAGTCATTTCCAATTTGAAACAAGTGTCAAGGCTATCCATTATCGTTCTTTTTCTTCAGTCATCACGTACATCATTCCAACCACTTCATTCTGGATCACACTCCGCGTATAGTTATTAAAGTGGTTTTCGGTTTAGACAAAGAGTATGTCCATAACCGATCCCGGATTCTTTAATAACTTCCGTAATTATTTCACCGATTGGTCGTTTAATAAATTTCAAAACCAAATCAAATTCAATTTCAGTTAGAATTTATAAATCAACGTTTCATTTATCTTTATATCAATTTCCATAATTTACGTTCAAACTTCCAAATTACCATTTCAAAATCTTATAATTCAATTTAAATTTTTATCTAAAACAATTCAAATATTGATTCAAGTTTGTATATAAGTTTCTTTCCCAAAATCATTTAAATCAATTTAATTTAACATTCAAATCAATTTAAATTCATTGATCGATTTCATTCAATATTCGTTAAGTTACTTTATCATCTCCATTTAATTTCCAATTCATTAAATCAATTACTTACGTTCAACTTCATTATATCAAAGCTTATAATTTTAATTAAGTTAAATTCGTCAAATCAATTTTCTTTAATTTAAAAGCCTTACATTTGTTTCAATAAAACTCATTTTTATTTCTTGCTAAAGAAATTCAATTTCATTCATTTATTTAGTTACAAATTTCAAAACTCAGTTAATGAAGAAACTAAATTACATATATTCAAGAAGTTCAAATTTCACTTATTAACTTACTTAAATAATTTTCCAAAATTTAATAAATAAAGAAACCCAATTTCATTTATTAACGAAGTTCAAATTCCCTTATTCAAAAGTTCAATTTCTCTTATCAAAGAATTAAAATTTTTATTTAATTCTCAAAAAATTCAATTTTATTTAATTATTGAATAATTTCAAAAATTAATTAAATAATTTCAACCTTAATTCTGAAATAATTTCAAAACTTAATTCAATCATTCTTAAATTAACAACGTTCCTCCATTAACTACTATGTTAATATTTTGTTTCCGATTAGTAAATATTAACATTTAAATTTCACTAGAATTCAAATTCCAACTTCATTTAAATTCCTTATTATTTTATTCAAATCAAATCTATATTTTTATTTTAAATCAAATTATTGACCAATTGGGTTTTTATTTAATTCTCTATCCTAGGTCAAGTTCATTTGGGTATTTATCATTTCAACCCGATTCCATTTCAATTCAAAAATCAAAGCATAACAAAAGGGAACTTGTTGTGTGATAACTGAGATGATGTCAAAGTAAATAAACAAGCAATGGCAACCATCAAAACAATCCAATAATTAATTCAAATAATCCCGAAATAATTGTATTAATATACATTGTTGTTTGTGCAAATTAATATAACTATTTCTAGAATCTACACTACCATTTCATGTAGATTAAAGATTATTACATTAATATTTATACGGTTCTTCACTTGACATCTATTATTCAATTTCATACTACATCAATTTAAACAACATACATTTAAATGGTTCAAGGTGTAATTAACCAAATTTCTACATGTCAACTTATTTAACATTTAAAGGGGTCATATTATGCAAAGGTCATCTAATCAAATTTAACACATATATCCAATCTAACTATCTTACGTCAAAATCAATTTAATATTATTTATCACTTCAACATTAAAAATTTAACATCCAGTGTCAACATCAAACAATCAATAGTTAATCAACCAAACTGGATTATCATCGTATAAATAACAATAATGATGTCGGATGTTCAGGTGAACTGTTACAGGTAATAGCATATATAAAACAGTGTAAATAACTAACAACATCATATTTCAATTGTCTTTTCAATTGAAATCAAATTTAACAAATAAAAGAACATTAATCGTGAGTGATTGCTCACCTTTCGAGGCTAGGGAGAACAGGAGATGACACAGATACACATAGAGAAACAGACACTAAAATTGAGTTACGAGTCCAAGCACGATTTTGATGATCAAAGACGATAACAAGGAATAGACGAAATCAAATCAGAATTGGGTCGATGAAGATAATCAGAATCATCTTGATAGAACAGAAATTACATATATATTATTATTTTGTTATTTCCCTAAAACCAATATTCAATTAAAATATATAAATAAATATTCAATTACCTTATCTATAATAATTATCTTAATATCCACCTTTGTATATTGAAATCAATAAAAATCATACACATATTTATGTATATATATAATAAAATAAATTAGTAAACAAAGATCAATATATATATAATACATGTATAGGCTCTGGAAAATATTTTATATAGACAGGCATATCAGTAAACACATATATTTACAGTGTAAACTACATACATAACCCCTACATAATACGACAGATTATACTAGCCTATATAACATACACGTATACACGCCTAACTTATATGCAGTACGACACACTCATAAAATCACAGTATATAAATACTATAGGTTTTCGCATTATATATACAACACTTACCATATAAATACTAATACATATATAACTTAATACAGTTAATAAAATTTACTTTATTATAAATTCTACACTAATATATCAAAAAATTTGTATAACTAACAACTATAATACTAATATTAGATTCAACAGTTATAAAAAAAATTACATTGTCGGAGCTTTATACATATACATATAGACTGAATATATTATTGCTCGAAACTCCTATATGCTTAAGAGCTAACAGAGCTCATAATTTCTATATTAAACAAATACGGCTACAGGCTTCTCAAAAACGCGAAACTACTTCATAAATAAACATATAGTATAATCAAATACAATACTATATATAAATAGACTTACCTATTAACTGCACATCCTTACAACTATATAATTATATATACAAGCTTATACACATATATACAGGTCGAATTATACACTATCATTTTTATCAACAGCAATCTATTATAGGAGAGAAACTATATATATAACTGACTCATTATAAAACATATATGAATAAAACACAACTTATAAAATAAAAATTTTCTCTTCAAAATATATTAATTGCAAAATAAAGCATACTCAAAATTTTGAAGCCGTGATTAAGAAAAATATAACAAGGAAACAAAAGCAAATCATCCCATACCAATAGCATGCACAATAGACAGGAAGGCTAACTGCGCGGGCATCGAGCTGCTGAATCGAAGGTGGAAGGCAGAGTTCGAGCGAGCAGCCGATGGTTGGGTGTTGTGCCTGGTGGCGGTCGAAGGGAGGCGAAGCTTTGAATTGCCAAGGCGGCTTTGGGTCGTGTGCGTGCATGGGTGATGCTCACTTATGGCCGAGGCGGGAAAAATGGGGAAGGGTCTCGGTTGCTTTGGTGAGGAAGTGGGTCAAGCCATGGCCGAGAGTGGTGGAATAGAGAAGAATGAAGGCTGGTTACTCGAGTCGAGCGGAGGCAGGGGCATCTCGGCGCAGTGGTGGAGGCAAATTGTAGCCGTGGACTAAGAGAAGTAGCACCGCAGTGTAGGAGGCCGTGTGAGAAGGAGGATGGAACGGTGGTTCGATGCTCGATGATCTCGGCTACGGTGGTGACTGTTGCTCGGCCAAGGAGGCTAGGCGGCGGAGGACTGGTGGCGGTTGCTTGGGATTGAACAAGGGGTGTAGGAGCAGTAGTGGTGGAGGAGAAATGCGGTGAAGAAAGTGTGCATGCGGTGAAGAAAGTGAAGAAAACAACAGGGAGGCCAGAAGAGTGGTTGCATGCGCGTGTAACAGGGAGGCCGAGCTAATTGTTTCATGCAGAGAGATTTTTTTTTGAAAGATAGTAGATGAAGAAAGATGCAAGGGGAGGGGAAGAGTTACGTGACTATTGAATATAACTCAAAAATAAACTGTAAGGCAATTCAGTGAACCGGTTACAGCTTGGCACCGGGAAATAGCGACATTTAAAACTTTAAATTTCTAAATTTCCAATGATAACTGTTTACTAGATTTGGTAGATAAAAAAATACTAGTGGCCATTGAGTTTGCATGGTAAAAACAAAACACAAAGAACCAAAAGTCTGACGAAACGTATCGATACTGTACAACGTTTACAGATTTCGCCGTCCAACGGACGTCGAAACACACATACGAACATACCATGGAAATTAGCACGACGATACGATCAAAACGATATACAGATATTGGTGGTACAATCAAATTATAAAAGTTTGAATTTTCTACTAGCGGAAAATGCAGCAAAAACACAGAAAAATAAGATCGACGGAGCTAAAGAAGTCCGAATTTGAAAAAAACGAAAAATAACGTCTTGCTCAGAAGATGATTTAGAATTTTTCTATGTAAAAATATTTAGGTTTTGAAAACGTTATATTTTCATTGATTTCTAACCGATTAAATTGAAATAAATTTACGCACGAAATAAACTTTCATATTTTCGGACGAAAATTTACCAATTGCTATGTTTAACTAGACGCATTCCAAATATCAAATTTATATTTCAAAGTTTTATAGTTTAAAATTCCATAAAATTTCAATTAATAACGTTATTAAAACCATTTAAATTACGGGTTGTTACACTCTCCCCCACTCAAAACTTTTCGTCCCGGAAAAGGAAGGAGGTAGGAGAATAGAAACAATCAAAAGAAAATAGACTTGAATTACCTAATAAACAATTAATTTAAACCATATAAATTTCAATTTAAATAAATTTATATTCAACAATTTGTTTTTAAATTCAAGATTTTCATTAAATTGATTTGATTTCACATTTATTAATGTTAGGTACAAAAGGTTTCTTTCAAATGAAATTCAATTTTAATTCAATAAATTCAAGATACTTCCTTAAGTTGATTTAATTCAATTTATTAACTTTCAAAACAAATTTTTCTTCTATTAATCACACCTATTATTTATTTGACTTATTATTCTATTAATCTCCATAAACATTTTATAATAAAATTTAGGTGAATAACATTTATTATACGCCCTCACAGTTTATTTATAAAGACAATTTATATTGTATATTATCCAATTATCTTAACTTAACAATTTCAAAGATCATAAATTTAAATAGTCATTTATTATAATCATAATTTATTCGACAAATTTAATTTTCTTTATTCCAAATTATTATTATTAAATTTATTGCACTTAATATATCTTATCACATATATATTAAGTACATTTACACTTATTATAATTACTCAAATTTATTTAAACATTCCTTTGATATCATTTATTTTGTATAATATTCAATTACATAGTTAACTTTTGATAATTTAGATAAGTTATATATAATGCAATTGAGTATTATACAAGTAAAATTTTATAATTCAATTATTTCTAAATTAACTATTCATTCAAAATTTTAGCTTTAATTATAATTGAAATCATCCTTTAAGAAAATTTAAGAATTAAATTTCTGATTATCTTCAATAATTGAGAGACAATTATGTACGTATTCTATATATCAAATCAAATTAGATTTAAAATAATATACCTATATATAAATCAAACCATACTTAAGAAATATAAATTGATTTAATTTCCAAAACAAAACTGTAGCAAAGCTACGAATTGGTCTCTTCCTTTCGAAACTCAAAAATGAATGTCGATGAGGCAGCCGTCATCACCGAAATTATTTTCCAGCGACAAAGAGAAAAGCACTAATTTTGAATATTATAATTTCTTTGAAATGATTTCTATTTGAAAATAATCAAATACCATACACTTTAAAACTTTAAAATCAAAGTTTGAAATCACTGAAAATTAAATTCTCACATTCTTGATTTAAACACATTTCAAATTCCAATTCAAATTATAACCAACTTTTATAAATTCATCTATATATATGTTATGGAATAGTTAATGGTTTACAAACAATAAATGAAAATCAAATATTATCATTTCTGACAATAAATTCATTAACAATTTAATTTTAGAAAATTTATATTTGTATATAATATAATCATACAAAACTATTTTGTTTACCAATTTTGAAAACAATATTGTGTCAGTTTGTTCTATTCAAGTGTTTTGGAAATCCTATCGATGGCGTTGATCAGACGAATCGATCAAAAATCCAAATCAACATCAACAACACAAACAACACAATATATAAAATATTTTAAATAAAGATTGACAAATACAGTTCCTCGCTCGAAGATACGAGGATGGATTTCAAATCGAGGATAAGGATTCAAATTTGATGGTCTCAAATCAAAGAGAATTTCGATTCGAAGATAGATTCGAAACGAAAATGAGATAATTAAACAACAAAATAGGAATATGGATAAGTTTATATAAATCGCGGGAAACCTTAACCGGGTCGACCGTGACTTCACGAATGAGATCGATGCAGAATTCTGAGGCAAATCAACATTCGATCCCAAGAAATAGAATTCAGGCATATCTAAAGATATTAGCGTCTAAACCGAGGATATATATATAAATCTCCGGTAAATAAATGCCTATTATAAATGAGTTTCACCCCTTTACAAATAATTCGAAGTTTGGCAAGATTGCCAATTCATTATAAGGGTCATTCGAAGTGGAGTTATGGGATGCTCCAGAATTGAAAGAAGACGAATAGTGAGGGACAAGAATTAATTTTGGAACCGCAGGGAACGTTCCAAAAATTCAAAGGAATCGAGTCAAAAGGAAGAGATTCAAACTCGAATGAAAGTGTTTCTGTAATTGCATTTACCCTATATGCTAAGTTTTGCCTAGAGCTACCAAAGCTCCGATACCAACTATAACGACCCGCTATTTTGGACTATTCGCATCGACACATGTCGGACTTGAATAATTCAAAATACCGAATCGTTAATTTAAATTTGGCAAAACTGAAAATATACAGTAATAAATGATCACAGAATCACAGACACAGAGTAATAATATGCAGCGAAAGCAAAAGATAGTAGTTCATGAAGCTACTATATAAATAACGAAGTTAAATAAGTTACAATAGAAGTCTCGAATACAATATCAGAATACATCACTAGAACCAACTGGATATCTGAAAGCTGAAAAGATAGCTGGATCTCCAAGCGAAGCTCCAACTCCAAAGGTGAGTTTCGAATACTGGTACACTCAGTCTGACCCGAGCGTAAAGAAAAACACAAAACACTCGAATCAGGATTAACATTCTTATATCAATAAATCCAACTCAAGTGAAATAACAACTGAAATACAAGTAACTCAAAGGACGTTGGAATAACCGTCCTTTAAGTATCCGTTAAACTATCTACTATGTAATAATATACGCTAAATAGATAATGCCTATCAGTAATATAAAATATCAAAATATTGTTAAGGCGTTACCATTATCCCCCTTAACACATTTTATATAAGTGTCATAGTCTATACAGCACTGTAAACTCCACCGTAAACTAGTGGGCTATCAGGGAGTACTCCATAGGTATAACACAAAACAAATTCGTAGTGGTCGCGTATATAGGGATACAAGTATGACAAGGCACATGAGGAGATACCCAAGGTGGTGAAACTACCGTTTGCCTGATTCAGACTGGTGAAAATGCATCGCCGCAACAATCGCAACACCGCGAAACAATACTCCCAAAATTCCAAGGGTGCACCAATCAATAACAAGTAATGAGTAGTTTACGAAGAAGTGTGTTCGCTCGAGGTAGCTAACCCCATTTGGCCCGGCACGGCTCCTGTTTTAGTCATTTCCAATTTGACACAAGTGTCAAGGCTATCCATTATCATTCTCTTTCTTCAGTCATCACGTACATCATTCCAACCACTTCATTCTGGATTACACTCCGTGTAACGACCCGCAAATCCGTACCTCTTGAGTCAACACTATTCTACAACAATCAACTCAAGTTGCACAGAAATACAAACCATTTGGGTTTAAGAAGAAGAGGTAGAAGAAGAGAAAACAAAATCAACATCAGAATCTAACCATCGCAGCGGAATAAAATATAATAGAGAATAAATAATCTTTACTCAAAATCAAATATATCTGTTTACATATATTACATCATCAGAGTACATCAATCACAGCTCACATCAATAACATACAATGGGTACATAACAACTCAACTCCGCGGAAATACATATATATAAGAACGAGAGTACGTATCGTCATCCAGCTCGTCTCCTGAGCCCACAGCATCATATCCTGTATCCTATAATACTCGGTCTGACCCGAGCATTACAGTTAAATAACACCCGAGTCAGTCTGGAATACCAGCGTGAGAAAATCACACCCAATTGATTATTAAAGTTTCAAAAATCTTTTGAAAACAAAAGCATCTCGTAAGACCACGCCACAAATAAACATGTCGGGTTTTTACCTTACGATAGCTAAAACATTTTTATAGAAATCCTCTGATATTATAATAGGGTCTATATACAAATACTTATAAAATAGCCGAAATTGTTACATGATTAAATTCCAGCTACTAGCCACAGAGTGGGTAATACAAACAAAACTCGTACAAGGCTCGTAGGGAGAATGGATTTCCAACAATGACTAGGTACTGGGGTACCACCTGTCACAGTACGTGGCCTAGATCACCATACCGAGGATTACTCCCTTCATCCCCTGCAACACAAGGCCGGAACCATTCCTTACTGAACAGTCCCGAACAAGATAAATCCCGTGGTTGGCGCGACCAACCACCCACTAAGCCGAAATATATATAAGGGACATCTAGACAGGGGAATTATCTTGTCCTGCTTGGGAATGACCCACCTAACCTTGCTGCATATCCCCTGATTTTCAGTCATTCCCATTTGATGAGGCTTGAGGCTAAGCGTTACCTTTAGAACGTTTCACTTAGAATGCCCATCGTCCAACTGACGATGTTTTCGCAAGCATTCATCCATATAAGTCCGTCCCGGGTTTGAACGGAACCGAAGGCACTATTCCTACTACATCCATTTTGGAAATATCCTCAGGATTAGTAGTGACTAGCCCTTGCACTCCAATGCTCCATCTTCGAATCCAAAACGTTTACACGAAACGTACAAACCGAATCGAAGTGGTTTTCGAGAAATTAATCTCGATCCCGGTCTCTTCGAAATGATCAACGCATTGTCCAATATTGATAGTCGGTTATTTAACTATCAATTAATATTCACAACATCCATCACACAATAAATAATTTCCCAAAATATTTATTAACTTCAAAATATCTTCACAAGATATATTTCTATTTTCAATCCCTTGAAAACAGTTTCAAAACCACCTTTCTTTCAGAATAAACTTTCCCAAATATTTTCTATCTCCTCTGAAATCACCAAGCACAAAATAGATTTTTAAAATAATTTTAAAACACTTTACTTTGAAATATATATTTAAAAACATTTAAGTTAAATTACTTCAATAAGTTTGTTAAAAATACATACTATATGATTTTGAGAAAATAAGGTTTCTTTATAAAATATAAAACAGGTTTTCACTTTTAAAACAAATACTAAGTTACTTTTAAATAATTAATACTATAATATATATTAAAAGAAATACTTGCTTTAGAAATTAAATATTAGAAACAATAAATTTTACAAAAAAACTTGCTTCCTAAAAAACAACTTTAAAACATCTAATTTATATGTACAAATTTACTTTTTTTTTTAAAAAAAACGTGTACTTGGTCATCCAGAGAAAATTCCAACTTCAAGCACTTAAATCAATTTCCCAAATTGATTTTCCAATTCATTCTATTTGAAATTAAATTTCTCTACTTATCAATTTATCTCCAAATTTCATTAATTATGGGCTTAATATTCATTATTATTTCTTTCCGTTTGATTTTAAACTATTTAACTGAAATATACTAATTTCAGCTCCTTCCTAATTTTCTTTATTCTTCTCAACAAATTGAATCAAATAAAAGTTTTATTCCTTTAACATAATAACACTAAAATTTAAAATTCATAAATCTTCTGATTTATTCAAATTTCCCTTACTAAACTTAAGATTTATTATTAGAATTTTAAAAGGGCACTTTATTTCTTTCCCAATAGATTCTTAAATTCATTCAAATTTCTATAATTATTCTACTTACAAGTTCACTACTTTTATTATCTTTCCAAATCCAATTTATATATTTTGGTAATTCATTTACTCAAATACATCCAATCAACCATAACATTCAATATTCCAATACAACTCATCATAGAATATCAATATTCACAGCAGAGAATATTAAATAAATTTAAATAAATGTTGAGGGATCCAGTTGGATCCCTCCAACCTGTTTTTCCTGCATCCACAGATGTTAGCACAATAATATATTGATTCCAGAATATTTCATACCATATCACATCAATCAACTTCAACCATTCAAATAATTATTTAAATTTAATCATTTAAATTTAAATATAACTGAGTGAGATTAACTCACCTTTGACTACGCATGCACCCATTCCAATCCGACATGTTTCTTTTCAGATTTCAAACCTCGACTTGTCGGTAACCCCAATCCATCTCGTCACTGCTCGAACTCGAGACGCTTCACCTAGCATCACGTCGAACCCTCAACGCTAAGTCGCGCCTCCACTGTCGAACGAATACAAAACCCAATATCTTGTTCATGCCATCGACTCTCCACTCGGCTGCATCTCAACGTGGAACCCACGTTCGCACGCAACCCTAAGCCTCGCTCGCGAGTGCCATCACGCAATTTCACCACTAGCCGTCATCCCCTCTACTCGCGTTTACCCCAGATCGGAGCTCCAACTCTCGAGACGAAACCCTAATTGCTACTGCGCGCCATTCGCCTCATGAAACCCTAAACGCGACATGAAACCCCCATCGGCGACGAGCACGAGTCTTTCCCCCTCCCCAGCTCGATGACGACGACACGATAACTTCGTGTTCGAATAAGCGAGATTCCCCAAATCGCACGCGAATGCTCCTCCCCCAACCCAAAGTGCATCGCCGCTGCCCCCTTTTTTTTTTATACGAATAGATTTGGGGTTTTGATTTGTGAAGGAATCAGAAGGGAGAAGAGAGGTTTCGTTCGGCCATGTTTATCCATTTATATTTTCTTTTCTTTTCATTCTGAGTATTCCATTACGAACAAGGCTTTGGTGAATTACATTTAAGGGAGATGAAGCTTGCGTGATAAGAGAAAAGAAAACGCGATGATAATGGCACGTACGAGAGGGGACAAGGATATGAGAGAAGGCAGCTGATAGGACAGTACGTGAATAAAAAAATAAAAATGTTAAATAGAATTCTCAACGCGTTTTCATATCGTACACTCACACAACAACTCCGATCAATATGAAATTTGAAATCCGATAATAATTCAATATTACGGACCCAATGGAACAGATTTCATCGAATTCCGAGACTGTGCCTCGGAAGGCTCTTTTTAAATTCAATTTAAATGATTAAATTTCAAAACTGACCAATTCACTGCTAATTTCAATTTTACAACTTCTATTGTTTCCTGTATTATCAATATAAATTTTACAAGCCTTCAAATTATTTTTAAGAGGCTTAAAATTCTAAATTCAACAATTTACCCAACTTCACTTATTTAATTTTAATAATTCAATTATCAAATAGATTGTGATATTCGTGATTCAAGTTAAAATTACTCTGTTGAATATTCAAAATCAATTAAATAATCCGATTTTTAATGCTCGGAAATTCCGGGTCGTCACCTTCCTCCCCCCTTAAAAGAATTTCGTCCCCGAAATTACTAGTTAGGAAGAATGATCCAATACCCGTTACTATTTTTCCCAAAACCAAACAGTTTCTAACTGTTCAACACTTACCAACTATCTTTTATAAAAGACCCATTCTTATTAACTTCCAAACCTTTCCCCTAATTCCAAACCATACCATTTGTTTAATCATTCAAGTTTCAATTTAAAACCAAATTTTGAATTCTCAAAATTTTCTCAAAAATTTTCTAACTCCCTAAATTCTCGAAAAATTTCGCCAGCGTCTCCTTTGCGCGGCTAGCTCGGTACAACTACAAAATGGCTCTACGGCCTCCCAAATCCAAAAGAAAACAAAAAGCCAAGTGGCTCAATCCAAATCCAAATCCAAATCCGAATCAAATTCCATACCAAATTTAAATACATACCTTGGTCGGCAATTCAAATTTATCTCTTGAAATCAAATCCAATTTCTTTTTCCCTTTTATAATACCTGCATATCTTGCTTAACACTAATATCCAATCACAACATTCAAAAAAACATTTTATCAACTTTCTTACCAGATGTCACTATTCATCCAACTATCAACTTAGAATATATTTGCAATATCCAATTTCCAACTAAGAATGCACCATTTCATACATAAGTTAGTATAAGTTTTTTTATGTGTTTCTTATATTTATTTCATTCCGACTTTAGTTTATATCTATTTCTATTCAAATCGATTCTTTCATTTCCATATGAATTCAATTTATCTTAACTCTGCATATATAAATTTTATTTATCATTCATCACTAATTCATATCACTATCCAATTAGTTTTATTTACTAACTTATTTTAGTTTCCAATTTGAATTTGTTGGTCGTTAACAAAATCTTTCAAAATTTTCAAAAATTTTCTAACTCCCAAAATTTCTGAAAATTTTTGGCAGAGTCCCCTTTGTACGGAGGAGCTTTTGCAATTTGACAAAAGAGATAAATATATATACATCGACCCACACGATCGGAAAAACCAAAAACAGTTCATATTTCCTATTTTAATTGCGTAGGCGTACCTTATTTAGCATTTTAAGCAAGAGGCTTATTATTTTTAGCAAATAGCACAATCAAATCCAGCCACACGGCTTCCAGGTACCTGTACTTACTCAATTTAAACATGTAAGTGCCAAATATAAGGAGTTTAACACATTTCACTTACTTGCAATAGCTAAAACATATGAAGTCTAAAAGAAATTCACACTAAACATTTTTCTGTAAGCAACTTATACAGTTTTCATACTAATCTAACTGGTTCAATTAATTTATAAACCATTTTCATTCAATTTGAATGGTTTTCAATCCATTCATTTACAATCTCATCAATTTAAATGGTTTAAAACCCAATTGCTTACATTTAATTTATTCTTAAGCGAACTGAACTCATATTTAATTCAATTGCTTTCAAAATCAATTTATTTTACCCTTATCAACACATAGAATTTTAATTACTTCCATTTACATCCAACGACCATTTATTCCTTTTTATTTTTAATCCATTCAGAAGCATTTTTTTTTTTAGCTCGACACGCTCCATTTAAATTTCATTTATAATCCATTTATTTGCATTTCATTCCATATTTGTTTATTCCAAACTATTTTATTTAGCTCGAAGACAATCCAAGCTATTTCATTCAATAACCATTTCTCAACTTATTTAAACCATACTTCATTTGATTCTTATTTATCTCATCCATTCATTTATTCAATAAAATTAGTTTACCCACATTCACTTAAACCATTCTAATAAACTTGAAACATTCTATTTTTTTTCTTATTGCCTCAAGTTATTTCAATCCCTTAATAATTTAAATGGTTTACAATTATTTATTTAAGCATTTTCATTCCATTAAATATTATCGGCAACTCACCGAATTTTACTTCAATTTATTCAAATTTTATACTTAAGCTCATTCTCAGTTTACAAATAAGTTCTCTTTTTAATTTAACTTGATTCTATTTCAATCCAACCTCATTTTAAATTTGCAATTTCATTTGATTGGTTATTATAGAATTTAACTTCCCAGATTAAACTTATTTAATTTATCACAAAACCATTTCCATCTTATTTCCACTGATTTGGATTTTATTTGCAATTCATACCATTAATATTTTAATCTATTTCATTTTTATTCTAGACTTTCAAATTATATTTACTTTGTTAACACTTCAAGTCTAATTTTAATTGATATCTCAAGTTCTGATTCCACCATTCACTTTTTAATTTTCCATTAAATTTTATTAACTTACATTGCAATTTCATTCACAAATCATTTAATTAATTACAAGGCCCTTCAATTATATTGTCTTCACTAATGATTCAAGTCGAATTCAATTCATAGCTTGAGTTTTATCTCCAGTTTTCATTATTAGCTTTCACTTCAGCTTCTATTTAATTACATTGAACTCCATTTACACATTTCATTAACTAATTTATTATCAAATTAGTTATTGCCTTATTTATAATCCAACACTTGAATTTCAATTCCAAATATCACTCCATTTAATTTTCTTAAGTCCAATATAGTTTATAATTCAAGTTTGGATTTTTTTTTTCATTTTCCAATTTATCAAAATATTTAATTTTGGGCTTTGTATTCCATTTCCAATTTTATAAGTCACAACTTACTATTTTATACAATTCCATTCATCATAAGCTTGAATATATTCTTCTTTTTATTTTTAACTCAAGCCTTATGCTTATTCATAGCCCAAGCATTTTTTTATTTTTATGGAATTTTAATTCTCTTATAAGTTATTCTGATTTATGGATTTCAATTCTAATCCTTATTCAATTTCCATTTGCTTAAGTATGAATCTAATTTCATCAAATAATTCAATTGAATTCTTATTCCAATTCAATTTTATTTTGACTCGGTTTTATTTAACTCAATTCGATTTCAATTTAATTCGAATTCAACTGGATATTATTTCAGCCTATTTAATTTATTTTAATTTAGTTAAAATTTTATTCCCAATCCAGATTAATTTCATTTTTGCCCTTTAAATTTAAATTCCATTATTCAAGGCTTATATTCCCTTCATTTTCATTCACTTAAGTTAAATTTATTTGCTGAATTAAAATTTTCAATCCCTGCTTATTAATATCGACTTCTCTTTATAAGTACATTATTTGATCATTTATTCATTCACCAATTCATTATTTAACCCACAAATGTTATATCCAAACATTTATTATTTTTGGTCCATCCTGACTACTTTTCCCATTCCACATAACTCCATACACAATTTTAAATTCCAGTTCTCAGTTTCACTTACGCCGTTGAAATTTTGTTTTTCAACATATTCCAAAGTTAAACAACCTTCAATATTTCAAAATTCCCTTTAAAACTTTCTATATCCAAAATTCGTTTGATAATTTCAATTTGTCCCTTTGAATTTCAAAACTCAACCAGTATTGCAAACAATTTCAATCCAAAACAATTTGGTAGCAATTTCACTTCTGGAACCTCGAAAATGAACATCGATGATGCTGCAGTCATCACCGAAGTTATTTTCTAGCGACCAAAAGAGTTCAATGCTTTTATTCTCTTTCTAAAATCCATCCAATATTTTTAAATTCCAAATCTCTCTAGATTTCAAATCTGATTCAAAAATATCTCTCATAAATATAATATCTTTCCCAATCTTTGTAAATCATTTCCAAATTCAAAGAAACTTAAATTCCAAAATTTTCAAATTCCAACCGTTTTAGATTAATATTCAAACATTACTTTGGAATTTTATTTTATTTAATCATTAATCAAACTATAATTTACATTATAATTTACATTTACAAATTCATCTGATATGAATTGGTTTCTTAGTTTTGAATTATGAATTCAATTCTTTATTCCATTATGAATCACATTCATAAATTCCATCTATTATGTTAATTTACTCCTTAATTTTTAGTTATTATTTCAAACTTAATTCAATCATCATACAATGATAATAATATAATATTTATCACTTCTATCATCCAAACATCCATGTATAGCTATAATAATTAAGAAAATCATTTTCTTTTATATACATAAAATAAATTTGGGTAAAATTATTTCATTTACCCTAGTTTAAACAATACTGTGTCGGTTTATCTTGTTCAAGAGTTTAGAAATCCCTATCGATGACATGGCGTCCCATACATCGACCAGAATCCATAAACACTCAACCGATAAATCAACACAATATAAAAACAATTTCATATTCACTAACAAGTACGCACTCATATCTATTAATACGCTCCAACTCATTATAGAGTACTACAGACTCTAATTTAAATGAGTAATTCCCACCAGAGCCAATGTTATCACCAACCTAAGCTCTGATACCAACTGTAACGACCCGCAAATCCGTACCTCTTGAGTCAACACTATTCTACAACAATCAACTCAAGTTGCACAGAAATACGAACCATTTGGGTTTAAGAAGAAGAGGTAGAAGAAGAGAAAACAAAATCAACATCAGAATCTAACCATCACAGCGGAATAAAATATAATAGAGAATAAATAATCTTTACTCAAAATCAAATATATCCGTTTACATATATTACATCATCAGAGTACATCAATCACAGCTCACATCAATAACATACAATGGGTACATAACAACTCAACTCAGCGGAAATACATATATATAAGTACGAGAGTACGTATCGTCATCCAGCTCGTCTCCTGAGCCCACAGCATCATATCATGTATCCTATAATACTCGGTCTGACCCGAGCATTACAGTTAAATAACACCCGAGTCAGTCTGGAATACCAGCGTGAGAAAATCACACCCAATTGATTATTAAAGTCTCAAAAATCTTTTGAAAACAAAAGCATCTCGTAAGACCACGCCACAAATAAACATGTCGGGTTTTTACCTTACGATAGCTAAAACATTTTTATAGAAATCCTCTGATATTATAATAGGGTCTATATACAAATACTTATAAAATAGCCGAAATTGTTACATGATTAAATTCCAGCTACTAGCCACAGAGTGGGTAATACAAACAAAACTCGTACAAGGCTCGTAGGGAGAATGGATTTCCAACAATGACTAGGCACTGGGGTACCACCTGTCACAGTACGGGGCCTAGATCACCGCACCGAGGATTACTCCCTTCATCCCCTGCAACACAAGGCCGGAACCATTCCTTACTGAACAGTCCCGAACAAGATAAACCCCGTGGTTGGCGCGACCAACCACCCACTAAGCCGAAATATATATAAGGGACATCTAGACAGGGGAATTATCTTGTCCTGCTTGGGCATGACCCACCTAACCTTGCTGCATATCCCCTGATTTTCAGTCATTCCCATTTGATGAGGCTTGAGGCTATGCGTTACCTTTAGAACGTTTCACTTAGAATGCCCATCGTCCACCTGACGATGTTTTCGCAAGCATTCATCCATACAAGTCCGTCCCGGGTTTGAACGGAACCGAAGGCACTATTCCTACTACATCCATTTTGGAAATATCCTCAGGATTAGTAGCGACTAGCCCTTGCACTCCAATGCTCCATCTTCGAATACAAAACGTTTCCACGAAACGTACAAACCGAATCGAAGTGGTTTTCGAGAAATTAATCTCGATCCCGGTCTCTTCGAAACGATCAACGCATTGTCCAATATTGATAGTCGGTTATTTAACTATCAATTAATATTCACAACATCCATCACACAATAAATAATTTCCCAAAATATTTATTAACTTCAAAATATCTTCACAAGATATATTTCTATTTTCAATCCCTTGAAAACAGTTTCAAAACCACCTTTCTTTCAGAATAAACTTTCCCAAATATTTTCTATCTCCTCTGAAATCACCAAGCACAAAATAGATTTTTAAAATAATTTTAAAACACTTTACTTTGAAATATATATTTAAAAACATTTAAGTTAAATTACTTCAATAAGTTTGTTAAAAATACATACTATATGATTTTGAGAAAATAAGGTTTCTTTATAAAATATAAAACAGGTTTTCACTTTTAAAACAAATACTAAGTTACTTTTAAATAATTAATACTATAATATATATTAAAAGAAATACTTTCTTTAGAAATTAAATATTAGAAACAATAAATTTTACAAAAAAAACTTGCTTCCTAAAAAACAACTTTAAAACATCTAATTTATATGTACAAATTTACTTTTTTTTTTTTAAAAAAAACGTGTACTTGGTCATCCAGAGAAAATTCCAACTTCAAGCACTTAAATCAATTTCCCAAATTGATTTTCCAATTCATTCTATTTGAAATTAAATTTCTCTACTTATCAATTTATCTCCAAATTTCATTAATTATGGGCTTAATATTCATTATTATTTCTTTCCGTTTGATTTTAAACTATTTAACTGAAATATACTAATTTCAGCTCCTTCCTAATTTTCTTTATTCTTCTCAACAAATTGAATCAAATAAAAGTTTTATTCCTTTAACATAATAACACTAAAATTTAAAATTCATAAATCTTCTGATTTATTCAAATTTCCCTTACTAAACTTAAGATTTATTATTAGAATTTTAAAAGGGCACTTTATTTCTTTCCCAATAGATTCTTAAATTCATTCAAATTTCTATAATTATTCTACTTACAAGTTCACTACTTTTATTATCTTTCCAAATCCAATTTATATATTTTGGTAATTCATTTACTCAAATACATCCAATCAACCATAACATTCAATATTCCAATACAACTCATCATAGAATATCAATATTCACAGCAGAGAATATTAAATAAATTTAAATAAATGTTGAGGGATCCAGTTGGATCCCTCCAACCTGTTTTTCCTGCATCCACAGATGTTAGCACAATAATATATTGATTCCAGAATATTTCATACCATATCACATCAATCAACTTCAACCATTCAAATAATTATTTAAATTTAATCATTTAAATTTAAATATAACTGAGTGAGATTAACTCACCTTTGACTACGCATGCACCCATTCCAATCCGACATGTTTCTTTTCAGATTTCAAACCTCGACTTGTCGGTAACCCCAATCCATCTCGTCACTTCTCGAACTCGAGATGCTTCACCTAGCATCACGTCGAACCCTCAACGCTAAGTCGCGCCTCCACTGTCGAACGAATACAAAACCCAATATCTTGTTCATGCCATCGACTCTCCACTCGGCTGCATCTCAATGTGGAACCCACGTTCGCACGCAACCCTAAGCCTCGCTCGCGAGTGCCATCGCGCAATTTCACCACTAGCCGTCATCCCCTCTACTCGCGTTTACCCCAGATCGGAGCTCCAACTCTCAAGATGAAACCCTAATTGCTACTGCGCGCCATTCGCCTCATGAAACCCTAAACGCGACATGAAACCCCCATCGGCGACGAGCACGAGTCTTTCCCCCTCCCCAGCTCGACGACGACGACACGATAACTTCGTGTTCGAATAAGCGAGATTCCCCAAATCGCACGCGAATGCTCCTCCCCCAACCCAAAGTGCATCGCCGCTGCCCCTTTTTTTTTATACGAATAGATTTGGGGTTTTGATTTATGAAGGAATCAGAAGGGAGAAGAGAGGTTTCGTTCGGCCATGTTTATCCATTTATATTTTCTTTTATTTTCATTCTGAGTATTCCATTACGAACAAGGCTTCGGTGAATTACATTTAAGGGAGATGAAGCTTGCGTGATAAGAGAAAAGAAAACGCGATGATAATGGCATGTACGAGAGGGGACAAGGATATGAGAGAAGGCAGCTGATAGGACAGTACGTGAATAAAAAATAAAAATGTTAAATAGAATTCTCAACGCGTTTTCATATCGTACGCTCACACAACAACTCCGATCAATACGAAATTTGAAATCCGATAATAATTCAATATTACGGACCCAATGGAACAGATTTCATCGAATTCCGAGACTGTGCCTTGGAAGGCTCTTTTTAAATTCAATTTAAATGATTAAATTTCAAAACTGACCAATTCACTGCTAATTTCAATTTTACAACTTCTATTATTTCCTGTATTATCAATATAAATTTTACAAGCCTTCAAATTATTTTTAAGAGGCTTAAAATTCTAAATTCAACAATTTACCCAACTTCACTTATTTAATTTTAATAATTCAATTATCAAATAGATTGTGATATTCGTAATTCAAGTTAAAATTACTCTATTGAATATTCAAAATCAATTAAATAATCCGATTTTTAATGCTCGGAAATTCCGGGTCGTCACACTCCGCGTATAGTTATTAAAGTGATTTTCGGTTTAGACAGAGAGTATGTCCATAACCTATCCCGGATTCATTAATAACTTTCATAATTATTTCACCGATTGGTCGTTTAATAAATTTCAAAACCAAATCAAATTCAATTTCAGTTATAATTTATAAATCAACAATTCACTTATCTTTATATCAATTTCCATAATTTACGTTCAAACTTCCAAATTACCATTTCGAAATCTTATAATTCAATTTAAATTTCTAACTAAAACGATTCAAATATTGATTCAAGTTCGTATATAAGTTTCTTTCCCAAAATAATTTAAATCAATTTAATTTAACATTCCAACTAATTAAAATTCATCGATCGATTTCATTCAATATTCGTTAAGTTACTTTATCATTCAAACAATTTCCATTTAATTTCCAATTCATTAAATCAATTGCTTACGTTCAACTTTATTATATCAAAGCTTACAATTTTAATTAAGTTAAATTCGTCAAATCAATTTTCTTTAATTTACAAGCCTTACATTTGTTTCAATAAAACGCATTTTTATTTCTTGTTAAATAGATTCAGTTTCATTCATTTATTTAGTTGTAAATTTCAAAACTCAATTAATAAAGAAACTAAATTTCACATATTTATGAAGTTCCAATTTCACTTATTAACTTACTTAAATAATTTTCCAAAACTTAATAAATAAAGAAACCCAGTTTCATTTATTAACGAAGTTCAAATTCACTTATTCAAAAGTTCGATTTCTCTTATCAAAGAATTAAATTTTTTATTTAATTCTCAAATAATTCAATTTTATTCAATTATTAAATAATTTCAAAACTTAATTTAATAATTTCAAACTTAATTATTAAATAATTTCAAAACTTAATTCAATCATTCTTAAATTAACAACGTTCTTCCATTAACTACTATGTTAATATTTTATTTCCGATTAGTAAATATTAACATTTAAATTTCACTAGAATTCAAATTCCAACTTCATTTAAATTCCTTATTATTTTATTCAAATAAAATATTTATTTTTATTTTTAAATCAAATTCTCTATCCTAGGTCAAGTTCATTTGGGTATTTATCATCTCAACCAGATTCCATTCCAATTCAAAAATCAAAGCATAGCAAAAGGGAACTTGCAATGTGATAACTGTGATGGTGTCAAAGTAAATAAACAAGCAATAACAACCATCAAAACAATCCAATAATTAATTCAAATAATTACGAAATAATCGTATTAATTTACATTGTGGTTTGTGCAAATTAATATAATTATTTCTAGAATCTACACTATCATTTCATGTAGATTAAAGATTATTACATTAATATTTATATGGTTCTTCACTTGATATGTATTATTCAATTTCATACTATATCAATTTAAACAATATACATTTAAATGGTTCAAGGTGTAATTAACTAAATTTCTACATGTCAACTTATTTAACATTTAAAGGGGTCATATTATACAAAGGTCATCTAATCAAATTTAACACATATATCCAATCTAACTATCCTACGTCAAATTGAATTGCATATTATTTATCACTTCAACATTAACAATTTAACATCCAATGAAAGCATCAAACAATCAATCGTTTATCAACCAAACTAGATTATCATCGTATAAATAACAATAATGATGTCAAATGTCACAGGTGAACTGTTACAGGTAATAGCATATATATAACAGTGTAAATAACTAACAATAGCATATTTCAATTGCCTTTTCAATTGAAATCAAATTTAATAAATAAAAGAACATTAACTGTGAGTGATTGCACACCTTTCGAGGCTAGGGAGAACAGGAGATAACACAGATACGCCCAGAGAAACGGACACTGAAATTGACTTACGATTCCAAGCACGATTTCGATGATCAAAGATGATAACAAGGAATAGACGAAATCAAATCAGAATTTGGTCGATGAAGATAATCAGAATCATCTTGATAGAAAAGAAATTATATATATATATATATATATATATATATATTATTTTTATATCCGTAAAACCAATATTCAATTAAAATATATAAATAAATATTCAATTACCTTATCTACAATAATTATCATTAAAATCTACCTTTGTATATTGAAATCAATAAAAAATCATACACATATTTATATCTATATATATAAATATATAACAATAAAATAAATTAGTAAACATAGATCAATATATAATACAAGTATAGGCTCTGGAAAAATGTTTTATATAAATAGGCATATCAGTAAACATATATATTTACAGTGTAAACTATATACATAACCCCTACATAAAACGATAGATTATATTAGCCTATATAACATACACGTATACTCGCCTAACTTATATGCAGTACGACACACTCATAAAATCACAGTATGTAAATACTATAGGTTTTCGCATTATACATACAACACTTAACATATAAATACTAATAGGTATATAACTTAATACAGTTAATAAAATTTACTTTATTATAAATTCTACACTAATATATCAAAAAATTTGTATAACTAACAGGTATAATACTAACATTAGATTCAACAGATATAAAACAAATTACATTGTCGGAGCTTTATACAATGCATATAGAACGAATTTTTTATTGCTCGAAACTACTATATGCTTAAGTGCTAACAAAGCTCATAAATTCTATATTAAGCAAACACGGCTACAGTCTTTTGAAAAATGCGAAACTACTTTATAAATAAACATATAGTATAATCGAATACAATACTATATATAAACAGACTTGCCTATTAACTGCACATCCTTACAACTATATAATTATATATACAAGCTTATACACATATATACAGATCGAATTATACACTATCATTTTTATTAACAGCAATCTATTGTAGGAGAGAAACTATATATATAACTGACTCATTATAAAACATATATGTATAAAACACAACTTATAAAATAAAAAAATTCTCTTCAAAATATATCAATTGCAAAATAAAGCATACTCAAAATTTTGAAGCCGTGATTAAGAAAAATATAACAAGGAAACAAAAGCAAATCATCCCATACCAATAGCATGCACAGTAGACAGGAAGGCTAACTGCGCGGGCATCAGGCTGCTGAATCAAAGGTGGAAGGTAGAGTTCGAGCGAGAAGCCGATGGTTGGGTGCTGCGCCTGGTGGCGGTCGAAGGGAGGCAAAGCTTGGACTTGCTAAGGCGGCTTTGGGTCGCGTGCGTGCATGGGTGATGCTTACTTATGGTCGAGGTAGGAAAAATGGGGAAGGGTGTCGGTTGCTTTGGTGAGGAAGTGGGTCAAGCCATGGCCGAGAGTGGTGGAATAGAGGGGAATGAAGGTTGGTTGCTCGAGTCGAGCGGAGGCAGGGACATCTCGGCGTAGTGGTGGAGGCGAATTGTAGCAGTGGACTAAGGGAAGTGGCGCCGTAGTGTAGGAGGCCGTGTGAGAAGGAGGATGGAATGGTGGTTCGATGCTCGATGATCTCGGCTATGGTGGTGACTGTTGCTCGGCCAAGGAGGCTCGGCGGCAACGGGCTAGTGGCGGTTGCTTGGGGTTGAACGCGAGGTGTAGGAGCGGTAGTGGTGGAGGAGAAATGCGGTGAAGAAAGTGTGCATGCGGCGAAGAAAGTGAAGAAAACAACAGGGAGGCCTGAAGGGTGGTTGCGTGTGCGTGTAACAGGGAGGCCGAGCTAATTGTTTCATGCGGAGAGAATTTTTTTGTTGAAAGATAGTAGATGAAGAAAGATGTAAGCGGAGGGGAAGAGTTACGTGACTATTGAATATAACTTAAAAAATGAACTGTAAGGCAATTCAGTGAACTGGTTATAGCTTGGCACCGGGAAATATCAACATTTAAAACTTTAAATTTCTAAATTTCCTAGGACAATTGTTTACTAGATTTGGTAGATAAAAAAAAATACTAGTGGCCGTTGGGTTTGCATGGTAAAAACTAAACACAAAGAACCAAAAGTCTGACAAAACGTATCGATACGGTACAACGTTTACAGATTTCGCCGTCCATCGGATGTCGAAACGCACATACGAACATACCATGCAAATCAGCACGACGAGACGATCAAACCTGTATACAGATATTAGTGGTAAAATTAAATTATAAAAATTCAAATTTTCTACTAGCGGAAATGCAGCAAAAACATAGAAAAATAAGATCGACGGAGCTAGCATGGTCCAAATTTGGAAAAACGAAAAATGACGTCTTGCTCAGAAGATGATTTAGAATTTTTCTATGTAAAAATATTTAGGTTTCGAAAACGTTTTATTTTCATCGATTTCTAACCGATTAAATTGAAATAAATTTATGCATGAAATAAACTTTCATATTTTCGGACGAAAATTTACCAATTGCTATGTCTAACTTGACGCATTCCAAATATCAAATTTATATTTCAAAATTTTATCTTTTAAGATTCCACAAAATTTCAATTAATAACGTTATTAAAACCAGTTAAATTTACGGGTTGTTACAATTACAATATCTACATAAGAAAAATATCTACAAATCACACGATATTGACCTTCCCATTGAAAGCAGCAATGCTTTATGATAAAAACATAAAAAATTCACTTAAAATTTGGCAAAAAAAGAGACAAAAAGCAATATACTAACCCTGTCAGTGGAATTATCAGAATCCATACCTAAATGACTTCTTACAAAGTATAACTGCTTTAAACATTGATGGAGGCAACGAAATCCGTAAAAAAGAAAATTGATCTGTGTGAATCAGAATGTTAGTTAGTAGATAATTCAAAAGTTAGGAAAATACAAACTTTATAGGCTATAGAAAATAGTCCCAAATATTATAGCCTAAAATGATTCTAATTAGCAAACAATGATGCTAATTAAGTACATGACATTATACATTATTGTAAATTGCTAAATTTTTATTAATCGTTAACCTAGAGCGAAAATTCATTACTTAGGTCACAGGACAACCAAATACTATTTTAAACAAGCCTGCTATCTTGTATGCTTTGGCCAATGTAATTGAAATTAGTAGCAAAACTATAGAAGGAATGTGACGCCCCACCTCTATACCCACGCTAGCCAAGAACACTACGGTGTAATGGTGTCAACTAGCACGGAGAATAAGGCTGTTGAGGAGCGACCATCCATGTAATTTCTTTGTGCGAGCACCGATACGTTAGATAGTACAACATGCATTTTATTTCAAGAGAGGAAATCCGACATACCAATACAAACTCAAAACTACTACACAGTGGCTATATAAATCCTTCGGAAACAAATATAGAAATAAGCATAACATAAATCAGTCACAGATAATTCTCATCACAAAGGCGGAAGAAGATGTGAACGAATAACTAACACATGAAAGTGTAAATCAGAGTAGCGGGCTAAAAAGATCCGCAATAACACAAAAGAATAGTTACAAGAACTACACAAAAGAATAAGTATACATTATGGAGTCTATATCTCATTTGTATACAATCCAAAATCTACCAATCTAAGTAGTTAACCAAAAGTCAGAGAAATCAATCCCAAGTGAGAAGTCAAGCTGAAGCACCTGTAACATCTCGGTCTGACCCGAGTATTATTTAATAAGAAAATAATAAACGGATCAGTCTAACTATAAATATCAGATGAAAAGATATAGAATAAGAGATATGACTGAACGCATAATAATCACAATGCCAAGCTGTGATATATATAAGTAATTGAAAATCAACAAGAGATTAATCAATATCACCAAACCTACACAAGAATCAAAGGAAATGTCATACTCCTTATTTCGTTCACCAAACCATAAATATTGACGATAATATCAACGTCAATCACA
This sequence comes from Allium cepa, assembly GCA_030765085.1. Lineage (NCBI taxonomy): Eukaryota > Viridiplantae > Streptophyta > Magnoliopsida > Asparagales > Amaryllidaceae > Allium > Allium cepa. The sequence continues at coordinate 233,636,780 of CM060938.1, forward strand.
AAAGTTAATGACACACGAAATCACCAATGCACACATATTGATAAAACTTATCAATGGAAATCACGAAAATTGGTGAAGCATAAATTCTAGAAATCATCTCAAGAAATCCAGTCAATGACACACGAATTCACCTATGCACAAAAATTTATAAATCATATCAATAGAAATCACAAAAATAGGTGAAGAAGAAAGTTTCAGAATTCGACACACGAAATCCAGAAATCACACAAAATAAGGGGGAGGCATATCACACGAACGGGAGCATGAAAACTCACCAACATATGTATCACACGAACAAGATGCTATCTCATGGTAGCTAGCCATTAAATTTTGACACACGAACGGCCCGAAGACCATGGGGCGCTACCCCACATATGTGAGTTGAAACTCACACAAACGGGGTTTAGTCTCCCTCGTAGACAAAGAGACATCGGACATTGCTAGTCTAAATCACAAAAATGATCGTCATGATCATCAAGAACTGTCAATTACAGTAAGCTAGTAAATATATGAGCTTAGCTTCATGTCCCATAACCACTAGCTTAACTTAAATATTTACGAACAAATTGTAGATCTTCACTAGAAAATTGTCACAAGAGATTCAATCGAACAAGTCCAAGAATTAACCGACGAAGTAAACGCAAGCGTTTCATACCACTCGTTTTACTAAGTCGTTTAATTAGATTTCCCATACGAGTGAGGTAAAGGTTTGTATATACTAATAGATTGGAAATCGGTTTAAGAAAACGAGCTTTGTTATAAAATAGTGTTGAAATCATTTGAAAGAAGAGTTTTGATATTTACTACTAGTATAGAAAACCTTTATATTTTTAAAGTGACAAATCACAAAGAAGAATGTAGGAACAATCAATCACGAAAATTCACATATAAAGACTTGAATAAAAATCCAACGAAACCGATAAAGAATCCATCGAAGTGGATATTCAAAAATCTCTAAAAAGGAATCATCAAAGTCATAATAAATGGTAACAACAAATAGGAAACAACGCGAATCGATTAAAGTTGGAAATTCAAGCAACTAGGCGAAATAGGCAAAAATGCACCAGGACGGTCGGCCGGCCACAGAGCTCGGTCGACCGGACCCTGTTCCAAAATAGTCTCGGGAAGCAGGTCGGTCGGCTGAGCCCTGTAGCCAGTCGACCGGACCAGAGACAGAAAGGTGCCTATGCACCATAGTAGCAGGTCGGTCGACCGGCCACAGGGCTCGGTCGGCCGAACCTGTTCCCAGTCCCTTCAAAGCCCATTGAATACAATGGCCAATCACTACCAAATTGCAACCGTACGAGCATCGACACAAAGGATTTATGCCAATGGACTACCCGGCCCTATGAGCTCCTAGTTGCATCACCAAAAACACATTTGAACATCAAAGCTATGGTTTTTAAGAATTTGGCTTTCAAAACACCAAAATTGAAATATTCACAAAACCATTCCAAACCAAAAGCAAATGCACACGAATAAGTGTTAGGAATTCATACCTAACAATCGAAGATAAATATAAGCATAGATGTGAGATAAAAATCTCACCTTTGAACCCAAGCAATTGGAAAAAGAAGCTTGAAAGCAAAGGAGAATCAACCACTCTTCAAATTCAACTCAAGAAGCTTGATTCTAAGCTAAAAAGAGAAACATTTCCCAAATTAGGTTTAGGAATTTTCTGAAATCAAAGAGAGAAAGAGTTGGAGAAGAAGAAGAGAAGCTTACCAATGGGTTCTTCTTGAGTTTGGAGCTAGAAATTGATTTGCAAATGGACTCTAGGGTTTTGGATTTCTATTTCCCATTCTCTTCCACCATTAATCTCTTTAGAACTGAAATTAGAGGAAGAGGGAGTGAATGAAGAGGGGGGTTTCAGTTTGGGGTATTAGGTTAGAACATTGAGCTGAACCCAACCTAAACCCAAAGCCCAAGTGAAAAGTAGAAAAATTCTACTTTCTCCAAACATATCGAAGCTTATACTTGAAAAGGTCGCAAATGGCATTTTAAATTCAATGGGAGTGGTCCCGAGTCCTAATTCGACCGTACGCAAATAGCTTTTCGGACTAAATTCCGAGTATCGATAAAATATTTAAATAAAATATTTAAATATAAAAAAATCGACAAATATGCGGGTTGTTACAGACTCCCCTCCTTAAAGAAATTGCGTCCTCACAATATACAAGAAGAGAATATAAAGTAACAACCATAAAAGCATATTCAACACAAAAGAAGTTTGAAATAAAAGGTTCTCCTCAAAGAGCACGAGAAAGTAAGTCCGGATGTGTTCGCTCGATGAACTCCCTAGATTCCCAAGAACAATTCTTTGGATTTGAAGACCATTGAACTTTCACAAGCGGAACATCTTTATTTCGAAGGCGTTTGACCTCCGAAGCAATATTTCGAACAGGATGCTGCTCATAAGTTAAATTCGGTGAAACTTCAATCTCTTCCACAACACCGGGCTTAAGAATAGAATTGGAATCCCGAAGACATTTCCGCAATTGAGAAACATGAAACACGTCATGCATAGCAGAAAACTGAGCCGGTAATAAAAGGCGATAAGCCATGGAACCAATACGTTCAGTGATAGGAAATGGCCCAATATATCGAGGCGCTAATTTTCCCGATCGACTGAAACGTTCAACACCCTTCATAGGTGAAACACGAATGAACACAAGATCTCCAACAGAAAATTCTAATTTCCTTCTTCGGTTATCAGCGTGGGATTTTTGTCTACTCTGGGCTTCTTTCATCCTATGTCGAATAAGTTCAATCTTCTCTGTGGAATCACGAATAAAGTCTGGACCTTAAACCAGCTTCTCACCAGCCTCAAGCCAACAAGAAGGAGATCGGCATGGTCTTCCATAGAGTGCCTCGAAAGGTGCCATACCAATACTAGATTGGAAGCTATTATTATAGGAGAATTCAACAAGTGAAATATGATCTTCCCAACTTCCACCGAAATCAAGCACACAAGCACGAAGAAGATCTTCAAGAGTTTGATTCACACGCTCGGTTTGTCCATCGGACTGGGGATGATAAGCGGTGCTAAAATTAAGCTTCGTTCCCAAAGCTTTTTGAAGACTCTTCCAAAATCCACTAGTAAACAATGGATCACGATCACTAATTATAGAAGTAGGAACTCCATGTAATTTAACAATCTCTTTAACAAAGAGTTTGGCCAAAAGTGGAACGGTTCGATTGGACCGAACGGGAACAAAATGGGCGGATTTAGTAAGCCTATCAACGATCATCCATAAACTATCATGACCCGAACGAGAACGGGGAAGGTCGTCTATAAAATCCATGGAAATTTGGTCCCACTTCTAAATTGGAATTTCTAAAGGTTGCAATAACACACCAGGCCTTTGATGTTCGGCCTTGACAAGTTGGCAAGTCATGCAACACTTAACAAAGTTAGCAATATCAGATTTCATTCACTCCCAATAATAAAGTCGCCTCATATCAGCGTACATTTTACTACTACCGGGATGAATGGTGAATTTAGAACGATGGAAATCTTCTAAAATATCTTTACGAAGATCACCAATATTTGGTACGATAAGTCTACCAAATTTTCGAATGCCGCCACGAGAATCAGTATGAAAGTCTTTCAAACTTTCAATATCAATCTTACCCTTAATATTTGGCCAAGAAGAGTCAATTCAGGATCTAGCCTTTGAGCTTCAAGAATGCGGTCTAAAAGAGAAGGATGAGCCTCAAGGCTACATAAAACAAGAGATGAACATAAATCGGAAACACGGTCTCGAATATCGCAAGTGGATAAAATCTCGAGATCGTTCCATTCGGATATCATCATAGAAACAACAGCTTGTTGTTTACGGCTAAGAGCATCGGCGACACGATTACCCTTACCGGGGGTATAAAGAATATCAAGATCATAAGGAGTAAGGAACTCGAGCCAACGTTGTTGACGCAAATTAAGTTCCTTTTGAGAGAATAAGTACTTCAAGGACTTATGATCGGTATAAAGAACAAATTTCTCTCCTAAAAGATAATGACGCCAAATCCGAAGAGCAAAAACAATAGCCGCGAGCTCTGAATCATGAGTGGCATATCTAGTCTCAGCAGGCTTCAATTGCCTGGAAGCATAAGCAATAACACGTTATCTTTGCATAAGAACGGCACCCAAACCAACGCGACTAGCATCGGTATAAACAATAAAATCTTTGTTTCCATAGGGAATCACAAGAATAGGAGCATCGGAAAGGAGTTCTTTTAATTTCTGAAAAGAAGCTTCATATTTGTCCGACCAAGTGTATTTAACACCTTTCTTTGTTAAGCCAGTAAGAGGGACGGCAATTTTAGAAAAGTCTTTAATGAACCGACGGTAATAATCCGCCAATCCGAGAAAACTACGAATCTCTGTCACATTCTCCGGTCTCTTCCAATCTTGAATCGCTTCAATCTTTGAAGGATCCACTGAAATTCCGGATTCAGATATAATATGACCGAGAAACTTCACACTAGATTGCCAAAAATGGCATTTAGAAAATTTTGCTTTCAATTGATTACTCCTAAGAGTTTCCAACACAATCCGAAGATGTTTTTCATGCTCCTCCTCGGTTTTAGAATACACAAGAATATCATCAATAAAGATGAGAACAAACCGGTCGAGAAAATCTTTGAAAACTCGATTCATAAGGTCAACGAAATAAGCCGGAGCATTCGTTAGACCAAATGGAATAACAAGCCATTCATAAGATCCATAACGAGTACGGAACAATGTCAAAGGAATGCTATTCTCTGCAATACGAAGCTGATGAAATCCAGTAGCTAAGTCTAATTGTGAAAAGACTCTAGCACCACTAAGTTGATCGAATAGATCATCAATCCGAGGTAAAGGATATTTATTCTCGATAGTAAGATCATTAAGCTTGCGGTAGTCAATGCAAAGCCTAAGTGTACCATCGGATTTCTTCACGAAAATAGCCGAAGCTCCCCAAGGCGAGGAACTAGAGCGAATAAATTGCTTCGTCTCCAATTCGGATAATTGTTTACGCATCTCCTCGTTTTCTTTATTGGACATGCGATAAGGAGGGCGAGTGATAGGTTGAGCTCCAAGAATGAGATTAATTCTGAACTCAATTGCTCGCTTAGGTGGTAATCCTAAAACGGGCTCGAATATGTCAGAAAATTCACGAACGACGTGAATAAGAGAAATAATATCACCCTCATCATCATCATCCTCATCACGAGGATTTAAAGAATATAAAGATGCAGTCAAACTGGAATCTGAATCTTTAAGATTAATAGAAATCTGCTTAACAGATTGAGGATGTCGAAGATGAATAGTCCGCTCAGGACATAGGATATGAGCTTCATAACGGTTAAGCCAATCCATTCCCAAAATCATTCCAAAGCCTAAATAACGCATGACATGCAAATCGGCTAGGAAAGGAAAATCACACAAAATAATCTTGACATCTTTACACAATAAACTGATTGTTGCAGATCCACCAACCGGATTCGCAATTCTCAAAGAAGTCATTAAACACAAAACATTCAAAGAAAAAGCATCAACAAGTTCTTTTGATATAAAAGAATGGGACGCACCCGTATCAAAAAGAACTCGAATAGGATGATCACGAAATAAAATAATTCCATCCAGAATAGAATGAGAAATACCTTGGCCACGAGATGTGTTGCCAGGAGCTTGAGCAACATTAAGCTTTCCCTCCTTCCTATTTTGAAGTTTGGGACATACATGCATAAAATGGTCCGGGTTCTTGCAATAGCGACAAGTACGAGGCTTTGAACACTTGTTCGCAAAATGGTCTTTCGAACCACAATTATAGCATTTCCCTTGAGTAGAGGAAAAGGCCTTTTCAACAGGAGTTGCTTGCCTCCCTTTCTTATTGGGATAGGGGCCTTTGAATTTGTTTGCCTCTTCTTGTTGTTGAAGTTTGGTTTGGAACCCACCACTTCAACATCATTCTCCCTATCCGCCTCTTCAAGACGAAGAGCAATATCAATGAGTTGGTCGAAAGAAACTTCTAATTTTAGAAGTAATGGCTTCTTGAGATTTTTGTTTAAGCCATAGACAAACCTCTGGTTCTTCTTTAAAGGGGTGTTGATGTATTCAACCCCGTATTTAGAAAGCGACTCGAAGGAGGCGACATAATCAGTCACGGAAGAATCACCTTGAACAAGGTCTATAAATCGTCGAGCCAATGTCACTTTCTCTGCTTCTGGTACAAATTTCAACTCGAAGCTTTCCCGGAATTGCTCCTAGGTGAGATCCGCTTCATTAATTTTAGAAATAAGAAGTTCGTACCAGTCCAATGCTCTTTCTCGGAGCATACTAGAGGCCACCTGAACTCGGTGAAGGTCAATAAGATTCATGCGAGAAAAGATTCGATCGCATGACCTTAGCCAAGCCTGTACTTCAATAATAGTTTCGGAACCTTTGAATGGCTCCCCACCCAAATTAGTGTAATCGCTGCACAAGCGTGCAAATCCCGACTTTGGGTGAGTAGGTTCCGGGTTTGCTCCAGCTGCTTGAGCATTTGTCAATAAATCAAGAAGCTGTTGAGCAGTCATAAAAACTCCATCCTGGGGCGGAGTGCTAGATGGTACGGCTCTGGGGCGGCCTGGTCTAGACATTTCTCTTCCTTTAGAAAGAAAGGAGAAGAAGAAGAAGATTATTCACTAATGAATATCAAGCAATCTTGATAGATAACACAAGGAATCATAAAAGAAAATAGGATGAATCGGTACGAAGACTCGAATTAAATCCTAAAGCACGACTCCTAAGATGGACTTAGGACGATGATCCTTATTTTAATATTCCATATTGTTCCGAAGTTTGGCTCTGATACCAAGCTGTGACGCCCCACCTCTATACCCACGCTAGCCAAGAACACTACGGTGTAATGTTGTCAACTAGCATGGAGAATAAGGCTTTTGAGGAGCGACCATCCATGTAATTTCTTTGTGCGAGCACCGATACGTCAGATAGTACAACATGCATTTTATTTCAAGAGAGGAAATCCGACATACCGATACAAACTCAAAACTACTACACAGTGGCTATATAAATCCTCCGGAAACAAATATAGAAATAAGCACAACATAAATCAGTCACAGATAATTCTCATCACAAAGGCGGAGAAGATGTGAATGAATAACTAACACATGAAAGTGTAAATAAGAGTAGCGGTCTAAAAAGGTCCGCAATAACACAAAAGAATAAGCATACATTATGGAGTCTATATCTCATTTGTATACAATCCAAAAACCACTAATCTAAGTAGTTAACCAAAAGTCATAGAAATCAATCCAAGTGAGAAGTCAAGCTGAAGCACCTGTAACATCTCGGTCTGACCCGAGTATTATTTAATAAGAAAATAATAAACGGATCAGTCTAACTATAAATATCAGATGAAAAGATATAGAATAAGAGATATGACTGAACGCATAATAATCACAATGCCAAGCTGTGATATATATAAGTAATTGAAAATCAATAAGAGATTAATCAATATCACCAAACCTACACAAGAATCAAAGGAAATGTCATACTCCTTATTTCGTTCACCAAACCATAAATATTGACGATTATATCAACGTCAATCACAAAAGTCAATGACACACGAAATCGCCAATGCACACATATTGATAAAACTTATCGATGGAAATCACGAAAATTGGTGAAGCATAAATTCTAGAAATCATCTCAAGAAATCCAGTCAATGACACACGAATTCACCTATGCACAAAAATTGATAAATCATATCAATAGAAATCACAAAAATAGGTGAAGAAGAAGGTTCCAGAATTCGACACACGAAATCCAGAAATCACACAAAATACGGGGGAGGCCTATCACACGAACGGGAGCATGAAAACTCACCAACATATGTATCACACGAACGAGACGCTATCTCATGGTAGCTAGCCATTAATTTTTGACACACGAACGGCCCGAAGACCATGGGGTGCTACCCCACATATGTGAGTTGAAACTCACACAAACGGGGTTTAGTCCCCCGCGTAGACAAAGAGACATCGCACATTGCTAGTCTAAATCACAAAAATGATCATCATGATCATCAAGAAGTGTCAATTACAGTAAGCTAGTAAATATATGAGCCTAGCTTCATGTCCCATAACCACTAGCTTAGCTTAAATATTTCCGAACAAATTGTAGATCTCCACCAGAAAATTGTCACAAGAGATTCAATCGAACAAGTCCAAGAATTAAACGACGAAGTAAACGCAAGCGTTTCATACCACTCGTTTTACTAACTCGTTTAATTAGATTTCTCATACGAGTGAGGTAAAGGTTTGTATATACTAATAGATTGGAAATCAGTTTAAGAAAACGAGCTTTGTTATAAAATAGTGTTGAAATCATTTGAAAGAAGAGTTTTGATATTTACTACTAGTATAGAAAACCTTTATATTTTTAAAGTGACAAATCACAAAGAAGATTGTAGGAACAATCAATCACGAAAATTCACATATAAAGATGTGAATAAAAATCCAACGAAACCGATCAAGAATCCATCGAAGTGGATATTCAAAAATCCCTAAAAAGGAGTCATCAAAGTCATAATAAATGATAACAACAAATAGGAACCAACGCGAATCGATTAAAGTTGGAAATTCAAGCAACTAGGCGAAATAGGCAAAAATGCACCAGGTCGGTCGGCCGGCCACAGAGCTCGGTCGATCGGACCCTGTTCCAAAATAGTCTCCGGAAGTAGGTCGTTCGGCTGAGCCCTGTAGCCAGTCGACCGGACCAGAGACAGAAAGGTGCCTATGCACCATAGTAGCAGGTCAGTCGACCGGCCACAGGGCTCGGTCGGCCGAACCATTTCCCAGTCCCTTCAAAGCCCATTGAATACAATGGCCAATCACTACCAAATTGCAACCGTACGAGCATCGGCACTAAGGATTTATGCCAATCGACTACCCGGCCCTATGAGCTCCTTGTTGCATCACCAAAAATACATTTGAACATTGAAGCTATGGTTTTTAAGAATTTGGCTTTCAAAACACCAAAATTGGAATATTCACAAAACCATTCCAAACCAAAAGCAAATGCACACGAATAAGTGTTAGGAATTAATACCTAACAATCGAAGATAAATATAAGCATAGATGTGTGATAAAAATCTCACCTTTGAATCCAAGCAATTGGAAAAAGAAGCTTGAAAGCAAAGGAGAATCAACCACTCTTCAAATTCAACTCAAGAAGTTTGATTCTAAGCTAAAAAGAGAAACATTTCTCAAATTAGGTTTAGGAATTTTCTGAAATCAAAGAGAGAAAGAGTTGTAGAAGAAGAAGAGAAGCTTACCAATGGGTACTTCTTGAGTTTGGAGCTAGAAATTGATTTGCAAATGGAAACTAGGGTTTTGGATTTCTTTTTACCATTCTCTTCCACCATTAATCTCTTTAGAACTGAAATTAGAGGAAGAGGGAGTGAATGAAGAGGGGGGTTTCAGTTTGGGGTATTAAGTTAGAACATTGGGCTGAACCCAACCTAAACCCAAAGCCCAAGTGAAAAGTAGCAAAATTCTACTTTCTCCAAACATATCGAAGCTTATACTCGAAAAGGTTGCAAACGGCATTTTAAACTCAGTGGGAGTGGTCCCGAGTCCTAATTCGACCGTATGCAAAAAGTAGCTTTTCGGACTAAATTCCGAGTATCGATAAAATATTTAAATATAAAAAAATCGACAATTATACGGGTTGTTACAAGGAAAATAATGTGTTTGTGCAAAAATAATTTGAGGCACTAATGCTAGAAAGTTTTATGCTATTTTGCACTCCTTTACACGTTAGAAGCTAAAAAGAACTACTAATATGCTCACAACAATGAAACAAGAACTCAAATATGATATATTATATTTCTAAACTTTCTCATGAATAAAGTCTGTAAGGTTTTAATTATATGTTATTTTAAACTAATGTAAGTGCTAATACTTAAAATAGCATGGTCACCTAATAAATGCACATGATGGATAAACACATAAAGGAAATGTGCATGGTTACCTAATAGCTGCTTTTGGAGCCATGGCATTAAGATCTTTGCTTGATCGACGGACGAAATGAGGAGATCGAAGTGGAGAATCGGGTGGCGAGGGCAAAGAAGAGCCTTTGCCTATGCTTTCCAAGCGGAGATCGACATCGCTTCAAGCTTTCTAATTTGGTGCCATAATGGGTCGTAGTGGGTAAAGGCAAGTTGGCCCGGTCGTATGTGATGTAGTTGATGGCGATGGTGGTTGGGAAGTTAGAGAACAAATGATAAGGAATAAAAACCAAGAGAGATTGAGGAAAATAGTAGTGATCGATGAGAACGAGAGAGCCACGAATTTGAGAAAGGGGAATAAAAAGTAAGTTGGAGCCAAACTTAATTTTGGAATTTGGGTGCAATTTTTGGATGCATGAAAAAAAATTCCACCTACTACAAAAGTGAACATCCACATGGATATCAAAATAATAATTACTAACATAATATTTGTATTATTCGAATTTATAATTTTTTAGCTTTTTTGAATTTTATAAAATTTTGAATACTTTCATATGGTATTTAAATTTTATGGACTTTAAACTCAATAAATACTTTTTTTATTTTAAATAAATTCAAAATTTTAAGTATTTTAATTAAATTTTTTGAAAATTTCAAAATGGTATTTTCGAATTTTACGATTTTTTTTTAAGTTTTATGAATATTTTTAAATTTAGTTTAAACAAAATTTCAAAATATTACTTATTAAGTATTAAATATTAAATATTATTCTTAATTATTAATTATTAGATAATGAATAGTAATTATTTATTATTACTTCTTAATTATTAATTATTACTTCTTAACTATACTGAATATTAATAATGTTAATTATTGTCTATATTTTATTATACAACAATTACGATTATTAATTAACAACTTTTGTATATTCAATATTAATAATTACTACTAGCAATTATTACATAATACCGTTAATTATAATTGAATATAAATTATTAAATGTTAGTTATTATTATGTATATATTACTAGCTAATAATAATTATTATTAATTTTAATATATTTAATCATAATTAATAAAAGTTATTTATTAATTATCCATTGTTTAATAGGGCAAATATTTATAAAAAAATTATCATACAGGCAACATATGGTTGGACTGCTCAAATGCTCTGCTCGCTTGCTGAAGATAGAGCCATAAGTGAAAATTTATATTTAAATATTATACAAATTTCTAAGTTCATTAAGAAAGTATATTTCACTTAGGTGGATTACTGAATATTAATGGTAACTATTTCATTTTTCAAAATAATCTTTAATTATTACTATTTAATTAAAATTGTTAATTATTATTATTATTTGATATTAAATTTTAGCTTTTAACTATTACCGTTTAACTTTTATTTAAATAATTATTATAACTTTTATATTACTAATTATTAATTACTATTATTTAGTAGTAATTATAAATTATAATTAAATATTTATTATTTATTATTTGTTGACTAACTATTGATTGTTAATTAATTTATTATTGATTAATTATTAAATATTAATTGATAATTTATTATTAATATGGTTATTTCATATTTCAAGTTAATAATTAATTATTAGTATTTTATAGCAGTTTTTAATTATTATACATTAATAATTTATTTTTATTATTATTTAGCATGCTCCGTTAATTTCCACAAGGTACATCTCCAGGATCGAACTTGTGACCTGTAATCTCATAGTGTGAAATACCAACCAATTAAAACCAAGCATGTTGGCCTTTAATGTCTAATTTTTATTATTATTTAAGTATCATTTACTTAATTATTATTTAATATTAAATTTTTATTAATTGTTAATTATTTTAATTTATTTGTAATTATTAATTATTACTTATTACATATGTAACAACCTAGATATTTTAACGGTTTTAATTAATTTAATTTACTGAATTTGTGTGAAATTTTATTAAAAAGAAATAAATAAAATAAAATTTTAAAATAAAAAATTTATATTTGAAATGCATCTAGTTAAACATAGCAACTGGTAAATTTTCGTCCGAAAATATGGAAGTTTATTTCGCGCGTAAATTTACTTCAAATGAATCAGTTAAAAATCGATGAAAATAAAACGTTTTCGAAACCTAAATATTTTTAAATAGAAAAATTCTAAACCATCTTCTGAGCAAGGCGTCATTTTTCGTTTTTCAAAATTCGGACCTTTTTAGCTCCGTCGGTCTTATTTTTCTGCGTTTTTCTTGCATTTTCCGCTAGTAGAAAATTCAAATTTTTATAATTCAATCGTACCACTGATATCTGTATACCATTTTAATCGTCTCGTCATGCTGATCTCCACGGTATATTCATTTGCTTATTTCGGCGTTCGACGGACAACAGAATCTGTAAAGCTGTTCATCATATCCGTACGTTTCGAGCCTTTTATTTGTTATGTCCATCCAAATTTCAAACTGCGGCCACTAACTTTTATTTTAATATTATTTCTTCATTTCCATTTTAGAGCCATTTGGAAAATCAAATGTACAAATTTATATACGTTTATATTTAATCTTCACCCTGTTTGTTTCGTTTCTTTTCTACCGTTCCTTTTATTTATATCTTTGCTACTTCTTAACGTCTGCTAATCCCACCTTTTTATCTGCTGGTCCACCGCGTTTCATGTGCATTTAATAATTCCTTGATTCACAATTTCTAACTTTTAATATTTCCAACGTTAAAAAAAATTTCGGTGCATACGTTTTGTCCCACTTTCCCACCTTTTAGCCTATACTTCTTATCTGTAGCCAGCTATTCACTTTCAATCTCATACCTCTTGACCTTCCTTTTTCATTGATTCTATCCATAAATTTATAATATACAATTTTATATACAGTGCAACTTCATTAGCAGGCTTTCAGGTAATCAAGCTATTTACATTTCAAAGTAGCCCCTACCTGCTACATTTTTCTTCCCTCTCCCTCCTTCATTTGTTTACATGGCTTCAGTACCACAAAACTCCCTTCACCGCCATATCCTTACCACTTCCCCGGCTTCACGTAAAGTCTCCGCCCAAGTACCTCCGCCACTGACCGAGCCACCGTAACAGCCATCCATTCTCATAGTCGAATCCATCACCGCACCCTCCGAACTACCGCCTCACCCACCTTGCCTCCACCCGTTCCATTTTCGGCTTCTTCTTCCATGATCGCACTGTAACCATTGCCACCCCTCTACCTGTTGTTGAAGCCTCCCAGAACTGCCCGCCACCGATCGGCAAACTCCCCTAACAGCCGCCTCATGGACCAACCCGACCGCGCGCGTGAGCCCACCCCCCACTCGATCGCGGCAAGCTTCGCCACACCCTCACAAAATGGAAGCCGTGCAACACCCGCAATCTCGGCCTCCGCCCTGGCCACCGCCACCTCATCCTCCTCTGTTTTGCCGAACACCACAGCCCCTCTCCACCACAACATCTCAATCCGCCCCGCCGCGACAAGCACCTAGGCGCCTTCGTTTCCTTTCTCCCCCATGCTTGGTTTATCTATGTTTTTTTTATCATCCGTTTTACAAAATGTAGGTACTGATAAAAAAGAAAAAAAAAACTTATAAACTATAGCTTATATGTCACAATTTTTGTTTGATATATTTTCAATCTTGCAGACTTGGTTTATAAATATACAATAAGTTAGAACTACATGTATAATTATGTATAATTTCGACTGTTTACAATTAAAACAAGTTATATTTATATATTTTTTATTTTATTCAGTTATGAATATACAAATATCTGTTGTTTTAATTATGATATGTATACACTATATTTACAGTACAAGTATGTACGCTTATATATCTCATATATATATATATATATATATATATATATATATATATATATATATATATTATGTTTATATACAGGTATCTGTAAAAGTTTTGTTATATATAAAGTTATGCTTCCCGTCTTTTATAGATTTATTCATCTAAAACTTGCTGTCATAGGATTTATTTATGTTTCATAAAAATCTTAAGTGTACACAGTACATTTTGGTTATTAGTTGAGCAAGATTTTGTTTGCAATAAATTGTTTTTTTTGTTCTGTTGCTTATATTTATAAAAGTTATACCTATGGTTATATAAGTTTATATATATTTACAACATGGGTTTATCTACATGTTCGTACTTTTGTAAGAACCTACGTGCGGCAGCATCGGGTTATATGCCCAAAAGTTTATACAGTTTATATATTACCTGTTGTAAATTCTATTTGATATGCATGTACAAACTCATACTGGTACTGTATTCTACCTGTTAGAAATTTTATTATTATATATATATGTCTACTACACATACGTATACTTGAGTTTGATTTTTTTTTTTTAAATATTATTTATGTGTTCGATTTAAAATAATGGTTTGAAACGTATATATATATTTAGTATAAAATGTGTTAATTTAGAATATGATGTAAATAGACATACATAGTTATATTTATATATACGTGTTCACTAATACTATTTATCCACATCGATTGAGTTCTGATTTGATCTCATCAATTTCTGTTATCAACTCTATCCGCCGCGTCCGGTCCATCGTGCTTTGCTTCGAAATTCGTGTTTGGATATCATAACTCAATCTCATCGTCTATTTCTCTAGCCTTGAAAGGTGAGCAATCACTCATGATTAATATCCTTTTATTTGTTAAATTTGATTTCAATTGAAACGACAATTGAAATATGCGACTGTTAGTTATTTGCACTGTTATATGCATGTTATTACATATATCAGTTCATCTGTGACATCTGACACTATTATTTGTTATTTATGCAATAATAATACAGTATTGGTTGATAAATGATTCATTGTTTGCTGTTGACATTGGACGTTAAATTGTTAATGTAGTAAGTGGTAAATAATTTAAAATTGAAATTGACGAAGGATGGTTAAATTTGATATATGTTAAATTTGATTAGATGACATTTGCATAATATGACCCTTTTAAATGTTGAATTAATTGACGCGTAGAAATTTGATAAAATACACCTCGAACCGTTTAAATGTTATTGCTTAAATTGATGTTGTATGAAAGTGAATACTGAATGACAAGTGAAGAACCGTACAAATTTTAAAGTAATAATCTTTAATCTACATGAAATGATAGTGTAGATTCTAGAAATAATTATATTAATTTGCACAAGCAACAATGTGAATGAATACAATTATTTCGGGATTATTTTAATTAATTATTAGATTGTTATTGATTGTTGTTATTGCCTGTTTATTTACTTTGACAACATCCCAGTTATCACACTACAAGTTTACATTGCTATGCTTTGATTTTGAATTGAAATGGAATCTGGTTGAAATGATAAATACCCAAATGAACTTGACTTAGTATAGAGAATTAAATAAACTCGATTGGTCAATAATTTGATCTAAAAATAAAATAATTATTTTATTTGAATTAATAATACGATTTGAAATGAAGTTGGAATTTGAATTTAATGAAAGGAAAATGTTAATATTTAAAAAATCTGAAACAAATATTAACATAGTAGTTGTTGAAAGAGCGTTGTTTGAAATCAATTACTTGAATTAAGTTCGAAATTATTTATTAATTTAGTTTGAAATTAGTTAATAATTAAATAAATTGAATTATTTGATAATTTGAATTCTTTGATAAGAGAAAGTGAACTATTAAATAAGTGAATTTGAACTTCGTTAATAAATGAAATTGGGTTTCTTTATTTATTAAGTTTTGGAAAATTATTTAAGTAAGTTAATAAGTAAAATTGAACTTCTTGAATAAGTGAAATTGAGTTGTCTATTTATTTGAGTTTTGAAATTTGTAACTAAGTAAATAAATAATGGAAATTGAATTTCTTTAATAAGGAATAAATTGTGATTTATTGAAATTAATGAAAGACTTGAAATTTAAAGAATTTGATGTGACGAATTTAACTAGTTCAAATTTTAAGATATGATATAATGAAGTTAAACGTAAGTAATTGATTTAATGAATTGGAAATTAAATGGAGATTGTTTTAAAAGATAAATTAACTTAACGAATATTGAATGAAACGACAAATGAATTTAAATTGATTTGAAGGTCATATTAAACTAAATTAAATGATTTCGGAATGAAACTTATGTGCGAACTTGAATCAACATTTGAATTGTTTAAATAAAAGATTTGAAATTGAATTATAAGATTTTGAAATAGTAATTTGGAAGTTTTGAAACATAAATTATGGAAATTATTTTAGAAAGACTAAAGAAATGTTGATTTATAAATTCTAATTGAAATTGAATTTGATTTGGTTTTGAAAATTATTAAACGACCAATCGGTGTAATAATTATGGAAGTTATTAAAGAGACCGGAATTGGTTATGGACATACTCTCTGTCTAAACAGAAAACCACTTTAATAACTATACGCGGAGTGTGATCCAGAATGAAGTGGTTGAATGATGTACGTGATGATTGAAGAAAGAGAACGATAATGGATAGCCTTGACACTTGTGTCAAATTGAAAATGACTAAAACAGGAGACGTGCCGGGCCAATTGGGGTTAGCCACCTCGAGCGAACACACTTCTTCGTAAACTACTCATCACTTGTTATTGATTGGTGCACCCTCGGAATTGGGAGTGTTGTTTCGCGGACTTGCGATCGTTGCGGCGATGCGTTTTCACCAGTCCGGATCAGGCAAACAGCAGTTTCACTACCTTTGGTATTGCCTCATGTGCCTTGTCATACATGTATTCCTATATACGCGACCACTACGAATTTGTTTTGTGTTATACGTATGGAGTACTACTTGATATCCCACCAGTTTACGGTGGAGTCTACAGTGTTGTATAGACTATAA
Source organism: Allium cepa (assembly GCA_030765085.1). Lineage (NCBI taxonomy): Eukaryota > Viridiplantae > Streptophyta > Magnoliopsida > Asparagales > Amaryllidaceae > Allium > Allium cepa. The sequence goes on from CM060938.1 coordinate 233,653,633, forward strand.
CGCTTATATAAAATGTGTTAAGGGGGATAATGGTAACGCCTTAACACTAATTTGATATTTTATATTACTGATAGACATTATCTATTTAGCGTATATTACTACATAGTAGATAGTTTAATGGATCCTTAGAGAACGGTTATTCCAACGTCCTTTGAGTTACTTGTGTTTCAGTTGTTATTTCACTTGAGTTGGATTTATTAATATAAGAATGTTAATCCTGACTCGAGTGTTTTGCTTTACGCTCGGGTCAGACTGAGTTTACCTGTATTCGAGACTCGCCTTTGGAGTTGGAGCTTCACAAGGAGATCCGGCTATCTATCCAGCTTTCAGATATTCAGTTGATTCCAGTGATGTATTCCGATTATTGTATTTGACTTTTGTATTCGAGACTTCTATTGTAACTTATTAACTCTGTTATATATATATATATAGTAGCTTCATGATCTACTATCTTTTGCTTCCGCTGCATATTTATTACTCTGTGTCTGTGATCTGTGATTATTTATTTAATGTATATGTTCAGTTTTGCCAAATTTAAATTAACAATTCGGTATTTTCAGTTATTCAAGTCCGACATGAGCGGATGCGAATAGTCCAAAATAGCGGGTCGTTACAACATATTAATTATTTATTACAATAGGCGATCAAAAGAAGCTAATAGGTATCTGTTACAACTAGCATAACAAAAGAGTTGATGAAAATTGATATCTATTACAATTGGCAAAAGAAAAATAGTTGTAATATGCATATGCAACAACTAACCAAAAAAAAGTTGTTAAAAGTAAGTTTATTACAGCTGTGACGCCCCACCTCTATACCCACGCTGGCCAAGGACACTACAGGGTAATGCCGTCAGCTACCACGGAGAATAAGGCTGGTTAGGAGCGGCCATCTATAGCCTTGATTTAACTATCTATTTAATGCATCGACAATAATCATACAAAGCAGATCGACATATCCAATGAAAACTTAAAAAAAAACCATAGGTGGTTGGAGGATCTATCAGAACAGAATATAACAACTCAAATGTAACATACACCACAGAACAGTAGATCATCATATACACATATATTGATACATAACAGATTTTACAAACTGATACACGTCGAGTGGTATAGCAAACCACAATATACAGACGAATTCAAAATAATACATATATCAAAGTTACAATAAAAAGGACTACACAAAAACCTTTAACAAAAAGGAACAAGCTGGATAGTCCATGCGGAAGCAAAATAGGCTAAGTCCAAAAGTACCTAACCTGAAAGATCTCGGTCTGACCCGAGTATAAAATACACGGGTCAGTCTAGCTAAACAAATCAGTTAGATAAACTGAACAACAATAACCTGCAAGGTCACAATGTATAACAAATATCTCTAAAAGAGATAACACAATCATCTAACAAAAGATGAATCATATCATAACAAGCCTCATATCATCGGCAACACAATAAACAAAGGATATGAATATCCCAAAACAAGCCAAAAGGCAATAACAAATACCAATGAAGGTAACAAAAGTTCCACAAGGTAATCGCTACATATCATGCGGCTCAAAAAGACCAACACCGAAGGGCGATACCTAGGGAATATACATATCAATGAAACATCATAAAATTTGCACGTGCTCAGTACTGTATAAACAAGGATCCATGAGCCCGAAGACTCCAAACCCAAATATCACTCGAGCAGCTCATAAAGACCTAACTTCGAAAGAGATACAATAGGGCAACAAACCCGAAGGCACAAACCCGAAGGCACAAACCCGAAGGCAACATACCCGAAGGTAACATACCCGAAGGCAACAAACCTGAAGGAGACAGTCCGAAGACACTATCCCAAAGGCAACAAACCGTAGTGGTGACGGTTCGGAGGCCCAGTACTGGGACACCACTAACTGGCAGAATGTGTCATAACTCTCAAAAAGGAATCCGAAAAGTGATAACGTGAGTCCCATAACCACTCGTTCGCATTAAACAGTTTACTATCCGTTAGGTAATCTCACACTCAAAGCAGTACAAAGTCTACATCATCTCATTGGTAAACAAGACCAAAAGGTCAAAACAATCAATCGAATAGGTCGTGGACTAATCAGAAAGACGAACGCATGGATTCATGGTCCATGTTTTACCTAATCATTTAATCTCCCTTCCACTCCGCTCGAAGTGCGAAATCGTGTGTGTTTCAATAGAATTTATAAATTGGAGAAACGAGCTTTCAATGTAATTTTAGAAGATTATCATATAAAAACCCCGTGAATGAAGTCAAAAATAAGTTATCAAAGCCAAAAATGCAATAACAACCACTAAGAACCAACTTGAATCGATAAAATTTGGAAAACACGCAAAAAGGCAAAAATACGAAAAACAGCAGCAGGTCGGTCGGCCGGCTACAGGGCTCGGTCGACCGGACTTTGATCCTGGAAACTTTCGGGATACAAGTTCGGTCGACCGGACAGGGTCTTTGGTCGGCCGACCCTGCAACCTGGGTTGTTTCCATCCTACCCAAATAATGAGCAAACTTTTCCACTTTCAATCGGACGAGCACGGATGCTAGGGGTTCACGCCTAGCGGCTACCCGGCCCTATAAGCACTTCGATTCATCACCAAAATAAGATCAAAACATCCATAAGAGAATGTTCATAAAAATTTGACTTTGAACTCAAGAATCGGAATATTCATAAAACCAATCCAATCAAAAATCAAATGCATATGAATAAGTAATTGGAATTCATACCCATCACCCATGAAATCAAGAGAAGTAGATGTGAGTTCAAAACTCACCTTTTTACATAGAAACAAAGATGAGAAGCACAACCACAAGAAGGAGACTAACTACTCTTCACTTCACTCTACAAGCTTCAATCTAAGAATAAAACACATATTTCCCAAATTAGGTTTAGGAAACTTCTGAAATTGAAGAGGAGAAGAGTTGGAGAAGATGAAGAAGAAGCTTACCAACACCTTCTCTTTGATTTTGGAGCAAGAATTCAAGTTGCAAGAAGAAACTAGGGCTTGGAATTTCTAATTCCTCTTCCTTTCCCCCATTTTCAGTTTTAGCTTAAGTTTGGAGGTGAAAATGAGTGAATGGGGAAGAGAGTGACTGAGTTTGGATATTTAGTTAGCTAGTGGGTTGAACCCAAACCCAAAACCCAACTAGAAAAAGTAGCAAAATTCAACTTACTCCAAACATATCAAAGCTTATACTCAAAAAGATCGCAAATGCCATTTTGGAACCAATGTAAGCGGTATCGAGCCCCAATTCGGCTATTTGAAAAAAGTAATATTTCGGATCCAAAAATCCAACTAACGACGCTATGTTTAAATAAAACATTTAAAGTATATAATCATTAAATATGCGGTTTGTTACAGATCTCCCCTCCTTACAAAATTGCATCCCCACAGTTCCTAGAGACGATATTTGTAACGACTACAGACGTACAACATTCAAAAGAAAAGGAAATAAGCTTGAGACGGAAAGATATTCTCACCATTTCCAAACAAAGATAGAAAACCCGGATAAGATCGCTCGGTATACTCTCTGGTTTTCCAAGTACAGTCATTGGGATTAGAGGGCCATTGAACTTTAACGAGCGGCACGTCCTTGTTTCGAATGTGTCGCACTTCCGTGTCAAGTACGCGAATAGGTTGCTGTACAACAGATAAGTCCGGTGAGACCTCAAGCTCTTGCAAATCAGGAGAATCAATAACAGAATCCGACTCCCGAAGACACTTTCGAAGTTGAGAGACGTGAAACACGTCATGAATGCCAGATAAATGAGCCGGAAGTGAAACTCTATAAGCCACAAGGCCCATACGTTCAGTCATAGGAAATGATCCTATAAAGCGAGGAGCCAATTTCCCAGTCGTACTGAAATGCATAACCCCCTTCAAAGGAGAAACACGAATAAAGACAAGATCACCAATCGAGAACTCAAGAGGCTTCTATGGCTGTCCGCGTGGGATTTCTAACGGCTCTGTGCCTCTTTCATTCTCAACCGAATAAGATCAATCTTCTCGGAAGAATCACGAACAATATCTGGACCAAGAATAAGCTTCTCCCCAGATTCCAACCAACAAGAAGGTGATCGATATGGCCTTCCATATAAAGCTTCGAAAGGAGCCATGCCGATACTAGACTGAAAACTATTGTTGTAGGAGAACTCAACAAGAGGTAGGTGATCCTCCCAACTACCACCGAAATCAAAAATACAAATACGGAGAAGATCTTCCAAGATACGATTCACCCGTTCAGTCTGTCCGTCAGATTGCGGATGATAAGCTGTACTGAAATTAAGCTTTGTTCCCAAAGCTTGCTGAAGACTCTGCCAAAAATGACTCGTGAATAAGGGATCACGATCACTCACAATAGAACTAGGAACACCGTGAAGTCTCACGATTTCCTTGACATACAACTTAGCCAAATGCGAAGCAGTCCTATTAGACATAATAGGGATAAAATGAGCAGACTTAGTAAGGCAGTCAACAATAACCTAGATACTAGAATGGCCTGATCTCGAATGAGGTAGGTCGTCAATGAAATCCATAGAAATCCGATCCCATTTCCACAATGGAATCTCTAAAGGCTGAAGAAGACCCGAAGGACGCTGATGTTCGGCCTTAATACACTGACAGTTTATGCAATTACTCACATAACTCGCCACATCCCGCTTCATGCCTTCCCAATAATAAAGACGACGTATATCGGCATACATCTTACTACTACCAGGATGAATGGTATACTTAGAACGGTGACAGTCATCAAGAATGTCATGCCTAAGTGCAAAATCAGAAGGCACAAAAAGACGGTTCTTCTTGCGAAGACAACCATGAGAATCAATGCTGAAATCCCACAACGCTTCATCACAGGATCCAGACTCGCAAAGCTAAATAAGATGCAACAAATCAGGATCACGCCATTGGGCATTGGCAATACGATCCAATAAAATGGGTTGATCTCCCAAACTAAATAATAGAATAGGAGAATCAAAAGATGAACCTCGATCACGAATTTCACAAAAACATAGAGTCTTAAGAATATCCCATTCGGCAAGCATCATGGAAATAACAGCCGAATGTTTGCGACTATGCGCATCAGCAACACGATTACCCTTTCCAGGGGTATACTGGATATAAAAGTCATAGGAAGAAAGAAACTCGAGCCAACACTTATGTCTCATATTGAGTTCCTTCTGAGTGAACAAATACTTCAAGGATTTATGATCGGTATAGAGAATGAAGCGCTCGCCCAATAAATAGTGTCGCCATATCTTCAAGGCGAAGACGATGACGGCTAACTCAAGATCATGAGTGGCATAGCGAACTTCATTCGGACGTAGTTGCCTAAAAGCATAAGCAACTACCCGATCCTTCTGCATAAGAACAACACCGAGACCATTACCCTAAGCATCGGTGTAGACAAGAAGATCCTGATTCCCTTCGAGAACCACCAAAATAGGAGCATTAGTGAGAAGTTCCTTTAATGTCTGAAAGGAAGCTTCACACTTATCGGACGAAATAAAACGAATGCCTTTCCGAGCAAGGCTGGTGAGAGGAAGCACAACACGGGAAAAATCCTTAATGAACCGATGGTAATAACCCGCCAATCCAAGGAAACTACGAATCTCATGCACATTCTCAGGCCTCTTCCATTTCCAGATGGCTTCGATCTTTGAGGGATCGATAGAAATACCATCGGAAGATACAACATGGCCTAAGAACTTAACCCTATTCTCCCAAAAATGGCACTTGGAGAATTTGGCACTAAGCTGATGATGACGGAGAGTACTCAAGACAATTCTCAAGTGATTAGCATGCTCAGCTTCAGACTTAGAATAAATAAGGATATCATCAATGAAGACAAGGACGAACTTATCGAGATATTCCCGGAATACTCGATTCATGAGATCAACAAAGAAAGAAGGAGCGTTCGTCAACCCGAACGACATAATGAGCCACTCAAAAGAACCATAACGAGTGTGGAAAGCGGTAAGAGGTATGCTATCATCCATGACTCGTAACTGATGAAAACCCGTGGCAAGGTCAAGCTGAGAAAAGACCTTAGCACCACTCAATAGATTGAACATATTATCGATCCTAGGCAATGGATACCTATTCCTAATAGTTAACTCATTAAGCTTGCGATAGTCAATGCAAAGCCTAAGAGTTCCATCAGACTTCTTCACGAAGATGACCGCGGATCCCCATGGAGAAAAACTGGACTGAATCAACTGCTTGGACTCAAGCTCTAAAAGTTGCTTCTTGAGCTCCTCATTTTCCCTTGTAGACATCCTCGTGGGAGGACGACTAACTGGCTGTGCGCTTGGAATGAGATCAATGCGGGACTCAATTGCCCGCTTGGGTGGCAAACCCGAAATAGGTTCAAAAACATCAAAAAAGTCACAAGCAATAGGAATACGAGATATATCATCATCATCTCGCGAATTAAGAGAACATAAAGCCATTTCGGAATTATCCACATCCCTAAGAACAAGTGATAGCTGAGTAGGCGTATCCGAACGTCAAAGATACAGAATTCTCTCTGAACAAATAATCCTGGCATCATATCTCACTAGCCAGTCCATTCCCAAAATCATATCAAATGTCAGACAAAATATAACGTGCAGATTCGCACGAAAAGAAAAGCCACATAAAACAATCTCAACATCATCACAAAGCATGCTAAGGGTCGCAGATCCCCAATAGGATTCGCAATCCTTAAAGAAGTAACCAAACAAGAAACATCCAAAGATAAATCATCGACGAGCTTCTTCGATACGAAGGAATGTGATGCACCCGTATCGAAAAGAACTCGAATACTATGATCATGAAATAAAATAGAACCTTCCAAAATAGATGGAGATATACCTTTGGGTTGAGAAGGACCTTTAGAAGTCTTAGCAGCATAAAGCTTGCTAGACTTGGCATCAGCCGGAATAGTAGGGAAAGTGGAAACATGATGTCCTTCCTTCTTGCAATAACGACAGAAGAGAGGCTTAGAACAAGCTCGAATCATATGATCAGGAGAACCACAATTGAAACACTTCCGAACGAAAGGTGTTCTAGAAGACTGAGGCTGAGAACTAGAACCACCGGTATTTTTCTTCTTAGAAGGAAAAGACTTGGACTTCTGGAATGGAAACTGCTTCTTGTTGGGGTTCTTGGAAACCTCAACATCATCACTACTATCACACTCCTTCTCGATGGTTTCAAGATGAAGCGCAGAATCCACCAACTCCTCAAATGAAAGCTTAAGCTGGAGCAACAAAGACTTCTTAAGACATTTCTTAAGACCAGAGACAAACTTCAAATTCTTCTTAAGAAGTGCTAATGAATTCAAGACCATACTTAGATAAAGCCTCGAATGATGCAACATACTCAGAAATAGGAGATTTCCCTTGCTTCAACTCAAGGAAGCGACGGGTCAATAAAACTTTTTCAGATTCAGGAACGAACTTGAGTTCAAATCGCTCCCGAAACTGAGTCCAAGAAAGAGTAGACTCGTCAATTTCGGCTACAAGAAGCTCATACCAATCAAGAGCACGCTCTTGTAATAAGCTAGAAGTTACAAGAACTCTATCATGGTTAGAAAGATCCATGCGAGAGAAGATAGGCCCGCACGTGTGAAACAAAGCTTGGACTTCAAGAACAGACTCGGAGCCCTTAAACGGCTTTCCCCCAAGATGAGAAAAATCACTGCACAGACGTGCAAAAGTAGACTTGCGAGGTGGAGATACTCGAGGAGGAACTGGAGGCTGAGTGCTCCTAAACAATTCCAAAAACTGATCGGCGCACATATAAACGCCATCCGGATGTAAGCCACTGGATTGCCCAGCATCCGAACGTCGACCCTGCCTCTTCCAGCCATACGCCGAAAGTAAGATAAGAGCAAGATTGTTCACAAGGTAGATAGATGGAATACTACGGAATCTAAACACATTCCTAGACGTATTCCCACATTCTATCTACCACCAAGGCACAAAAGAAATATAGAGGCACGATGGTTCAAAGATTTGTATCACCTATACACTTTGATGTACCGGAATATGTGCATCTATTATGTGTTTATCATACTTTGTTCTGAACTCAGCTCTGATACCACGCTGTGACGCCCCACCTCTATACCCACGCTAGCCAAGGAAACTACACGGTAATGCCGTCAACTAACACGGAGAATAAGGCTGGTTTGGAGCGGCCATCTATAGTCTTGATTTAACTATCTATTTAATGCATCGAAAATAATCATACCAAGCAGATCGACATATCCAATGAACACTTAAAACAAAACCATAGGTGGTTGGAGGATCTATCAGAACAGAATATAACAACACAAATGTAACATACACCACAGAACAATAGATCATCATATACACATATATTGATACATAACAGATTTTACAAACTGATACACGTCGAGGGGTATAGCAAACCACAATATACAGACGAATTCAAAATAATACATATATCAGAGTTACAATAAAAAGGACTACACAAAAACCTTTAACCAAAAGGAACAAGCTGGATAGTCCATGTAACGACCCGTAAATTTTCGATAATTAAAATAGCTAATTTAATAAGATTTCGTGATTTAGTGATAGAAAGAAATTGTAAGTCATTTGGAATAATAATAAATGTTGAATCTATTGGGATTATAATAGAGTTAATAAGATTTTTAAAACTGGAATTTATTGGATAAATTGAATAACGGGTTTAATATGATTAAAAATGATTTGTAAAATTTTATTTTATCATATTGGAGTTATAGTGATGTTATAGAACTTTTAAAACTGAATTTAAAATTTATTTGTGAAAATTGAATATTTTAATATTTAATTATCGCCTGAAAAATAGCCAATTTTTGAACAGTCTCAGAATTGGACGAAACTAGTTCTATTGGATCCGTAATAGTTAGTTATTATCGGATTTCAATTTTCGTAGCAATCGGAGTTGTCGTTTGACCGTGGCAGCTCGAAACGCGTTGAAATTGTTTAATATTAATTTGGCGAGTTAAAAATAGTCATTTTTCCAAACGGTCTCGGATTTCGACGAAATTAGTTTCATTGGATCCGTAATGTGATATTATTGTAAGGTTTCAAATTTCAAGTCAAACGGATTTACCGTTTGTCCGGGGCAAGCCAAAACGCGTAGAAATTCGGTTAATCGGTTTAATGTAAAATTGATCGTTTATTTCCGTAACTCTCACATATGATTGAATTAGGCCTTGAAACTAGTTCCATTGTGTCCGGAATGGGGGTAAAACCTTATAAACGCCTGGCGGCACGTCTCGATTGGAGTTCGGATGATTTTGGACCTACCTATATAAATACGCACGCAAACCGAGCCAGTTTTATTATTATTTTAATCCAGAAACCCTAATTGACTTCAGCCCTAGCCGCCATTTCCTGAATCAATGGCCACGAAATTCGAAACTTCTTTCTCATTTTCCTCTCAATCCATCAACAATTAGCAAAAATTCTCAACTACAAAGTTGTAGAGCACGATGAAAGCTTCAAATCCATACGGAGATGATCGAAAACGGAGCTTCGAATCAACGGGAAATCGTGTAGGAAGGGGCTGCGTTTTTCACGTTTCTCGAGGTGATAGGGGAGGCCGAGTTCAACATGGTGGTAGCCGATGGTGGCTCTCGAGCGGGGCTTCGCAACGATGGTCTCTGATCAACTTCCCGACGCTTGTGGTGGTCGCAAAATGGAACCCTAGTTTGAAGCTTGATGGGTTCTCATGCGTGCGTTTCCTGTAGAAGTAACGTGAGGTAGGAGGAAGAACGCGCACGGCTTGGATTTGCAGGCTTTGAGATGGATGGCCCAGATCTGTTAGGGTTAGAAATAAAATAAAAGTTGTATATTATTTATATTTCAATTTGTGTAAACTTCTAAAATGCATAACTTTTTCATACGAGGTCGAAAACGCGCGAAACTTTTTGCGTTGGAATCGTATGGACGAGCTCTACGCGATGCAACTGGATTGGAATCATTTGGAGCTAGAGAAAATTTTGAGTTAAATCGAACGTCGTTCGATTTGATTTAAAATTGTAAAATCAAGGTGAGTGTTTTATAACGCTCACACCGTACTGAATATCTTTATGCTATTTAAAATTGTCATTATGTAGTGTTATGATTTTATTTGTCGTTGTTTGATAAAAATTTAATGGTCATATAGATTGTTATTCGAATTAATCGTTGAAGTTTAAATTTGACAGTTAAATTAAAATTGAAATTGAATTGCAATTTAATCACCCGACATCGATAACTATGAAATTGCCTTGAATTGTATTGCCTATTGGACGATGTATTTCGATGATGTTATTGGTTGATGTTTGAATGTTTGGATGTTTATTTGCTTATATATATCCTGTTATGCATACATATGATACTGTGATTTAATTTAAGTAATATATGCTCATCGCTGACATTTAATTGAAATAAATAATTACTTGGCCATAGGATAGAAAATTATATACGGACACCGAATTGGCTAAATTAATAATTTTTAAAATCGTCGATTTGAAATTTATTTATATGTTTGTTTAAAAGTTATAAATAGACATAAATTTATAGAAATCGAATTTATCAAAATTTGGGTTTGGAATGTTGAAATAAATTTGGTTAAAAGAAATTGTTAAGTAATATAAGTCGAGACTTTGAAATTTAAAAATTGGGATTTGATTTAAATTCGAAAATTGATTTGTTTAAAGATTTAACCCTAATTCGGGCTTTGAATATTACTATGTAAAAGCGATATAAAATGATATTTGAAATGGATTTGATTTTTAAAGCGAACATGATATTTTGATATCAATTATGAATCGATTTGAAATGTAAAAGAGCCAACGGTGTAATAATACGTAGTTATTAAAGAGACCGGGATCGGATATGGACATACTCTCTGTCGATACCGAAAACCACTTTAATAACTATTATACGCGGAGTGTTGATCCAGAATGAAGTGGATGGTTTGGTGAACGCGTTGACTGAAGAAAGAGAACGATTATTGGATGACCCCTGACATGACTAAAACAGGAGCCGCGCCGGGCCATTGAGGTTCGCCACCTCTAGCGGACACACTTCTTCGATACCATATCTATTACATTTGTGATGCGATTTGGGTGCACCCCTTGATTTGGGAGTGTTGTCTCGCGGTGTTGGGGTAGCTGCTGGCTATGCCCAACATCAGTCCGGATCACGCAACTACTAGTATCCTAGTTGGTATTGCCTCATGTACCTTGTCATACTGATTATCCTATTCGCGACCACTACGTTTTGATTTGTACCTTGAGTATATGGATTGCCCTCTGGTGACTTCCGGTTTTGGGGAAACTACGGTCTTGTATATGCTTTTGGGAATATAAAAATGTGTTAAGGGGGATTATGGTAACGCCTTAACGCTATTTTGATACTTTATATTACTGATAGGCATTATCTACTTAGCGTATATTACTACATAGTATATAGTTTCACGGATCCTTGAGAGATGGAAAATCCCGTAACATCTCTTGAGTTATTGCACGCACGTTGACACTGGATAGGAGATGTCAAACCCCGTAAACATCTCTGACGCCGTTTACACTCATATTTATTTACGACTGATTTAACTTTCATAAGGATATTTAGTCCTGACTCGAGTGTTTGTCTTTTCATTACGCTCGGGTCAGTCCTGAGTTTTCAATTTAGGTTGAAGATCATTTCCTTGGAGGACGGAGACGAAGATTTGGTATATTATCTACTACTATTATATTCATTCCATTCCGCTGCATTGTTGTATGATATTTGCTGTGTATGTAACTCTGATAAATTTTGTATAATAATAATCAAATGTATTCATTTCAAATGTATTCATTTAATTAACAGCTTCATGAACTGTTATTTTATTATTATACTTTAGCCTTCCGCTGTGAGATTCTGTGTTGTTTCATTTCCTTTATTTTCCTTCCTTTTTTTTTCTTAATTACCCCCATAACTATCTGCGCTTTTAATGGTTTGGAATCGACATGTGTATTTGATCGTCGGTTTAACACTGTCCAAAAAGGCGGGTCGTTACAGTTGGTATCAGAGCTTTGGTTTAGCGATAAACCTTGGCTCTAGTGGGGAATAACTCATTGAAATAGAGGTAAACTATATGAATGAGTTGAGTGTATATGAGAGAGCGTACTTGTTATTTGATATAAAATGGTTTTATATTGTATTATTTTGTTCCGTTGAGTATTTATGAATTCTGGTCGATACTTGGGACGCCAAGGCGTCGATAGGAATTTCTAAACACTCGAATAGGACAAACCAACACAATATCGTTTTGGAATATATTTTATATAAAAGAACTATTTGAATATTTATTCATTTTGATTGAATTGATTGTTAAGAGATGATAATATTAGATTATTATCGTTATTGTTTGATCAGTCAATATTTACAACAATTGATTAAATAACAATGGATTTAGGAAAATGAAATCTTGTAAACACAATTGATAATGAATATAAATGAATTTTAACTTGGATTTGGGAATTTGAATTCCGGTGTTTGAAATTGACTTACAAGAATTTGAAAAACATAATATGAGTATTATATGATAGTATAATTGAGTTGAAATTGTTTTCGAAGGATTTTTTTATGATAAATGTTATATTCCCTACTCTTGACGCTAGACAATGATTTCGGTGATGAGTGCACGCATCATCGGCGTTTATTTTCGAGAGTCCGAGTGGGGGAGACCACTTAATAGCCTGTCTAAACCTTGTTTTAATTCAACTTTTATTTTATTTTGTATTCTCTATAGTATGATTTGATATATAAATTATATAAGTATATATTATTTCAAAACTTGATTTGAAATGAAACCGGGATTGGAATTCTTAAGTACTTTAATAATTAATGATTTTTTTTAAAATGATTGAAATGAATTTAGACTTGAATCATTGAGGAACTTCTGAATTGTGAAATGAGAAATGAACCTAAGAGCTAAGTGAAAATATCAATTGAAGTAGAAATCCTTAGAATTAGGAAATTTTGAACTTAAAATAAAAATTGAAACTGTAAAACTCGCATAGTATTAAATTTCATTTTATAGCATAGATATAACTTACCAAAATATTTAAGAAGTTCAAAAATGTTATATGAATTGTTAATTGGATAATATACAAGTATAGGTTTGAATAATGAAATATGCATTTAATGAATGGTTTGCAAATATAAATAAAATTGTTAGTAAATAATTGGAATTCAAATTAACATTTAAAGGTGATTCACAATTATGTTAATATAAAATGGAAATACTATATGTGAATGAAAATGTGAAATTAAATTATAGTGAAATTTAAGTAATGACTTAAGAATTAATTAATTGAAAATTCAACTTTAAATGGAAAGAAGTTGTATGTTGTTTAACTACATTCTATTTGCATAACTATAACTTACCAAATACTTAAAGGGTTTAAAATGCTAATAAGGATAAGTAGAGAAATAATATACCAGTGTGAGAGTGAAAAATAAAATATAAAGATCTATTGGTAGTTGTAAATATAAAAGAAATTTAAGCTGTAAAATGAATGATACATGTATAAGTGAATGAATAAAATTTAAACTTAATGAAATATAAAATTGGTAAATGGAAACTAATTAAATTTGAATATAACTAAATGTCAATAAACTTGGAAGTGTATGAAATTAAAATTGACTTGGAAATGTATAATTGATTTAGTGTAGATTTTGGATGGATGTTAATGTTTGATATGCATTGGTTGTTAGATGGATGATAATTGATTAAGTAGAATTCATTAGTGTTAATGGAATTGAATAAACGGAATAAAATTTTAAATAATTAAATTCAAATTGGGAGCAAATTGACTTGAATTAAAAATGTGAATGAAACAAACTTGAATAAATCGGAAACAAATTGAATGTAAATCTATTGTGTGGATGAATAAGAAAATAAATAGCTTTGTGTTTATGATTGTTCTTTAGAAAATTTGATGTTTTGATGGTTTGTACTTTGAAATAATAAAAGCAAAATTTTGGAAGAAAAAAAAAAAAAAAATCCAAAATGGTCCAATACATGCTGAAATGAAAACAACCATAACTTTTAAATGGATGAACGGAATTCGACGATTTTGGACTTTCCGAAAAGCTTAGAAACTATAGCACAACTTTTATTTAGAGTGTCTTGAGAAATTCCTTCGTCTACTAGGTTAAAAACTTGAATGTTACTCGCTGTCCTGTGTAAAAAAAAAAAAAAAATAAGAAAAATCTGAAGCATACAACCTTAGTATTTTCGCCATATCTTTTGACTGGTTTATCGGATTTTGATGATCTAGCCCTTTATGGAAAGCTTAGAACTTAAGCTAAAACTTTTGTTTTAAGTGTTTTGTGTTTTGATGTGGTTTAGAAGGTCGGAAATGTGGGTGAACATCGCGGACCTGCGCAAACACTGCCCAGGCTGAAGCGTATCCCCTAAGTAAAACGGCCATAACTTTTGAACGGATGATCCGAATTCGATGATTTTGGACATTCCGGAAAACCTGAAATGAATGCAACAACTTTTGTTTAGATTCTGTTGTCAAATTTTACAGTTTAGGTGACCTAAAGCTAAGATTTGTTTGCTGTCCAGAAATTGAAATCTCAGTTTTGAAGCTAAATATGTTATATATATGTTGTGTAGGCTAAATATATCGATCTATCTTTATATGCATGGTTCTAACTTAGTTATTGAGCATTTTAGTAGGTAGCAAAGGGGTTGCGCTTCGTTGTGGAGTTCGCTTCTACGCTAAACGCATAATGTAAGTAAAATGCTAATAAATGCTAAATAAAAGGTACGCTTACGGTTTTATATGATATTGGTGATATTTATATGTTGTTTCCCCACATATGGGATGCCTCATCATTGAGATGAGATGTATATTTATGATATATATGCTATTATATTTTTTTCGATCGAGCCGCGCAAAGGAGACTCTGCTGAAATTTTCCGTAAAATCCGGGTGTTAGAAATTTTTTCAAGTTTTAATTTTTTTTTATAACTTGTTTTGATTACTAACTTTTAAAGTTAGGAAGCCGTTTGGAGTAAGTTAGTGGAAGCGTAGTTATGACTTTATAAATGGAATTTCATTGTTTTATAAGTTGGTAACTTTGAATAAAATATATCTAATGTTGAATTCTATACTTAGTTTCTTTTCCTTTCTTTTCCCTTCTTTTCCTTTTCGAGGACGAAAAGTTTTGAGTGGGGGAGAGTGTAACGACCCGTAAATTTTCGATAATTAAAATAGCTAATTTAATAAGATTTCGTGATTTAGTGATAGAAAGAAATTGTAAGTCATTTGGAATAATAATAAATGTTGAATCTATTGGGATTATAATAGAGTTAATAAGATTTTTAAAACTGGAATTTATTGGATAAATTGAATAACGGGTTTAATATGATTAAAAATGATTTGTAAAATTTTATTTTATCATATTGGAGTTATAGTGATGTTATAGAACTTTTAAAACTGAATTTAAAATTTATTTGTGAAAATTGAATATTTTAATATTTAATTATCGCCTGAAAAATAGCCAATTTTTGAACAGTCTCAGAATTGGACGAAACTAGTTCTATTGGATCCGTAATAGTTAGTTATTATCGGATTTCAATTTTCGTAGCAATCGGAGTTGTCGTTTGACCGTGGCAGCTCGAAACGCGTTGAAATTGTTTAATATTAATTTGGCGAGTTAAAAATAGTCATTTTTTCAAACGGTCTCGGATTTCGACGAAATTAGTTTCATTGGATCCGTAATGTGATATTATTGTAAGGTTTCAAATTTCAAGTCAAACGGATTTACCGTTTGTCCGGGGCAAGCCAAAACGCGTAGAAATTCGGTTAATCGGTTTAATGTAAAATTGATCGTTTATTTCCGTAACTCTCACATATGATCGAATTAGGCCTTGAAACTAGTTCCATTGCGTCCGGAATGGGGGTAAAACCTTATAAACGCCTGGCGGCACGTCTCGATTGGAGTTCGGATGATTTTGGACCTACCTATATAAATACGCACGCAAACCGAGCCAGTTTTATTATTATTTTAATCCAGAAACCCTAATTGACTTCAGCCCTAGCCGCCATTTCCTGAATCAATGGCCACGAAATTCGAAACTTCTTTCTCATTTTCCTCTCAATCCATCAACAATTAGCAAAAACTCTCAACTACAAAGTTGTAGAGCACGATGAAAGCTTCAAATCCATACGGAGATGATCGAAAACGGAGCTTCGAATCAACAGGAAATCGTGTAGGAAGGGGCTGCGTTTTTCACGTTTTTCGAGGTGATAGGGGAGGCCGAGTTCAACATGGTGGCAGCCGATGGTGGCTCTCGAGCGGGGCTTCGCAACGATGGTCTCTGATCAACTTCCCGACGCTTGTGGTGGTCGCAAAATGGAACCCTAGTTTGAAGCTTGATGGGTTCTCATGCGTGCGTTTCCTGTAGAAGTAACGTGAGGTAGGAGGAAGAACGCGCACGGCTTGGATTTGCAGGCTTTGAGATGGATGGCCCAGATCTGTTAGGGTTAGAAATAAAATAAAAGTTGTATATTATTTATATTTCAATTTGTGTAAACTTCTAAAATGCATAACTTTTTCATACGAGGTCGAAAACGCGCGAAACTTTTTGCATTGGAATCGTATGGACGAGCTCTACGCGATGCAACTGGATTGGAATCATTTGGAGCTAGAGAAAATTTTGAGTTAAATCGAACGTCGTTCGATTTGATTTAAAATTGTAAAATCAAGGTGAGTGTTTTATAACGCTCACACCGTACTGAATATCTTTATGCTATTTAAAATTGTCATTATGTAGTGTTATGATTTTATTTGTCGTTGTTTGATAAAAATTTAATGGTCATATAGATTGTTATTCGAATTAATCATTGAAGTTTAAATTTGACAGTTAAATTAAAATTGAAATTGAATTGCAATTTAATCACCCGACATCGATAACTATGAAATTGACTTGAATTGTATTGCCTATTGGACGATGTATTTCGATGATGTTATTGGTTGATGTTTGAATGTTTGGATGTTTATTTGCTTATATATATCCTGTTATGCATACATATGATACTGTGATTTAATTTAAGTAATATATGCTCATCGCTGACATTTAATTGAAATAAATAATTACTTGGCCATAGGATAGAAAATTATATACGGACACCGAATTGGCTAAATTAATAATTTTTAAAATCGTCGATTTGAAATTTATTTATATGTTTGTTTAAAAGTTATAAATAGACATAAATTTATAGAAATCGAATTTATCAAAATTTGGGTTTGGAATGTTGAAATAAATTTGGTTAAAAGAAATTGTTAAGTAATATAAGTCGAGACTTTGAAATTTAAAAATTGGGATTTGATTTAAATTCGAAAATTGATTTGTTTAAAGATTTAACCCTAATTCGGGCTTTGAATATTACTATGTAAAAGCGATATAAAATGATATTTGAAATGGATTTGATTTTTAAAGCGAACATGATATTTTGATATCAATTATGAATCGATTTGAAATGTAAAAGAGCCAACGGTGTAATAATACGTAGTTATTAAAGAGACCGGGATCGGATATGGACATACTCTCTGTCGATACCGAAAACCACTTTAATAACTATTATACGCGGAGTGTTGATCCAGAATGAAGTGGATGGTTTGGTGAACGCGTTGACTGAAGAAAGAGAACGATTATTGGATGACCCCTGACATGACTAAAACAGGAGCCGCGCCGGGCCATTGAGGTTCGCCACCTCTAGCGGACACACTTCTTCGATACCATATCTATTACATTTGTGATGCGATTTGGGTGCACCCCTTGATTTGGGAGTGTTGTCTCGCGGTGTTGGGGTAGCTGCTGGCTATGCCCAACATCAGTCCGGATCACGCAACTACTAGTATCCTAGTTGGTATTGCCTCATGTACCTTGTCATACTGATTATCCTATTCGCGACCACTACGTTTTGATTTGTACCTTGAGTATATGGATTGCCCTCTGGTGACTTCCGGTTTTGGGGAAACTACGGTCTTGTATATGCTTTTGGGAATATAAAAATGTGTTAAGGGGGATTATGGTAACGCCTTAACGCTATTTTGATACTTTATATTACTGATAGGCATTATCTACTTAGCGTATATTACTACATAGTATATAGTTTCACGGATCCTTGAGAGATGGAAAATCCCGTAACATCTCTTGAGTTATTGCACGCACGTTGACACTGGATAGGAGATGTCAAACCCCGTAAACATCTCTGACGCCGTTTACACTCATATTTATTTACGACTGATTTAACTTTCATAAGGATATTTAGTCCTGACTCGAGTGTTTGTCTTTTCATTACGCTCGGGTCAGTCCTGAGTTTTCAGTTTAGGTTGAAGATCATTTCCTTGGAGGACGGAGACGAAGATTTGGTATATTATCTACTACTATTATATTCATTCCATTCCGCTGCATTGTTGTATGATATTTGCTGTGTATGTAACTCTGATAAATGTTGTATAATAATAATCAAATGTATTCATTTCAAATGTATTCATTTAATTAACAGCTTCATGAACTGTTATTTTATTATTATACTTTAGCCTTCCGCTGTGAGATTCTGTGTTGTTTCATTTCCTTTATTTTCCTTCCTTTTCTTTTCTTAATTACCCCAATAACTATCTGCCCTTTTAATGGTTTGGAATCGACATGTGTATTTGATCGTCGGTTTAAACTGTCCAAAAAGGCGGGTCGTTACAGTCCATGCGGAAGCAAAATAGGCTAAGTCCAAAAGTACCTAACCTGAAAGATCTCGGTCTGACCCGAGTATAAAATACACGGGTCAGTCTAGCTAAACAAATCAGTTAGATAAACTGAACAACAATAACCTGCAAGGTCACAATGTATAACAAATATCTCTAAAAGAGATAACACAATCATCTAACAAAATATGAATCATATCATAACAAGCCTCATATCATCGGCAACACAATAAACAAAGGATATGAAAACAAGCCAAAAGGCAATAACAAATACCAATGAAGGTAAAACAAGTTCCACAAGGTAATCGCTACATATCATGCGGCTCAAAAAGACCAACACCGAACGGCGTACCTAGGGAATATACATATCAATGAAACATCATAAAATTTGCACGTGCTCGGTACTGTATAAACAAGGATCCATGAGCCCAAAGACTCCAAACCCAAATATCACTCAAGCGGCTCATAAAGACCTAACTCCGAAAGTGATACAATAGGGCAATAAACCCGAAGGCACAAACCCGAAGGCAACATACCCGAAGGCAACATAACCGAAGGCAACAAACGTGAAGGAGACAGTCGGAAGACACTATCCCAAAGGCAACAAACCGTAGTGGTGAAGGTCCGGAGGCCCAGTACTGGACACCACTAACTGGCACAATGTGTCATAACTCTCAAAAAGGAATCCGAAAAGTGGTAACGTGAGTCGCATAACCACTCGTTCACACTAAACGGTTTACTATCCGTTAGTTAATTTCACACTCAAAGCAGTACAAAGTCTACCTCATCTCATTGGTAAACCAGACCAAAAGGTCAAAACAATCTATCGAATAGGTCGGAGACTAATCGGAAAGACAAACGCATGGATTCATAGTCCATGTTTTACCAAACCATTTAATCTCCCTTCCACTCCGCTCGAAGTGCGAAATCGTGTGTGCTTAAATAGAATTTATAAATTGGAGAAACAAGCTTTTAATGTAATTTTAGAAGATTATTTTATAAAAGACCCGTGAATGAATTCAAAGTTATCAAAACTAAAAATGCAATAACAACCACTAAGAACCAACTTGAATCAATAAAATTTGGAAAACACGCAAAAAGGCAAAAATAGGCAAAACAGCAGCAGGTCGGTCGGCCGGCTACAGGGCTCGGTCGACCGGACCCTGATCTTGGAAACTTTCGCGATACAGGTTCGGTCGACCGGACAGGGTCTTTGGTCGGCCGACCCTGCAACCTGGGCTGTTTCCATCCTACCCTATGAGCATACTTTCCCACTTTCAATCAGACGAGCACGGACGCTAGGGGTTCACGCCTAGCGGCTACCCGGCCCTATAAGCACTTCGATTCATCACCAAAACAAGATCAAAACATCAATAAGAGAATGTTCATAAAAATTTGACTTTGAACTCAAGAATCGGAACATTCATAAAACCAATCCAATCAAAAATCAAATGCATATGAATAAGTAATAGGAATTCATACCCATCACCCATGAAATCAAGAGAAGTAGATGTGAGTTCAAAACTCACCTTTTTACACACAAACAAAGATGAGAAGCACAACCACAAGAAGGAGACTAACTACTCTTCACTTCACTCTACAAGCTTCAATCTAAGAATAAAACACATATTTCCCAAATTAGGTTTAGGAAACTTCTGAAATTGAAGAGGAGAAGAGTTGGAGAAGATGAAGAAGAAGCTTACCAACACCTTCTCTTTGATTTTGGAGCAAGAATTCAAGTTGCAAGAAGAAACTAGGGCTTGGAATTTCTAATTCCTCTTCCTTTCCCCTATTTTCAGTTTTAGCTTAAGTTTGGAGGTGAAAATGTGTGAATGGGGAAGAGCGGGACTGATTTTGGATATTTAGTTAGCTAGTGGGCTGAACCCAAACCAAAAACACAACTAGAAAAAGTAGCAAAATTCAACTTACTCCAAACATATCAAAGCTTATACTCAAAAAGATCGCAACCGCCATTTTGGAACCAATGGAAGCGGTATCGTGCCCAATTCGGCCATTTGCAAAGGTAATATTTCGGATCCAAAAATCCGACTAACGACGCTATATTTAAATAAAACATTTAAAATATATAATCGTTAAATATGCGGGTTGTTACAACAACTTTCTAAAACAAAACATTGTAAAAACCTTTATTACAACTAGTAGATTATGACCATTGCAAAAATATTTTTATTAGGGCAGTTTTGTTGTTGTGATAATTTCTAAACCCCAATCTTACTTTCACTTTTAACATGCACTCAATTATTCAAGATAAATTAAACTAAACAAATATGTAAAAAATTTAATATTTATCATTTGTTGAAATTATTTAATAAAATAAAATATAAATGAAGAATAGGGGGAGAGGAAAAAAATTAACAATAATTGAAAGTCTATACTTTTACTAATGGCTTAATTGATATACAAAAAATACATGATTTAAATTTTTATCTTAGTTACTTGAAGCCTATGTAATAATATAATAGGAAATATTGTAACTAGGAAAAGTACAAATAATATAGGTAAATAACAAATAGTGAGATCTTCTGCAATATGCTTTAACATCATCATTACTATATATATATATATATTTGTAGTAAAAACAGACAATAAATTAGATGTAGAATCAAAGCTTACTTACAAACTGGTCAAACAATGAATAGAAAGGGCTGAAAACGATATACGAATATATAGTTCCAAATAACTATACAAGTTTAAAAATAATCCTACGCTTTCTCAACATATTACTATCTGAGCAGATTTAAACATCAAGCAGTTAACAAGTTAGAAAGATTGAACTGGGTAGGAAAAAAGAAAAAAAAAGTAACAACCTAACCTTGTAGCAGTGCGAAGAATTATATTTCCCAATTTCAGAGTCCCGTGCAACCAATTTCATAACAAAGACCATTTGAAATCAATTATTTTGAACAAGATATTTTTTAGTTATCAATGGAAAGCATCTATTGTTGTCCAATCAATGAAATTTGAAATTAACCAAAATTTGGAATATAATCTTATATCCAATTCAATAATATACAAACTCCAAAATCTTTTGACAATGAGCAATCTAGGATGACTGACGCTATTGCATAGTAGCAACGATACAATCATTTGGTAAACTTTTCGGTCATTTATATAGTTTAGTTAGATTTAAATTTTTATTGCACTATAATATATATTCAATACTAGAATTAGAAACTATTTGTAACAAAATGTCTAGGAGCGTATGTGCAACTTTCATCTCCTATATTAAGATTTGACGGAAAGTTCACCATAATTCCCCAGTGTTCTCCTGAGACTTCGGTTTTCTTTCCATTTTTAGGTTCTAAGAGTAGCGAAAGATATAAAATGAATTGTGGGATATTGAAATAAGACCTTAGATGTTAAATAACATTACATAAAGTGAAAACAAAGTAATAACATGTTGGAATGATTAATAAGATAATATTAATTAAATAAGTGATAAGGACTACATACATATTATGCTTACTATACATGCACAAGCATTCATAATTTTAACAAATTGATTACATGGTAAAAGACATTTAATTGGATAATAAATAAAAAGGTTTAAAAAAGATACTAATCAATTGATTTATTAGCATGTTGCATAGTCAGTTAAGGAGTTTTCTAATAATTTTCACACGAAATCATATTTAATTTTAGTGAGAGTATAATTTTGAAAAATGAATTGATTTTCCTTAATTTCAATAAAATAATTAAATAAAGGAAATTAATTGCCTCATTTAGTTAGAGTAAACTAAGTAGTTGATATAATAATTCTAAAATTACTTGGTAAATTAACAAAAGTTATTAATCGATTGATAAATTTATATATAGCACACATAATCAATTAGAAGTGTTTTGATAATTTGCAATCAATTTCTATAATTAGTTTCCACAATTATATAGTCAAAAAATCATTTCATTTGAATTTAAAATAGATTAAAGAGTCAATAAATTCTTTCAATGCCAAATAAATACGAGATGAATGTAATAATAATTAAAAGAGAAGTCTAGAGAGAATTTGTCATTCTCTATATAAACCCATTTCCATTCTTCACTCTATTCCTCTCTAAGTAAAAACTATAATATTCACCATAAAATTTCATTTTTCAGTGCTATAGTACTTTGGTACCCAAAAACATATCATACATACCATTATGTCTCTAACACTCAAAAACCTAGATCTGCGTCCACTGTTTCTTTGCCTAAAACTCACATTCATCATTTCGTGCTTTTCATACACAACTACTATATTCTCTCTCATTCTTTGCACTAACTTCCTAGCAATTTGCAGCCTCGCCTATGATACCATTATAGGTTCCACCATTAGAACTGTATTCATTGATGGGTTATCGCTCAACCTATTTGTTCATAGTGTTATTGGCCTTATAATATTTGTGCTATTTTCAAACAGGAATCAGGGCCGCCATTTTGTTGCTTCCTCTTCAACCTTTGAGGTCTCACTAGGTGTTGAAGGAGAATTTAGTCCTTCTACATATAGTCCTTTGGTTGCTGATATACAAAAGACAGAAAGACAATATCTTCCTGCCAAGCTTCAGGTATTTCTATATTACGAACCACCTTTTCATTCCATTTAATGCCATACACTAGACACATCTTATACCTTGTATTCTAACACATAAAAAGTTCAATGTATGACTTATTGTATTCTTTCTACATATTTACTCTCATTTCATTTCCTATTCCCTCCTTAGGGAATAATTTTTCATTTTGTACACAAAGTATATTTATATCTCTATCACCCATCTATAAACATTGCAAGTTACATTCATATTCTTTTATTGTATAATCAGCCAGCCCATGAAATATGTTATTTTTTGCTAAAATATATATCCATTTATTTCTTTTATGTTTTCCTTGAAATATAAGAAACTTTTTAAGGTTCGATTTGATTAGTTTATTTTTTATTTTGGCCCATTCTTAACTCACCACATTATTCCATTTTTGCCAATTTATTTTTTTTGAAAATAAACGATTGTTTTATACTTGTAATTATTTTTACTAAGATTTTTTCGTTCTTCATGTCCTCATATTTTCCATCTCCTTCTCTTTGCTGGTATACTTGCATAAATATGAGGATAGAATTTTTAAAGAAGATATCTTATTACTAGAAGATAATTGTGTATGTTTTCTAAGGTTCATATATAGTAACTAGGATATGATAGCAACCAAGCCTATTTAATGCTTAAATTGCTACTAAGATAGTGCATAGTGCATGTGAAATAATAATAAACCTAGTATGCATGAAATATATTACATAAGCTTCCTATCATTTTTATACTTTATTAAGTTGTAGCTTGTTTTTTCTCTTTTAGATTGCATTATTGGATAAAAGAGAAGATCAAATTGTCCATGATCGTTATGAATTTTTTAAATGTTATGAGATGAGAATCTTTTATTATTGCCATGAGAAGAGTTGAAAATAAGAATAAGTGGGATAAAAGAAACAAGGGTTATTTCAAAATAAAATGGAGTAAGAAAGAAAAAAGTGGTATGTGTTTTATGATAAAACACCAGGTAGGAAGAAAGTGGTGTGTTAATAGAATTGGCCATTTATTTTAGTGTATTTTGTATTTTGGTTTTCTTTATTAGGTTTTATCATATTCAAATAATTTATGTATCGTTAAAGCTTCCTCTTTGGTATATATACTTTAAATATAAACTTTATCTCCATAATTAATTTTTAATAAATATCAACTCCACGAGCCCTTTAATCTATCGGTGCATTATTAATTTGAAAATAAAGTATATTAAATGTTTTGATTATAATTTAAATTGCAATGAATTGTGTATGCCAAATATTGATTATAATAACCACAACGTTCCTATTACGCGTTAATTTTTGCATGTCAAATGTTAATAGGAATTTCCAGAAAAAGAACATGTCAAATCCATCATAAAATTAAGTATACATTAAAATCTAAAACACTTGACATGTTCTCCTATGATATAATCCCAAGTAAAACCCTTTATTCTATAGTGCTTGAAACAAAGGAATTGATTAATTAAACCCAACATAAAATCAGTTTTGAAGGGAAGGACAATTTATTTGGCTAAGATAACTTTAATCAATTTCTTATCGAAAGGCCTTACCACCTTGACTCAAATAAGTAGTTAATATCATTTTAATTTTATTTATCATGTGGAATTACTTAAAAAAATATTTTTGTAGTTCATAAGACAATACCAACCAATTTGTTGATGCGTTTATTTTGATATAATAAATGACTGGTTCATAACTGGGTTATAATAACCAGTACATTAGTTAGGTAGTAATCAACATGAAAGCTTGAAGAAGGTTGCAAAATAGATGGACAAATTAAAAACATACTACGTAATGAGATTATTTAGATTTTTTCGTTTTGCAGCTGAATAACGTGCAATTGATTATATCATGGTTGATTTTTATAACAACCACTTTTTTTATAGGCTCATATTTGTGTTTAAATTTTTATATTAGTGGTATTGACATCATTGTACATATTGGTTGGATCAAAATTTATTTTAATAATGATTAAATAAACTACACAACAATGCTTGTATGGTGCTTTAATTACTGACAAGCTTCATAGCAATTATCGAAGTGACACCCTTTTAAAGAACAGTAACAATGGTTTATTTCCTACTTTTTCTTGTTTATGATTATTAGATAAAATATCAAAATCTTCTTAGTAAACTAAATTTGGTAAAGTTTTTATACATCTCGTTTTGCATTTAATACATTTTATCACCAGTTTGGCCCACTTACATAAAAACATAATACATAAACACGTCATTCCTTTCAGACAACATGAATGCTCTATACATGAGTTAAATATATATTCGGTAAATCTACAATATTTGACATCGTTAAAAACGTTTTTGGGTAATTTTAATAAAGATGTAATATTGCTAACGCACATATCAACTTCAAAAAAAATTAAAAACATAAATTATATTCACTCTATTGTAGACGGAAGCGACTAAATATACAGAGCAATGAACTAAAAGTGATTTATTTTCCTTCATTATGGTCTTTATCATCCTTGCAGCTTTTTGTCTTATTCCTATATTATGGGATGCAATTAAATATTTTCTTACTGAAGCAAGACTATAAAAAGTATAGAGTCGCATGTGCAGTTTACTCCCATCATAACATACTAATATTCAAATTTCATTTCATGCCACGTTTACAATGTGACAACCGAAGTTACTCAATCTATGCTCCTAAGGTGAAGTTTAGTTGGAGCTGTGAAATAAGCATCAATTGTCCTATAGATAAGGAAACAACATTACAAAGTGATATTCTAGTATGATAAAAATCATATGAATATATAGATGTAGAGAATATATATAGAAAAAAGAGATCGAAGAAAGTCTTATTTATTTCCTAATCACTAATTTCTACTACATTACTATAACAGGTGATTTGGGATGAGATTGGTGAACCACATACAGATAGAGAGCAAATGATATTTGAGTTAAAACAAGAGGAATGCTTGAAGCTTATAACAGAAAAATTGACCAAGCTACCAAAACTAAAGTGCAAATGCGCCAAAAAATAGTCGATGTTATTGCGCAACTAGCCTCTTTACGTTTCGTGACAAAAGATGCAGGAATACATGTTGATCATTGAAATGGATACCAGAGAACTTGAAATAATATTTAGTAATCATTACCGCACGCTTAGAGCGCGTGACAATGGAAAGACATGAGAGGAGGCCAACAGAGACACCAGTTTTTCTTAACGTTTATGACTTAACCTCAACTAATCGTTTATGCTACTGGGCAGGCCTTGGTGCATTTCATTCTGGAGTGGAAGGTAATTTTGCGCATTTTTGTTTATTTTTATTTTCAATTATCGTTGCACCTATCTAAGCCTAGTTTACATTTCCATTATATAGGATCTAGTTGATGTAGTTATGGGGCTGCTTATTTTATTATCGATAGAATTATTAGTTTTGCGTACATAATTTTGTATATATGAAATGTGACTAGAATATTGTTGTTGACATGTTACAAATAGTCATTTATTTAGCATAGAATTTACTAGATTTTTACCGTAATAAAACTACTACATTTTATCAATGTAAACTTAAGATAATTTACCAACCAAGTAAAGAGATGATATTTAATCATGGTTAATATGAATTTTTTTATTGTTACGTAATAAATTACTGTAAAAATATTGTTATTATTTTAAGTTGTATTATTAATGTTTGTATCTCAGTTCTTGTGGAAACTTGTTTTAAAGTGTAAATTCTTTCTATGATCATTCCAAATTAATATTGTTACAGATCCAACATAACACATAAGTTTCCTACAAAAGTGTTATTAACATTGGTTTATGTGTATTATTACAATAGTTGTTCACATAATCTTTAGTAGTACATTCGATTGGTCAGTTGGTTCATAACATGATTACTTCAAATACCAATGCTTACATAAAAAGAAAAACATAAGGGAAGAAGCACTTCCCTTTAAAATGCTTTGGTTTCCTATTCGGAAAAAAAAAAATCAAGGAAATTTCATGTAACGACCCGCTATTTTGGACTATTCGCATCCGTGCATGTCGGACTTGAATAATTCAAAATACCGAATTGTTAATTTAAAATTGGCAAAACTCAGGTATATAGTAAATAAATAATCACAGCATCACAGACGCAGATTAATAATATGCAGCGGAAGCAAAAAGATAGTAGTTCATGAAGCTACTATATATATAACAGAGTTAATAAGTTACAACAGAAGTCTCGAATACAAAAGTCAAATACAATAATCGAAATACATTACTGGAATCAACTGAATATCTGAAAACTGGATAGATGGCTGGATCTTCAGGTGAGGCTCCAACTCCATGGTAAGTCTCAAAAGCTGAACCACTCAGTCTGACCCGAGCGTAAAGCAAAACACAAAACACTCGAGTCAGGATTAATATTCTTATATCAATAAGTCCAACTCAAGTGAAATAACAATTGAAATACAATAACTCAAAGGATGTTGGAATAACCATCCTCTAAGGATCGGTTAAACTATCTAATATGTAGTAATATACGCTAAATAGATAATGTCTATCAGTAATATAAAATATCAAAATAGTGTAAAGGCATTACCATTATCCCCCCCCTTAACACATTTTATATAAGCGTTATAGTCTATACAGCACTGTAAACTCCACCGTAAACTAGTGGGATATCAGGGAGTACTCCATAGGTATAACACAAAACAAATTCGTAGTGGTCGCCTATATGGGGATACAAGTATGACAAGGCACATGAGGCAATACCCAAGGTAGTGAAACTACCGTTTTCCTGATCCGGACTGGTGAGAACGCATCGCCGCAACGATCGCAACACCGCGAAACAACACTCCTGAAATTCCGAGGGTGCACCAATCAATAACAAGTAATGAGTAGTTTCCGAAGAAGTGTGTTCGCTCGAGGTGGCTAACCCCATTTGGCCCGGCACGGCTCCTGTTTTAGTCATTTCCTATTTGACACAAGTGTTAAGGTTATCCATTATCATTCTCTTTCTTCAGTCATCGCTTACATCAGTCCAACCACTTCATTCTGGATCATCACTCCGCCTATAGTTATTAAAGTGGTTTTTCGGTTTAGACAGAGAGTATGTCCATAACCGATTTCGGTCTCTTTAATAACCGTCTTAATTATTACACCGATTGGTCGTTAACAAATTTCAAAACCAAATCAAATTCAATTTCAATTAGAGTTCATAAATCAACATTTCATTTGTCTTTCGAGAGTCATTCCATAATTTACGCTTTAAACTTCTAAATTACCATTTCAAAATCTTATAATTCTATTTCAAATTTTATTTAAAACAATTCAAATATGGATTCAAGGTCATATATAAGTTTCCTTCCGGAATCATTTAAATTAGCTTAATTTAACATTCAAATAATTTTAAATCCATTTATCGGTTTCGTTCAATATTCGTGTCAATAAATTTTTCATTTAAAACAATTTCCATTCAATCTCCAATTCAATAAAACAATTACTTACGTTCAACTTAATTATACCAAAGCTTACAATTTAATTAAGTCAATTTCGCCGAGTCAAATTCTTTGAATTACAAGTCCTACATTTGTTTTAACAAAACGCATTTTATTTCTTGTTAAAGAAATTCAATTTCACTTATTTTTACTTAGTTACACATTTCACACTCAATTAATAAAGAAACTAAATTTCACATATTCAAGAAGTTCAATTTCACTTATTAATTTACTTAAATAATTTTCCAAAACTAAATAAATAAAGAAGCCAATTTCATTTATTAACGAAGTTCAAATTTACTTAATCAAAAGTTCAATTTCTCTTATGAAAGAATTCAAATAATTATATTTAATTATCAATTAATTCAATCTTATTCAATTATTTAAATAATTTCAAAACTGAATTATTAAACAATTTCAACTTAATTATTAAATAATTTCAAAACTTAATTATAAATTCAAACTTAATTATTAAATCGTTTCCACGTAATTATAAATTCAAACTTAATTATTAAATCATTTCGAACTTAATTCAATGAATAATTCCAAATTTTATTATCGAATAATTTATTTTAAAACAACGTTCTTTCAATAACTACTATGTCAATATTTTGTTTCAAATATTAAATATTAACATTTTCCTTTCATTAAATTCAAATTCCAACTTCTTTTCAAAACTTATTATTTATTCAAATAAAATCTTCATTTCATTTTTAAAACAAATTATTGACCAATCGGGTTTTTTATTTAATTCTCTATCCTAAGTCAAGTTCATTTGGGTATTTATCAATTCAACCCGATTCCATTTCAATTCAAAAATCAAAGCATAGCAAAGGGAACTTGTAGTGTGATAATAGGGATGGTGTCAAAGTAAATAAACAAGCAATAACAACAATCAATAACAATCCAATAATTTATTCAAATAATCCCGAAATAACTGTATTAATTTACATTTGTTATTTACGCAAATTAATATAATTATTTCTAGAATCTACACTATTATTTCATGTAGATTAAAGATTATTACACTAACAATTATACGGTTCTTCACTTGTCACCCATTATTCAAATTTTATACCACAACAATTAATCCAATATATGTTCAATGGTTCAAAGTGTAATTATCACTATTTTACATGTCAATTTATTTAACAATTAAAGGGGTCATTTTATACAAATTTGACTAATTTAAATTCAACATATATCAATTTCAAGTCGCTAACTATCCTACATCAAATTGAAATTTCATATTTTAATCACTTTCAACATAACTGTTTTAACGTCCAATATCAATATCAAACAATCAATCATCTATCAATCAAACTTGATTATCATCATATAAGTAACAGATAATGGTGACAGATGTCATAGGTGAACTGATATAGGTAATAACATATATAACAGTGCAAACAACTAACAACAGCATATTTCAATTGTCGTTTCAATTGAAATCAAATTTAATAAATAAAAGAACATTAATCGTGAGTGATTTCTCACCTTCCGAGGCTAGAGAGAATAGAAGATGAAATGGATACGCATAGAAGAACTGACACTGAAATTGAGTTACGAATCCAAGCACGAATGTCGAAGCAAAGCACGATGGTCCGAATTCGACAAATAAAGCTGATATGAGAATGGATGAAGAAATTAGAATCAGTTGATATGAATTGAACTAAATATATATTATAATCTTTATTATTTCTTTCCAAAATAATTGTTTAGACCAAAACACATATTTTTATAAAATCATTAGACAACATATATATAAAAAGAGCTTGTACAAACTAATATATTGATTTCAACATATTCTGCTAAGTTATTCGCAGCACTAACATATACAAGACATATATGCGAAACAAACCATACGCTTAAAATACCATATATATGCGATATTGGAAGTATTGTGAAACAAAGGTTTAGGATATAAATTTATACTTAAAACACATGCATATATTATATATATAAACATGACAGAACTTATGTATCTGCGTAAAATCAATAAGTAAAACTTAACGTTTATAATAAAATAACTCCCACTTCCACGTGTTAATATATCAGTACTAATTAATTTAGTCATTTCTTTCACGTACATATTCATACCGTTTTTATAACAAACTATATATTTGTTGTACACACGCAACAACATATATATGAATTCTATTCACTTTATATTTTGTACCCACACAACAGTACTGATTGTTGTAATCTTTATAAACAAAGTTCATAACAAACAAAATGAATGTAAACAAAATTTTGCAACCACGCATATATAGATATAAATAAACCCGTGAACCATAACACTGAAAATATAAGTATGCAAACAAAATCTTAACAGAACTGTAGGTAAAAATAAACTTTAATAAAATATTTATACGTAGCTGATGTGTGTAAATTTACCAAAATTTCAGCTATTTTTACAACTCTTCCAGCACTTGTATATTTAACCTATACTAACCTATGTATATAATAATGTACAAAACCTTTTCTTACAATATAATATAAACTTACATACACCTTTCTTAAAAAAAAATCAATACTGATTATAAAAGAATCAATTTTATAAGCAAACTAAACGTACAGATAACAACATAACCCTATACTACTACCAGATGTATATACTTTATAAACACTAATCATAAACGAGTATAGTTATTATTTTACAAGCTATTGAATATAACTTTTTATACAGAAAAAAAACGAACAGAATATAGCTCACCTATATGTATCACAGCACATATATACTGTCCCATATCACTCGCTCAACACGCATACACAGTCAAGCTTCCTAAATCACGATACAAGAGCCGATGGTGGAAGGTGGAGGAGTAGAGGGGATTTCGGCCGAGCCTTGGTAGCTCCGGCTGATGTGGCAACCAAGAGACACGGGGTGGGTGGTCGGCCTGGCATTGGAGGCAAGGCGGAGATATGAGATGATGATAGCATGATGGAGGCGATGTCAGGAACAGTGGCGAAGCGGGGTCGGTGAGCTTGGGTTGCTAGAAAAATGGTGAAGGGTGAGTTCCAAAATTTTAATCGGAACAGAAGTGAAATAGGAGAGAGATGAAAGCTTTAGATATGGAAAATGAAGTAGAACGTGGAACCTGCTCATACATATATTTCTATTTTATATACAGAGGAATACCAAAAGAAAATAAGGTTTGGAACGATTGGTGTAACGACGGCCATGCGTTGATTAGGCTGTACATTTAAAAGCAATAAATTTTTGTTTGTTTGGATAGCACGCCATGACTTTGCAAGGCAAGGAAACAAAAAGGAGACAGAAATGAAAGGATTCAAAACCGGTTACCGATACCATCCAACGTTTTAGAGATTCCTCTGCATACCGAATTTCAAAACACAGAATTGAATATGCCGCGGAGATCAGCGCGACGGGATGATCAAAATGGTATATGGATACCAGCGGTACGATTGAATTATAAAAATTCGAAATTTTCTAATAGCGGAAGATGCAAGAAAAACGTAGAAAAATAAGATCGACGGAGCTAAAAATGTCCGAATTCGGAAAAATGACAAACTGACGGCTTGCTCAGAAGATGTTTTAGAATTTTTCTATGTAAAAATATTTAGGTTTCGGAAACATTTTATTTTCATCGTTTTTTAACTGATTAAATTGAAGTAAATTTACGCACGAAATAAACTTTCATATTTTTGGACGAAAATTTATCAGTTGCTAGGTTTAAATGGACGCATTCCAAATATCAAATTTATATTTCAAAATTTTATCGTTTAAAACCCCACAAAATTTCAATTAATAATGTTATTAAAACTGGTTAAATTTACGGGTTCTTGCACTCTCCCCCACTCAAAACTTTTCGTCCTCGAAAAGGAAGGAGGTAGGAGAATAGAAACAACCAGAAGAAAATAGACTTGAATTACATTGTAAACAATTTATTTAAACCATATAAATTTCAATTGAATGAATTTATATTCAACAATTTGTTTTTAGATTCCAGATTTTCATTAAATTGATTTGATTTCTCATTTATAAATGTTTGGTACAAAAGGTGTCTTTCAAATGACATTCAATTTAAATTCAATTAACTCATGATATCTCGTTAAGTTGATTTAATTTTAATTTATTAACTTTCAAAACAAAATTTTGATTTTTATTAATCACAACTCTTGTTCAATCAACTTATTATTCTATTTATCTCCATTAACATTTTAAAATTTAAGTGTATAACATTTATTATACGCGCTCACATTTTATTTAGAATGACAATTTATATTATATATTGTATATTATCCAATTTTCTTATTTTAACAATTTCAAAGATCATACATTTGAATGGCCATTTATTCTTCTTTATTCCAAATTATTATTAAATTTATTCTATTTAATATATCCTATCACATATATATTAAGTATATTTACATTTATTATAACCGTTCAATCTATTTATAAATTCCATTAACATCATTTTATACTGTATAATATTCAATTACATAGTTAACATTTGAAAATTTAGGTAAGTTATATATATAAAACGCAATTGAGTATTATCCGAATGAGATTTACAATTCAGTTATTTCAAGTTAAGTATTTATATAAAAGAATTTGATTTCATTTATAATTGAAAATCATCCTTTACCCAAATGTAAGAATTAATTTCCGGTTAACTTCAATAATTTAGAGATAAAATGAATATATATACACATTCATACATAACATATCAAAACAATTTAAATTATATATATATATTATAAGTCAAGTCAAGTTTAGAAATTCAAATTAGATTATTTTTCTCAACAAACCGTAGCAAAGCTACAAAATAGTCTTTCCACTTCGAAACTCAAAAATGAATATCGATAATGCGGCCGTCATCACCGAAACTATTTTCCAGTGACAAAATAGGAGAGCTCTAATTTAATCATTTAAAATTCTTTGAAAACCATTTCTATTCGAAGATACTTTAAATAATATACATTTTAAAGTTTTAAACCATAACTCGAAATTATTGAAAATTAAATTCTCAAAATCTTGATTTAAATACATTTCAAATTCCAAATCAAATTATAACCAAATTTTATAAATTCATTCATTTATTTTATATTATGCAATAGTCAATGGTTTATAATACAACAAATGAAAATATTATCATTGCTAACAACAAATTCATCAACAGTTTAATTCCAGAAAAATTTATACTTATATATAATATAATCATACAAAACTATTTTATTATCCAAATTCCAAAATACTATTGTGTCTGTTTGCTCTGTTCAAGTGTTTTGGAATTTCTATCGATAGCGTTGATCAGACGAGTCGATCGAAAACCCAAATCGGCAATAACAACTCAAACGAAACAATACAAAACATTTTTAATATTAATTTACAAATACACTTCCTCGCTCGACGATAAAAGAGTGGATTTCAAAGCAAGGATAGAGATTCAAATTCAATGGGCTCAATCAACGAGAATTTTGATTCGATAATAAGTTTGAAACAGAAGACAAGATAATTCAATTAACAGAATCTGTAGATGGACAAGCTTATTTAATTCACGGGCAACCTTAACCGGGTCGACCGTAACTTCAAGAATTAGATCAATGCAGAATTCCGAGACAAATCGACATTTGATGTCAAAATAGAATTCAGGCATAGTAGAAGATAAATAGCACCGTAAACCGAGGATATAGAAATCTTCGGTAAATCAATGCCTATTATAATGGAGTTTTGTAACAACCCGCATATTTAACGATTATATATTTAAATGTTTTATTTAAATATAGCGTCGTTAGTCGGATTTTAGGCACGAAATGTTACTTTTTGCAAATGGCCGAATTAGGACACAAAACCATTTCCATTTATTCCAAAATGGCGTTTGCGATCTTTTTGAGTATAAGCTTTGATATGTTTGGAGTTTGTGAAATTTTGACTCTTTTTCTACTTGGGCTTGAGTTTGGGTTCAGCCCCAATCTCCTCTTAACCCCCCTAGCCCCTTAACTCTTTATCCGTTCATCCTCATTTTCATTTCTTAATCTTAAGAAAACTGAAAATGGTGGGGGGGAAGAGGAAATAGAAATTTCAAACCCTAGTTTCTTCTTGTAAACTTCATTTCTTGCTCCAAAATCAAAGAGATGCCATAGGTAAGCCTCCTCTTCATCTTCTCTATCTCTTTCTCTCTTCAATCTCAGAAATTCCTAAACCTAACTTAGGAAAATTCTTGTTTTGATATTAGATTGGAGCTAGTTGAGTGGAAGTGGAGATTGGTTGGTCTTCTCCTTGCAAATTGAACTCCTTTTTCTTTGTTTTTGGGTTAAAGGTGAGTTTTAAACTCACATCTACTTCTCTTGATTTCATTGATGTTGGGTATGAATTCCTAGCACTTGTTCATATGCACTTGTTTTCGCTTTGGATTGCTTTGGTGAAATTGCCAAATATTAATTTTTGAAGCCAAATCTATGTAAAACCTTATATGGTTGATGTTTATGTTGTTCGAAGTGTTTGGGTGTGTCGTTAAGGTTGGGTAGTCGTTTGACGTAAGCCCATAATCAACACGTATCCGATTGCTTTCGATTTGTTTGGCCATAGATGGCCTAGGTTTAGGAAATGCCTGAC
Source organism: Allium cepa (assembly GCA_030765085.1). Classification (NCBI taxonomy): domain Eukaryota; kingdom Viridiplantae; phylum Streptophyta; class Magnoliopsida; order Asparagales; family Amaryllidaceae; genus Allium; species Allium cepa. Next base: position 233,688,993 of record CM060938.1, read on the forward strand.
CATCAAGTTTCAGACGTCTGAAACCCTATTTTCAAACGTCTGAATATTGTTCTTGGTAAGATTTTTATTCCCAGATTCAGACGTCTGAATTTATATTCCAGATGTCTGAAAGTGCTTAATTTCGACCAGAAAGGAAATAGGCAAAATATTGCCTATTTCAGACGTCTGAAAAATTGGGTTCAGACGTCTGAGTGCTCTTTTGAAAAAGAAATTAATTTCTATATTCAGACGTCTGAGTCGCTTCTTTCAGACGTCTGAATATGCTGTTTTTGCCAAATTGCCTTGTTCGTTTAGTTTTCCAAATTTGATCAATGCATATTGATTCCAATTAGTTGTTTATGCATATTTGGCCTTGATGATTCCTTTTTGAATTCATTCATTCACGGGTTTTTTATAAATGATTTCTTCAAATCGTATTAAAAGTTTGCTTCCCCGATTTATAAATTCTATTTAAAACACACGCACAATTTCGCACTTCGAGCGAAGTGGAAGGGTGGTTAAATGGTTGGGCAAAAAATGGACCATGAATCTGTGCGTTTATCCTTCCGATTAATTCCCGACCTATTCAATTGATCTTTTTAACCTTCGGGTTTGGTTTACCAATGATATGAGGTGAACTTTGTACTACTTTTAGTGTGAAATTGACTGACGGATAGTAAACCGTTTAGTGCGAACGAGTGGTTATGGGAGTCACGTTAACACTTTTCGTATTCCTTTTTGAGAGTTATGACACATTCCGCCAGTTAGTGGTGTCCAGTACTGGGCCTCCGAATCTTCACCACTACGATTTGTTGCCTTTGGGATAGTTTCTTCGGACTGTCTCCTTCAGGTTTGTTGCCTTTGGGTATGTTGCCTTCGGGTATGTTGCCTTCGGCTTTGTACCTTCGGGTTTGTGCCTTCGGGTTTGTTGCCCTATAGTATCGCTTCCGATGTTGGTCGTTATGAGTTGCATGGGTGATATTAGGTTTGGAGTCTTCGGGCTCATGGATCCTTGTTTATACAGTACTGAGCTCGAGCAATTTTATGATATTTCATTCATATGTATATTCCCTAGGTATCGCCCTTCGGTGTTGGTCTTTTTGAGCCGCATGATATGTAGCGACTACCTTGTGGAACTTTTGTTACCTTCATTGGTATTGGTTATTGCCTTTTGGCTTGTTTTGGGATATTCATATCCTTTGTTTATTGTGTTGCCGATGATATGAGGCTTGTCTTGTTATCATATGATTCATCTTTTGATTAGCTGATTGTGTTATCTCTTTCAGAGATATTTGTTATACTTTGTAACCTTGCAGGTTTATTGTTGTTCAGTTTATCTAACTGATTTGTTTAGCTAGACTGACCCGTGTGTTTTATACTCGGGTCAGACCGAGTTGTTTCAGGTTAGGTGCTTTTGGACTTAGCCTATTTTGCTTCCGCATGGACTATTCAGCTTGTTCCTTTTTGTTAAAGCTTTTTGTGTAGTCCTTTTGTTGTAACTCTGATATATGTGTATTCTTTTGATTCGTCTGTATATTGTGGTTTGCTATACCACTTGACGTGTATTAGTTTGTACACTCTGGTATGTATCTGTATATGTGTATATGATGAGCTACTATTCTATGATGTATATTATATTTGAGTTGTTATATTATGTTCTGATAGATCCTTCAACCGCCTATGGTTTTGTTTTAAGTATTCATTGGGTATGTCGACCTGCTTGGTATGTCAATTGTCGATGTATTCAATAGATAGTTAGAGCAAGGCTATAGATGGTCGCTCCTATCCAGCCTTATTCTCCGTGTTAGTTGACGGCATTACCTTGTAGTGTCCTTGGCTAGCGTGGGTATAGAGGTGGGGCGTCACAGCGTGGTATCAGAGCTGAGTTCAGGACAAAATATGATAAACAAAGAATAGATGTACATATTACGGTACATCAAAGTGTATAAGTGATACAAATCTTTGAATCATCGTGCCTTTCTATTCCTTCTTTTATCAAAGGTTAGACAAAATTTGGGGAATACGTCTAGGAATGCATTTTATTCCGTAGTATTCCGTATTAAGGTATCTACCTTGTGATTAATCTTGTTCTTATCTTACTTTCAGCGTATGGCTGGAAAAGGCAGGGGATGACGTTCGGATGCTGGGCAATCCAATGGTTCACATCCGGATGGCGTTTATATGTCTGCCGATCAGTTTTTGGAGTTGTTTAGGAGCAGTCAACCTCTAGTTCCTCCTCGAGTGTCTCCACCTCGCAAGTCTGCCTTTGCACGCTAGTGCAGTGATTTTGCTCATCTTGAAGGAAAGCCGTTTAAGGGCTCCGAGTCCGTTCTTGAAGTCCAAGCTTGGTTTCGCTCGTGCGAGCGTATCTTCTCTCGTATGGATCTTTCTGACCATAATAGAGTTCTTGTAACTTCTAGCTTATTACATGAGTGTGCTCTTGATTGGTATGAGCTTCTTGTAGCCGAAATTGATGAGTCTACTCTTTCTTAGACTCAGTTTCGGGAGCGATTTGAACTCAAGTTCTTGAATCTGAAAAAGTTTTATTGACCCGTCGTTTCCTTGAGTTGAAGCAAGGAAAATATTCTATTTCTGAGTATGTTGCATCATTAGAGGCTTTGTCTAAGTATGGTCTTGAATTCATTAGCACTTCTTATAAGAAGAATTTGAAGTTTGTTTCTGGTCTTAAAAAATATCTTAAGAAGTCTTCGTTGCTCCAGCTTAAGCTCTCTTTTGAGGAATTGGTTGATTCGGCACTTCATCTCGAGACCGTCGAGAAGGAGTGTGATAGTGATGTTGATATTGAGTTTCCAAGAACCCCAACAAGAGGCAGTTTCCATTTCAGAAGTCCAGGTCTTTTCCTTCTAAGAAGAAGAAGACTGGTGATTCTAGCTCTCAGCCTCAGTCTGTTGGAACATCTTTCGTTCGGAAGTGTTTCAATTGTGGTTCTCCTGATCATATTATTCAAGCTTGTCCTAAGCCTCTCTTCTGCCGCTATTGCAAGAAGGAAGGTCATCATGTTTCAGCTTGCCCTACTGTTCCGGCTGGTGCCAAGTCTAGCAAGCTTTATGCTGTTAAGGCTTCTGAAGGTCCCTCCCAACCCAAAGGTATATCTCCACCTATTTTGGAAGGTTCTATTTTATTTCATGGTCATAGTATTTGAGTTCTTTTCGATACGGGTGCATCACATTCCTTCGTATCGAAAAAGCTCGTTGATGATTTATCTTTGGATGTTTCTTGTTTGGTTACTTCTTTGAGGATTGCGAATCCTATTGGGGGATCCGCGACCCATAGCTTGCTTTGTGATGATGTTGAGATTGTTTTATGTGACTTTTCTTTTCGTGCGAGTCTGCATGTTATTTCTTGTCTGGGATTTGATATGATTTTGGGAATGGACTGGCTAGTGAGATATGATGCCAGGATTATTTGTTCGGGGAGAATTATATATCTTCGACATCCGGATTCACCTACTCAGCTATCTCTTATTCCTCAGGATGTGGATAATTCTGAAATGGCTTTATATTCTCTTGATTCACGAGATGATGATGATATATCTCATATTCCTATTGCTTGTGACTTCTCTGATGTTTTTGAGCCTGTCTCGGGTTTGCCACCTAAGCGGACAATTTAGTTCCGCATTGATCTCATTCCAGGCGCGCAGACAGTTAGTCGTCCTCCCACGAGGATGTCTACAGGGGAAAATGAAGAACTGAAGAAGCAGCTTTTAGAGCTTGAGTCCAAGCAGTTGATTCAGTCCAGTTTTCTCCGTGGGGATCCGCGGTCGTCTTCATGAAGAAATCTGATGGAACTCTTAGGCTTTGCATTGATTATCGTAAGCTTAACGAGTTGACCATTAGGAATAGGTATCCATTGCCTAGGATCGATGATATGTTCGATCTATTGAGTGGTGCTAAGGTCTTTTCTCAGCTCGAACCTGCCACAGGTTTTCATCAGTTACGAGCCGCGGAGGATAGCATACCTCTTGCCGCTTTCCGCACTCGTTATGGTTCTTTTGAGTGGCTCGTTATGCCGTTCGGTTTGACGAACGCTCCTTCTTTCTTTGTCGATCTCATGAATCGAGTATTCCGGGAATATCTCGACAAGTTCATCCTTGTCTTCATTGACGATATCCTTATTTATTCTAAGTCTGAAGTCGAGCATGCTAATCACTTGAGTATTGTCTTGAGTACTCTTCGTCATCATCAGCTTAAAGCCAAATCCTCCAAGTGCCCTTTTTGGGAGAATAAGGTTAAGTTCTTCGGCCATGTTGTATCTTCCGATGGCATTTCTGTCGATCCCTCAAAGATCGAAGCCATCCAGAATTGGAAGAGGCCTGAGAATGTGCATGAGATTCGTAGTTTCCTTGGATTAGCGGGTTATTACCGTCGGTTCATTAAGGATTTTTCCCGTTTGTGCTTCCTCTCACCAGCCTTACTCGGAAAGGCATTCGTTTCATTTGGTCCGACAAGTGTGAAGCTTCCTTTCAGTCATTAAAGGAAATTCTCACTAATGCTCCTATTCTTGTGGTCCCCGAGGGGATTCATGATCTTTTTTTCTACACCGATGCTTGTGGCAGTGGTCTCGGTGCAGTTCTTATGCAGAAGGATCGGGTAGTTGCTTATGCTTCTAGGCAACTGTGTCCGAATGAAGTTCGCTATGCCACTCATGATCTTGACTTATCCACCATTGTCTTTGCCTTAAAGATTTGGCGACACTATTTATTGGGCGAGCATTTCATTCTTTATACCGATCATAAATCTTTGAAGTACTTGTTCACTCAGAAGGAACTCAATATGAGATAACAGCGTTGGCTCGAGTTTCTTGCTTCCTATGACTTTGATATCCAGTATACCCCGGGTAAGGGTAATCATGTTGCTGATGCGCTTAGTCGCAAACATTCGGTTGTTATTTCTATGATGCTTGCCGAATGGAATATTCTTGAGACTCTATCTTTTTGTGAAATTCATGATCGAGGTTCATCTTTTGATTCTCCTATTCTATTATTTAGTTTGGGAGCTCGACTTATTTTATTGGATCGTATTGCCGATGCCCAGCGGCGTGATCCTAATTTGTTGCATCTTATTCAGCTTTGCGATTCTGGATCCTATGATGAGGCGTTGCGGGATTTCAGCATTGATTCTCATGGGTGTCTTCGCAAGAAGAACCATCTTTTTGTGCCTTCTGATTTTGCACTTAGGCATGACATTCTTGATGGCTGTCATCGTTCTAAGTATACCATTCATCCTAGTAGTAGTAAGATGTATGCCGATATGCATCGTCTTTATTATTGGAAAGGCATGAAGCGCGATGTGGCGAGTTATGTGAGTAACTGCATAACTTGTCAGCGTTTTAAGGCCGAACATCAGCGTCCTTCTGGTCTTCTTCAGCCTCTAGAGATTCCAATGTGGAAAAGGGATCAGATTTCTATGGATTTCATTGACGGCCTACCTCGTTCGAGATCGGGCCATTCTAGCATTTGGGTTATTGTTGATCACCTCACCAAATCTGCACATTTTATTCCTATTAAGTCTAGTTGGACTGCTTCGCATTTGGCTAAGTTGTATGTCAAGGAAATCGTGAGACTTCACGGTGTTCCTAGTTCTATTGTGAGTGATCGTGATCCTTTATTCACGAGTCATTTTTGGAAGAGTCTTCAACAAGCTTTGAGAACAAAGCTTAATTTTAGTACAGCATATCATCCGCAGTCTGATGGACAGACTGAACGAGTGAATCGTATCTTGGAAGATCTTCTCCGTATTTTTATTTTTGATTTTGGTGGTAGTTGGGAGGATCACCTACCTCTTGTAGAGTTCTCCTACAATAATAGTTTTCAGTCTAGTATCGGTATGGCTCCTTTCGATATACGGAAGGCCATGTCGATCACCTTCTTGTTGGTTGGAATCTGGGGAGAAGCTTATTCTTGGTCCAGATTTTGTTCGTGATTCTTCCGAGAAGATTGATCTTATCCAGTTGAGAATGAAAGAGGCACAAAGTCGCCAGAAATCCTACGCTGACAACCGTAGGAAGCCTCTCGAATTCTCGATTGGTGATCTTGTTTTTATTCGTGTTTCTCCTTTGAAAGTGGTTACGCGTTTCAGTACGACTGAGAAATTGGCTCCTCGCTATATAGTTTCTATTACTTAACGTATTGGCCCTGTGGCTTATAGAGTTTCAATTCCTGCTCATTTATCTGGCATTCATGACGTGTTTCATGTCTCGCAACTTCGGAAGTGTCTTCGAGAATCAGATTCTGTTATTGATTCTCCTGATTTGCTTGAGCTTGAGGTCTCACCGGACTTATCTATTGTACATCAGCCTATTCGCGTACTTGACACAGACGTGCGACACCTTCGGAACAAGGACGTGCCGGTCGATAAACTTCAATGGTCCGCTAATCCCAGTGAATATACTTTGGAAACCAGAGAGTTTATTAAGCGATCTTATCCGGGTTTTCTATCTTTGCCTAGTAACGGTGAGTATATCATTTCATCTCAAGCTTATTTTCTTTTCTTTTGAATGTTGTATGTATGTAGTTGTTACATGTATCGTCTCTAGGAATTGTGGGGATGCAATTTTGTTAGGAGGGGAGATCTGTAACAACCCGCATATTTAACGATTATATATTTAAATGTTTTATTTAAATATAGCGTCATTAGTCGGATTTTAGGTCCGAAAAGTTACCTTTTGCAAATAGCTGAATTAGGACTCGAAACCATTTCCATTGATTCCAAAATGGCATTTGCGATCTTTTTGAGTATAAGCTTTGATATGTTTCGAGTTTGTGAAATTTTGACTCTTTTTTTACTTGGGCTTGAGTTTGGGTTCATCCCCAATCTCCTCTTAACCCCCCTAGCTCCTTAACTCTTTATCCATTCATCCTCATTTTCATTTCTTAAGCTTAAGAAAACTGAAAATGGTGGGGGGGGGGGGGGAAGAGGAAATAGAAATTTCAAACCCTAGTTTCTTCTTGTAAACTTGATTTCTTGCTCCAAAATCAAAGAGAAGTCATAGGTAAGCCTCCTCTTCATCTTCTCTATCTCTTTTTCTCTTCAATCTCAGAAATTAATAAACCTAACTTAGGAAAATTCTGTTTTGATCTTAGATTGAAGCTAGTTGAGTGGAAGTGGAGATTGGTTGGTCTTCTCCTTGCAAATTGAACTCCTTCTTTGTTTTTGGGTTAAAGGTGAGTTTTAAACTCACATCTACTTCTCTTGATTTCATTGATGTTGGGTATGAATTCCTAGCACTTGTTCATATGTACTAGTTTTCGATTTGGATTGCTTTGGTGAAATTGCCAAATATTAATTTTTGAAGCCAAATCTATGTAAAACCTTATATGGTTGATGTTTATGTTGTTCGGAGTGTTTGGGTGTGTCGTTAAGGTTGGGTAGTCGTTTGACGTAAGCCCATAATCAGCACGCATCCGATTGCTTTTGATTTGTTTGGCCATAGATGGCCTAGGTTCAGGAAATGCCTGACCATCAGGTTTTAGATGCCTGAAACCCTATTTTCAAACGTCTGAATATTGTTCTTGGGAAGATTTTTATTCCCAGATCCAGACGTCTGAATTTATATTCCAGACGTCTAAAAGTGCTTAATTTCGACCAGAAAGGAAATAGGCAAAATATTGCCTATTTCAGACGTCTGGAAAATAGGGTTCAGACGTCTGAATTCTCTTTTGAAATAGAAATTAAATTCCATATTTAGACGTCTGAGTCCCTTCTTTCAGACGTCTGAATATGTTGTTTTGCCAAATTGCCTTGTTCGTTTAGTTTTCCAAATTTGATCAATTCATATTGATTCAAATTAGTTGTTTATGCATATTTGACCTTGATGATTCCTTTTCGAATTCATTCACGGGTTTTTTTATAAATGATTTCTTCAAATCGTATTAAAAGTTCGCTTCCCTGATTTATAAATTCTATTTAGAACACACGCACAATTTCGCACTTCGAGCGAAGTGGAAGGGTGGTTAAATGGTTGGGCAAAACACAGACCATGAATCTGTGCGTTTATCCTTTCGATTAATTCCCGACCTATTCAATTGATCGTTTTAACCTTCGGGTTTGGTTTACCGATGATATGAGGTGAACTTTGTACTACTTTGAGTGTGAAATTGACAGACGGATAGTAAACCGTTTAGTGCGAACGAGTGGTTATGGGACAGACGTTAACACTTTTCGGATTCCTTTTCGAGAGTTATGACACATTCCGCCAGTTAGTGGCGTCCAGTACTAGGCCTCCGGACCTTCACCACTATGGTATGTTGCCTTTGGGATAGTGTCTTCGGACTGTCTCCTTCAGGTTTGTTGCCTTTGGGTATGTTGCCTTCGGGTATGTTGCCTTCGGGTTTGTACCTTCGGGTTTGTGCCTTCGGGTTTGTTGCCCTATAGTATCGCTTCCGATGTTGGTCGTTATGAGCCGCATTTGTAATATTGGGTTTGGAGTCTTCGGTCTCATGGATCCTTGTTTATATAGTACCGAGCTCGAGCAATTTTATGATATTTCATTCATATGTATATTCCCTCGGTATCGCCCTTCGGTGTTGGTCTTTTTGAGCCGTATGATATGTAGCGATTACCTTTTGGAACTTGTGTTACCTTTATTGGTATTTGTTATTTGCCTTTTTGACTTAATTTGGGATATTTGTATCCTTTGTTTATCTATGTTGTCGATGATACGAGGCTTGTCTTGTTATCATATGATTCATTTTTTGATTAGATGATTGTGTTATCTCTTTCAGAGATATTTGTTATACTTTGTAACCTTGCAGGTTTATTGTTGTTCAGTTTATCTAGCTGATTTGTTTAGCTAGACTGACCCGTGTATTTTATACTCGGGTCAGACCGAGTTGTTTCAGGTTAGGTGCTTTTGGACGTAGCCTATTTTGCTTTCGCATGGACTATTCAGCTTGTTCCTTTTTGTTAAAGCTTTTTGTGTAGTCCTTTTGTTGTAACTCTGATATATGTGTATTCTTTTGATTCGTCTGTATATTGTGGTTTGCTATACCACTTGACGTGTATTAGTTTGTACACTCTGGTATGTATCTGTATATGTGTATATGATGAGCTACTGTTCCGTGATGTATATTACATTTGAGTTGTTATATTCTATTCTGATAGATCCTTCAACCGCCTATGGTTTTGTTTTAAGTATTCATTGGGTATGTCGACCTGCATGGTATGTCTATTGTCGATGTATTCAATAGATAGTTAGAGCAAGGCTATAGATGGTCGCTCCTATCCAGCCTTATTCTCCGTGTTAGTTGACGACATTACCCTATAGTGTCCTTGGCTAGCATGGGTATAGAGGTGGGGAGTCACAAGTTTCGCCCCTTTACGAATCATTCGAGGATTGGCGAGACCACCAATCTATTATAGATATCATTCGAAGTGAGTTATGGAATGCTCCAGAATTGAAAGAAGACGAATAGTGAGGGACACAAATGAATTTTGGAACCGCGGGGAACGTTCCAAAACTCAAAGGAATTGAGTCAAAGGAAGAGATTGAAACTCGAATGAGAGTAATTCTGTAAATACATTTACCCTATATGCAAAGTTTTGCCTAGAGCTACCAAAGCTCTGATACCAACTGTAACGACCCGCTATTTTGGACTATTCGCATCCGTGCACGTCGAACTTGAATAATTCAGAATACCGAATTGTTAATTTAAATTTGGAAAAACTCAGATATACAGTAAATAAATAATCACAGCATCACAGACACAGAGTAATAATATGCAGGGGAAGCAAAAAGATAATAGTTCATGAAGCTACTATATATATAACAGGGTTAATAAGTTACAACAGAAGTCTCGAATACAAAAGTCAAATACAATAATCGGAATACATCACTGGAATCAACTGAATATCTGAAAACTGGATGGATGGCTGGATCTCCCGGCGAAGCTCCAACTCCAAGGTGAGTCTCAAAAGCTGAACCACTCAGTCCGACCCGAGCGTAGAGCAAAACACAAAACATTCGAGTCAGGGTTAAAATTTTTATATCAATAAATCCAACTCAAGTGAAATAACAATTGAAATATAGTAACTCAAAGGACGTTGGAATAGCCATCCTCTAAGGATCCGTTAAACTATCTACTATGTAGTAATATATGCTAAATAGATAATGTCTATCAGTAATATAAAATATCAAAATAGTGTTAAGGCGTTACCATTATCCCCCTTAACACATTTTATATAAGCGTTATAGTCTGTACAGCACTATAAACTCCACCGTAAACTAGTGGGATGTCAGGGAGTACTCCATAAGTATAACACAAAACAAATTCGTAGTGGTCGCGTATATAGGGATAAAAGTATGACAAGGCACATGAGGCAGTACCCAAGGTAGTGAAACTACTGTTTGCCTGATCCGGACTAGTGAGAACGCATCGCCGCAACGATCGCAACACTGCGAAACAACACTCCTGAAATTCCGAGGGTGCACCAATCAATAACAAGTAATGAGTAGTTTTCGAAGAAATGTGTTCGCTCGAGGTGGCTAACCCCATTTGGCCCGGCACGGCTCCTGTTTTAGTCATTTCCAATTTGACACAGGTTTTAAGGCTATCCATTAACATTCTCTTTCTTCAGTCATCGCGTACATCATTCCAACCACTTCATTCTGGATCATCACTCCGCGTATAGTTATTAAAGTGGTTTTCGGTTTAGACAGAGAGTATGTTCATAACCGATTCCGGTCTCTTTAATAACTGTCGTAATTATTACACCGATTGGTCGTTAACAAATTTCAAAACCAAATCAAATTCAATTTCAATTAGAGTTCATAAATCAACATTTCATTTGCCTTTCGAGAGTCATTCCATAATTTATGCTTTAAACTTTCAAATTACCATTTCAAAATCTTACAATTCTATTTCAAATTTTATTTAAAACAATTCAAATATGGATTCAAGTTCATATATAAGTTTCCTTCCGGAATCATTTAAATTAGCTTAATTTAACATTCAAATCAATTTAAATCCATTTATCGGTTCCGTTCAATATTCGTTTCAATAAATATTTCATTCAAAACAATTTCCATTCAATCTCCAATTCATTAAAACAATTACTTACGTTCAACTTAATTATACCAAAGCTTACAATTTAATTAAGTCAATTTTGCCGAGTCAAATTCTTCGAATTACAAGTCCTACATTTGTTTTAACAAAACGCATTTTATTTCTTGTTAAAGAAATTCAATTTCACTTATTTTTACTTAGTTACACATTTCACACTCAATTAATAAAGAAACTAAATTTCACATATTCAAGAAGTTCAATTTCACTTATTAATTTACTTAAATAATTTTCCAAAACTAAATAAATAAAGAAGCCAATTTCATTTATTAACGATGTTCAAATTTACTTAATCAAAAGTTCAATTTCTCTTATCAAAGAACTCAAATTTTTATATTTAATTATCAATTAATTCAATCTTGTTCAATTATTTAAATAATTTCAAAACTCAATTATTAAATAATTTCAACTTAATTATTAAATAATTTCAAAACTTAATTATAAATTCAAACTTAATTATTAAATCATTTCGAACTTAATTCAATGAACAATTCCAAATTTTATTATCGAATAATTTATTTTAAAACAACATTCTTTCAATAACTACTATGTCAATATTTTGTTTCAAATATTAAATATTAACATTTTCCTTTCATTAAATTCAAATTCCAACTTCTTTTCAAAACTTATTATTTATTCAAATAAAATCTTCATTTTATTTTTAAAACAAATTATTTACCAATCGGGTTTTTTATTTAATTCTCTATCCTAAGTCAAGTTCATTTGGGTATTTATCATTTCAACCCGATTCCATTTCAATTCAAAAATCAAAGCACAGAAAAGGGAACTTGCAGTGTGATAACAGGGATGGTGTCAAAGTAAATAAACAAGCAATAACAACAATCAATAACAATCCAATAATTTATTCAAATAATCCCGAAATAATTGTATTAATTTACATTTGTTATTTATGCAAATTAATATAATTATTTCTAGAATCTACACTATCATTTCATGTAGATTAAAGATTATTACACTTACAATTATACGGTTCTTCACTTGTCACCCATTATTCAAATTTATACTACAACAATTAATCCAATATATGTTCAATGGTTCAAAGTGTAATTATCACTATTCTACATGTCAATTTGTTTAACAATTAAATGGGTCATTTTATACAAATTTGACTAATTTAAATTCAGCATATATCAATTTCAAGTCGCTAACTATCCTACATCAAATTAAAATTTCATATTTTAATCACTTTCTACATAACAATTTTAACGTCCAATATCAATATCAAACAATCAATCATCTATCAACCAAACTTGATTATCATCATATAAGTAACAGATAATGGCGACAGATGTCATAGTGAGCTGATACAGGTAATAACATATATAACAGTGCAAACAACTAACAGTAGCATATTTCAATTGTCGTTTCAATTGAAATCAAATTTAATAAATAAAAGAACATTAATCGTGAGTGATTTCTCACCTTCCAAGGCTAGAGAGAACAGAAGATGACATGGATACGCAAAGAAGAACTGACACTGAAATTGATTTGCAATCCAAGCGCGAATGTCGAAGCAAAGCACGATGGTCCGAATTCGACGAATAAAGCTGATACGAGAATGGATGAAGAAATTAGAATCAGTTGATATAAATTGAACTAAATATATATTATTATCTTTATTATTTCTTTCCAAAATAATTGTTTAGATCAAAACACATATTTTTATAAAATCATTAGACAACATATATATAAAACAGAGCTTGAACAAACTAATATATAGATTTCAACATATTCTGCTAAGTTATTCACAACACTAACATATACAAGACATATATGCGAAACAAACCATACGCTTAAAATACCATATATATGCGATACTGGAAGTACTGTGAAACAAAGGTTTAGGACAGAAATTTATACTTAAAACACATGCATATATTATATATATAAACAAGACAAAACTTATGTATCTGCGTAAAATCAATAAGTAAAACTTAACGTTTATAATAAAATAACTCCCACTTCCACGTGTTAATATATCAGTACTAATTAATTTGTCATTTCTTTCACGTACATATTCATACTTTTTTTATAACAAACTATATATTTGTTGTACACACGCAACAGCGTATATATGAATTCTCTTCACTTTATATTTTCTACCCACACAACAGTACTGATTGTTGTAATCTTTATAAACAAAGTTCATAACAAACAAAATGAATGTAAACAAAATTTTGCAACCACGCATATATAGATATAAATAAACCCGTGAAACGTAACATTGAAAATATAAGTATGCAAACAAAATATTAACAGAACTGTAAGTAAAAATAAACTTTAATAAAATATTTATACATAGCTGATGTGTGTAAATTTACCAAAATTTCAGCTGTTTTTACAACTCTTCCAACACTTGTATATTTAACCTATACTAACCTATGTATATAATAATGTACAAAACCTTTCCTTATAATATAATATAAACTTACATACACCTTTCTAAAAAAAATCAATACTGATTATAAAAGAATCAATTTTATAAGCAAACTAAACTTACAAATAACAACATAACCCTATACTACTACCAGATGTATATACTTTATAAACACTAATCATAAACGAGTATATTTATTATTCTACAGGCTATTGAATATAACCTTTTATACGAAAAAAAACGAACAGAATATAGCTCACCTATATGTATCGCAGCACATATATACTGTCCCATATCACTCGCTCAACATGCATACACAGTCAAGCTTCCTAAATCACGGTACAAGAGAGGCCGATGGTGGAAGGTGGAGGAGTAGAGGGGATTTCGGCCGAGCCTTGGTAGCTCCGGCTGATGTGGCAGCCAAGAGACGCGGGGTGGGTGGTCGGCCTGGCATTGGAGGCAAGGCGGAGATATGAGATGATGATAGCATGATGGAGGCGATGTCAGGAACAGTGGCGAAGCGGGGTCGGTGAGCTTGGGTTGCTAGCAAAATGGTGAAGGGTGAGTTCCAAAATTTTAATGGGAAGAGAAGTGAAATAGGAGGGAGATGAAAGTTTCAGATCTGGAAAATGAAGTAGAATGTGGAACCTGCTCATACATATATTTCTATTTAATATACAGAGTAATACCAAAAGAAAATAAGTTTTGGAACGATTGGTGTAACGACGGCCATGCGTTGATTAGGCTGTACATTTAAAAGCAATAAATTTTTGTTTGTTTGGATAGCACGCCATGACTTTGAAACGGCAAGGAAACAAAAAGGAGTCAGAAATGAAAGGATTCAAAACCAGTTACCGATACCATCCAACGTTTTAGAGATTCCTCTGCGTACCGAATTTCAAAACACAGAATTGAATATGCCGTGGAGATCAGCGCGACGAGACGATCAAAACGGTATATGGATACCAGCAGTATGATTGAATTATAAAAATTCGAAATTTTCTAATAGCGGAAAATGCAAGAAAAACGTAGAAAAATAAAATCGACGGAGCTAAAGATGTCCGAATTTGGAAAAATGACAAACTGACGGCTTTCTCAGAAGATGATTTAGAATTTTTATATGTAAAAATATTTAGGTTTCGGAAACATTTTATTTTCATCGTTTTTAAACTGATTAAATTGAAGTAAATTTACGCACGAAATAAACTTTCATATTTTTGGACGAAAATTTATCAGTTGCTAGGTTTAAATGGACGCATTCCAAATATCAAATTTATATTTCAAAATTGTATCGTTTAAAACCCCACAAAATTTCAATTAATAATGTTATTAAAACTGGTTAAATTTACGGGTTCTTGCACTCTCCCCCACTCAAAACTTTTCGTCCTCGAAAAGGAAGGAGGTAGGAGAATAGAAACAACCAGAAGAAAATACACTTGAATTACATTATAAACAATTTATTTAAACCATATAAATTTCAATTGGATGAATTTATATTCAACAATTTGTTTTTAGATTCCAGATTTTCATTAAATTGATTTGATTTCTCATTTATAAATGTTAGGTGCAAAAGGTGTCTTTCAAATGACATTTAATTTAAATTCAATTAATTCAAGATATCTCATTAAGTTGATTTAATTTTAATTTATTAACTTTCAAACCAAAATTTTGATTTTTACTAATCACATCTCTTGTTCAATCAACTTATTATTCTATTTATCTCCATTAACATTTTAAAATTTAAGTGTATAACATTTATTATACGCGCTCACATTTTATTTATAAAGACAATTTATATTATATATTATCCAATTTTCTTATTTTAACAATTTCAAAGATCATACATTTGAATGGTCATTTATTCTTCTTTATTCCAAATTATTATTAAATTTATTCTATTTAATATATCCTATCACATATATATTAAGTATATTTACATTTATTATAACCGTTCAATTTATTTATAAATTCCATTAACATCATTTTATACTGTATAATATTCAGTTACATAGTTAACTTTTGAAAATTTAGGTAAGTTATATATATAAAACGCAATTGAGTATTATCCGAATGAAATTTACAATCCAGTTATTTCAAGTTAAGTATTTATATAAAAGAATTTGATTTCATTTATAATTGAAAATCATTCTTTACCCAAATGTAAGAATTAATTTCCGATTAACTTCAATAAGTTAGAGATAAAATGAATATATATACACATTCATACATAACATATCAAAACAATTTAAAATTTTAATATATATTTTATAAGTCAAGTCAAGTTTAGAAATTCAAATCAGATTATTTTTCTCAACAAACCGTAGCAAAGCTACAAAAAAGTCTTTCCACTTCGAAACTCGAAAATGAATGTCGATGATGCGGCCGTCATCGCCGAAATTATTTTCCAACGACAAAAAAGGAGAGCTCTAATTTAATCATTTAAAATTCTTTGAAAATCATTTCTATTCGAAGATGCTTTAAATAAAATACATTTTAAACTTTTAAACCATAACTCGAAATTATCGAAAATTAAATTCTCAAAGTCTTGATTTAAATACATTTCAAATTCCAAATCAAATTGTAACAACCCGCATACTTATTGATTTTTATATTTAAATATTTCATTGATACTCGGAATTTAGTCCAAAAAGCTACTTTCTGCATACGGTCGAATTAGGACTCGGGACCACTCCCATTGAGTTTAAAATGCTGTTTGCGACCTTTTTGAGTATAAGCTTCGATATGTTTGGAGTAAGTTGATTTTTGCTACTTTTTCACTTAGGGCTTTGGTTTGGGCTGAGCCCAATAACCCCACTTATGTGTTCAGTCCCAACCCCTTCTCCTCTTCATTACTTCATTTCTAATTCCTAATATTCAAGCTTTCATAACAAAGGAGAGTGGAAGAGGAAATTAAAACTCCAAGCCCTAGTTTTCTTTTGCAAATCAAACTCTAGCTCCAAACTAATAGAAGAACCCATTGGTAAGCTTCTGTTCTTCTTCTCCAACTCATTCTCTTATCAATTTCAGAAATCCCTAAACCTAACTTTGGAAATGTTCTTCTTTTAAAGCTTAGAATCAAGCTTCTTGAGTTGGATTTGAAGAGTGTTTGATTCTCCTTTGCTTTAGAGCTTCTTCTTCATTTGCTTGGGTTCAAAGGTGAGATTTTTATCTCACATCTATGTCTATGATTATCTTCGATTGTTAGGTATGAATTCCTAACACATATTCATGTGCATTTGATTTTGGTTTGAATTGATTTGGTGTATATTCCAATTTTTGGTGTTTTGAAACCAAAATCTATGAAAATCATAGTTTTATTATTTGAACATGTTTTTGCTGATGCATCGTGAAGCTTATAGGGCCGGGTAGTCGATTGACATAAATCCCTAGTGTCCGTTGCTCGCCCGGTTGCATTTTGGAGAAGATTGCATCTTCATTTCATAGGCTAAGAAAACAGCCTTAGTGCCAGTCAGTCGACTGGTTTTGATATTTAGTCGACTGGCTTTAGCACATAGGCATTCCGAAGGCAAATTCCAGAGGCTCGGGTCCTCTGTTTCCCTGCAATCAGTCGACTGGATATTTAGGTCAGTCGACTGACTGCAGGAAATGAAATTTTCATGTTTTCGCTTCAGTCGACTGACTGCAGAGGGCCAGTCGACTAATTTTCTCCTATTTGCCTATTGGGCTTATTTGTGCTTATTTTTTGCTCGGTTTCCAAATTTAATCGATTCGTGATTATCCGATTTGTTGATTTTCATTTATTATCGACTTTGATGTCTTTTATATCGGGATTTTTGGGAATATCCATTTTGATGGATTTGATATCGATTTATTGGAATTAATTCACGTCTTCGAATGTGAACTTTGATGATTGATTGTTTCTACAATCATTTCTATGATTTGTCACTTTAAAAATATAAAGGTTTCAATACTAGTAGTAAATATCAAAACTCTTTCATCAAAATGATTTCAACACTATTTTATTACAAAGCTCGTTCTCTTAAACCGTTTTCCAATCTATTAGTATATACAAACCTTTTCCTCACTCGTATGAGAAATCTAAATAAACGACTTAGTAAAACAAGTGGTATGAAACGCTTGCGTTTACTTCGTCGGTTAATTCTTGGACTTGTTCGATTGAATTTCTTGTGACAATTTTCTAGTGGAAATCTACAATTTGTTCGTAAATATTTAAGTTAAGCTAGTGGTTATGGGACATGAAGCTAAGCTCATATATTTACTAGCTTACTGTAGTTGACACTTCTTGATGATCATGACGATCATTTTTGGGATTTAGACTTCCAATTCTGCGATGTCTCTTTGTTTGCGATTTAGACTAGACCCTGATTCAGTGTGATTTCGATTCACACTTGTGGGGTAGCGCCCCATGGTCCTCGGGCCGTTCGTGTGTCAAAAATTAATGGCTAGCTACCATGAGATAGCGTCTCGTTCGTGTGATACATATGTTGGTGAGTTTTCATGCTCCCGTTCGTGTGATAGGCCTCCCCCCTTTTTATGATTTCTGGATTTCGTGTGTTGAATTCTGGAATTTATGCTTCACCAATTTTAGTGATTTTCATTGATATGATTTATCAATTTTTGTGCATTGGTGAATTCGTGTGTCATTAACTTGTTGTGAATACAAGTTTTGGGTATGAAACCCTTTTTGGATCTTTGTGAAGATTCTTGTGGAATTGAACGATCTTTTCTTGATCATCATTTGCATGCTTACAGTAGTATGCCATTATGGATATTATATGTTTATGCCATATCTTTTACTTTATATCATGTCATCTGATATTTATAGCTAGACTGATCCGTTTATTATTTTCTTATAAATAATACTCGGGTCAGACCAAGATGTTGCAGGTGCTTTTGCTTGACTTATCCTCGGGATTCATTACTCTGACTTTTGGCTAACCACATAGATTAGCAGTTTTTGTTGTATACACTTGAGATATAGACTCATAGTTGTATTCTTTTGTATAGCACGTGTTGCTATTCTTTTGTATTATTGTGGATCTTTTTAGACCACTACTTTGATGTACACTTCCTAGTGTAATATTCATATCTATTTCCGCCTTTGTGATATGAATTATCTGTGACTGATTTGTGTTATGCTTATTTCTATATTTGTTTTCGAAGATTATTATAGCCACTGTGTAGTAGCTTTGCGTTTGTATCGGTATGTTGGATTTCCCTCTTGAGATAAAATTCATGTTATACTATCTGACATATCGGTGCTCGCGCAAAGCAATTATACAGATGGTCACTCCTCAACAGCCTTATTCTCCGTGCTAGTTGACAGCATTACTCCGTAGTGTTCTTGGCTAGCGTGGGTATAGAGATGGGGCGTCACATCTTGGTATCAGAGCCAAACTTCGGAACAATATGGAATATTATAACAAGGATCATCGTCCTAAGTCCATCTTAGGAGTCGTGCTTTAGGATTTAATTTGAGTCTTCGTACCGATTCATCCTATTTTCCTTATGATTCTTTGTTTATCTATCAAGATTGCTTGATATTCAATTTGGTGAATAACCTTTTTCTTCTTCTTCTTTCTTTATAAGGAAGAGAAATGTCTAGACCAGGCCGCCCCAGAGCCGTACCATCTAGCACCCCACCCCAGGATGGAGTTTTTATGACTGCTCAACAGCTTCTTGATTTAGTGACGAATGCTCAAGCAGCTGGAGCTAACCCGGAACCTACTCACCCAAAGTCGGGATTTGCACGCTTGTGCAGCGATTACACTAATTTGGGTGGGGAGCCATTCAAAGTTTCCAAAACTATCATTGAAGTACAGGCTTGGCTAAGGTCATGCGATTGAATCTTTTCTCGCATGAACCTTATTGACCTTCAACGAGTTTAGGTGGCCTCTAGTATGCTCCGAGAAAGAGCATTGGACTGGTACGAGCTTCTTATTTCTGAGATTAATGAAGCGGATCTCACCTGGGAGAAATTCCGGGAACGCTTCGAGTTGAAATTCGTACCAGAAGCTGAGAAGGTGACTTTGGCTCGCTGTTTTATAGACCTTGTTCAAGGTGAATCTTCTGTGGCAGATTATGTCGCGTCTTTTGAATCGCTCTCCAAGTATGGGGTTGAATACATCAACACCCCATTGAAGAAAAATCAGAGGTTCGTCTATGGCTTAAACAAAAATCTCAAGAAGCAATTACTTCTAAAATTAGAAGTTTCTTTCGACCAACTCATTGATATCGCTCTTCATCTTGAAGAGGCGAATAGGGAGAATGATGTTGAAGTGGGTGGTTCCAAACCAAGCTTCAACAACAACAAGAAGAGGCCAAACAAATTCAAGGGTTCTTATCCCAATAAGAAAGGGAGGCAAGCAACTCCTGTTGCAAAGACCTTTTCCTTTACTGAAGGGAATGCTTTAACTGTGGTTCCAGAGACCATTTTGCGAATAAGTGTTCAAAGCCTCCTACTTGTCGCTATTGTAAAAGCCCGGACCATTTTATGCATATATGTCCCAAACTTCAAAATAGGAAGGAGGGAAAGCTTAATGTTGCTCAAGCCCCTGGCAACACATCTCGTGGTCAAGGTATATCTCATTCTATCCTTAATGGTATTATTGTATTTCGTGATCAACCTATTCGAGTTCTTTTTGATACTGGAGCATCCCATTCTTTTATATCTAAAGAGCTTGTTGATACCTTTTCTTTAATTGTTGTTGCTTTAATGACTTCTTTGAGAATTGCGAATCCGGTTGGTGGATCCGCAATAATCAGTTTGTTGTGTAAAGATGTCGAGATTATTTTGTGTGATTTTTCTTTCCGAGCCGATTTGCATGTCATGCGTTATTTAGGCTTTGGAATGATTTTGGGAATGGATTGGCTTAACCATCATGAAGCTCATATCCTATGTCCTGAGAGTACTATTCATCTTCGACATCCTCTATCTGTTAAGCAGATTTCTATTAATCTTAAAGATTCGGATTCCAGCTTGGTTGCATCTTTATATTCTTTTAATCTTTGTAATGACGATAATGATGATGAGGAAGATATAATTTCTTTTATTCACGTTGTTCGTGAATTTTTCGACATATTTGAGCCCGTTTTAGGATTACCACCTAAGCGAGCAATCGAGTTCAGAATTAATCTTATCCCTGGAGCTCAACCTATTACTCGTCCTCCTTATCGTATGTCCAATAAGGAAAATGAGGAGATGCGCAAACAATTATCTGAATTGGAGACGAAGCAATTTATTCGCTCTAGTTCCTCGCCTTGGGGAGCTTCGGCTATTTTTGTGAAGAAATCCGATGGTACACTTAGGCTTTGCGTTGACTACCGCAAGCTTAATGATCTTACTATCAAAAAATAAATATCCTTTACCTCAGATTGATGATCTATTCGATCAACTTAGTGGTGCTAGTGTCTTTTCACAATTGGACTTGGCAACCGGTTTTCATCAGCTTCGTATCGCAGAGGATGGCATTCTTTTGACATCTTTCCGTACGCGCTATGGATCTTATGAATGTCTTGTTATGCCATTTGGTTTAACGAATGCCCCAGCTTATTTCGTTGACCTAATGAATCGAGTTTTCAAAGACTTCCTCGATCGATTTGTTCTCATCTTTATTGATGATATTCTTGTGTATTCAAAAACCGAGGAGGAACATGAGAAGCATCTTCGGATTGTATTGGAAACTCTTAGGAGTAATCAATTAAAAGCGAAATTTTCTAAATGTCATTTTTGGCAATCTCGTGTGAAGTTTCTCGGTCATATTATTTCCGAATCTGGAATTTCCGTGGATCCTTCAAAGATTGAAGCGATACAAGATTGGAAGAGACCGGAGAGTGTGACAGAGATTCGTAGTTTCCTTAGATTGGCAGGTTATTACCGCCGTTTTATCAAAGACTTTTCTAAGATTGCCGTGTGGGCTTGACTAAGAAAGGTGTTAAATACGTTTGGTCGGACAAATGTGAAACTTCTTTTCAGAAATTAAAAGAAATCCTTTCCGATGCTCCTATTCTTGTGATTCCCAAGAGGAATCAACATTTCGTTGTTTATACCGATGCTAGTCGCGTTGGTTTGGGTGCCGTTCTCATGCAAAAAGAACGTGTTATTGCTTATGCTTCTAGGCAATTGAAGCCGGCCGAGACTAGATATGCCACACATGATTTAGAACTCGCGGCTATTGTTTTCGCCCTTCGAATTTGGCGTCATTAACTATTGGGAGAGAACTTTATTCTTTACACGGATCATAATTCTTTGAAATATTTATTCACTCAAAAGGAACTTAATTTGCGTCAACAACGTTGGCTTGAGTTCCTTGCTCCTTATGATTTTGATATTCTTTATACCCCCGGTAAGGGTAATCATGTTGCCGATGCTCTTAGCCGTAAACAACAAGCTGTTGTTTCTATGATGATATCCGAATGGAACAATCTCGAGATCTTATCCACTTGTGAGATTCGAGACCGCGTATCCGATTTATGCTCATCATTTGTTTTATGTAGCCTTGAGGCTCATCCTTCTCTTTTAGACCGCATTCTTGAAGCTCAAAGGCTAGATCCCGACTTGGCTCTTCTTGGCCAAAATATTAAGGATAAAATTGATATTGAAGGTTTGAAAGACTTTGATATTGATTCTCGTGGCGGCATTCGGAGATTTGGTAGAATTATCGTGCCAAATATTAGTGATCTTCGTAAAGATGTTTTTGAAGATTCTCATCGTTCTAAATTTACCATTCATCCCGGTAGTAGTAAAATGTACGCGGATATGAAGCGACTTTATTATTGGGAGGGAATGAAACTTGACATCGTTAACTTCGTTAAGCATTGCATGACTTGCCAACTCGTTAAGGCCGAACATCCAAAGCCCGGTGGGTTATTGCAACCTTTAGAAATTCCAATTTGGAAGTGGGACCAAATTTCCATGGATTTTATAGATGGCCTTCCCCGTTCTCGATCGGGTCATGATAACTTATGGGTAATTGTTGATAGACTTACTAAATCCGCCCATTTTATTCCCGTTCGGTTTAACCGAATCGTTCCTCTTTTGGCCAAGCTCTTTGTTAAAGAGATTGTTAAATTACATGGGGTTCCTACTTCTATTGTTAGTGATCGTGATTCATTGTTTACTAGTGGATTTTGGAAGAGTCTTTAAAAAGCTTTAGGAACGAAGCTTAATTTTAGCACCGCTTATCACCCCCAGTCCGATGGACAAACCGAGCGTGTGAATCAAACTCTTGAAGATCTTCTTCGTGCATGTGTTCTTGATTTTGGTGGAAGTTGGGAGGATCATATTTCACTTGTTGAATTTTCGTATAATAATAGCTTCCAATCTAGTATTGGTACGGCACCTTTCGAGGCACTCTATGGAAGGCCATGCCGATCTCCTTCTTGTTGGCTTGAGGCCGGTGAGAAGCTGGTTTTAGGTCCAGACTTTATTCGTGATTCCACAGAAAAG
The DNA here is from genome assembly GCA_030765085.1 of Allium cepa. Classification (NCBI taxonomy): domain Eukaryota; kingdom Viridiplantae; phylum Streptophyta; class Magnoliopsida; order Asparagales; family Amaryllidaceae; genus Allium; species Allium cepa. The sequence goes on from CM060938.1 coordinate 233,711,880, forward strand.
ATTGTACTTTTTCGACATAGGATGAAAGAAGCCCAGAGTAGACAAAAATCCTATGCCGATAACCGGAGAAGGAAGTTAGAATTTTCTGTGGGAGATCTTGTGTTCATTCGTGTTTCACCTATGAAAGGTGTTGTACGTTTCAGTCGATCGGGAAAATTGGCGCCTCGATATATTGGGCCATTTCCTATCACTGAACGCATTGGTTCCATGGCTTATTGCCTATCATTACCGGCTCAGTTTTCTGCCATACATGACGTGTTTCATGTTTCTCAATTACGGAAATGTCTTCGAGATTCCGATTCTATTCTTGAACCCGGTGTTGTGGAAGAGATTGAAGTTTCGCCAAATTTAACTTATGAGCAACATCCTGTTCGTATCATTGCTTCGGAAGTCAAACGACTTCGAAATAAAGATGTTCCGCTTGTTAAAGTTCAATGGTCTTTAAATCCTAAGGATTGTTCTTGGGAATCTAGAGAGTTCATCGAGCGAACACATCCGGACTTACTTTCTCATGCTCTTTGAGGTGAACTTCTTATTTCAAACTTCTTTTGTGTTGAATATGCTTTTATGGTTGTTACTATATATCTTCTTCTTAATTATTGCAAGGACGCAATTTCTTTAAGGAGGGGATTTTGTAAAACCCGCATATTTATTGATTTTTATATTTAAATATTTCATCGATACTCGGAATTTAGTCCAAAAAGATACTTTTTGCATGCGGTCGAATTAGGACTTGGGACCACTCCCATTTAGTTTAAAATGCCGTTTGCCACCTTTTTGAGTATAAGCTTCGATATGTTTGGAGTAAGTTGATTTTTGCTACTTTTTCACTTAGGGCTTTGGTTTGGGCTGAGCCCAATAACCCCACTTATGTGTTCGGTCCCAACCCCTTCTCCTCTTCATTACTTCATTTCTAATTCCTAATATTCAAGCTTTCATAACAATGGAGAGTGGAAGAGGAAATTAAAACTCCAAGCCCTAGTTTTCTTTTGCAAATCAAACTCTAGCTCCAAACTAATAGAAGAACCCATTGGTAAGCTTCTCTTCTTCTTCTCCAACTCATTCTCTTATCAATTTCATAAATCCCTAAACCTAACTTTGGGAATGTTCTTCTTTTAAAGCTTAGAATCAAGCTTCTTGAGTTGGATTTGAAGAGTGGTTGATTCTCCTTTGCTTTAGAGCTTCTTCTTCATTTGTTTGGGTTCAAAGGTGAGATTTTTATCTCACATCTATGTCTATGATTATCTTCGATTGTTAGGTATGAATTCCTAACACATATTCATGTGCATTTGATTTTGGTTTGAATTGATTTTGTGTATATTCCAATTTTTGGTGTTTTGAAACCAAAATCTATGAAAATCATAGTTTTATTATTTGAACATGTTTTTGGTGATGCATCGTCAAGCTTATAGGGCTGAGTAGTCGATTGACACAAATCCCTAGTGTCCGTTGCTCGCCCGGTTGCATTTTGGAGAAGATTGCATCTTCATTTCATAGGCTAAGAAAACAGCCTTGGTGCAAGTCAGTCGACTGGTTTTGAAATTCAGTCGACTGGCTGTAGCACTTAGGCATTCCAAAGGCAAATCCAGAGGCTCGGGTCCTTTGTTTCCCTACAATCAGTCGACTGGATTTTTAGTTCAGTCGACTGACTGCAGGAAATGAAATTTTCATGTTTCTGCTTCAGTTGACTGACTGCAGAGGGCCAGTCGACTGATTTTCTCCTATTTGCCTATTGTGCTTATTTGTGCTTATTTTTTGCTCGGTTTCCAAATTTAATCGATTCGTGATTATCCGATTTGTTGATTTTCATTTATTATCGACTTTGATGTCTTTTATATTGGGATTTTTGGGAATATCCATTTTGATGGATTTGATATCGATTTATTGGAATTAATTCACGTCTTCGAATGTGAACTTTGATGATTGATTGTTTCTACAATCATTTCTATGATTTGTCACTTTAAAAATATAAAGGTTTCAATACTAGTAGTAAATATCAAAACTCTTTCATCAAAATGATTTCAACACTATTTTATTACAAAGCTCGTTCTCTTAAACCGTTTTTCAATCTATTAGTATATACAAACCTTTTCCTCACTCGTATGAGAAATCTAAATAAACGACTTAGTAAAACAAGTGGTATGAAACGCTTGCGTTTACTTCATCAGTTAATTCTTGGACTTGTTCGATTGAATTTCTTGTGACAATTTTCTAGTGGAAATCTACAATTTGTTCGTAAATATTTAAGTTAAGCTAGTGGTTATGGGACATGAAGCTAAGCTCATATATTTACTAGCTTACTGTAATTGACACTTCTTGATGATCATGACGATCATTTTTGTGATTTAGACTAGCAATTGTGCGATGTCTCTTTGTTTGCGATTTAGACTAGACCCTGATTCAGTGTGATTTCGATTCACACTTGTGGGGTAGCGCCCCATGGTCCTCGGGCCGTTTGTATGTAGAAAATTAATGGCTAGCTACCATGAGATAGCGTCTCGTTCGTGTGATACATATGTTGGTGAGTTTTCATGCTCCCGTTCGTGTGATAGGCCTCCCCCGTTTTTATGATTTCTGGATTTCGTGTGCTGAATTCTAGAATTTATGCTTCACCAATTTTAGTGATTTTCATTGATATGATTTATCAATTTTTGTGCATTGGTGAATTCGTGTGTCATTGACTTGTTGTGAATACAAGTTTTAGGTATGAAACCCTTTTTGGATCTTTGTGAAGATTCTTGTGGAATTGAACGATCTTTTGTTGATCATCATTTGCATGCTTATAGTAGTATGCCATTATGGATATTATATGTTTATGCCATATCTTTTACTTTATATCATGTCATCTGATATTTATAGCTAGACTGATCCGTTTATTATTTTCTTATAAATAATACTGGGGTCAGACCGAGATGTTGCAGGTGCTTCTGCTTGACTTATCCCCGGGATTCATTATTTTGACTTTTGGCTAACCACATAGATTAGCAGTTTTTGTTGTATACACTTGAGATATAGACTCATAGTTGTATTCTTTTGTATAGCACGTGTTGCTATTCTTTTGTATTATTATGGATCTTTTTAGACCACTACTCTGATGTATACTTCCTAGTGTAATATTCATATCTATTTCCGCCTTTGTGATATGAATTATCTGTGACTGATTTGTGTTATGCTTATTTCTATATTTGTTTCCGAAGATTATTATAGCCACTGTGTAGTAGATTTGCGTTTGTATCGGTATGTCGGATTTCCCTCTTGAGATAAAATGCATGTTATACTATCTGACATATCGATGCTCGCGCAAAGCAATTATACAGATGGTCGCTCCTCAACAGCCTTATTCTCCGTGCTAGTTGACAGCATTACTCCGTAGTGTTCTTGGCTAGCGTGGGTATAGAGGTGGGGCGTCACACAAATTATAACCAAATTTTATAAATTCATTCATTTATTTTATATTATGCAATAGTCCATGGTTTATAATACAATAAATGAAAATATTGTCATTGCTAACAAAAAATTCATTAACAGTTTAATTCCATAAAAATTTATACTTATATATAATATAATCATACAAAACTATTTTATTATCCAAATTCGAAAATACTATTGTGTCAGTTTGCTCTATTCAAATATTTTGGAATTTCTATCGATAGCGTTGATCAGACGAGTCGATCAAAAACCCAAATCGGCATCAACAACTCAAACGACACAATACAAAACATTTTTAATATTAATTTACAAATACACTTCCTCGCTCGACGATACAAGAATGGGTTTCAAAGCAAGGATAGAGATTCAAATTCAATGGGCTCAATCAAAGAGAATTTTGATTCGATAATAAGTTTGAAACAGAAGATAAGATAATTCAATTAACAGAATCTGTAGATGGACAAGCTTATTTAATTCACGGGCAACCTTAACCGGGTCGACCGTAATGTCAAGAATTAGATCAATGCAGAATTCCAAGAAAAATCGACATTTGATCTCAAAATAGAATTCAGGCATAGCAGAAGATAAATAGCACTGTAAACCGAGGATATAGAAATCTCCGGTAAATCAATGTCTATTATAAAGGAGTTTCGCCCCTTTACGAATCATTCGAGGATTGGCGAGACCGCCGATCTATTATAGATATCATTCGAAGTGAGTTATGGAATGCTCCAGAATTGAAAGAAGACGAATAGTGAGGGACAAGAATGAATTTTGAAACCGCAAGGAACGTTCCAAAACCCAAAGTAATTGAGTCGAAGGAAGAGATTGAAACTCGAATGAGAGTAATTCTGCAAATACATTTACCCTATATGCTAAATTTTACCTAGAGCTACCAAAGCTCTGATACCAACTGTAACGACCCGCTATTTTGGACTATTCACATCCATGCATGTCGGACTTGAATAATTCAAAATTCCGAATTGTTAATTTAAATTTGGCAAAACTCAGATATACAGTAAATAAATAATCATAGCATCACCGACACAGAGTAATAATATGCAGGAGAAGCAAAAAGATAGTAGTTCATGAAGCTACTATATATATAACAGAGTTAATAAGTTACAACAGAAGTCTCGAATACAAAAGTCAAATACAATAATCGGAATACATTACTGGGATCAACTGAATATCTGAAAACTGGATAGATGGCTGGATCTCCCGGTGAAGCTCCAACTCCAAGGTCAGTCTCAAAAGCTGAACCACTTAGTCTGACCCGAGCGTAAAGCAAAACACAAAACACTCGAGTCAGGGTTAATATTCTTATATCAATAAATCCAACTCAAGTGAAATAACAATTGAAATACAATAACTCAAAGGATGTTGGAATAACCATCCTCTAAGGATCCGTTAAACTATCTACTATGAAGTAATATACGCTAAATAGATAATGTCTATCAGTAATATAAAATATCAAAATAGTGTTAAGGCGTTACCATTATCCCCCTTAACACATTTTATATAAGCGTTATAGTCTATACAGCACTGTAAACTCTACCGTAAACTAGTGGGATATCAGGGAGTACTCCATAGGTATAACACAAAACAAATTCTTAGTGGTCACGTATATAGGGATACAAGTATGACAAGGCACAGGAGGCAATACCCAAGGTGGTGAAACTACCGTTTGCCTGATCCGGACAGGTGAGAATGCATCGCCGCAACGATCGCAACACCGCGAAACAACAGTCCTAAAATTCCGAGGGTGCACCAATCAATAACAAGTAATGAGTAGTTTTCAAAGAAATGTGTTCGCTCGAGGTGGCTAACCCCATTTGGCCCGGCACAGCTCCTGTTTTAGTCATTTTCAATTTGACACAAGTGTTAAGGCTATCCATTATCATTCTCTTTCTTCAGTCATCGCAGACATCATACCAACCACTTAATTCTGGATCATCACTCCGCGTATAGTTATTAAAGTGGTTTTCGGTTTAGACAGAGAGTATGTCCATAACCGATTCCGGTCTCTTTAATAACTGTCGTAATTATTACACCGATTGGTCGTTAACAAATTTCAAAACCAAATCAAATTCAATTTCAATTAGAGTTCATAAATCAACATTTCATTTGTCTTTCGAGAGTCATTCCATAATTTACGCTTTAAACTTTCAAATTACCATTTCAAAATCTTATAATTCTATTTCAAATTTTATTTAAAACAATTCAAATATGGATTCAAGTTCATATATAAGTTTCCTTCCGGAATCATTTAAATTAGCTTAATTTAACATTCAAATCAATTTAAATCCATTTATCGGTTTCGTTCAATGTTCGTTTCAATAAATTTTTCATTCAAAACAATTTCCATTCAGTCTCCAATTCATTAAAACAATTACTTACGTTACCAAAGCTTACAATTAAGTCCATTTCGCCGAGTCAAATTCTTCGAATTACAAGTCCTACATTTGTTTTAACAAAATGCATTTTATTTCTTTTTAAAGAAATTCAATTTCACTTATTTTTACTTAGTTACACATTTCACACTTAATTAATAAAGAAACTAAATTTCACATATTCAAGAAGTTCAATTTCACTTATTAATTTACTTAAATAATTTTCCAAAACTAAATAAATAAAGAAGCCAATTTCATTTATTAACGAAGTTCAAATTTACTTAATCAAAAGTTCAATTTCTCTTATGAAAGAATTCAAATTTTTATATTTAATTATCAATTAATTCAATCTTATTCAATTATTTATATAATTTCAAAACTTAATTATTAAATAATTTCAACTTAATTATTAAATAATTTCAAAACTTAATTATAAATTCATAATTAGTTATTAAATCATTTCCACTTAATTATAAATTCAAACTTAATTATTAAATCATTTGGAACTTAATTCAATGAATAATTCCAAATTTTATTATCAAATAATTTATTTTAAAACAACGTTCTTTCAATAACTACTATGTCAATATTTTGTTTCAAGTATTAAATATTAACATTTTCCTTTCATTAAATTCAAATTCCAACTTCTTCTCAAAATTTATTATTTATTCAAATAAAATCTTCATTTTATTTTTAAAACAAATTATCGACCAATCGGGTTTTTTATTTAATTCTCAATCCTAAGTCAAGTTCATTTGGGTATTTATCATTTCAACCCGATTCCATTTCAAATCAAAAATCAAAGCGTAGCAAAGGGAACTTGCAGTGTGATAACAGGGATGGTGTCAAAGTAAATAAACAAGCAATAACAACAATCAATAACAATCCAATAATTTATTCAAATAATCCCGAAATAATTGTATTAATTTACATTTGTTATTTATGCAAATTAATATAACTATTTCTAGAATCTACACTATCATTTCATGTAGATTAAAGATTATTACACTAACAATTATACGGTTCTTCACTTGTCACCCATTATTCAAATTTTATAATACAACAATTAATCCAATATATGTTCAATGGTCCAAAGTGTAATTATCACTATTCTACGTGTCAATTTATTTAACAATTAAAGGGGTCATTTTATACAAATTTGACTAATTTAAATTCAACATATATCAATTTCAAGTCGCTAACTATCCTACATCAAATTAAAATTTCATATTTTAATCACTTTCTACATAACAATTTTAACGTCCAATATCAATATCAAACAATCAATCATCTATCAACCAAACTTGATTATCATCATATAAGTAACAGATAATGGTGACAGATGTCATAGGTGAGCTGATACGGGTAATAACATATATAACAGTGCAAACAACTAACAGTAGCATATTTCAATTGTCGTTTCAATTGAAATCAAATTTAATAAAAAAAAGAACATTAATCGTGAGTGATTTCTCACCTTCCGAGGCTAGAGAGAACAGAAGATGACATGGATACGCACAGAAGAACTGACACTGAAATTGAGTTATGAATCCAAGCACGAATGTCGAAGCAAAGCACGATGATCCGAATTCAACGAACAAAGCTGATATGAGAATGAATGAAGAAATTATAATCAGTTGGTATAAATTGAACTAAATATATATCATTATCTTTATTATTTCTTTCCAAAATAATTGTTTAGATCAAAACACATATTTTTATAAAATCAATAGACAACATATATATAAAAAACAGAGCTTGTACAAACAAATATATAGATTTCAACATATTCTGCTAAGTTATTCGCAGCACTAACATATACAAGACATATATGCGAAACAAACCATACGCTTAAAATACCATATATATGCGGTATTGGAAGTATTGTGAAACAAAGGTTTAAGACAGAATTTTATACTTAAAACACATGCATATATTATATATATAAACAAGACAGAACTTATGTATCTGCGTAAAATCAATAAGTAAAACTTAACGTTTATAATAAAATAACTCCCACTTCCATGTGTTAATATATCAGTACTAATTAATTTAGTCATTTCTTTCACATACATATTCATACTTTTTTTTATAACAACCTATATATTTGTTGTACACACGCAACAACATATATATGAATTCTCTTCACTTTATATTTTATAACCACACAACAGTACTGATTGTTGTAATCTTTATAAACAAAGTTCATAACAAACAAAATTAATGTAAACAAAATTTTGCAACCACGCATATATAGATATAAATAAACCCGTGAACCATAACACTGAAAATATAAGTATGCAAACAAAATCTTAACAGAACTGTAGGTAAAAATAAACTTTAATAAAATATTTATACATAGCCGATGTGTGTAAATTTACCAAAATTTCAGCTGTTTTTACAACTCTTCCAGCACTTGTATATTTAACCTATACTAACCTATGTATATAATAATGTACAAAACCTTTTCTTATAATGTAATATAAACTTACATATACCTTTCTAAAAAAAAATCAATACTGATTATAAAAGAATCAATTTTATAGGCAAACTAAACCTACAAATAACAACATAACCTTATACTACTACCAGATGTATATACTTTATAAACACTAATCATAAACGAGTATATAGTTATTATTTTACAGGCTATTGAATATAACTTTTTATACGAAAAAAAACGAACAGAATATAGCTCACCTATATGTATCGCAGCACATATATACTGTCCCATATCACTCGCTCAACACGCATACACAGTCAATCTTTCTAAATCATGGTACAAGAGAGACCGATGGTGGAAGGTGGAGGAGTAGAGGGGATTTCGGCCGAGTCTTGGTAGCTCTGGCTAATGTGGCAGCCAAGAGACGCGGGGTGGGTGGTCGGCCTGGCGTTGGAGGCAAGGCGGAGATATGAGATGATGATAGCATGATGGAGGCGATGTTAGGAACAGTGGCGAAGCGGGGTCGGTGAGCTTGGGTTGCTAGCAAAATGGTGAAGGGCGAGTTCCAAAATTTTAATGGGAAGAGAAGTGAAATAGGAGGGAGATGAAAGCTACAAATCTGGAAAATGAAGTTGAACGTGGAACCTGCTCATACATATATTTCTATTTAATATACAGAGGAATACCAGAAGAAAATAAGGTTTGGAACGATTGGTGTAACGACGGCCATCCGTTGATTAGGCTGTACATTTAAAGGCAATAAATTTTTGTTTGTTTGGATATTACGCCATGAGTCTGAAAAGGCAAGGAAACAAAAAGGAGTCAGAAATGAAAGGATTCAAAACCGGTTACCGATACCATCCAACGTTTTACAGATTCCTCTGCGTACCGAATTTCAAAACACAGAATTGAATATGCCGCAGAGGTCAGTGCGACGAGAAGATCAAAACGGTATATGGATACCAGCGGTATGAATTATAAAAATTCGAAATTTTCTAATAGCGGAAAATGCAAGAAAAACGCAGAAAAATAAGATCGATGGAGCTAAAGACGTCTGAATTTGGAAAAATGACAACCTGACGGCTTGCTCAGAAGATGCTTAGAATTTTTCTATGTAAAAATATTTAGGTTTCGAAAATGTTTTATTTTCATCGCTTTTTAACAGATTAAATTGAAGTAAATTTACGCACGAAATAAACTTTCATATTTTTGGACGAAAATTTATCAATTGCTATGTTTAAATGGACGCATTCCAAATATCAAATTTATATTTCAAAATTTTATCATTTAAAACCCCACAAAATTTCAATTAATAATGTTATTAAAACTGGTTAAATTTACGGGTTGTTGCATTTCATTTATTTGAGTGACATTCCATACATTAGTGTCTTATAGAGGATTTCCTACATTTGCTCACAGTTCATGGAGTAGAGTATTCGTTTGGGGCAGCTGATTTACCATCATGTGATGTATTTGAAGTAGAACCCAAAAAATGTTCGAAATACAAATTCAGGAAATCAATTGTGGTTGGAACAACTTCCTATGATCCACTCCAGTTATGCTTATTCATGGATGTTCTTTCTCGCGACTACAGTGGTGATTCCTACAATCTATTTACAAAGAATTGTAACCATTTTAGCAAGGATGTTTTCTTCAAATTAACTGGAAAATCAATTCCAAAATGGATCAATCGACTTGCTAAACTTGGTTCACGTTGTTGTTGCGTTCAAATGGCAGACAACCAGATAAGATGTAGATTTGCTACTTTATGTAAAAATACATTTTTAGCCATGGAATGTTTGATATTTGTGTGTACATCCATATATGTAAATTTATTATGGAACAATGATGTTATAGCTCTTTTTATTTGAGTTATCTTATTTGAGATGTGCGTGGTGCTTTGGAGTTACGATACTTAATTTGTGTTGTTTATTAATATATCAAATCTATTGTATGTTTTAGAATAATATTTTTCATTTTCTAATTGAATTCTATAATCCTTCTTACCAAATCCTGTGAAAGCTCCATAGTGTTAGTGAATTGTCAAAACTATTTTTAATAGTTATTGAGTATTTCAGATGTACAGAACCTTTAAAATATATTAGAATGAACTAAGTCTTTTGGAAGATTATCTATAGTAGCCTTGTGCCACTATCTCATATTTGGCTGACCTAAGAATTTCCTACAAATCTTAAATTTGTAATCGAAACAACACGAATCATTTACGTTCAAAAAAAGCCAAAACAACTTCAACTTTACACCATTTGAGAAATCATAACTCTATTAAAAAAACATAATCAAATCCATAACATATGTTAATAGGAGGATAGATGCGTCTTGATAAAAAGAAATTAAGTCTTTGTGTCAAGAAAAATCCATACCAACCGCCTGTCCAAAACTATAGATGTCTACAGTAAGCCTATATAGAACGGCTTCAGGATCCACCACCGAATCGACCCAAACCTTTCAAGCATCTGCTCCTAATGATACATGGTGGACTAAAATAGTTACTTAACTATAGAAATATATTTTATTGACAGTATAAATATAATTGTTATATTTTCAAATTCATACAAAAATTTAAAAAAGAAAAAAGGAAAAAGGAAAAAAAGGGTGATAGAATCATACGTAATGCATTTTGCTTTAGTAAAGATATGCCATTAAGTTTTATTAACTGGACATAAGGAGTTTTGAGTAATTATTCCACATATATTGAAAGATTTCCTTTTAATTCTCTTTAAACCATAATAATTAAATAAAAGTAGCACGTTCTCTGGCAACCCTGCAAAGTCACAAAATTATGCTTTAAGATTGATATAAATTATAACAGGTAGCCTAGGAATCAATTTTCAAACATAGAGTCAACGCCTCCGTCAAGCAATCTGCCATGAATAGAGGCCAAATCAAAGCTAACATATTATTTAACGGTTGATTTACATTTACAATAAACATGTTAATTAATGAGTGATGTGCATTTGAACAAAATGGAAGATTGTTCTTGGTTTCCAAACTATTGATGTGTGAATTACATATCTAAACACTATGCAGTGTAGTTAGCTGAAGTATGAACCTTTGAAATAAATAAGAATAAAAAATTCATCCAATTATTGTTTGATTTAATCTTCGAACTTGTTGAAATACAGATTCAAATTTGATATAATTTTCAAGCATCGGGTAAATGAATTATTTCGATTGTGACTAAAATAAGTAAAGATATTTGGTTTCAAATGGGATTAAAATAGTATTATTTTAGAATATTGATAACAATGTTCTAAGCGATAATGCCGATGAAAACATGCACCATTTGTCTGTTTTACATGTGACTATTCTGTTCAGGTGTGATAGTTTCGAAAATTATTAACTTCGCCATCCCCAAGTCATCTTTGATAGAAAAGAATCTACATCTAACTTATTGTTGTGTTATGTTTGTTTAATAGGAACCACCAATAAATTATGTGCCGCTTTATAAGATACCAAGCATATTAACTAGCTTAAGCTGTCTCATATGCCTATGTTATAAACTATATAACCTGTATCCAGTAAAATGAAGGGACTTCCAAAAATTAGTATATTCTAAATTTAAAGTTAAATAAACCTTGCATTTGAGAAAGGGTCAATCATTGCACTGCACAATTTGTAGTCATAGTTCAAAGGCATCTAATATATGGATAGTGAATATTACATGTAATTTTAACTACCACTTCAAGTTATAAAATCAACCATATAACTCAAATGAAACCGTTTTAATTTGCTACACTGCAAGACGACCAAACACATTTATTCATAGCCCAACAATGTTTTGTGTAATAGCTGAACTTTCATCAAGCTTAAATACTTAACCCATAAAATACCAAAATTACAATATCTACATAAGAAAATTATCTACAAATCTCACGATATTGAGCTTCCCATTGAAAGCAGCAACACTTCATGATAAAAGCATAAAAAATTAACTTAAAATTTGGCAAAAAAGGAGACAAAAAGCAATATACTAACCCCGTCAGTGGAATTATTAGAATCCATACCTTAAGACTTCTTACAAGTATAACTGCGTTAAACATTGATGGAGGCAACGAAATCTGTAAAAAAGAAAATTGATCTATGTGAATCAGAATGTTAGTTAGTAGATAATTCAAAAGTTAGGAAAATACATACTTTACAGGCTACAAAAAATAGTCCTAAATATTATAGCCTAAAAATGATTCTAATTAGCAAACAATAATGCTAATTTAAGTACATAACATTTATAAATTATTATAAATTGCTAAATTTTTATTAATTGTTAACCTAGAGCAAAAATTCATTACCTAAGTCACAGGACAACCAAATACTATTTTAAACAAGCCTTCTGTCTTGTATGCTTTGGCCAATGTAATCAAAATTAGTTGCAAAAATATAGAAGGAAATTAATCAGTTTGTGCGAAAACAATTTGAGGCATTAATGCTAGAAAGTTTTATGCTATTTTGTACTCCTTTACACGTTAGAAGCTAGAAAGAACTACTAATATGCTCACAACAATGAAACGAGAACTCAAATATGATATATTATATTTCTAAACTTTCTCATCAATAAAGTCTGTAAGGTTTCAATTATGTGTTATTTTAAACTAATGCAGGTGCTAATACTTAAAATAGCATGGTCACCTAATAAATGCACATGATGGGTAAACACATAAAGGAAATGTGCATGGTTACCTATTAGCTGCTTCTGGAGCCCGCGACATTAAGATCTTTGCTTGATCGACGGACTAAATGAGGAGATCGACGTGGAGAATCGAGTGGCGAGGGCATGGAAGAGCCTTTGCCTATGCTTTCTAGGCGGAAATCGACATCGCTTCAAGCTTTCTAATTTGGCACCATAATGGGTCGTAGTGGGTAAAGGCAAGTTGGCCCGGTTGTATGTGAGGTAGTTGATGGAAATGGTGGCAGGCCAGTTAGAGAACAAATGATAAAGAATAAAAATCAAGAGGGATTGAGGAAAGTAGTAGTGATCGATGAGAATGAGAGAGCCATGGATTTGAGAAAGTGTAACGACCCGGAATTTTGGGCAATACTAATTTAATAATCTGTAATAATAATTAAATTGGTTTGATGAATTTTCCTTATAATTTTAATTTAAATTGGTGAAATTAATCTTATTAAGGATAATAAATATTTAATCTAGTAAGTGTGATCAATATCTTTTAACAATTTAAAAATTTATAAGAATTTGTTTTTCAAAAGCTAATGAAATTTTATTCTGTTTATAATATATGTGTTGATATATATTGTGAATGGAATATCTTTTGTTTTAAATTAAAGGATTGAATTTTCAAATTTGTAATATATTTGTATGCATATGTTATGATTTGGAAATTGTTTTGAAATTTAATTTAATCTATTAATAATTTATGTATGAATGAATATTGCAATTTTAAAGTTTTGTTTTAAATTCAATAAGATTTTCAAAAGATAATTTAGTTTAATTCAATTGTTTCAAATATAAGGTGGTTATTTATTTTTAAAATAGAATAGTTTCAAAGGAATTTAAGCAAGCTCTGTTTGTTTTCTTTTAAAATGTTTACATTAAAAATGAATGTTTAAGATTTAAAATAACATATATAAGATTATATTTATATTATAATTAGTTTAGTATATTTCTTTTAAAAAGTAAACTTATTTACATACATGTAAGTATTTATCAATTAAGAAAGTAAAATATGTAAATTTATATTTACATTCAAAATTAAATAAAATTCAAATTAAGAATACTTAATGACGTGTGTAACTCCATTAATTATCTGAATAACACTTGTGAGTAGGTTAAGGGGATAAAATGACAAGTGTTAATCTTTAAGAACAAGTGTCTTCATTTTATTTTATTTTTAAACATAATTTTCTTTCATTTTTTTTCCTTTGTTTATTTTCTTTCAAATGTTTATGGAAAAGGTAGAAACAACTTCCAAAATCTGAAACTTGAATCAAAAGCAAATTAAAATACTGTAACTTAAATCTGCAAAGAAAGATTAAAGCTGCAACCTAAAGTCAACTGCAATTCAAATGGAATTCAATCTTCAACCTGTTTTGAAGTCAATCTGCAAGATCAATTCAGCAACCTTTCAAATCTGCAACTAAATCAAATTACAACCTGCAAATCAAAGATTATTGAAGCATGCAAAGATTTCTACAGCAAAGCACTTTTACAGATCGAAATTTTAAATCCTAGGAAAAAGAAAACCTGCTATGTTCTCTGCCTTCTTAAAAAGGTGAGTAAATCTTCATTTTAAAAACAGATTTGAACCTAGTATTTAACCTAGTTATGTGTGATGATTTATACAATAGTTTAGTTACAAATGTGTTGTGAAGTTGATTGCATGTTTGAATACAAGGAAGATATATGGTGCCTGTATCTATATGCTCTGTTATTTTCAGGTTTGATCATTCAAATTTAATTCGAATCTCTTACTATCATCAATATTTGGCCTTGATGTTTGAATAAAGCTGTTTGTTATTGTTGGTTGGTAATATTTAAGATAGGTTCTGTAAATTTAGATTTACAAATAATTTTAGAATTAAAATCACAGTGAAATCTTGAGGCATGTCAAAAAAATCAACCATCTTGTTTCTGATTTGGATTTCTTGAACATGTTAAGGACTAAAAATAATGATTTTTAAAGTATATATCATAAATTTTAGTTGTGTAATTGATGTGAATTTTGGGTTGGTTCGAATTAGGGGTTTTGGTGAATTGCCGATTACCCACTAAATAAATTGATTTAATTCTTGGATTATAGTTTGTAGGTAAGCTATATATCATGGGAAAAATGCAGATTAATTTTTCAAAGTAGTGGATTGATGGGGATTTAAGAAACTAGGGTTTAATATTGAGTTTTGTTGTCTGAGTTGCCGAGGAAATTGAGACGTGGATAAGGGTTCGGGTTCGATCGCTTCTTGGGGAGAAGATGCTCGGGGATGTGGTGGTTCTATGGTGAGGTCGGCAAGACATAACGATGACGTGGTGGTCGGCGTTTGGAGTTTGGCGTCGAGTTGCTACTATAGTTGTTCGAGCTTGGAGTCGAAATTTCGATTCGTATGCGTAATGCTGGATCTGGGACTTCGTGCATGCTCGCGAGTAGTGTAGTGACTGGTGATGGGGGTCGCGGTGATCATAAAGGGACGGCGGTGAGGGTGCATGTGCACCGTGCACAGATTGATGTCAATTGAGGTTCTGGAAATTTTTGGTTGGGGAAGATGATGGTAGCTCGAAGTAATACTCGTGTTTTAGGAGGGGGCGACTCGAAGTAGGTGATGTTGGGGTTGACTCGAGGGCAAGCTTGAGTTGCTTCGAGATTTGCTTGTGGTTTTGGTGAGTTTTACTCGGGTTTAACCCGAGATTTCCTCACGAGCAAGTATGCATGATGTTCTAAAGAAATTTGTTACAGATTTACTTATTGATTGAAAAATTGAATCAAGTTTTAAGGGCAAGTCTAAAGTAATGTTTTTAAAACTTAAGTTTCAAAATTTTATTCAAAATAAAGAAGTTTGAATTGGGAAAATTTAAGTGTTTTAGATTTTAAAATTTTATTTCAAAATGCTTTATTTCCAAATAAAGTATAAGTTATAATTTTGTAATCCAAATAAATAATTCGTCTTCTAGCCATTTAGATTTGATTAAATTCAAGTAATTTACTTATGTAGGTAAACGTGGTTAAATTATTTTTGATATGAATTTAAGAATTCTTGGTTATATGAATTGATTATAAGTAAAAGAAAGTTTAATTAAGGATAATGTTTTCTTAATTAAGGATTTTTAAACATAAGTAATTAATTAATTATTTAATTAATTTTAAATAATTAGTTAATTGTTTATTTAAATTTTAAAAATTATAACTTAATTATAGATTAATTAAGTGAAATACATAATGAAGTAATCAATGATTAGTTTTTGAATATAATTAGAATATTAATTACTTAGGGAAGTAATTAGTAAAGGTTACTCATGGAGTAATTTAAGTTAAGTGATTATTGGGTAATCATTTAATGATATTAATTAGGCAATTTATTAATATAATTGTTTTAAAGTTAATTAATTAAGAAGTGATTAATTAGTTAAGATTTATTTAATGATGGAATTAATAATGAAAGTAATTAGAGATAATTACTTATGTAAGTAATTAGGAGTTAATTGCTTAATTATTTTAGATAATTAATTAATGAGATTAATTAATTAAGGAATGAGATTAAATTCAAGGTTAATTACTAAGAGTAATTAATTTAAATTGTAATTAATTATTAAAGTAATTAATTAAGGATTAATTATTGATTAATAATACTTAATGAAGCAATTAAGATTAATTAATTGGATTAATTAATCAAGGATTAATATAATTAATTTGGAAATAATTAATTAAGAAGTTAATTAATTAAGATAAGTAATTACAAATTGTTAATTACTGTTTATGGTCAATGAGATGATTAATTACAAGTTAATTATTTAATTAATTAAAGGATTATTAATTTATAAAGATTATTAATTAATATAATTGATGAAGTAATTAATTTAAGTATGATTAATTAATTGTAATTAATAAAGGATTAGTGTAATTAATTATGGTTAATTAATTTATGTAGGATCATTAATTTTGTAATTAATGATAGTAATTAAAGGTTAATGTCCGAATATGGTTAGGATTAATTACTTGAATGTAATTAAAGAATAATTAATGAGGGAAGATTAATTAAAGAAGGTCATTGAGAGATGATTAATGAATTTCATTTGAAATAAATTAATGAAGCAGCAGTTAGGATAATCCAAGTGATTAAAAGATAGTTATTAATTTAATTAGAGATTAACTTAATTTGTTAAGAGTTAATCAATTATGCTATGGGTGATTGATTAATATTGAATGGTTGATATTGAGTGATTGATATTGGTTATTGAATGATATTGGATGATTGATATTGGGTGATTGGTTAATACTGGATGATTTGGATGACTATGATATTGTGATATGTTCTTTGTGAGATGAATGGTTTATATGAATTATCTATAGTGATAATGTTATTCAACTATCTGTTTATATCATCCTGAATAAGTTAAATTGTTAAACCCTTAAGTACAACTTGGACAATAAAATGGCGTTTGGTTTCGTTGAGACCGGGATCGGATTTTCATATTTGGAATCCGAAAACCACATCGATTCAAATTAAATGTTAGGTCGTTAATCCAAGTGGAGCAAGTGAAGACTCGAGGTGTAAGGGCTATACGTCAGTATAACTCTGTGGGTGACTCCGTAATGAGTTTGAAGGAATAGTGCTTATAGATTCGAGATGGCGAATCAGAGTGCAAGGGCTATGGTCGTTGACTCTGAGGGTGATTCCAATAATGAGTGCAACGAGATAGTGCCTTCGGTTTCGTTCGAACCCGGAACGAACTTGTATGGATTGAATGCATTCAGCACATCGTCAGGTGGACGATGAGCATTCTAAGATAATGTGTTCTATAAAGGTAATCGTAACCTCAAGCCTCATCAACCGGGAATGGCTAAAACAGGGGAGGTGCAGCAAGGCTTCGTGGGTAGCTCCCACTAGAGAGCAAGATTTACTCCTGTCTAGAGGTCCCTTTTTATTTTGGCTGTGTAGGGCGGTTGAATTCCGGACAACCGCCGGGGTTGTCTTGTTCGGGACTATTCAGTAAGAAATAGTCCCGGCCTTGTTTTGTAGGGGATGAAGGGTGTAATCCTCGGTACGGTGATCTAGGCCACGTACTGTGACGGGCAGTACCCCAGTAGCCCTGCCATTGATGGAAACCCATTTTCCCTACGAGACCCTACAATTTTGATTGTATTATCCACTTTTGTGGCTAGTAGCTGGAATTTAATAGATGTAACCATTTCGGCTATTTCATATTTACTTGAAAACCCTAGACACTATTATAATATCACTGGATTTCCTATCAAATGTTTTGGTTAGCGTAAGGTAAAAACTTTTCCATGTTTATGTGTGGGAAGTCTTACGTGATACCTTTTCTTTTCAAAGTTTTTCTAAAGTTAAGCAATTTTAACCTGTTTACTCACACAAGACCCCTGTCTGACCCGAGTGTTTATTTTCTGTTTTATTAAACTCTTGGGTACTCATATTATGTATGAGTAGTCAAGTGATTCAGGTTTGCTTGACGAATTCTGGAGGAGATATGGAGCAGGAGGCTTCGACGTGTAGATATATATTGTTTCCGCTGTGTGTTGGTATCTGTTTCTTCTGTTGTACTTGAGTTGTATGAATTAGACAGATGTTTATAACTGTCTAATGTGTGTTGTTAGATGTGTACTCTGATGTATTATGATACTATGTATTAATTTATTTGATATATTATATTTTATTCATTCCGCTGTGAGTTCTCTGATGTTGTTCTGTTTCTTCTTTCTCTTTCTTTTCTTCTTCTATCCCTTTCTTTCTTCACTAGTGATGCGATTTTCCGGGAGTGGAAAGTCGGGTCGCTACAGAATAGGGAACGAAAAGTAAGTTGGAGCCAAACTTAATTTTGGAATTTGGGTCCAATTTTTGGATGCATGAAAAAAAATTCCACTAACCGCAAAAGTGAACATCTACATGGATATGAAAATAATAATTACTAACATAATATTTGTATTATTCGAATTTATAATTTTTTTAACTTTTTTGAATTTTGTAAAATTTTGAATATTTTCATATGGTATTTAAATTTATGGACTTTAAACTTAATAAATACTTTTTTTTATTTTAAATAAATTCAAAATTTTAAATATTTTAATTAAATTTTTTGAAAATTTCAAAATGGTATTTTCAAATTTTACGAATGTTTTTTAAGTTTTATGAATATTTTTAAATTTATTTTAAACAAAATTTCAAAATATTAAATATTAAATATTATTCTTAATTATTAATTATTAGATAATGAATAGTAATTATTTATTATTACTTCTTAATTATTAATTATTACTTCTTAATTATAACTTCTTAATTATAACTGAATATTAATAATGTTAATTATTATTTATATTTTATTATACAACAATTACGATTATTATTTACCAACTTTTGTATGTTCAATATTAATTAATAATTACTACCAGCAATTATTACATAATACCCTTAATTATAATTGAATATAAATTATTAAATGTTAGTTATTATTATGTATATATTATTAATTAATAATAATAATTATTAATTTTAATATATTTAATCATAATTAATAAAAGTTATTTATTAATTATCCATTGTTTAATAGGGCAAATATTTTATAAAAAAATTATTATTTATTTTAATTTTTATCAGTAAAATAGAAAAATTATCATACATGCAACATATGGTTGGACCGCTCAAATACTCTGCTCGCTTACTGAAGATAGAGCCATAAGTAAAAATTTATATTTAGATATTATACGAATTTCTAAATTCATTAAGAAAGTATATTTCACTTAGGTGGATTGCTGAATATTAATGGTAACTATTTCATATTTCAAAATAAACTTTAATTATTACTATTTAATTAAATTTTTTAATTATTATTATTTGATATTAAATTTTAGGTTTTAACTATTACCGTTTAACTTTTATTTAACTAATTATTATAATTTTTATATTACTAATTATTAATTACTATTATTTAATAGTAATTATTAATTATAATTAAATATTTATTATTTATTATTTGTTTACTGAATGTTGATTATTAATTAATTTATTATGGATTAATTATTAAATATTAATTAATATTTTATTATTAATATGGTTATTTCATATTTCAAGTTAACAATTAATTATTGGTATTTTATAGCAGTTTTTAATTATTATACATTAATAATTAATTATTATTATTATCTAGCATGCTCCGTTAATTTCAACAAGGTACATCTCTAGGATCGAACCTATGACCTGTAATCTCATAGCCTATTCCAACCAATTAAAACCAAACATGTTGGCCATTAATATCTAATTTTTATTATTATTTAAGTACATTTATTTAATTATTATTTATTTTTAAATTTTTATTAAGTGTTAATTATTTTAATTTATTTGTAATTATTAACTATTACTTATTACATATTAATTATTTATTACAATAGGCGACCAAAAGAAGCTAATATGTATCTATTACAACTAGCATAACAAAAGAGTTGATGAAAATTGACATCTATTACAATTGGCAAAAGAACATAGTTGTAATATGCATATGCAACAACTAATAATAAAAAGTTGTTAAAAGTAAGTTTATTACAACTTTTTGAAACAAAACGTTGTAAAAACCTTTACTACAACTAGTAGATTATGACCATTGCCAAAATATTTTAGATTAGGGCAGTTTTGTTGCTATGATAATTTCTAAACTCGAATCTTACTTTCACTTTTAACATGCACTCAATTATTCAAGATAAATTAAACTAAACAAATATGTGAGATTTTTAGTATTTATCATTTGTTGAAATTATTTAATAAAATAAAATATAAATGAAGAATAGGGGGAGAGGGAAAAAATTAACAATCATTAAAAGTCTATACTTTTACCAATGGCTTAATTGATATACAAAAATACATGATTTATATTTATGTCTCAGTTACTTGAAGCCTATGTAATAATAAAATAGGAAATATTGTAACTAGGAAAAGTAGAAATAATATAGGTAAATAACAAATAGTGAGATCTTCTACAATATGCTTTAACATCATCATTACTATATATATATATATATATATACATACATACATACACACATATATATATATATATATATATATTTGTAGTAAAAACAGACACTAAATTAGATGTAGAATCAAAGCTTACTTACAAACTGGTCAAACAATGAATAGAAAGGACTGAAAACGATATACGAATATATAGTTCCATATAACTATAAAAGTTAAAAAATAATCCTACGTTGTCTCTACATATTACTATTTAAACAGCTTTAAACGTCAAGCAGTTAACAAGTCAGAAAGATTGAACTGGGTAGGAAAAAAGTAAAAAAAGCAACAACCTAACCTTGTAGTAGTGCGAAGAATTATATTTCCCAATTTCAGAGTCCCATGCAACCAATTTCATAACAAAGACCATTTGAAATCAATTATTTTGAACAAGATATTTTTTAGTTATCAATGGAAAGCATTTATTGTTGACCAATCAATGAAATTAACAAAAAATGGGAATAAAATATTATATCCAATTCAATAATATACAAACTCCAAAATCTTTTGACAATGAGCAATCGAGCATGACTGACGCTAATGCATAGTAGCAACGATACAATCATTTGGTAAACTTCGGTCATTTATATAGTTTAGTTAGATTTTAATTTTCATTGCACTAAAATATATATTCAAGACTAGAATTAGAAACTATTTGTTACAAAATGTCTAGGAGAGTATGTACAACTTTCATCTCCTGTATTAAGATTTGACGGAAATTTCACCTTAATTCCCAGTGTTCTCCTGAGACTTGGGTTTTCTTTTCATTTTTTAGGTTCTAAGAGTAGCGAAAGATATAAAATTAATTATGGCATATTGAAATAAGACCTTAGATGTTAAATAACATTAGAGAAAGTGAAAACAAAGTAATAACATGTTGGAATGATTAATAAGATAATATCAATTAAATAAGTGATTAGGACTATATACATATTATGCTTACTATACATGCACAAGCATTCATAATTTTAAAAAATTGATTACATGGTAAAAGTCATTTAATTGGATAATTAATAAAAAGGTTTAAAAACGATACTAATCAATTGATTTATTAGCATGTTGCATAGTCAATTAAGGAGTTTTCTAATAATTTTCACACGAAATCATATTTAATTTTAGTAAGAGTACAATTTTGAAAAATGAATTGATTTTCATTAATTTCAATAAAATAACTAAATAAAGGAAATTAATTGCCTCATTTAGTTATAGTAAACTAATTAGTTGATTTACTAATTCTGAAGTTACTCGATATATTAACAAAAGTTATTAATCGATAGATAAATTTATATATAGCACACATAATCAATTAGAAATTTTTTGATAATTTGCAATCAATTTCTATAATTAATTTCCACAATTATATAGTCAAAAAAGAATTTCATTTGAATTTTAAATAGATTAAAGAGTCAACAAATTCTTTCAATGCCAAATAAATACGAGATAAAGGTAATAATAATTAAAAGAGAAGTCTAGAGAGAATTTGTCATTCTGTATATAAACCCATTTCCATTCTTCCCTCTATTCCTCTCTAAGTAAAATCTATAATATTCATCATAAAATTTCATTTTTCAGTGCTATAGTATTTTGGTAACCAAAAACATATTATACATACCATTATGTCTCTAACACTCAAAAACCTAGATCTGCGTCCACTATTTCTTTGCCTAAAACTCACATTCATCATTTCATACTTTTCATACACAACTACAATATTGTCTCTCCTTCTTTTCACTAACTTCCTAGCAATTTTCAGCCTCGCCTATGATACCATTATTGGTTCCACTACTAGAACTGTATTCATCGATGGCTTATCGCTCAACCTATTTGTTCATAGCGTTATTGGCTTATAATATTTGTGCTCTTTTCAAACAGGAATCAGGGCCGCCATTTTGTTGCTTCCTCTTTAACCTTTGAGATCTTGCCAGCTGTTGAAGTTGAATTTAGTCCTTCTATATATAGTCCTTTGGTTGATGATATACAAAAGACAGAAAGAGAGTATCTTCTTGCCAAGCTTCAGTTATTTCTATATTATGAACCACCTTTTCATTCTATTTAATGCCATACTCTAGACACATCTTATACCTTGTATTCTAACACATAAAAAGTTCAATGTATAACTTAAAAGAATATTTAGTAATGATTACCGCACGCTTAGAGCACGTGACAATGGAAAGACGTGAGAGAAGGCCAACAGAGACGCCAGCTATTCTTAACGTTTATGGCTTAACCTCAACTAATCATTTGTGCTACTGGGCAGGCCGTGGTGCATTTCATTATGGAGTGGAAGGTAATTTTGCACATTTTTGTTTATTTTTATTTTCATTTATTGTTGCACCTAACTAAGCCTAGTTCACATTTCCATCATATAGGAACTAGTTGATGTAGTTATGGGGCTTCTTATTTTGTTATTGATAGAATTATTGGTTTTGCATACATCATTTTTTATATATGAAATGTGACTAGAATATTGTTGTTGACATGTTACAAATAGTCATTTATTTAGCATATAATTTACTAGACATTTACCTTAATAAAACTGCAACATTTTATCAATGTAAACTTAAGATGATTTATCAACCAAGTAAAGAGATGATATTTAATCATGGTTAATATGAATTTTTTATTGCTACTTAATAAAACAATATAAAAAAATTGTTATTATTTTAAGTTGCATTCTTAGTGTTTGTATCTCAGTTCTTGTAGAAACTTGTTTGAAAGTGTAAATTCTTTCTATGATCATTCGAAATTAATATTGTTACATATCCAACGTACCACATAAGTTTCCTACCAAAGTGTTATTAACATTGGTTTATGTGTATTATTTTAATAGTTGTTCACATAGTCTTCAGTAGTACATTCGATTGGTCAGTTGGTTCATATCATGATTACATCGAATACCAATGCTTGCATAAAAAGAAAAACTTAAGGGAAGAAGTACTTTCCTTTAAAATGCTTTGGTTTTCCTCTTTGAAAAAAAAATCAACGAAATTTCATTTATTTGAGTGACATTCAATACATTAGTGTCTTATAGAGGATTTGCTACGTTTGCTCACAGTTCATGGAGTAGAGTATTCGTTTGGGGCCGCTAATTTTCCATCATGTGGTGTATTTGAAGTAGAACCCGAAAAATGTCCGAACTACAAATTAAGGAAATCAATTGTGGTTGGAACAACTTCCTATGATCCACTCCAGTTACGCCTATTCATGTATGTTCTTTCTCACAACTACAATGGTGATTCCTACAATCTACTTACAAAGAACTATAACCATTTTAGGAAGGATGTTTTCTTCAAATTAACTGGAAAATCAATTCCAAAATGGATCAATCGACTTGCTAAACTTGGTTCACGTTGTTGTTGCGTTTAAATGTCATACAGCCAGATCAAAAGTAGGTTTGCTATTTTTTGTAAATATACATTTTTAGCCATGGAATGTTTGATATTTGTGTGTAGATCCATTTTTGTAAATTTATTATAGAACGTTGATGTTATAGCTCTTTTTATTCGAGTTATCTTATTTGAGATGTGCATGGTGCTTTGGAGTTATGATACTTATTATATTGTTTATTAATATATCAAATCTATTGTATGTTTTATAAGAATATTTTTCATTTTCTAATTGAATTTTATAATCCTTCATACCAAATACTATGAAAGCTCCATATTGTTAGGGAACTGTCAAAACTATTTGTAATAGTTATTGAGTATTTCAGATGTATGGAACCTTTAAAATATTTGAGAATGAACTTAGTCTTTTGGAAGATTATCTATAGTAGCCTAGTGCCATTATCTCATATTTGACTGACCTAAGAATTTCCAAAAAATCTTAAATTTGTATTCGAAAATACCATTGTAATAAATCTATTTACACTATCTGCCAAGGTTATAATTTTTCTTCCCACAACTGTTATTAACAAAAAATTTCAAAACATTATTATTAAAACCAATATTTCACTAATAATAATTGTTATCATTCACATTACCTGAAACAACGTGAATCATTTACATTCAAAAAAATCCGTAACAAGTTCAACTTTACAGCATTTGTGAATTCATAACTCTATTAAAAACATAACCAAATCCATAACGTATGTTAATAGGAGGATTGATACATATTGATCAAAAGAGATAAAGTCCTTGTGTCAAGCAAAAATATCCCAACCGCTGTCCAAAACTATAGATGTCTACAGTAAGTCTATGTAGAACGGCTTCAGGATCCACAACCGAATCGACCCATACCTTTCAAGCATCCGCTCCTAATGGTACGTGGGTGCACTAAAATAGTTACTTAACAATAGAAATATATTTTATTAACAATATAAATATAATTGGTTATATCTACAAATTCATACAAAAATTTAAAAAAGAAAAAAGGAAAAAAGGGCGATAGTAAAGATATGCCATTAAGTTTTATTAAGTTGACATACGTAGTTTTGAGTAATTATTCCACATATATTGAAAGACTTCCATTTAATTCTCTTTAAACCATAATAATTAAATAGAAGTAGCAAGTTCTCTGACACCCCTGCAAAGTGATAAAATTATGCTTTAAGATTGATATAAACTATAACTAGTAGCCTAGCAATAAATTTTCAAACATAGAGTCAATGCCTCCATCAAGCAATCTATCATGAATAAAGGCCAAATCAAAGCTAGCATATTATTTAACGATTGATTAACATTTACTATAAACATGTTATTTAACGAGTGATGTACATTTGAACAAAATGGAAGATTGTTCTTGGTTTCCAAACTATTGATGCGTGAATTACATATCTAAACACTATGCAGTGTAGTTTGCTGAAGTATGAACCTCTGAAATAAATAAGAATAAAAAGTTCATCCAATTGTTGTCTGATTTAATTTTCCAACTTGTTGAAATGTAGATTCAAATTTGATATAACTTTCAAGCGTCGTGTAAATGAATTATTTTGATTGTGACTAAAACAGGTGAAGATATTTGGTTTTAAATAAGATTAAAATAGCATAATTTTAGAATATTGATAACAATGTTCTAAGAGATAATGACGATGAAAACAGGCACTATTTTATTTTTACATGTGACTATTCGGCTCAGGTGCGATAGTTGTGAACATTATTAACTTCGCCATCCCCAAGTCATCTTTGATAGAAAAGAATCTACATCTAACTTATTGTTGTGTTATGTTTGTTTAACAGAAACCACCAATAAATTGTGTGTCGTTTTATAAGATACCAAGTATATTAACTAGCTTAAGCTGTTCATATGCCTACATTATAAAACACACTATATAAACCGTATCTAGTAAAATGATGGGACTTCCAAAAATTAGTGTATTCTAAATTCAAAGTTAAATAAACCTTGCATTTAAGAAAGGGTCAATCATTGCACTACACAATCTACAGTCATAGTTCAAAGGAGTCCAATATATGGACAGTGAATAATACATGTAATTTTAACTACCACTTCAAGTTATAAAATCAACCATATAACTCTAATGAACCGTTTTAATTAGCTACATTGCAAGACGATCAAACCTATTTATTCATAGCCCAATAGTGTTATGTGTAATAGCTGACCTGTCATCAAGCTTAATTGCTTAACCCATAAAATTCCAAAATTACAATATCTATAGAAGAAAAATATCTACAAATCACATGATATTGAGGTTCCCATTGAAAGCAGCAACGCTTTATGATTAAAACATAAAAATTCACTTAAAATTGGCCAACAAAAGAGACATTGATGGAGGTAACGAAATTTGTAAAAAGGAATATTGATCAGTGTGAACCAGAAGGTTAGTTAGTAGATAATTCAAAAGTTAGGAAAATACATACTTTATAGGATACAGAAAATAGTCCCAAATATTATTTCCTAAAATGATTCTAATTAGCAAACAATAATGCTAATTAAGTAAAAGACATTTATACATCATTGTAAGTTGCTTAATTTTTATTAATTCTTAACCAAGAGCGAAAATTGGATACCTAGGTCACAGGACAACCTAATACTATTTTAAACAAGCCTTTTGTCTTGTATGCTTTGGCCAATGTAATCGAAATTAGTTGCAAAACTATAGAAGGAAGCTAATTTGTTTTTACAAAAACAATTTGAGGCACTAATGTTAAATGTTGTATGCTATTTTGTACTCCTTTACACGTTAGAAGCTAGAAAGAACTACTAATATGCTCACAACAATGAAACGAGAACTCAAATATGATATATTTATTACTTAACTTTCTCATGAATAACGTCTGTATGGTTTTAATTGTATGTTATTTTAAACTAATGCAGGTGCTAATACTTAAAATAGCATGGTCACCTAATAAATGAACATGATGGATAAACACATAAAGGAAATGTGCATGGTTACCTAATAGCTGATTTTGGAGCCAACGGCATTAAGATCTTTGCTTGATCAACGGAGGAAATGTGGAGATCGACGTGAAGAATCGGGTGGCGAGGGCATGGAAGAGCCTTAGCCTATGCTTTCCAGGCAGAGATCGACTTCGCTTCAAGCTTTCTAATTTGGCACAATAATGGGACGTAGTGGGTAAAAGCAAGTTGGCCGAGTCGTATGTGAGGTAGTTGATGGCGAGGTGGCAAGCCAGTTAGAGAACAAATGATAAAAAATGAAAAGCAAGAGGGATTGAAGAAAATAGTAGCGATCGATGAGAACGAGAGAGTCACGGATTTGAGAAAGGGGAACGAAAAGTAAGTTGGAGCCAAACTTAGTTTTGGAATTTGGGTCCAATATTTTGATGCACAAAAAAAAATCCCCTAATTACAAAAGTGAACATTCACATGCATATGAAAATAATATTTACTAACATAATATTCGTATTATTCGAATTTATAATTCTTTTTTAACTTTTTGGAATTTTATAAAATATTGAATATTTTCATATTGTATATAAATATTATGGACTTTAAACTTAATAAATACTTTTTTCTTTATTTTAAATAAATTCAAAATTTTAAATGTTTTAATTATATTTTATGAAAATTTCAAAATGGTATTTTCAAATTTTATGAAAGTTTTCTAAGTTTTATGAACATTTTCAAATTTATTTTAGACAAAATTTCAAAATATTACTTATTAAATATTAAATATTAAATATTAAATATTAGTCTTAATTATTAATTATAAGATAATGAATAGTAATTATTAATTATAACTTCTTAATTATTAATTATTACTTCTTATTATAACTGAATATTAATAATGTTAATTATTATCTATATTTTATTACAACAATTACGATTATTAATTACCAACTTTTGTATATTCAATAGTAATTAATAATTACTGCTAGCAGTTATTATATAAAACCCATAATTATAATTGAATATAAATTATTAAATGATAGTTAATATGTATATATTACTAATTAAAAATAATTAATATTAATTTTAATATATTTAGTTTAATTAGTAAAAGTTATTTATTAATTATCTATTATTTAATAGGGTAAATATTTTATACAAAAATATTATTTATTTTAATTGTTATAAGTAAAATAGGAAAAATTATCATACATGCAGCATATGGTTGGACCGCTCAAATGCTTTGCTCGCTTGCTAAAGATAGAACCATAAGTGACAATTTATATTTAAATATTATACGAATTTCTAAATTAATTAAGAAATTATATTTCACTTAGGTGGATTACTGAATATTAATAGTAATTTTTTCGTATTTCAAAATAATCTATAATTATTATTATCTAATTAAAATTGTTGATTATTATTATTATTCGATATTAAATTTTAGCTTTTAATTATTACTGTTTAACTTTTATTTAACTAATTATTATAATTTTTATATTACTAATTATTAATTACTATTATTTAATTGTAATTATTACTAATAATTAAATATTTATTATTTGTTGACTGACTGTTGATTGTTAATTTATTTATTAATTATTAATTATTAAATATTAATTAATTATTAACATGGTTATTTCATATTTCAAGATAATAATTAATTATCATTATTTAGTGGCATTTTCAATTATTACACATTATTAATTATTATTACTATTATTTAGCATGCTCCGTTAATTTCAACAACGTACATCTCTAAGGTCGAACCCGTGAC
The DNA here is from genome assembly GCA_030765085.1 of Allium cepa. Lineage (NCBI taxonomy): Eukaryota > Viridiplantae > Streptophyta > Magnoliopsida > Asparagales > Amaryllidaceae > Allium > Allium cepa. The sequence goes on from CM060938.1 coordinate 233,740,930, forward strand.
CTGTAATCTCATAGTATGAAATACCAACCAACTGAAACCAAACATGTTTGCCATTAATATCTAATTTTTATTATTATTTAAGTATCATTAATTTAATTATTATTTATTATTAAGTTTTTATTAATTGTCAATTATTTTAATTTAATTGTATTTATTAATTATTACTTATTACATATTAATTATTTATTTCAATAGGCGACCAAAAGGAGCTAATAGGTATCTATTATAACTAGCATAACAAGCGAGTTAATAAAAATTAACATCTATTACAATTGAAAAAAGAAAAATAGTCATAATATGCATATGCAACAACTAACAAAAAAAAGTTGTTGAAAGTAAGTTTATTACAACTTTCTAAAACAAAACGTTGTAAAAACCTTTATTACAACTAGTAGATTATGACCATTGCAAAAAATATAGCTATATTAGGGTAGTTTTGTTGTAGTGATAATTTCTAAACTCCAACTTTCTTTCACTTTTAACATGCACTCAATTATTCAAGATAAATTACACCAAAAAAATGAGTGAAATTTTTGGTATTTATCATTTGTGAAATTACATAATAAAATAAAATATAAAATAGAAGATGGGAGAGGGAAAACATTAACAATCATTAAAAGTCAATACTTTTACTAATGGCTTAATTGATATACAAAAATATATGATTTATATTTATATCTTAGTTACTTGAAGCCTAAGTAATAATATAATAGGAAATATTATAACTAGGAAAAGTACAAATAATATAGGTGAATATCAAATAGTGAGATCTTCTGCAATATGCCTTAACATCATCATTACTACACACACACACACACACACACACACACACACACACACACACACACATATATATATGTAGTAAATACAGGCAATAAATTAGATGTAGAATCAAAGCTTACTTACAAACTGATCAAACAATAAATAAAAATGGCTGAAAACGATATACGAATATATAGTTCCATATAACTATAAAATTTTGAAATTAATCCTATGCTTTCTCTACATATTTCTATGTAAGTAGCTTTAAACTTCAAGCGATTATCAAGTCAAAAAGATTGAACTGGGTAGGAAAAAAGAAAAAATAGTAACAACATAATTTTGTAGTAGTGCGAAGAATTATATTTCCCAATTTCAGAGTCCCATGCAACCAATTTCATAACAAAAACCATTTGAAATCTATTATTTTGAAAAAGATATTTTTTAATTATAAATGGAAAGCATTTATTGTTGACCAATCAATGAAATTTGAAATTAACCAAAATTTAGAATATAATCTTGTACCCAATTCAATATACAAACTCCAAAATATTTTGACAATGAGCAATCTAGCATGGCTGACGCTATTGCATAGTAGCAACGATACAATCATTTGGTAAACTTTTCGGTCATTTATAGTTTAGTTAGATTTTAATTTTCATTGCACTATAATCAATATTCAAGACTAGAATTAGATACTATTTGCTACAAAATGTCTAGGAGAGTATGTACAACTTTCATCTCCTATATTAAGATTTGATAGAAATTTTACCTTAATTCCCCGTTGTTCTATTGAGACTTGGGTTTTCTTTCCATTTTTTAGGTTCTAAGAGTAGCGAAAGATATAAATTAATTGCGGGATATTGAAATAAGACCTTATATGTAAAATAACATTACAGAAAGTGAAAACAAAGTAATAACATGTTGGAATGATTAATAAGATAATATCGATCAAATAAGTGATTAGGACTATATACATATTATGCTTATTATACACGCAAAAGCATTCATAATTTTAAAAAATTGATTACATTGTAAAAGTCATTTAATTGCATAATTAATAAACAGGTTTAAAAACGATACTAGTCAATTGATTTATTAACATATTGCACAGTCAATTAAGGAGTTATCTAATAAATTTCACACGAAATTTATATTTAATTTTAGTGAGAGTATAATTTTGAAAATGAATTGATTTTCCTTAATTTCAATAAAATAATTAATTAAAGGAAACTAATTGCCTCATTTAGTTAGAGGAAACTAATTGGTTGATTTACTAATTCTAAAGTTTCTTGGTAAATTAACAAAAATTATTAATCGATTGATAAATTTATATATAGCATACTTAATCAATTATGAAAATTTTGATAATTTGCAATCGATTTCTATAATTAATTTCCACAATTATACAGTCAAAAAAAAGCATTTCATTTGAATTTAAAATAGATTAAAGTGTCGGTAAATTCTTTTAATGCCAAATGGATACGAGATGAAGGTAATAATAATTAAAAAAGAAGTCTAGAGAGAATTTGTTATTCTCTATATAAACCCATTTCCATTCTTCACTCTATACCTCTCTAAGTAAAATCTATAATATTTATCATAAAATTTCATTTTTCAGTGCTATAGTATTTTGGTAACCATAAACATATTATACATACCATTATGTCTCTAACACTCAAAAACCTAGATCTGCATCCACAATTTCTTTGCCTAAAACTCACATTCATCATTTCATGTTTTTCATACACAACTGCATTCTTCTCTCTCCTCCTTTTCACTAATTTCCTAGCAATTTGCTGCCTCGCCTATGATATCATTATTGGTTCCACCATTAGAATCACATTCATTGTTGCTTCCTCTTCAACCTTTGAGATCTCACCAGATGTCGAACAAGAATTTAATCCTTCTATATATAGACCTTTGGTTGATGATATACAGAAGACAGAAAGAGAATATCTTCTTGCCAAGCTTCAGGTATTTCAATATTACGAACCACCTTTTCATTCCATTTAGTGCCATACTCTAGACACATCTTATACCTTGTATTCTAATACATAAAAAGTTCAATGTATGACCTTTGGTATTCTTTCCACATATTTACTCTCGTTTCATTTCCTATTCCCTCCCTAGGGAATAATTTTTCATTTTACGCACAAAGTATATTTATATCTCTATCAACAATCTATAAACATTGCAATTTACATTCATATTCTTTTATTGTATAATCACCTGGCCCATGGAATATGTTATTTTTTGCTAAAAAATACATCCATTTATTTCTTTCCTATTTTCCTTAAATTACAAGAAACTTTTTAAGGTTCGATTTGATTAGTTTATTATTTATTTTGGCCTATTTCTAACACACCACATCATTACATTTTTGCTAATTTAATTTTTTTGAAAATAAACGACTGTTTTATCCTTGTAATTATTTTTACTGAGATGTTTCAGTTCTTTTCATGTCCCCATATTTTCCATCTCCTTCTCTTTTGTTGGTATACTTTCATAAATATAAGGATAAATTTTTTAAAGAAGATATCTTATTACTATAAGATAACTACGTATGTTTTCTAAGGTTCATATATAGTAACTTGGATATGATAGCAACCAAGCCTATTTAATACTTGAATTGCTACTAAGATAGTGCATAGTCCATGTGGAATAATAATAAACCTAGTACGCATGAAATATATTACATAAGCTTCCTATCATTTTTATACTTTATTAAGCTGTAGCATATATTTTTCTCTTTTAGATTGCATTATTGGATAGAAAAAGAAGATCAAATTGTCCATGATCGTTAAGAATTTTTAAAATGTTCAGAGATGAGAATCTTTTATTAGTGCCATGAGAAGAGTGGAAAATAAGAATAAGTGGGATAAAAGAATTAAGGGTAATTTCAAAATAAAATGGAGTAAGAAAGAAAAAAGTGGTGTGTGTTTTCTAATAAAACACCATGTAGGAAGAAAGTGGTGTGTTGATAGAATTGGCCATTTATTTTAGTGTATTTTGTATTTTGGTTTGCTTTATTAGGTTTTTTATATTCAAATAATTTATGTATCGTTAAAGCTTCCTCTTTGATATTTGTATGTTAAATATAAAATTTATCTCCATAATTAATTTTTAATAAATATCAACTCCACCATCCCTTTCATCTTTAGGTGCATTATTAACTAGAAAATAAAGTATATTAAATGTTTTGCTACAATTTAAATTCCAATGAATTGTGTATGTCAAATATTAATTATAATAACTACAACGTTCCTATTACGCGTTAATTTTGCATGTCAAATGTTAATAGGTATTTCCAGAAAAAGAAAATGTCAAATCCATCATAAAATTAAGTATACATTAAAATCTAAAACATTTGACATGTTCTCCTATGATATAATCTCAAGTCCAACCCTTTATTCTATAGTGCTTGAAACAAAGGAATTGACTAATTAAACCCAAAATAGAATCAGTTTTGAAGGGAAGGACAATTTATTTGGCTAAGATAACTTTAATCAATTTCTTATTGGAAGGCCTTACCACATTGACACAAATAAGTAGTTAATAACATTTTATTTTTATTTATCATGTGGAATTACTTTAAAAAAATTATTTTTGTACGTTCATAAGGCAATACCAGCCAATTTGTTGATGCATTTTTTTGGATATAATAAATGACTTGGTCATAACTGAGATATAATAACCATTAATTTACAATAACATAAAATATTGCATAGCTCAGGCTAAATGTCTTTTAAAAATATTTTTTATATTTATTTCGATTATTATAAGAAATATTGTTCTTTGATATACCATAGCAAAACAAAATTTTAATTTTTTAAAACAATAATTTGGGCTTAAAAAACCAAACATATGTATTTATGTTCTGTGTAGGCCAGACAATAAAACTCTTGTTTTTACATATAGGCCAGATCAAAGCTTGGTTCAAAATTATTGATACTAATATGTTTTTAATAAATTTATTCTTCTCTTTATTTCATTGTTTGGAGTAATTTGAATTTTTTGCCTATTGCAACCAAATGTTCTATTCATCTTTTTGGAAAACCAAATCAGACTTAAAAATCCTCTAAAATATAAACGTACCAACTATAAAATGAATTTCGTATTATTACTTTTTAAATTATTTATATTTTGTTTTCTAGCGAAGAATGATTGTATATACTTCAAAAAACTGTTAATATCTTCTAAAATAGGTTTAATGTGCAGTTTATAGCAACTATGTTTATAAGTCTAATTGATGAAACTATTTGATAAATCATAGTTGTACATTAGTTAGGTAGTAATCAACATGAAAGCATGAACAAGGTAGTAAAATAGATGGAAAAATTGAAAAACATAATATGGAATAAGATTATTTAGATTTGTTCATTTTCCAGCTGAATAACGTGCGATTGATTATATCGTGGTTGATTTTTATAACAACCACTTTTTTTATAGGCTCGTATTTGTGTCTAAATTTTTATATTAGTGATATTTACATCATTATACATATTGGATGGTTCAAAATTTATTTACATAATGATTAAATGAAATATACAGCAATGCTTTTGTGGTGCTTCAAATAATGACAAGCTTCATCGCAATTATAGAAGTGACACCCTTTTAAGGAACAGTAATAGTGGTTTATTTCCTATTTTTTCTTGTTTATGATTATTAGATAAATATCAAAATCTTCTAAGTAAACTAAAGTTTGGTGAAGTTTTTATATATCTCATTTTGCATTTAAGACATTTTATCACCAACTTGGTCCACTTACATAAAAACATAATACATAAACATGTCATTCCTTTCAGACAACATGAGTGCTCTATACATGAGTTAAATATCTTCGGTTAATCTATAATATTTGACGCCGTTAAAAACATTCTTGAGTAATTTTAATAAAGATGTAATATTGCTGAAGAACGTATCAACTTCAAAAAAAAGTTGAAAAACATAAATTATATTAACTCTATTGTAGATGGAAGAAACTAAATATACGGAGCAATGTACTAAAAATGATTTGTTTTCCATTATTGTGGTCTTTATCAACCTTGCAGTTTTTTTATCTTATTCCTATATTATGGGATGCAATTAAATATTTTCATACTGAAGCAAGACTATAAAAAGTGTAGAGTCGCGTGTGCAATTTACTCCCATCATAACATACTAATATTCAAATTTCATTGCATGCCACATTTACAATGTGACAACCGAATTTGCTCAATCTATGCTCCAAAGGTGAAGTTTAGTTGGAGCCGTGAAGTAAGGATCAATTGTCTTATAGACGAACACTTTATATTTATTGATTATTCAACATTTTTTGAAGCTTATAAAAGAAAAATTGACCAAGCTACCAAAACTAAAGAGAAAATGCGCCTAAAAATAGTCGATGTTATTGCGCAACTAGCTTCTTTACGTTCTGCGACAGAAAATGCGGGAATACATTTTGACCATTCAATTGGATATCCAAAGAACTTGAAAGAATATTAAGTAATGATTACCGCATGCTTAGAGCGCGTGACAATGGAAAGACGTAAGAGAAGGCCAACAGAGACACCAGTTATTCTTAACGTTTATGACTTAACCTCAACTAATCGTTTATGTTACTGGGCAGGCCTTGGTGCATTTCATTCTGGAGTGGAAGGTAATTTTGCACATTTTTGTTTATTTTTATTTTCATTTATTGTTGCACCTAACTAAATCTGGTTCACATTTCCATTATATAGGTACTAGTTGATGTAGTTATGGGGCTTCTTATTTTATTATCTATACAATTATTGGTTTTGCATACATAATTTTTTATATATGAAATGTGACTAGAATGCTGTTGTTGACATGTTAAAAATAGTCATTTATTTAGCATAGAATTTACTAGATATTTACCTTAATAAAACTACTACATTTCATCAATGTAAACTTAAGATGATTTATCAACCAAGTAAAGAGATGATATTTAATCATGGTTAATATGAATTTTTTATTGTTACTTAATAAAATATTGTAAAAAATGTTATTATTTTTAGTTGTATTCTTAATGTTTGCATCTTAGTTCTTGTAGAAACTTGTTTTAAAGTGTAAATTCTTTCTATGATCATTCAAAATTAATATTGTTACAGATCCAACATACCACATAAGATTCCTACAAAAGTGTTATTAACATTGGTTTATGTGTATTATTACAATAGTCGTTCACATAGTCTTTAGTAGTACATTCAATTGGTCAGTTGGTTCAATCATGATTACATCGAATACCAATGCTTACATAAAAAGAAAAACTTAAGGGAAGAAGTACTTTCCTTTAAAATGCTTTGGTTTTCCTATTTGAAAAAAAAATCAAGGAAATTTCATTTATTTGAATGACATTCTGTGACGCCCCACCTCTATACCCACGCTAGCCAAGAGCACTACGGAGTAATGCTATCAACTAGCACGGAGAATAAGGCTGTTGAGGACGACCATCCGTGTAACATCTTTGTGCGAGCACCGATAAGTCAGATAGTATAGCATGCTAAGGAGGAAGTCCGACTTACCGATACAAACTCAAAGCTATCACACGGTGGCTATAATAAATCTTCGGAAACAAATATAGAAATGGACACAACATAAATCAGTCACAGATAATTCATATCACAAAGGCGGAGGCAGATATGAATATATAACTAACACATGAAAGTTTACATCGGAGTAGTGGTAAAAAAGATCCACAATAATACAGAAGAATAGCAACACGTGCTATACAAAAGAATACAACTATGAGTCTATATCTCAAGTGTATACAACAAAAACTGCTATTCTAAAAAGTTAGCCAAAAGTCAAAGTAGCAAATCCCAGAAGAGGAGTCAAACAGAAGCACCTATAACATCTCGGTCTGACCCGAGTATTATTTATAAGAAAATAATAAACGGATCAGCCTAGCTGTAAATATCAGATGACATGATATAAAGTAAAAGATATGACATAAACATATAATATCCATAATGGCATACTACTATAAGCATGCAAATGATGATCAACAAAAGATCGTTCAATACCACAAATCTTCACAAAGATCCAAAAAGGGTTTCATACCCAAAACTTGTATTCACAAAAAGTCAATAACACACGAATTCACCAACGCACCAAAAATTGATAAATCATATCAATGAAAATCACTAAAATTGGTGAAGCATAAATTCCAGAATTCAACACACGAAATCCAGAAATCATAAAAAGGTGAGAGGAGGCCTATCACACGAACGGGAGCATAAAAAAACTAACCAACATATGTATCACACAAACGAGACGCTATCTCATGGTAGCTAGCCATTAATTTTTGACACACAAATGGCCCGAAGACCATGGGGTGCTACCCCACATGTGTGAGTCGAAATCACACTGAAACAGGGTCTAGTCTAAATCGCAGACAAAGAGACATCGCACAATTGCTAGTCTGAATCACAAAAATAATCGTCATGGTCATCAAGAAGTGTCAATTATAGTAAGCTAGTAAATATATGAGCTTATCTTCATGTCCCATAACCACTAGCTTAACTTAAATATTTACGAACAAATTGTAGATCTCCACTAGAAAATTTGTCACAAGAGATTCAATCGAATAAGTCCAAGAATTAACCAGCGAAGCAAAAGCAAGCGTTTCATACCACTCGTTTTACTAAGTCGTTTAATTAGATTTCTCATACGAGTGAGGTGAAGGTTTGTATATACTAGTAGATTGAAAAACGGTTTTAAGAAACGAGCTTTGTAATAAAATAGTGTTGAAATTGTTTTGGTGAAGGAGTTTTGATATTTACTACTAGTATTGAAACCTTTATATTTTTAAAGTGACAAATCACAAAAAAGATTGTAGGAACAATCAATCACTAAAATTCACATTCAAAGACGTGAATAAAATCCAAAGAAATCGATACCGAATCCACCAAAAATCACGAAGAAAATGTCATCAAACTCGATAATAAGTGATAATAACAAAAGGGAATCCACACGAATCGATTAAAGTTGAAATTCTCAAGCAAATAGGCAAATAGGCAAAAGAGTGCATATTCAGACGTCTGAAATCAAGGATTCAGACGTCTGAATCTGGGAAATAAAATATTTTCCAAAACAGAATTCAACGTCTGAATCATTGATTTCAAACGTCTGAAATAGGCACTCTTTAGCCTATTTCCTTTCTGGTTCCAAATGAACCAATTCAGACGTCTGAAATATAGATTCAGACGTCTGAATACCGGGGAATAAAAATGCCCAGTATAATATTCAGACGTCTGAATTCTACATTTCAGACGTCTGAATCAAGGGTTCAGGGCATTCCCTGAACCAAGGCCGAAAATGGCCAAACGAACACCGGAAGCGATCGATCGAGTGACGACGACTAAGGATTTACGCCAAGCGACAACCCAGCCTTAACGGCTCTTCGATACGCCTCAAATATCAATGTCCAAATATCCATAAAAGGTTTTTCAAGATTTTGATTTCAAAACACTAAAAATTAGAATATACACCAAATCAATCCAAACCAAAATCAACTGCACAAGAATAAGTGTTAGGAATTCATACCTAACAATCGAAGATAATTATAGACTAAGATGTGAGATAAAAATCTCATCTTTGAACCCAAACAATTAAAGAAAAAGCTTGAAAGCAAAGGAGAATCAACCACTCTTCAAATCCAACACAAGAAGCTTGATTCTAAGCTTTAAAAGAAGAACATTCCCAAAGTTAGGTTTAGGAATTTCTGAAATTGATAAGAGAATGAGTTGGAGAAGAAGAAGAGAAGGCTTACCAATGGGTTCTTCTATTAGTTTGGAGCTAGAGTTTGATTTGGAAAAGAAAACTAGGTTTGGAATTTTAATTTCCCATTCTACTCACCATTGTTATAAAAGCTTGAGTATAAGGAAAGTAGAAAGGAAGTAAATGAAGAGGAGAGGGTTGGAACTGAGTTAAGTGGGGTCAATGGGCTCAGCCCAAACCAGAGCCCTAAGTGAAAAAGTAGTAGAATTCCACTAACTCCAAACATATCAAAGTTTACACTTAAAAAGATCGCAAACGGCGTTTTGAACTCAATGGAAGTGGTCTCGAGTCCTAATTCGACTGATTGCAAAAAGTGGCTTTTCGGACTAAATTCCGAGTATCGATAAAATATTTAAATACAAAATCGATAAACATGCGGGTTCTTACACATTCAATACATTAGTGTCTTATAGAGGATTTCCTACATTTGCTGACAGTTCATGGAGTAGAGTATTCGTTTGGGGCACCTGATTTTCCATCATATGGTGTATTTGAAGTAGAATCCAAGAAATGTCCGAACTACAAATTCAGGAAATCAATTATGGTTGGAACAACTTCCTATGATCAACTCAAGTTACGCTTATTCATGGATGTTCTTTCTCGCAACTACAGTGGTGATTCCTACAATCTATTTATAAAGAACTGTAACCATTTTAGCAAGGATGTTTGCTTCAAATTAACTGGAAAATCAATTCCAAAATGGATCAATCGACTTGCTAAACTTGGTTCACGTTGTTATTATGTTTAAATGGCAGACAACCAGATAAGATGTAGGTTTGCTATTTTATGTAAATATACATTTTTAGCCATGGAATGTTTGATATTTGTGTGTACATCCATTTATGTAAATTTATTATGGAACATTGATGTTATAGCTCTTTTTATTTGAGTTATCTTATTTGAGATGTGCATGATGCTTTAGAGTTACGATACTTAATTTTTGTTGTTTATTAATATATCAAATCTATTATATGTTTTAGAAGAATATTTTTCATTTTCTAATTGAATTTTTTAATCTTTCTTACGAAATACTACAAAAGTGTAACGGCACGAAAATCCGTACCCCTTAAGTCAACACTATTTTATATCAATCAACTCAAGTTGCACAGAAATACGAACCATTTGGGTTAAAGAAAAAGAGGTAGAGGAAGAGAAAACAGAAAACAACAACAGAATCTTACCATCGCAGCGAATAAAATATAATAGACAATAAATGGTCTTACACAAATTCAATTATATCTGTCTATATATTACATCATCAGGGTACATCAAATCACAGTTCAACATCAATAACATACAACTGGATACACATCAACTCAACACAGCGGAATATATATATATATATATATAACAAGTACGAGAGTACGTATTGTCATCCAGCCCGTCTCCTGAGCTCCACAGCAACAAATCCTGTATCCTATAATACTCGGTCTGACCCGAGCATTATAGTTAAATAGCACCCGAGTCAGTCTGGAATACCACCGTGAGAAAATCACACTCAATTGATTATTAAAGTTTCAAAAATCCTTTAAAAACAAATGCATCTCGTATGACCACGCCACAAATAAACATGTCGGGTTTTTACCTTACGATAGCTAAAACAATTTTTATAGTAATCCTCTGATATTATAATAGGGTCTATATACAAATACTTATAAAATAGCCGAAATTGTTACATTCATTAAATTCCAGCTACTAACCACAGAGTGGGTAATACAAACAAAACTCGTACAAGGCTCGTAGGGATAATGGATTTCCAACTAATAACTAGGCACTAGGGTACCACCTGTCACAGTACGGGGCCTAGATCACCGTACCGAGGAGTACGCCCGCTCCCCTACAACACAAGACCGGGACTACCCCTTACTGTAGAATCCCGAGTGAGATCACCCCACGGTTGGGATCAGCAACCGCCCACTAAGCCGAAATAAAAAGGGACATCTAGACTGGAATGACCTCACCCTGCTTGGGTGCTACCCACCTAGCCTTGCTACATAAACCCTGATTTTTAGTCATTCCCATTTGATGAGGCTTGAGGCTAAGCGTTACCTTTTTAGAATATATCCCTTAGAATGCCCATCGTCCACCTGACAATGTTTCACAAGCATTCATCCATACAAGTCCGTCCCGGGTTCGAACGGAACTGAAGGCACTATTCCTACTACATCCATTTTGGAAATATCCTCAGGATTAGTAGCGACTAGCCCTGGTGCTTCACTGCTCCATCTTCGAATCCAAAATCTTTTTCACGAAACGTACAAACCGGATCGAAGTGGTTTTCGAGAAATAAATCTCGATCCCGGTCTCTTCGAAACGATCAACGTATTTGGCCAATATTGATAGTCACTGATTTAACTATCAATTAATACTCACAAACAACCATCAACCAATAAATAATTTCCCAAATTATTTATTTATCTCAAAATATCTTTGCAAGATATAATTTCACTTTCAAACCCTTTTGAAAATAGTTTTCAAACTATCTTCCTTTTCTCAAAATAAATTCCGAGTATTTCCATTTCCACTGGAATCACCAAACACAAAACTTTAGATTTTTAAAATAATTTAAAAAAACATTTTATTGTAAAATATATTTAACATTTAATTTAGAAAAATTCACTTTAATACTTAATTTATAATAATACTTTAGGAATAACTAAAATAAGGTTACCTTATAACTATACATTAGATTTCTTCTTTAATCTAAATACCAAATCATTCTTTAAATCATTATTACGAAAATAGATTAAACAAAATGCTTGTTTTGGAATTTACTTTAAAACATTTAAGTTAAAACTACTTTGATAATTGGTTAAAAATATATACTATGTAAACATTTGAAAGTAAAGTTACTTAATAAAATATAAAACTAGATTTCTACTTTTAAAAAAAACAAAATACTAAGTTACTTCTTAATAATTACTGCTAAAATAGATTAAAAGAAAGTAATTACTTTAGACTTTAAATATTAGAAATAATAAATTTTACAAAACTTGCTTTTTTTAAAAAAAAAACAACATTAAAACATTTAATTTATATTTAAAAATTTACTTTACAAAAAAACATGTACTTGGCTATCCAGAGAAAATTCCAACTTCAATCACTTAAATCAATTCCCCCAAATCAATTCCCGATTTATTTTATTTTGAAATAAGTTTCTTCAATTACTCAATTCATTTCATAATTCATTAGTAATGGACTTATTATTATTATTTTCCGTATGATTTAAAATCTTTTAAGTGAAATATACCAATTTCAGATTTCCCAATTTTTTTCTACATTCTTCTTAAATAATTTAAACCTTGAATTTTAAATAATTGTTTTAATCATACAGAAGTTTTTTTTACAAAAAAATTCATTAATCTTCCGTTTATTCCAAATTTCCCTTCCATATACGGAATTTATTTATTTATTCGAATTTTAAAACTATTATTGTCCTTATCCAATTCATTCCTAATTTATTTAAATTCTCTATAATTATTTCACTTACAAATTCTCTTCATTTTATTTCCAAAATCTAATTCTATATATCTTGATAAATTAGTGCACCGAAACAAATTCAGGTAAACCATAACATCCAATATTCCAATTGTCAATAATATTCATCACAGAATAAAAAAAATCACAACAGATGGCATTAAATAATTTAAATAAATGTTGAGGGATCCAATTGGATCCCTCCAACCTGTTTTCCCTGCATCCACAGATGTTAGCACAATATAATATACCAATTCCAGAATATACTATACTATAGCACATCAATCAATTCAATCATTCAAACAATTATTTAAATTTATCAATTTAAATATAAATTTAAAATTCGGCTGAGTGAGATTAACTCACCTTTGATTTTCATTTGGCAATTCAATTCCATCTCGACCATTATCTCCCAATTTTGGATCTTGAATAAACATTTACAGTTTATTAATATTTTAAATAACCCAATAATTATTTATTTATTTTACCATTTAATAAATTTAATTAACTGGTTCTAAATAATAGTCAAACTAACCTAATTTACATTTGGAATAAATAACTTTGGTATCTTACCATTTAATTTTGAAACAGTTAAATTTAAAAGTTTAAATTAACTTATCATTAAATTAAAATGTTATTAAATTTATATAATAAAGATATCAATATATGTATACTAATCTCAGTTAGTATCCGATAAGTGAAATAATACCTTCTGCTTAATATATATATATATATATGCATGCTTTTAAAAAAAAACTGTGTTATATCCTACTGTTGATTCCTGATAAGTGATATATAAAATCACAGTAAATTTACAAATTAAATTATAAATGTGTATAAAAAAATTCTTTTTTTTTATATACATATAAACTCTGTAAAACAGAAATTTCTTTTTTTTCTATGAAATGTTTACACGATCAAATTAGAGAAATAAATAGATTGAATTACCTTACAATCAATCCCTAGCCGAAAACATCGCCACCGCGATTTCTGTTCGCTTCCAAATTCCCAATCTGCCGCAACTCAAACACGATCCCACGTGCTGCCTCAAGGAATCGAGCTCGAGCTTCTTGTTGCGCACGTCACCACCAAGCAACGATGCGACCTCGAGTGACCATCCGCTTCCATCGCCGACGCCCCCCTCGCGAGATCTAGCAACCAAAAACACGGGACAGCCAAAGCACGAACGCAAGTCGAATCGCGTGCTCGTCCCTCAGCATCGAAATCGAAATCGACTTCGATTTCGTTCTATGCGAATTGATTGAAAGAGGAGGGTAGCGGCCGTGGTTCTTTAATTTCGATTTGAATTTCGCGAAACCATGAATGAGTGCGAGAAAGAGAGAGCGCGACTGTGATCTGTGAATGCCCTATTGTCATCTTTCGGTCGCCATTAATTAAATTTAAATTCTCTTTATTTTTATTATTTTTATAAACGAATTCAATTTCGTTCTGATTTTCATTTGAAGTTAGAGAAGGGATGGGATAAGTTATAGGGTTGGGGATGGCTTCCTGAATACGCGTTGATTTTTATATAATTAAATATTGCTAAAATCTCGTTACGCATGACACGAAATCTCGAACCCCAATTCAGACATGCCGACAGGCGTTTATAAGGTTTTACCCGCGTTCCAAACACGATGGAACGTGTTTCGAAAACTACTTCGATCATATGCGCGAGTTACTGAAGTAAACGATCAAATTTTAAATTAAATCAATTAAAATAGTTCTAAGCACATTGAGCTGCCGGGGTCGAATGATAACTTTGATTGCTATGAAAATTGATATCCGATAATAACTAACTATTACGGATCCAATGGAACTAGTTTCGTCAAATTCCGAGACCGTGCCTCAAAAGGCTATTTTTAAATTCAATTTACACGATATTGTAACAACCCGCATATTTATCGATTTTATATTTAAATATTTTATTTAAATATTTTATCGTTAGTCGGATTTGAGTCCGAAAAGCTACTTTTTGCATACGGTCGAATTAGGACTCGAGACCACCCCCATTGAGTTCAAAATGCCGTTTGCGACCTTTTTGAGTATAAGCTTCGATATGTTTGGAGAAAGTTGAATTTTGCTACTTTTTGCTTTGGGCTTTGGTTTGGGCTGAACCCACTTACTAACTCAGTCCCAACCCACTCCAACTCTTCATTACTTCATTTCTAATTCCTAACTCTTCAAGCTTTCAACAATGGTGGAAGAGAAAAAGAATTAAAACTCCAAGCCCTAGCTTCCTTTGCAAATCCATCTCCTAGCTCAAGTTCTTGCTCCAAATTCAAAGAGAACCCATTGGTAAGCATCTCCTTCATCTTCTCCAACTCATTCTCTCTTTGATTTCAGAAATTTCCTAAACCTAATTTAGGAAATGTTTCTCCTTTAAGCTTAGATTCAAGTTTGTTGAGTTGGAATTGAAGAGTGCTTGTCCTTGCCATTGCTTCGTAGCTTCTTCTTCATTCGTTTAGGTTCAAAGGTGAGATTTTTAATCTCACATCTATGCTTATAATTCTCTTCTATTGTTAGGTATGAATTCCTAACACTTATTCATGTGCATTTGAGTTTGATTTGGATTGCTTTTGTGAATATTCCAATTTTTAGTGTTTTGAGTTCAATTCGTTAAAAATCCTAACTTTGATGTTTGAACATGTTTTGGATGACGCATCGAGGAGCTTATAGGGCCGGGTAGTCGATTGGCATAATCCCTAAGCGCCGTTACTCGTGCAAATGCAATTTTGGTCAAGATTGAACCTCATTTGTTATAGGCAGGGAAGAGGCTGGAAACAGGTTCGGCCGACCGACCCCTTTGGTCCGGTCGACCGACCTACTTCCAAGTGCATAAGCACTTTCTGTTTTAGGGTTCGGTCGACCGACTCAGGGAGCCCAGTCGACCGACTTGCTGTCCCGAGAGTTTTCCAGCCTTTGGTTCGGTCGACCGATTCAGGGAGTCCGGTCGACCGACCTGATGATTTTTGCCAGATTAGCCTATTTTGCTAATCCGTTTGAATATCCAACTTTAATCGATTCGTGTTGTCTCCCTTTTGTTGTTGTCATTTATTACCGACTTTGATGAACTTTTCTTTGGGAATTTTAGATATATCCACTTTGATGGATTTTATATCGATTTCTTTGAATTTTATTCACATTTTCGAATGTGAATCTTTGTGATTGATTGTTCCTACAATCTTCTTTGTGATTTGTCACTTTAAAAATATAAAGGTTTTCTATACTAGTAGTAAATATCAAAACTCTTTCTTCAAATGATTTCAACACTATTTATTACAAAGCTCGTTTTCTTAAACCGATTTCCAATCTATTAGTATATATAAACCTTTACCTCACTCGTATGAGAAATCTAATTAAACGACTTAGTAAAACAAGTGGTATGAAATGCTTGCGTTTACTTCGTTGGTTAATTTTTGGACTTGTTCGATTGAACCACTTGTGACATTTTCTAGTGGAGATCTACAATTTGTTCGTAAATATTTAAGTTAAGCAAGTGGTTATGGGACATGAAGCTAAGCTCATATATTTACTAGCTTATTGTAATTGACACTTATCGTTGATCATGACGATCATCTTTGTGGTTTAGACTAGCAATGTGCGATGTCTCTTTGTTTATGTGGAGGACTGTTCCTCATTTTATTGAGCTTCGTCTCACTTCTCACATGGGTCGTACCTTTCTAGGTGCGTCAATGTTTTATTATGCATGGGGTGTACCTTTCTAGGTGCGTCGATGCTAGAGCATGGGGTGTATCTTTCTAGGTGCATCGATGTTTATTTTATGCATGGGGCGTATCTTTCTAGGTGCGTCGATGCTAAAGCATGGGGTGTATCTTTCTAGGTGCATCGATATTTATTTGTGCATGGGGCGTATCTTTCTAGGTGCGTCGATGCCAGAGCATGGGGCGTATCTTTCTAGGTGCGTCGATGTTCGACTTAGCATGGGGTGTATCTTTCTAGGTGCATCGGTGTTAGACATTACATGGGGTGTATCTTTCTAGGTGCATCGATGTTTATTTATGCATGGGGTGTATCTTTCTAGGTGCATCGATGTTTATTTATGCATGGGGCGTATCTTTCTAGGTGCGTCGATGCTAGAGCATGGGGTGTATCTTTCTAGGTGCATCGATGTTTATTTTATGCATGGGGCGTATCTTTCTAGGTGTGTCGATGCTAGAGCATGGGGTGTATCTTTCTAGGTGCATCGATGTTTATTTGTGCATGGGGCATATCTTTCTAGGTGCGTCGATGCCAGAGCATGGGGCGTATCTTTATAGGTGCGTCGATGTTCGACTTAGCATGGGGTGTATCTTTCTAGGTGCATCGGTGTTAGACATTACATGTGGTGTATCTTTCTAGGTGCATCGATGTTTATTTATGCATGGGGTGTATCTTTCTAGGTGCATCGATGTTTATTTATGCATGGGGCGTATCTTTCTAGGTGCGTCGATGCTAGAGCATGGGGTGTATCTTTCTAGGTGCATCGATGTTTATTTTATGCATGGGGCGTATCTTTCTAGGTGCGTCGATGCTAGAGCATGGGGTGTATCTTTCTAGGTGCATCGATGTTTATTTGTGCATGGGGCATATCTTTCTAGGTGCGCCGATGCCAGAGCATGGGGCGTAACTTTCTAGGTGCGTCGATGTTCGACCGTTCATGGGGCATGTCTTTTTAGGTGTGTCGATGTCCAGTTTGTGGGATTGGCCATCCTTTTTATTGTGATTTCTGGATTTCGTGTGTTGTTTTCTGGAATTTGTGTTTCACCAACTTTTACGATTGGCATGGATATATATATGTCATTTATTGTGGCTTGGTGAATGAAATCAGGAGTATGACATTCCTTTTTATCTTGAGTAGATTATTGTGATATTGATTAATCTCTTGTTGATTTTCAATTACTTATTTATCACAGCTTGGCATTGTGATTATTATATGCTTATGTCATATCTCATATTCTATATCATTTCTTCTGATATTTATAGCTAGACTGATCCGTTTATTATTTTCTTCTTAAATAATACTCGGGTTTGACCGAGATGTTACAGGTGCTTCTGCTTGACTTCTCATGCAGGATCATTACTCTGACTTTTGGCAAACTACTTAGATTAGTAGTTTATTTTGTTGTATACACTTGAGATATAGACTCATAGTTGTATTCCTTTGTATATCACGTGTTGCTATTCTTTTGTATTATCGTGGATCTTTTTAGACCACTACTCTGGTATACACTTTCATGTGTAATATTCACATCTAAGTCTATGAATTGTCCGTGACTGATTTATGTTATGTTTATTTCTATATTTGTTTCCGAAGACCTTTATAGCCACTGTGTAGTAGCTTTGAGTTTGTGTCGGTATGTCGGATTCCCTCTTGAGATGAAAAGTTATATTTTTATCTGGCATATCGGTACTCGCACAAAGCAATTATACAGATGGTCGCTCCTCAACAGCCTTATTCTCCGTGCTAGTTGACAGCATTCACCGTAATGTTCTTGGCCAGCATGGGTAGAGAGGTGGGGCATCACAGCTTGGTATCAGAGCCAAACTTCGGAACAATATGGAATATTATAACAAGGATCATCGTCCTAAGTCTTTCTTAGGAGTCGTGCTTTTGGATTTAATTCGAGTCTTCATACCAATTCATCCTATTTTCTTTATCATTCCTTGTTTTATCTATCAAGATTGCTTGATATTCATTTGTGAATAACCTTTTTCCTCTTCTTTCTTTCTTTCTTAAAGAAGAGAAATGGTTAGACCTGGTCGTCCCAGCGCCGGTCAATCTAGTGCTACTCCTCAGGATGGAGTATTCATGTCTGCTCAGCAGCTTTTGGATCTCGTGAGGAACGCTCAAGCTGCCGGACCCAATACAGAGCCTACTCATCCTAGATCCGGTTTTGCACGCTTGTGCAGAGACTACGCCGATTTGGGTGGAAGGCCATTCAAGGGATCCGAGAGTGTTATAGAAATTCAAGCTTGGCTCAAATCATGCGATCGCATCTTTTCTCGCATGAACCTTATTGATCTACATCGAGTCCAAGTGGCTTCTAGCATGCTCCAAGAAAGAGCGTTAGATTGGTGTGAGCTCCTAATTTCTGAAATCGTTGAAGCGGATCTCACTTGGGAGCGATTCCGGGAAAGATTCGAATCGAAATTTGTGCCGGAGGCCGAAAAAGTAACTTTGGCCCGGCGTTTTATTGACCTTGTTCAAGGTGAATCTTCTGTGACAGACTATGTCGCATCTTTCGAATCTCTGTCCAAATACGGGGTTGAATACATCAACACCCCAATGAAGAAAAATCAGAGATTCGTCTATGGCTTGAATAAGAATCTTAAGAAGTGTAACAACCCGCATATTTATCGATTTAATATTTAAATAATTTATTTAAATATTAGGTCGTTAATCGGATATTGGTCCGAAAAGCTACTTTTTGCAAACGGTCAAATTAGGACTCGAGACCACTTCCATTGAGTTCGAAATGCCGTTTACAAATTTTTAAGTATAAACATCGATAGGTTTGGAGTTAGCGAAATTTCACTAACTTTTCCCGCTTTGGACTTTGAGTTAGTTTAGCCTATTAAGCCCAAGTTCCAACCCCCTTCTCCTCACTCTTCATAAATTTCCTAACTAACTCAAGCTTGGGCATTAATGGTAAAAAGAATGGGAAATTAAAACTCCAAGCACAAATTCAATTGCAAATCCAACATTCAACTCCAAATTCAAGTAGAAGATATTGGATTCAAGCTTTGGATTGCTTCTCCTTGCTTTCAAGCTTCATCTTCATAAACTTTAGTGCAAAGGTGAGATTTTTATCTCACAATTCTAGTCTATAACTATATTGGACTATTGGGAATGATTCCCTATCACTTTTGCATGCACATTTGCATTTGGTTTGAATCGAATTGGCGAAAAACTCCAATTTTTAGTGTTTTTGGTGAAATTCTGCACTTAGGTCGTTCTGCCTATGCTAGGTCGTTCGCGTGGAAAAGTCTCGGCCTCAAAATAGCTCGTTTCCGACCTTAAAATGGCCTACAACGTTAGGTCGCTCGGCACTCGGAATTAGGTCGTAGGTCGTATGGCTCTTAGGTCGTAGGTCGTGGGCTTTTAGGTCGTTAGGTCGCAAACACTTAGGTCGTTTCTGGCCTTAAGTCCCCTATGCAGCCTTAGGTCGCTCGCTCTGGCTCCTTAGGTTGTAAGTCGTGGGCCTTTAGGTCGTAGGTCATCAGGCCGTTAGGCCTTAACTCGTGTGGCCTTGGTTCTTTAAGTCGCTCGGCCTTGCCTTCCATTTTTAGGTCGCATGACCTTCTAACCCGCTAGGTCGTTGGACCTATAACCCGTTAGGTCGTTGGGCCTATAACCCTTAGGTCGTTAGGCCGTTAACCCACTAGGTCGCATGACCTATAACCTGTTAGGTCGCTCGACCGTTTACTCCGTTAGGTCGTATGACCTTGTTCCACTAAGTCGCTCGACCCTTAGGTCGTAACACTTTAGGTCGCACGCCTTTCACACCATTAAGTCGCGAGTTTAATTAGGTCGCTCGGCCTTAAAACGTTAGGTCGCTTGACCTGTGCTATTGTTAGGTCGCGAGTTCCATAGGTCGCTCGTCTCCCTTAGGTCGCTTGACCTGTGCTATTGTTAGGTCGCGAGTTCCTTAGGTCGCTCGTCTCCCTTAGGTCGCTTGACCTGTGCTATTGTTAGGTCGCGAGTTCCTTAGGTCGCTCGTCTCCCTTAGGTCACTTACCTGGTTGAGTCGCACCTCACCTTAGCTCGGCCATGATTAGGTCGCGAGTTTCCTTAGGGTCGCTTACTCCTTTAGGTCGTGACTCTTTAGGTCGAAACCCTTTAAGTCGCTCGATCCTATCCTTCCTTTGGTCTTCACTAGGTCGTACCGTTTTGGTCGGGGCGCTGCCCCCTGGACCCCCGCGACCTGACCGGGCAGGTCGAACCCCGTAAGCGGTGGCGTTGCCCCCGCACCCCCACCTTGGGGGGTTGCCACCCCCTGGACCCCCCCCCCCCCCCCGTAGGGGATCTTATCTGAAAAACATTGAGCTGATTTCCTTGGATTTTATTCGCATCTCCGTATGCGATCTTTGTGACTGATTGTTTCTACACTTGCTTATGTGTTTTGTCACTTTATAATATAAAGGTTTCAATACTAGTAGTAAATATCAAAACTCTTTTAACAAACAATTTCAACTCTATTTTTAATAACAAAGCTCTTTTCTTAAACCGTTTTCCAATCTATTAGTATATACAAGCCTTTACCTCACTCGGATGAGAAATCTAATTAAACGACTTAGTAAAACAAGTGGTATGAAACGCTTGCGTTCACTTCGTCGGTTAATTCTTGGACTTGTTCGATTGAACCTCTTGTGACAATTTTATTAGTGAAGATTTACAGTTTGTTCGTAAATATTTAAGTTAAGCAAGTGGTTATGGGACATGAAGCTAAACTTCTATATTTACTAGCTTAGTGTAATTGACACTTCTCGTTGATCTTGATGATCGCTTTATGAATTAGACTAACAATTGCGCGATGTCTCTTTCATTGGAAGGTTAGACTAGACACCACTTGTGCGATTCCATTCACACATACCTTTCTGCTTTTTGGTTAGTCTTGACCTCAATCTGTGTGATTCCTTTCACACATGTGGGGTAGCTCCCCATGGTCTTCGAACCGTCATGTGATAGGCCTCTTTCCCTTTTTATGATTTCTGGATTTCTTGTGTTGATTTCTGGAATTTATCTCTTTGACTTGTCATGAGTACAAGTTTAGGGTATGATGCCCTCTTTGGATCTTTGAGAAGATTCTTGTGATATTGATTTATCTCTTATCGGTTGATCTCCTGTTGATCATTAATTGCATACTTATAGTAGTATGTCAGTATGGATATTTTATGTTTATGCCATATCTTTTATTTTATATCATGTCATCTGATATTTATAGCTAGACTGATCCGTTTATTATTTTCTTATAAATAATACTCGGGTCAGGCCGAGATGTTACAGGTGCTACTGCTTGACTCCTCCCCCAGTGATTCAATACTCAGACTTTTGGCTACTTGTTTAGATTAGCAGCTTTTGTTGTTTACACTTGAGATATAGACTCATAGTTGTATTCTTTTGTATAGCACGCGTTGCTATTCTTTTGTATTATCGTGGATCTTTTTAGACCACTACTCTGATGTACACTTTTATGTGATATATATTCATATCTCTTTCCGCCTTTGTGATATGGATATCTGTGATTGATTCGCATGTTATGCTTACTTCTATATTTGTTTCCGAAGATCATTTTATAGCCACCGTGTGATAAGAAATTACACGGATGGTCGCTCCTCAACAGCCTTATTCTCCGCGCTAGCTGACAGCACTACACCGTAGTGTTCTTGGCAAGCGTGGGTATAGAGGTGGGGCGTCACAAGAAGCCATTACTTCTGAAACTTGAAGTTTCATTTGATCAGCTTGTTGATATCGCTCTTCGTCTTGAAGAGGCCGATAATGAAGGTGATGTTGAAGTTGTGCGTGCCCAACAGAACTTCAACAGCAACATGAAGAGGCCTATTAAATTCAAAGGCCCCATTCCCTAACAAGAAAGGGAGGCGAGAAACCCTGGAAGCAAAAGCACCTACCTCTAGTTGTGGATAATGCTACAATTGTGGTTCCACGAACCACTATGCAGGGAAGTGTCCGAGACCCCTCTTTTGTCGCTATTGCAAAAATTCGGGTCACCATATTACTGCATGTCCCGTACTTCAAAATAAGAAGGAGGGAGAGCTCAATGTGGTGCAAGCTCCTGGTAACACTTCTCGTGCTCAAGGTATTTCTCATTTGATCCTTGATTACATTTATTTTGTGATCTTCTTACTCGAGTTCTTTTTGATATGGGTTCCATCTCACCATTTTATATCAAAAGAACTTGTCGATTCTTTTTCTTTGAAAATATTTTGGACTTGATGACTTCTTTGAGGATTGTGAATCCGGATGGTAGATCCGCAACACTCAATTTGCTTTTTATTGATGTCGAAATAATTTCATGAGACTTTTCTTTCCGAGCCGATATTTTTACTTAGGCTTCGCTATTGATTTTTGTAAGGATCGGCTTAATCATTGTGAAGCCCATATCCTATTTTTCGAGTGGACTATTCATCTTCGACATTTTCAATCTGTTAAGCAGATTTCTATTTTTCCTTTATGATTTTGATTCCAACTTGATGGCATCATTTTATTCCTTAAGCCCACTTATAAGGAAAGTGTTATTTCTCTCATTCACGTAGTTTGAGAAATTTTCCGGTATTTTTGAGTTTGTCTTAGGATTATCGCCTAAGAAATCTTTTGTGTGGTGTTAAGGTCTTTTCAGTTTGACCTTGCCACCGGTTTTCGTTTGCTACGAGTTGCGGAAATTAGCATTCCACTTACCGCATTCCGCACTCGTTATGATTCTTGTGAATGACTTATTATGTCATTCAGTTTGTCCGGCCTATTTCATCCATTTTATAGATCGAATATTCTATGAATATCTCGATGACTCCATTCTTGTACTTATTGATTTTGGATGAAAATAGCAATTTAAAATTTTTGCAAATCTTTTTCATAAGATTTATTTATAAGTAAAACTTGATTTTGTTCTTGAAACGAACAAAGAATATTCTTAAAACTTTTTAAGAGATTTATTTATCCTATAAAAAATGATTTTGTGATTGTATTGCCCGTTGAGTGCTTTAAGAATTTTGGTCGATGCGCTTGATCAACGTTATCGATAGGAATTTCCTAAACGCTTTGATAAGACAATCAGACACAGTGTATTAACTTGAAAATAGTAAAATTTTCTAGAATGGTTATTACATAATGATAAATGTAATTTTGAAAGTTTTAACTTTTCAGGAAAGAAGATTATTTAAAAGAAATTCTTTCTTTTCGATACTTTTATTCTTGTGATTCCTGAAGGGGAACCAAGACTTTGCTATTTGTACTGATACTATTCGTATTGGTTTGGATGTCATTCTCTTGCAAAAGAGAACGTGCTATCACTTGTGCTTCTAAATCATTATAGCTTATCGAGACTAGATATGCCACTCATGATCTGGTTCTCTCGGCTATTGTTTTTACTTTTGGATTTTGGCATCATCATATTTGGATGAGAAATTTGTTCTCTACCCCGATCATAAATCTTTGGAATAATTATTTTCTCAAAAGGAACTTAATTTGCGTCAACAAAGTTGGCTCGAGTTCCTTACTCCTTATGATCTTGATATTCTTTATACGCCCGGTAAGGGAAATCGTGTTGCCAATGCGCTTTGTCGTAAGCAACAAGTGGTTGATTCTTCGATGTTGTCTGAATGGAATTATCTTTTCATCAAGTTCATCGGACATTTTGGTACACTTCGTTTTATTGAGTTTTATCTCATTCCTTTTATGGACTAGTGTCCGGTGTTCTTTTATGGTGTTCAGTTCATTGGATGTACTATTATTATACTACATCGGCGTTCCGTCTTATCTGGATCAATGGATGTACCATTATACTACATCGTTGTTCCGGTTTATCGGTTTATTGGGCGTACCGTTTCTGTACAACGCCGTTGCACTGGCTCAATTTTCTGCTATTATTGACGTTCCCCACGTCTTTTATCTACGGGAATGCCTCGGGGATTCCGGTTTTCATTCTTGAGCCCGGTGATATTGTGGGAATTGAAGTTTCACCAGATTTGATTTATGAGCAACATTCCATTTGCATCATTGCTTCGGAGGTTGAGCGCCTTCGGAATAAAGATGTTCTTCTTGTGAGAGTTCAATGGTTCTCAAATCCTTAGGATTGCTCTTGTGAAATCTTGAGAATTCATCGAACGAAAACTTTCGGATTTACTCCTTCGTGCTCTTTATGGTGAACTTCTTGATTCAAATTTTCTTTTGCGTTGATATGCTTCTATGGTTGTTACTTCTTATTTTCTTCTTAAGTATTGCGACGACGCAATTTCTTTAAGGAGGGGATTCTGTAACAACCCGCATATTTATCGATTTTATATTTAAATATTTTATCGTTAGTCGGATTTTAGTCCGAAAAGTTACTTTTTGCATGCGGTCGAATTAGGACTCGAGACCACCCCCATTGAGTTCAAAATGCCGTTTGCGACCCTTTTGAGTATAAGCTTCGATATGTTTGGAGAAAGTTGAATTTTGCTACTTTTTGCTTTGGGCTTTGGTTTGGGCTGAACCCACTTACTAACTCAGTCTCAACCCACTCCAACTCTTTATTACTTCATTTCTAATTCCTACCTCTTCAAGCTTTCAACAATGGTGGAAGAGAAAAAGAATTAAAACTCCAAGCCCTAGCTTCCTTTGCAAATCCATCTCCTAGCTCAAGTTCTTGCTCCAAATTCAAAGAGAATCCATTGGTAAGCATCTCCTTCATCTTCTCCAACTCATTCTCTCTTTGATTTCAGAAATTTCCTAAACCTAATTTAGGAAATGTTTCTCCTTTAAGCTTAGATTCAAGCTTGTT
Organism: Allium cepa; assembly: GCA_030765085.1. Taxonomy (NCBI): domain Eukaryota; kingdom Viridiplantae; phylum Streptophyta; class Magnoliopsida; order Asparagales; family Amaryllidaceae; genus Allium; species Allium cepa. The sequence goes on from CM060938.1 coordinate 233,766,450, forward strand.
GAGTTGGAATTGAAGAGTGCTTGTTCTTGCCATTGCTTCGTAGCTTCTTCTTCATTCGTTTTGGTTCAAAGGTGAGATTTTTAATCTCACATCTATGCTTATAATTCTCTTCTATTGTTAGGTATGAATTCCTAACACTTATTCATGTGCATTTGAGTTTGATTTGGATTGCTTTTGTGAATATTCCAATTGTTAGTGTTTTGAGTTCAATTCATTAAAAATCCTAACTTTGATGTTTGAACATGTTTTGGATGACGCATCGAGGAGCTAATAGGGCCGGGTAGTCGATTGGCATAATCCCTTAGCGCCGTTGCTCGTGCGAATGCAATTTTGGTCAAGATTGAACCTCATTTGTTATAGGCAGGGAAGAGGCTGGAAACAGGTTCGGCCGACCGACCCCTCTGGTCCTGTCGACCGACCTGCTTCCAAGTGCATAAGCACTTTCTGTTTTAGGGTTCGGTCGACCGACTCAGGGAGCCCAGTCGACCGACCTGCTGTCCCGAGAGGTTTCCAGCCTTTGGTTCGGTCGACCGACTCAGGGAGTCCGGTCGACCGACCTGATGATTTTTGCCAGATTAGCCTATTTTGCTAATCCGTTTGAATATCCAACTTTAATCGATTCGTGTTGTCTCCCTTTTGTTGTTGTCATTTATTATCGACTTTGATGACCTTTTCTTTGGGAATTTTAGATATATCCACTTTGATGGATTTTATATCGATTTCTTTGAATTTTATTCACATTTTCGAATGTGAATCTTTGTGATTGATTGTTCCTACAATCTTCTTTGTGATTTGTCACTTTAAAAATATAAATGTTTTCTATACTAGTAGTAAATATCAAAACTCTTTCTTCAAATGATTTCAACACTATTTATTACAAAGCTCGTTTTCTTAAACCGATTTCCAATCTATTAGTATATATAAACCTTTACCTCACTCGTATGAGAAATCTAATTAAACGACTTAGTAAAACAAGTGGTATGAAATGCTTGCGTTTACTTCGTTGGTTAATTTTTGGACTTGTTCGATTGAACCACTTGTGACATTTTCTAGTGGAGATCTAAAATTTGTTCGTAAATATTTAAGTTAAGCTAGTGGTTATGGGACATGAAGCTAAGCTCATATATTTACTAGCTTATTGTAATTGACACTTATCGTTGATCATGACGATCATCTTTGTGGTTTTGACTAGCAATGTGCGATGTCTCTTTGTTTATGTGGAGGACTGTTCCTCATTTTATTGAGCTTCGTCTCACATCTCACATGGGCCGTACCTTTCTAGGTGCGTCAATGTTTTATTATGCATGGGGTGTACCTTTCTAGGTGCGTCGATGCTAGAGCATGGGGTGTATCTTTCTAGGTGCATCGATGTTTATTTTATGCATGGGGCGTATCTTTCTAGGTGCGTCGATGCTAAAGCATGGGGTGTATCTTTCTAGGTGCATCGATATTTATTTGTGCATGGGGCGTATCTTTCTAGGTGCGTCGATGCCAGAGCATGGGGCGTATCTTTCTAGGTGCGTCGATGTTCGACTTAGCATGGGGTGTATCTTTCTAAGTGCATCGGTGTTAGACATTACATGGGGTGTATCTTTCTAGGTGCATCGATGTTTATTTATGCATGGGGTGTATCTTTCTAGGTGCATCGATGTTTATTTATGCATGGGGCGTATCTTTCTAGGTGCGTCGATGCTAGAGCATGGGGTGTATCTTTCTAGGTGCATCGATGTTTATTTTATGCATGTGGCGTATCTTTCTAGGTGCGTCGATGCTAGAGCATGGGGTGTATCTTTCTAGGTGCATCGATGTTTATTTGTGCATGGGGCGTATCTTTCTAGGTGCGTCGATGCCAGAGCATGGGGCATATCTTTCTAGGTGCGTCGATGTTCGACTGTTCATGGGGCATGTCTTTTTAGGTGTGTCGATGTCCAGTTTGTGGGATTGGCCATCCTTTTTATTGTGATTTCTGGATTTCGTGTGTTGATTTATGGAATTTGTGTTTCACCAACGATTGGCATGGATATATATATGTCATTTATTGTGGCTTGGTGAATGAAATCAGGAGTATGACATTCCTTTTTATCTTGAGTAGATTATTGTGATATTGATTAATCTCTTGTTGATTTTCAATTACTTATTTATCACAGCTTGGCATTGTGATTATTATATGCTTATGTCATATCTCCTATTCTATATCATTTCTTCTGATATTTATAGCTAGACTGATCCGTTTATTATTTTCTTCTTAAATAATACTCGGGTCAGACCGAGATGTTATAGGTGCTTCTGCTTGACTTCTCATCCAGGATCATTACTCTGACTTTTGGCAAACTACTTAGATTAGTAGTTTATTTTGTTGTATACACTTGAGATATAGACTCATAGTTGTATTCCTTTGTATAGCACGTGTTGCTATTCTTTTGTATTATCGTGGATCTTTTTAGACCACTACTCTGATATACACTTTCATGTGTAATATTCACATCTAAGTCTATGAATTGTCTGTGACTGATTTATGTTATGTTTATTTCTATATTTGTTTCCGAAGACCTTTATAGCCATTGTGTAGTAGCTTTGAGTTTGTGCCGGTATGTCGGATTCCCTCTTGAGATGAAAAGTTATATTTTCATCTGGCATATCGGTACTCGCACAAAGCAATTATACAGATGGTCGCTCCTCAACAGCCTTATTCTCCGTGCTAGTTGACAGCATTCACCGTAATGTTCTTGGCCAGCGTGGGTATATAGGTGGGGCGTCGCAGATATAAATTTCAAAACCGAACAAAACACTTCCAAAATCAATTTTAACACTTTTACTATTTTCCATATTATCGATATAAATTTTATTCAAATTATTTTTAACAGGCTTAAAACTCCAGGTTCAATAATTTACCCAACTTCAGTTACTTAAATTTAATAATTCAATTATCAAATAAATTGTGATATTCGTAATTCAAGTTAAAGTTGCTCTGTTGAATATTTAAAATCAATTAAATATTCTGATTTTGAATACTCGAAAATTCTGGGTCGTCACATTCCTCCCCCTTAAAAGAATTTCGTCCCCGAAATTACTAGTTAGGAAGAATGGTCCAATACCCATTTATTCTTTTCCCCAAATCCAAACAGCTTCTAACAATTCAACATCTTATCAACTATCTTTTTATAAAAGACCCATTATTATTCTTATTAACTTTCCAAGCTTCTCCATAGTTCCCAAATAACTTTACTTATTCAATCATTCAAATTATAATTGAAAACTAAATTTTGATTTATCAAATTTTTCTCAAAAATTTTCTAACTCCCTAAATTTTCGAAATTATTTGCTAGCGTCTCCTTTGCGCGGCTAGCTCAGTACAACTACAAAAGGCCTCTACGGGCTCCCAAGTCCAAAAAGAGAACAAAAGGCCAAGTGGCTCGATCCAAAAACCCAATCAAATTTCATATAGAAACTTAAACACGTACCTTTTTGTCGAGCATTTCAAATTTATCTTATGAAATCAAAATCAATTCTCTTTTCCCTTTATAATACCTACATATCCTGCTTAGCACTAACATCCAATTACAACTTTCAAACCATTTTATTGACTTCCTTACCAATGTCGATATCTATTCATTCAAATATTATTTTAGATTATATTTGTAATATCAATTTAACAATTGAGTATGCTCCATTCCTTACTTAAGTTTAGTATAAGCATTTTATATGTTTGTTATATTTATTTTCATCTTCCACTTTAGTTTATATCTATTTCTATTCAAATTGATTCTTTCATTTCCATACGAATTCAATTTATCTTTAAATCTAAATATTGAATTTTATTTTCTATTTATAACTAATTTATGTCATTATTTTAAGTAGTTTCATTTACTAATTTTTTTTCAGTTTCCAATTTGAAATCGTTTTGTTGTTAACAAAATTTTCCAAAAATTTTCAAAAATTTTCTATCTCCCAAAATTTTTGGAAAATTTTGGCTGAATCCCCTTTGTACGGAAGAGCTTTTGTAATTTGACAAAAGATATAAATATATATACATCAACCCACTCGGTCGGAAAAACCAAAAACAGTTCATATTTCCTATTTTTATTGAGTAGGCGTACCTTATTTAGCATTTTAAAGCAAGCAGCTTATTTATTTAGCAGTTAGTGCAATCAAATCCAGCCCAACGGCTTCCAGGTACCTGTACTTACTCAATTTAAACATATAAGTGCCAAACATATGAAGTTTAACAACGTTTCACTTACTTGCAATAGTTAAACGCATGAATTCTAAAAGAAATGCATATTAAACATTTTTTTTATAAGCAATTTAAATATTCCAACATTAATTATAATTGCTTACAACCAATCACATATCGTTTCACTTAATCGGAATGGTTAACAACTCACAGGCTTACATTAATTTATTTTTTAGCAAAACGAACTCATATTTAATTTCAGTTGAAGTCAAAATCAATTTTTTTACTCCTATCAATTCATAGCATCTTAATTACTTCCATTTACATCAAACGATAATTTATTTTATTCAATTTGATGAAATCTATGTGAATAAATAAGTACTTATGTTTTATAACCAATTTAAGTTGATTTCAACTCAGTTTATACTTAATTCTATTCCATTTTTAAATTTATTCACAATCCATATATTCTCATTTTCATTGCATTTTAAATTTGAATCCATTCACTTGCATTTCATTCCATATTTGTTTATTCCAAACTACTTTATTTAGCTCGAAAACAATCCAGGCTATTCCATTCGATAACTATATCTCAACTTATTTAAACCACACTTCATTTTGAGTTTGGATTTTATTCAATACCTACTTAATTCAATAACTTAAGTTCATTTCCATTTCTTTTTATAATAAGTTCTACTTCCATCTTTCATTTGATTCTTATTTATTCTATCCATTTATTTATTCAATATAATTAGTTCATCCACATTCACTTAAACCATTCAAGTAAACTTGAAACATTCTATTTTTCTTATTGTCTCAAGTTATTTCAATCCCTTAATAATTTAAATGGTTTACAATTTTTTTTTTTAAGAATTTTCATTCCATTAAATATTACCTGTAACTCACCGAATTTTATTTCGATTAAAATTTATTTTCACTTGATTTAAATCCAATCCAATATTATTAAACTTAGTTTATGTTGAATTCAAGTCAACTCTCTTCCATTTTTTTAGCTTAAGTTAATTCACTTTAATTTATTCAAATTTTATACTTAAGCTCATTTTCATTTCACAAGTAAATATTTTTTTTCTCTTCTTTTCAACTTAATTCTATCTCAATTAAATCTCATTTTAAATCTACAATTTCTTTTGATTAGTTATTATAAAATTTAACTTTCATACTCAACTCATTCCATTGATTACATGGCCATCTCCAATTTATTTCCACTTATTTGGATTTTATTTGCACACTCAAACCATTACTATTTTAATCCATTTACATTTTTATTCGATATTTCAATTATATATAATTTGTTAACACTTCAAGTTACATTTTAGTTTAAAACTCAAGTTCTGAATCCACTATCCATTTTCAATTTACCACCCAATTTCATGAGCTTACAGTTCAATTTCATTTACTTCACTATCGATCCAGGTCGAGTTTGTTTTATAACTTGAGTTTTATTTCCAAACTTCATCATAATCTCATAATTCAGCTTCTATTTAACTACATTAGGTTCTCATTACATATTTCATTAACTAATTTATTAACAAATTAATTCTCCCCTATTTATAGTACAATACTTGATTTTAAATCTCAAAATCTCTTCATTTAATTTCCTTAAGTTTGATTTATTTTATAATTCAAGTTTTGATCTTTGTTTTATTCCCAAAACATCAAACGATATTAATTTTGGGTTTTCTATCTCACCGTTTCAATTTTATAAGCCACAACATATTATTTACACAATTCCATTCATTATAGGCTTAAATATATTCATTTTTTCTTTTAACTCAAGCCTTATGCTTATTTATAACCAAGCATATATTTTATTTTATTTTTATTTCTATGGATTTCTAATTCTTTTATAAGTTATTCCAATTCAATTTTGTTTTAACTCAGATTTATTTAACTCAATCCGGTTTCAACTATAATACAACTGGATATTATTTCCAGCCTATTTAATTTATTCCAATCCAGTTAAATTTTATTCTGCAATCCAAGTTAATTTCATTTTCAACTTTTCACCTTAAATTTAAATTTCAACATTCAAAGCTTATATTTCCTTCCTGATTTAAAAATCAACTCAATTTATAAGCTGACAACTATCTCATCAGGATTTTTAAACCCCCGGCTTTGGTTTCAAATCATTTTGAAATCTACAACATCTCAAATCACATTTCTCAAAAGTCATACCATTCCTGGTTTATCCCCAACAAATTTCCTTTGAAATTTTCAAAACAACTAGCTTTTTTGAACAAATAAATTTTTGGCAACCATCCGTCATTTAGAAATTCGAAAATGAATACTGATGATGCGACCGTCATCATCAGAATTATTTTCCAATAATCCAAGTGATTTCAATGCTATATTACTTCCAAAATCCATTTAAAACAATTTTCCTCTCAGAAGTACCTCCAAACAATAATGCCATCATTTATCTTCAAAATACTTCCAAATTTGCGGAATTTTAAATTTCCAAATCCTGCTTAAATCACTTTTAACTATAATTCATTTGCACAGCTTATCCTCATACAAATTCTCATTTGATTATATTTCAATTTATAATTTACATTTATAATTCATATTTATAAATTTCATTTTATAATGAATCTATTCCTTTAAACTTTGGTTATATTTTCAATTTCTAGTTAAATTTTTACACAACGATGATAATAATTTAATATTATCATCTCTAACATCCAAGCAACCATATATTAGCTAAAATAGTTTACAAAAACTTTTCTTTATATCAAAATATATTTTTGGGTAAAATTATTTCATTCACCCACATTTAAAACAATACCGTGTCGATTGTTCTATTCAAGGGTTTAGAAACCCCTTCGATACAGTTGTATAGACTGTGCCGACAAAGGTTCATATGCCACTCAATAAACCAATCAACACAATATTAAAATAATTTATATTCACTAACAAATACGCACTCATATCTATTAATACGCTCAAACTCATTCTAGAGTTCTACGGACTCTAATTTAGATGAGTAATCCCCACCAGAGCCAAGGTTATCACCAACCTAAGCTCTGGTGCCACTGTAACGGCCCGAAAATCCGTACCCCTTAAGTCAACACTATTTTACATCAATCAACTCAAGTTGCACAGAAATACGAACCATTTGGGTTAAAGAAAAAAAGGTAGAGGAAGAGAAAACAGAAAACAACAACAGAATCTTACCATCGCAGCAGAATAAAATATAATAGATAATAAGTGATCTTACACAAATTCAATTATATATGTTTATATATTACATCACCAGGATACATCAAATCACGGTTCAACATCAATAACATACAACTGGATGCACAGCAACTCAACATAGCGGAATATATATATATAACAAGTACGAGAGTACGTATTGTCATCCAGCTCGTCTCCTGAGCTCCACAGCAACAAATCCTATATCCTATAATACTCGGTCTGACCCGAGCATTATAGTTAAATAACACCCGAGTCAGTCTGGAATACCAACGTGAGAAAAACAAACTCAATTGATTATTAAAGTTTCAAAAGTCCTTTGAAAACAAAAGCATCTCGTAAGACCACGCCACAAATAAACATGTCGGGTTTTTACCTTATGATAGCTAAAACAATTTTTATAGAAATCCTCTGAAATTATAATAGGGTCTATATACAAATACTTATAAAATAGCCGAAATTGTTACACTCATTAAATTTCAGCTACTAGCCATAGAGTGGGTAATACAAACAAAAATTGTACAAGGCTCGTAGGGAGAATGGATTTCCAACTAATGACCAGGCACTGGGGTACCACCTGTCATAGTACGGGCCCTAGATCACCATACCGAGGAGTACGCCCGCTCCCCTGCAACACAAGACCGGGACTACCCCTTACTAGATAATCCCAAGTGAGATCACCCCGCGGTTGGGATCAGCAACCGCCCACTAAGCCGAAATAAAAAGGGACATCTAGACAGGAATGACCTCACCCTGCTTGGGTGCGACCCACCTAGCCTTGCTGCATAACCCCTGATTTTCAGTCATTCCCATTTGATGAGGCTTGAGGCTAAGCGTTACCTTTTTAGAATATATCCCTTAGAATGCCCATCGTCCACCTAACGATGTTTCGCAAGCATTCATCCATACAAGTCCGTCCCGGGTTCGAACGGAACCGAAGGCACTATTCCTACTACATCCATTTTCGAAATATCCTCAGGATTAGTAGCGACTAGCCCTTGTGCTTCACTGCTCCATCTTCGAATCCAAAATCGTTTTCATGAAACATACAAACCAGATCGAAGTGGTTTTCGAGAAATAAATCTCGATCCCGGTCTCTTCGAAATGATCAACGTATTTGGCCAATATTGATAGTCGGTGATTCAACTATCAATTAATACTCACAAACAACCATCAACCAATAAATAATTTCCCAAATTATTTATTTGTCTCAAAATATCTTTACAAGATATAATTTCACTTTCAAACCCTTTTGAAAACAGTTTTCGAACTATCTTCCTTTTCTCAAAATAAATTCCGAGTATTTCCATTTCCACTGGAATCACCAAACACAAAACTTTAGATTTTTAAAATAATTTAAAAAAATATTTTATTGTAAAATATATTTAACATTTAATTTAGAAAAAATTACTTTAATACTTAATTTATAATAATACTTTAGGAATAACTAAAATAAGGTTACCTTATAACTATACATTGGATTTCCTCTTTAATCAAAATACCAAATCATTCTTTAAATCATTATTACGAAAATAGATTAAACAAAATGCTTGTTTTGGATACTTTAAAACATTTAGGTTAAAACTACTACAATAATTGGTTAAAAATATATACTATATAAACATTTGAAAGTAAAGTTACTTAATAAAATATAAAACTAGATTTCTACTTTTTAAAAAAAAATACTAAGTTACTTCTCAATAATTACTGCTAAAATAGATTAAAAGAAAATACTTACTTTAGACTTTAAATATTAGAAATAATAAATTTTACAAAACTTGCTTTCTTTTAAAAAAACAACTTTAAAACATTTAATTTATATTTAAAATTTTACTTTAAAAAAACATGTACTTGGCTATCCAGAGAAAATTCCAACTTCAATCACTTAAATCAATTTCCCTAAATCAATTCCCGATTTATTTTATTTTGAAATAAGTTTCTTCAATTACTCAATTCATTTCATAATTCATTAGCAGTGGGCTTATTATTATTATTTTCCGTTTGATTTAAAATCTTTTAACTGAAATATACTAATTTCAGATTTCCTAATTTTTTTCTTTATTCTTCTTAAATAATTTAAACCTTGAATTTTAAATAAATGTTTTAATCGTACTGAAGTTTTTTTACAAAAAAATTCATTAATCTTCCGTTATTCAAAATTTCCCTTCCATATACGGAATTTATTTATTCGAATTTCAAATCTATTATTATTCTTATCCAATTCATTCCTAATTTATTTAAATTCTCCACAATTATTTCACTTACAAATTCTCTTCATTTTATTTCCAAAATCCAATTCTATATATCTTGATAAATTAGTGCACCGGAACATATTCAAGTAAACCATAACATCCAATATTCCAATTGTCAATAATATTCATCACAGAATAATAAAAAAATCACAATAGAGGGTATTAAATAATTTAAATAAATGTTGAGGATCCAGTTGGATCCCTCCAACCTGTTTTCCCTACATCCACAGATGTTAGCACAATATAATATACCAATTCCAGAATATACCATACTATAGCACATCAATCAATTCAATCATTCAAACAATTATTTAAATCTATCAATTTAAATTTAAATTTAAAATTCGGCCGAGTGAGATTAACTCACCTTTGATTTTCATTTGGCAATTCAATTCCATCTCGACCATCATCTCCCAATTTTGGACCTTGAATAAACATTTACAATTTATTAATATTTTAAATAATCCAATTATTTATTTACTTATTTTACCATTTAATAAATTTAATTAACTAGTTCTAAATAATAGTCAAACTAACCTAATTTACATTTGGAATAAATAACTTTGGTATCTACCATTTAATTTTAATAAACAGTTAAATTTAAAAGTTTAAATTAACTTATCATTATTAAATTTATATAATAAAGATATCAAAATATGTATACTAATCTCAGTTAGTATCCGATAAGTGAAATAATACCTTCTGCTTAATATATACGTATGCATGCTTTTAAAACAAAAACTGTGTTATATCCTACTGTTGATTCCTGATAAGTGATATATAAAATCACAGTAAATTTACAAATTTAATTATAAGTGTGTATAAAAAAATTATTTTTTTTATACATATAAACTCTGTAAAATAGAAATTTCTTTTTTTTCTGCGAAATGTTTACACTATCAAATTAGAGAAATAAATAGATTGAATTACCTTACAATCAATCCCTAGCCGAAAACATCGCCACCGTGATTTCTGTTTGCTTCCAAATTCCCAATCGGCCGCAACTCAAACACGAACCCACGTGCTGCCTCAAGGACTCGAGCTCGAGCTTCCTATTGCGCACGTCACCACCAAGCAACGACGCGACCTCGAGTGACCATCCGCCTCCATCGCCGATGCCCTCTCGCGAGATCCAGCAACCAAATACACGGGACAGCCAAAGCACGAACGCAAGTCGAATCGCGTGCTCGTCCCTCAGCATCGAAGTCGAAATCGACTTCAATTTCGTTCTATGCGAATTGATTGAAAGAGGAGGGAAGCGGCCATGGTTCTTTAATTTTGATTTGAATTTCGTGAAACCATGAATGAGAGCGAGAAAGAGAGAGCGCGACTGTGATATGTGAATGCCCTATTATCATCTTTCGGTCGCCATTAATTAAATTTAAACTCTCTTTATTTTTTAATATTTTTTATAAACGAATTCAATTTCGTTCTGATTTTCATTTGAAGGTTAGAGAAGGGACGGGATAAGTTATAGGGTTGGGGATGGCTTCCTGAATACGCGTTGATTTTTATATAATTAAATATTGCAAAAATCTCGTTACGCATAACGGGAAATCTCGAACCCCAATTCAGACATGCCGACAGGCATTTATAAAGTTTTACCCATGTTCCGAACACGATGGAACGTGTTTCGGAAACTACTTCGATCATATGCGCGAGTTATAGAAGTAAACGATCAAATTTTAAATTAAATCAATTAAAAAAGTTCTAAGCACATTGAGCTACCAGGGTCGAATGATAACTTTGATTGCTACGAAAATTGATATCCGATAATAACTAACTATTACGGATCCAATGGAACTAGTTTCGTCAAATTCCGAGACCGTGCCTCAGAAGGCTATTTCTAAATTCAATTTAAACGATATAAATTTCAAAACCAAACAAAACAATTCCAAAATCAATTTTAACACTTTTACTATTTTCCATATTATCGATATAAATTTTATAAGCCTTCAAATTATTTTTAACAGGCTTAAAACTCCAGATTCAATAATTTACCCAACATCACTTACTTAAATTTAATAATTCAATTATCAAATAAATTGTGATATTCGTAATTCAAGTTAAAATTGCTCTACTGAATATTTAAAATCAATTAAATATTCTGATTTTGAACACCCAAAAATTCCGGGTCGTCACAGAAAGCTCCATATTGTTAGGGAATTGTCAAAAGTATTTGTAATATTATTGAGTATTTTAGATGTATAGAACCTTTAAAATATTTAAGAATGAACCAAGTCCTTTGGAAGATTATCTATAGTAGCCTACTGCCACTATCTCATATTTGGCTGACCTAAGAATTCCTACAAATCTTTAATTTGTATTCGAAAATACCGTTGTAATAAATCTATTTACACTATCTGCCAAAGGTCATAATTTTTCTTTCCACAACTATTATTAACCAAAAATTTCAGAACATTATTATTAAAACCAGCATTTCACTAATAATAACTGTTATCATTCACATTACCTTGAAAATACGAATCATTTACGTTCAAAAAAATCCAAAACAAGTTCAACTTTACACCATTTGTGAATTCATAACACTATTAAAAACATAACCAAATCCATAACGTATGTTAATAGGAGGACCGATACATATTGATCAAAAGAGATAAAGTCCTTGTGTCAAGCAAAAATCATCCCAACCACCTGTCCAAAATAATAGATGTCTACAGTAAGTCTATATAGAACGGCTTTAGGATCCACCACCAAATCGACCCAAACCTTTCAAGCATCTACTCCTAATGGTACATGGGTGTACTAAAATAGTCACTTAACAATAGAAATATATTTTATTAACAATATAAATATAATTGGTTATATTTACAAACTCATACACAAATTTAAAAAAGAAAAAAGAAAAAAAGGTGATAGAACCATACGTAATGCATTTTGCTTTAGTAAAGCTATGCCATTAAGTTTTATTAAGTTGACATAAGTAGTTTGGAGTAATTATCCCACATATATTGAAAGACTTCCATTTAGTTCTCTTTAAACCATAATAATTAAATAGAAGTAGAAAGTTCTCTAACAACCCTGGAAAGTGATAAAATTATGCTTTAAGATTGATATAAACTATAATTGGTAGCCTAGCAATCAATTTTCAAACATAGAGCCAATGCCTCCATCAAGCAATCTATCATGAATAGAGGCCAAATCAAAGCTAACATATTATTTAACGATTGATTTACATTTACAATAAACATGTTATTTAACGAGTGATGTACATTTGACCAAAATGGAAGATTGTTCTTGGTTTCCAAACTGTTGATGCGTGAATTACATATCTAAACACTATGCAGTGCAGTTAGCTGAAGTATGAACCTTTGAAATAAATAAGAATAAAAAGTTCATTCAATTGTTGTCTGATTTATTTTTCCAACTTGTTGAAATGTAGATTCAAATTTGATATAACTTTCAAGCATCGTGTAAATGAATTATTTTGATTGTGAGTAAAATAGGTAAAGATATTTGGTTTTAAATGGGATTAAAATAGCTTAATTTTAGAATATTGATGACAATGTTCCAAGCGATAATGGCAATGAAAACAGGCACCATTTGTTTTTTTTACATGTGACTATTCGGTTCAGGTGCGATAGTTGTGAAAAGTATTAACTTCGCCATCCACAAGTCATCTTTGGTAGAAAAGAATCTACATCTAACTTATTGTTGTGTTATGTTTGTTTAACAGAAACTACCAATAAATTGTGTGCCATTTTATAAGATACCAAGCATATTAACTAGCTTAAGTTGTTCATATGCCTATATATATAAAACACACTATATAAACCGTATCTAGTAAAATGAAGGGACTTCCAAAAATTAGTGTATTCTAAATTCGAGGTTAAATAAACCTTGCATTTAAGAATGGGTCAATCATTGCGCTACATTAGCTACACTCATAGTTCAAAGGCGTCCAATATATGGACAGTGAATATTACATGTAATTTTAACTACCACTTCAAGTTATAAAATCAACCATATAACTCTAATGAAACCGTTTTAATTCACTACATTTCAAGACGACCAAACCCATTTATTCATAGCCCAACAATGTTATGTGTAATAGCTGACCTGTCATCAAGCTTAATTGCTTAACCCATAAAATTCCGAAATTACAATATCTACAGAAGAAAAATATCTACAAATCACATGATATTGGGGTTCCCATTGAAAGTTGCAACGCTTTATGACTAAAACATAAAAAATTCACTTAAATTGGCCAAAAAAGAGAGATTGATGGAGGTAACGAAATCTGTAATAAAGAATATTGACCAGTGTGAATCAGAATGTTAGTTAGTAGATAATTCAAAAGTAAGGAAAATACACACTTTATAGGCTATAGAAAATAGTCCCAAATATTATTGCCTAAAATGATTCTAATTAGCAAACAATAAAGCTAATTAAGTAAAAGACATTTATACATTATTGTAAACTGCAAATTTTTTATTAGTTGTTAACCAAGAGCGAAATTCATTTCCTAGGCCACAGGAGAACCTAATACTATTTTAAACACGCGTTTTGTCCTGTATGCTTAGGCCACTGTATTCGAAATTAGTTGCAAAACTATAGAAGGAAAACAATTTGTTTTTTCAAAAACAATTTGTGGCACTAACGCTAAAATGTTGTATGCTATTTTGTACTCCTTTACACGTTAGAAGCTAGAAAGAACTACTAATATGCTCACAACAATGAAACGAGAACTCAAATATGATATATTATATTACCAAACTTCCTAATGAATAAAGTCTGTATGGTTTTAATTGTATGTTATTTTAAACTAATGCAGATGCTAATACTTAAAATAGCATGGTCACCTAATAAATGCACATGATGTATAAACACATTAAGGAAATGTACATGGTTACCTAATAGCTGCTTCTGGAGCCAGCGACATTAAGATCTTTGTTTGATCGATGGACGAAATGAGGAGATCGACGTGGAGAATCGGGTGGCGAAAGCATGGAAGAGCCTTTACCTATGCTTTCCGGGCAGAGATCGACTTCGCTTCAAGCTTTCTAATTTGTCGCAATAATGGGTCGTAGTCGGTAAAGGCAAGTTGGCCCAGTCGTATGTGAGGTAGTTAATGGCGATGGTGGTAAGCCAATTAGAGAACAAATGATAAGGAATAAAAAGCAAGAGGGATTGAAGAAAATAGTAGTGATCGATAAGAATGGGAGCGCCTCGGATTCGAGAAAGGGGAACAAAAAGTAAGTCGGAGCTAAACTTAGTTTTGGAATTTGGGTCCAATATTTGGATGCACGAACAAAAATTCCACTAATTACAAAAGTGAATATCCACATGCATATGAAAATAATAATTACTAACATAATATTTGTATTATTCGAATTTATAATTTTTTAAACTTTTTTGAATTTTATAAAATTTTGAATATTTTCATATTGTATTTAAATTTTATGGACTTTATACTTAATGAATACTTTTTTCTTTATTTTAAATAAATACAAAATTTTAAATATTTTAATTAAATTTTATGAAAATTTCAAAATGGTATTTTCAAATTTTACGAAAATTTTCTAAGTTTTATGAATATTTTTAAATTTATTTTAGACAAAATTTCATAATATTACTTTTTAATTATTAAATATTAAATATTAGTCCTAATTATTAGTTATTATATAATGAATATTAATTATTAATTATTACTTCTTAATTATTAATTATTACTTCTTAATTATAACTGAATATTAATAATGTTAATTATTATCAATATTTTATTATACAACAATTACGATTATTAATTACCAACTTTTGTACATTCAATAGTAATTAATAATTACTGCTAGCAATTATTATATAAAACCCATAATTATAATTGAATATAAATTATTAAATGTTAGTTAATATGTATATATATTACTAATTAATAATAATAATTATTAATTCTAATATATTTAATCTTAGTTGGGAAAAGTTATTTATTAATTATCGATTACTTAATAGGGAAAATATTTTATACAAAAATATCATTTACTTTAATTTTTATAAGTAAAATAGGAAATATAATCATACATGCAACATATGGTTGGACCGCTCAAATGCTCTGCTCGCATGCTGAAGATAGAACCATAAGTAACAATTTGTATTTAAATATTATACGAATTTCTAAATTCATTAAGAAAGTATATTTCACTTAGGTAGATTACTAAATATTAATAGTAATTATTTCATATTTCAAAATAATCTATAATTATTATTATCAAATTAAAATTGTTAATTATTATTATTATTTGATATTAAATTTTAGCTTTTAATTATTACAGTTTAACTTTTATTTAACTAATTATTATAATTTTTATATTACTAATTATTAATTACTACTATTTAATAGTAATTATTAATTTTAATTAAATATTTACTATTTATTATTTGTTGACTGATTATTGATTGTTAATTAATTTATTATTGATTAATTATTGAATATTAATTAATAATTAATTATTAATAGAGTTATTTCGTATTTCAAGTTAATAATTAATTATTAGTATTTAATTGTAGTTTTTAATTATTATACATCAATAATTAATTATTATTATTATTATTTAGCATGCTCCATTAATTTCAACAAGGTACATCTCCATGATCGAACCCGTGACCTGTAATCTCATAGTCTGAAATACCAACCAACTGAAACCAAACATGTTTGCCGTTAATATCTATTTTTATTATAATTTAATTATCATTTATCTAATTATCATTTATTATTAAGTTTTTATTAATTGTTAATTATTTTAATTTAATTGTAATTATTAATTATTACTTATTACATTTTAATTATTTATTACAATAGGCAGCCTAAAGGAGCTAATAGGTATCTATTATAACTAGCATAACAAAAGAGTTGATGAAAATTAACATCTATTACAATTGGCAAAAGAAAAATAGTTGTAATATCCATACGCAACAACTAACAAAAAGGAAGTTGTTGAAAGTAAGTTTAACTTTCTGAATCAAAACATTGTAAAAACCTTTATTACAACTAGTAGATTATGACCATTGCAAAAATATAGCTATATTAGGGCAGTTTTGTTGTAGTGATAATTTCTAAACTCCAATCTTTCTTTCACTTTTAACATGCACTCAATTATTCAAGATAAATTAAACCAAACAAATATGTGAAATTTTTGGTATTTATCATTTGTTGAAATTATTTAATAAAATAAAATATAAAAGAAGAAGAGGGGGAGAGGAAAACAATTAACAATCATTAAAAGTCAATACTTTTACTACTGGCTTAATTGATATACAAAAATACATGATTTATATTTATATCTTAGCTATTTGAAGCCTAAGTAATAATATAATAGGAAATATTATAACTTGGAAAAGTGCAAATAATGTAGGTAAATATCAAATAGTGAGATCTTCTGCAATATGCCTTAACATCATCATTACTATATATATATATATATATATATATATATAAATAGTGTGTGTGTGTGTGTGTATTAAGCATAATATGTATATAGTCCTAATCACTTATTTAATCGATATTATCTTATTAATCATCCCAACATGTTATTATTTGTTTTTACTTTCTATAATGTTATTTTACATATAAGGTCTTATATGCAACGATACAATCATTTGGTAAACTTTTCGGTCATTTATATAGTTTAATTAGATTTTAATTTTCATTGCACTATATTCTATATTCAAGACTAGAATTATATACTATTTGTTACAAAATTTCTAGGAGTGTATGTACAACTCTCATCTCCTATATTAAGAGTTGATTGAAATTTTACCTTAATCCCCCGTTGTTCTATTGAGACTTGGGTTTTCTTTCCATTTTTTAGGTTCTAAGAGTAGCGAAAGATATAAAATTAATTGCGGGATATTGAAATAAGATCTTATATGTAAATTAACATTATAGAAAGTGAAAACAAAGTAATAACATGTTGGAGTGATTAGGACTATAATATCATCATTACTATATATATATATATATATATATATATATATTTGTAGTAAAAACAGGCAATAAATTAGATGTAGAATCAAAGCTTACTTACAAACTGTTCAAACAATGAATAAAAAGGATTGAAAACGATATACGAATATATAGTTTCATATAACTATAAAATTTTGAAATTAGTCCTACGCTTTCTCTACATATTTCTATGTAAGCAGCTTTAAACTTCGAGCTATTATCAAGTCAAAAAGATTGAACTAGGTAGGAAAAAAGAAAAAAACTAACAAACTAATTTTGTAGTAGTGCGAAGAATTATATTTCCCAATTTCAGAGTCCCATGCAACCAATTTCATAACAAAAACCATTTGAAATCTATTATTTTGAATAAGATATTTTTTAATTATAAATGGAAAGCATTTACTTTTGACCAATCAATGAAATTTGAAATTAAACAAAATTTGGAATATAATCTTGTACCCAATTCAATAATATACAAACTCCAAAATCTTTTGACATTGAGCAATCTAGCATGGCTGACGTTATTGCATAGTAGCAATGATACAATCATCTGGTATACTTTTCGATCATTTATATAGTTTAGTTACATTTTAATTTTCATTGCACTATAATCTATATTCAAAACTATAATTAGATACTATTTGTTACAAAATGTGTAACAGCCCGCAAATCCGTACCCCTTGAGTCAACACTATTCTACCTAAATCAACTCAAGTTGTACAGAAATACGAACCATTTGGGTTAAAGAAGAAGAGGTAGAAGAAGAGAATAGAAATCAAAAACAGAATCTAACCATCGCAACGGAATAAAATATAATAGATAATATGTAACGACCCGATACTTTCAACCATTCGCATCCGCACATGTCGGACTTGAATTGCTCAAAATACCGCGTTGTAAATAAAATTTGGCAAATCTCAGAATATACAGTAAATACATAATCACAGACATAGAGTATTTAATAATGCAGCGGAATTTAAAAGAAATAGTAGTTAATGAAGCTACTATATAAAAATAAGATACATCAGAGTTAAACATGATACAACAAAAAGTAACAAGATACATCAGTTACAAATCAGAATACATCACTGAAATCACTGGATACAGAAACCAAAATAGATGGCTGGATTTTCAAGGAAAGCTCCAACTTCGAAGGTGAATCTTGAATGCTAACTCACTCAATCTGACTCGAGCGTAAAACAAAATACAAAACACTCGAGTCAGGACATAAATACTTATGAACTGTAAATAAACTCAAGTGAAAAGTAACAAAAATGCATCAGTAACTTAAAGGATGCTTGGGATCGCCCATCCTTTAAGGATCCGTTAAACTATTTACTATGTAGTAATATTGCGCTACTATAATAATGTCTACAGTAAAACAAACATACTTTTAAATAGCGTTCCGGGCTACCCATATCACCCTTCACACATAATAGTCCCAGTAGTCCATCCAATATCATGCCATCTCCACTCTGGGTGACTGTCAGAGGATACCACACGGGCTACGGGAGAAAAACAAACTCATAGTAAAGGCTCGGTATGGTAGGTGACACGGCACACAAGGCAATGTCAGGGTAGATATACCAATTACGCACACAGGCTGGTGGTAACGCAGCAGCCACATACGCCCACCTCGAAACACACTCCCAATCAAAATCGGAGGATGGCCATCTAATCAATCACCAGTAAGAGTATAGTATCGAAGGAATGTGTCCGACCAGAGGTGCTACCTCCTTTGGCCCGAGATCGCTCCTGTTTTAACCACCTTATGCCAACTCACGGGAGTTAGGTCCACGTAATATACCTCAAGAACGTCGCCACCATCCTACTTCATTCTGGAATCTCCACCGCGTACATGGTTGTTAAGTGGTTTTCGGAGTTGGTAGAGAGTATGACAACTTTTGATCCCGGTCTCTTTAACAACCAAACGTTATTATAACGCCGTGGCCATTTCAAAATAGTTTATATTTCAAAAGGATCAAATCATTTCATTTCAAAACTATATTCCTTTCAAAATAGTTTACGCCTCGAAACCAAAACCATTTTTATTTCAAAACTATTTATTCAATCAAAATAGTTTATACTTTGAAACCAAAAATATTTCAAACATATATTCAAATCAAAATAGTTTATACTTTATCATTTCCATCTCAAACCTATATTCACTTCGAAAAATCATAATACTTTCAAAGTTATAACTCTTTTGAAACCAAAATACTTGAAATCATTACACTTTGAAAATCATAACATTCTGAAATCATACATTTGAAATCATGAAACATTCATTTAATTCTTTACATTTTACAAATTTATTTCCAATTTAATTCAAAATTTCAAATTTCCAATTTAATTCAAATCAAACCATCAATTTCAATTCAATTCAGTTTTCTAACAAAACATTTCAAATCTTATAAATTTCAAATATAGATTTGACCTACAAAATAAGCTATCCAATTTTAATATGTTTCCAAACTTTAATATCCCACATTTCAAAACTAAACTTTATAATTCCATATATTCATATCTCAAATCTAATTTCATTATTATGTAGTTTTGAAATATTCATTTCATAAATCCAATATTATGAAAATAAACTTAAGTTACAATTAAACCAAATATCTTTTCATACAAATATAAACTTCAAATATTCCTTTATCAAATAAAGAAAAATCAAATATCATTCAACATTCACATTCTTTATTAAAATAAAGATCAAATCATTTCCAAACCATTTCAAAATCATTAAAATATTACATCCTTTCAAAACTTCATAATCAAATCATTATTTGAATTCAAATCCAAATATTCAAAGTTAAATATCATTTAAAAATCAAATATGTCATTCATTTATTATTTCAAACATCATTACAAAAAATACATTCCAAAATTCCATTCAAAAATTCATTTATTATATTACATTTCATTCCGTTTAACACATAACCAAGTAAACTTTATTTAAATTCAAATTCAATTTAAATTCCTTAAAAATTCAAATTTAAATATTCAAAACTTCTTAAATTTCACAGATAATCCATTTCAAAAGTTAAATTATTTGACACTTTAAAATATAGCCCAAACAGTGTTAAAATCTATAACATTTCAAAACATTGTCAAATTATAGTAACGACAGCATTTATAAAGTGCTATCGCAGCTTATATTTTCCAAAATGGTTTATTTCAAGAATAGCGACATTTATAAAATGTCGTAATAGATATTTAGTTATTTCAAACATTGTTAGATTCAAAACAATAGCATTAAAATGCTGTCAAAAGACTAAAGCATTTTGAAAATGCTATAAAATTCCAGGTTTCATTTTAGCTTTTCAAAAATAATAATAAAACTCCAAATTTTTATTATTGCAACTTAAAAATCATATTTCTAGACTTCAAAATTTCACATTTAAAATCATTTTAACATATGATTGAACACAATAAAATTTTAAGATCAAATATTCAATTTTGCAAACTCCATTCATTTATTAAGTCAAAATTCACTGTTTATTAATTTATAAATTTAATAAACTTAAAATTTTACTTCAAATATCATTTCAAAACTTTAAATTTAATTTCCATTATTTATTTACATCTTAAAATAAAATTTAAAGTCAAACGTCACATTTACTCCAAATTTACATACATGAATTCACTTAAATTCACAATTTCAAGAATTAATATTTAACTTTCTCAAAACCATAATATATATATTTTAAATCAAAATTTCATACTTTTGAAAATACATATTTAAAAATCATTTAAAAATATACCACGGGGTCTGTATATAATTTTCTAACCTAGGTCAAGTGATACGGATATATATCATTTCAATCCGTAATTTACAAAGAAAACCGGGTTTTATCCTTTCAAACCCGCAATCCCAAGTCAGATAAAATACACTAAAAATCGCTCAAGCCTATCATTTCAGTCCATAACGATTTTTCCCTATTCTAAAGTCCGTTCGGGTATGTATCATTTCAACCCATAGTGATTCTATTCTAACAGGGAACTTGCAGTGTGAATATATGCATAAACAATATAAACAATGTCATTGTCACAATATAATGTAATATATCAGATGTCAGGTGATAATTAACAGTTTTAACATGGTGATAACATGGTATAGCATATCATATGATCAACATTAACTTGTATAACATTTTATACTACTAAACACTTGTCATCAATTCACTATTTCATAAGTATAAATGTCAGAGTGAGAAAGACTCACCTTTTCAAGCTGAAGACTACTATGACATACAAACATGATTCCAAGGGCACGACAAGCACGACAATGGATTCAAATAAGTGGAGAGAGCCTAGATGATCATCTTGTAACAATCCAATAAACACAAACAAGACAATGCAACACATGAATATACAACACAAAACAATATTGAACAAGTTGAGATACAAAGCAACAAAGACAAGACGGCTTAACCTTGCCTTAACCACTCCACTGCTCGACCATAGAGGATCTTTTGCTTGGCCATTGATGTGTGTTTGGGTCAGGTATGGTATCATATAGGTCAGATTTAGCACTCCCATGCACGGCAACATGAAGTGATGTGAAGGGGTAGTGGTGATAATATGAAGCATGCATAGGTTCAAGTGCAAAATAGAGTGGTTTATGCAACATTTGGCTCGGTTATGCCAAGTTTTGGGCTCGGCCCTACATACTTCAGGTATGGTCAGATCTGAAATGATGTCTAGAGGTGGTGTAGGTAGGTGGTGGTTGAGTTAGGGGTGTGGCCAAGTCAAGATATGAAGGAGATAGTGAAGATAGACTTGGCTAGGCAATGTTTTCAAGGAGTGTTGCAATGTTTTGTGGAGTTTTGTGGTGATGGCTTCATCCAATGGTCATGGCCTGATCTGGAGGTGGGGATAGGTGGTGGTTGCTGCTGTTGGTGATGGTAGAGAGTATGGTGGTGATGGTGGGTGGTAGAGGCCAAGCAAAGTTAGGTAGAGATCTAGGCAAAACAATGAAAAGAAGAAGGAAAAATAGGAAGAAGAAAGCCATTAGAATTTCTTTTTTTTTCTCTTCAGGAGAAGTAGCCATGAGTTTTGAGATGTGAGAAGGATTTCTCACGTGAAAATGAGGAAGAATTCACGGCATTTCAAAAAAAAATGGACGGCTACTCAAAAATGAAAGGGCAAAAGCAAGTGAAAGGTCAAAGTAAATGAAAAGTCACAGGTAATATGAAAAGGTTTGACTCTTTATATTTCTATTTCCTTTAAATTAAAATAAACCATATATATTTTAGTAAATAAAATATAAAACTGAACAAAATAAATTTGAAAAAGAAAATAAATAAATATATTTTAGAAAAATATAAAATAATTATGAAAATAGCACAATAATAGAAACTAGGGTGAAAAATTGTAGAAAAAAATACAATCAGCTTTGGAACATTATAACATCACTCTAAAAATATTTTAAAAATGAAATTATATATAACATGTCATATTACACTTATATTCAAATTAGAACAAAAAATAAACAATTTTGTTAAATAAAACAATGTACAGACGATATTGTAAAAAGCATAACTTTCACAATATTATTCGGATTTCAACGAAACGAAAAGCAGTGTTCTTGAAATTTTATTTACTTTCATAATAAAAGATAAAATTCAAATTTTCAAACTTTTAAAATTTAAATTTAAAAGTAAAAATTTTACCAGATTGGCCAAAATTCACATTTTCTGGAAATATTCAATTTATGCATGTTTGAAATTCTGATCCACATCAAAATCAACATTTATATTTCAATTAACAAAATAAATTAATTTTAATAAATAAATTAAAGAATTTAAATTAGGAATTTAAATTAAAATGTTAAAATATACAATTACAATAATCAGAAAATACAGGGTTGTTACACTCTCCCCCACTCAAAACTTTTCGTCCCCGAAAAGGAATGAGGTACGGGAAAGCACAGAAAAAGATTGAATGAAATAGTATTAAGACGAGATGACAAGAAGATTAAAATTATACCTGAAAGCTGTTGCTATAGGTAAGTTTAACAAGGTGGAGATGATCTTTCCAACATCCTCCAGAATCAAGAACACAAGCATGAAAAAAAATCTTTTAGAATCTGATTCACCCTTCCCGTTTAACCGACGGTCTGTGGATGACAAGCAGTGCTTAGATTCAAAGATGAGTACCAAAGATTATTAAAGATTATAGAAAGATTTCTAAACAGACTAGTATAAGCAATAATCTCATTCTGTAGCAAGACAAGGGAAATTAGGACAACCAAAGGATAGTTTGAAAAACAAAATAAGATAATAAATTTGAAACCATCAAATTTCAACTTAAACTGAAAATTAATTTTACATAAGTCAAATAAATCTTAAGCATCTCTAATTTCATTATCTTATCATCCAATTATCTTAAATTAACAAATCCCTAAAATCATGTATTTGAAAAATCTTTTATTATACTCAAAATGTACCAAATAAAATTTAATTCTTCTTCATTGCTAATTATAATTAAATTTATTCCTCTCAATATATTATATCACCTATGTTAAATATATTTACACTCATTATAACTGCTTTAATTTTATTCTTAGTTCCTTTAACATCATTTTATATTGTAAATTATTCCATTGCCCTTTTTCTTTATCTACCACTGTTAATCTTTTTATAACAAAAAATTAAGTGTATAACATTTGTTATAACCACTCAAATTTTATTTATAAAATCTTTCATATTATATACTATCCAATTACATATTCAACTTCTAAAATTTAAGATAAGT
Source organism: Allium cepa (assembly GCA_030765085.1). Lineage (NCBI taxonomy): Eukaryota > Viridiplantae > Streptophyta > Magnoliopsida > Asparagales > Amaryllidaceae > Allium > Allium cepa. Next base: position 233,790,814 of record CM060938.1, read on the forward strand.
TATATTGTAATGAATTATGTATTATACAAATAAAACTTTCTAATTTAATCATTTCAAGCTTGAATATTTATCCAAATCTTGAAATTACACTTAAAATTATCTTTCAAGATACAATTTAGGAATTAAATTTCCGATAAATTCCAACCTATTTAGAGATAAATAAATGCACATATACTATATATATATATATATATATATATCCATTCAAATTTAAATCATATGTCAGCATATGTTATAAATCGAGTCTATTTTAGAAATTCAAATCAATTAAATTTCCAAAACAAACTTGTAGCAAGACTACAGAACGGTCTCTTCACTTCGAAACTTGAAAATGAACATCGATGAAGCTGCAGTCATCACCGAAATTATTTCCCAGCGACAAAGAGAAGAGCACTAATTTTAAAATTCTTTGAAAACAAATTTCTATTCGAAAATACTTTAAATAATATATCCTTTAAAACTTTAAATACAAGGTTTGAATCCATCAGAAATTAAATTCTCAAATTCTTGTTTAAATTCATTTTAAATTTCCAAATAAATTTATAACCATGTTTATAGTTCAATTATTTATATATGAAACAAGAGATAATGATACATAAAATCAATTATTATTTCTTAACAATCATTCAATAAAATTCAGAAAAGATTTATGATATAGTTACAAAATTTATTTCACAAAATTATTTCATTACTAAATTTTAAAAACATATTGTGTTAGTTTGATCTGTTCAAGTGTTTTGGAAATCTTATCGATAGCGTTGATCAGACAAATCGATTAGAAACCCAAATCAACATCAACAACTCAAACAACACAATATATAAAACATTTTAAATATTAGTTTACAAATACACTTCAAGAATAATTTGAAGATAAGTTGGAAACAAAGATGAGATAATTAAATAACAGAATAGAAAGATGGATAAGCTTATATAAATCGCGGGCAAGCTTAACCGGGTCAACCGTGACTTAAAGAATAAGACCGATGTGGATTTCTTGGGTAAATCGACATTCGATCTCAAGATGTAGAGTTCGAAATTATAAGAGATACTAGCATCTAAACTGAGGATATAGAATCTCTGGAGAATCGATGTTGTTGTAAAGGAGTTTTCCCCTTTACAAATAAATTTGAGGTTGGCGAGACCGCCGACTCATTATGAAGATCTTTTGAAGTTGAGTTATGGAATACTCCAGAAACAAAAGAAGATAAATAGTGAGGGACACGAATGGATTTTGGAACCACAGGGAATGTTCCAAAATTCAAAGGAATCGAGTCAAAAAGGAAGAGGTTTAAACTCGAATGAAAGTGATTCTGTAAATACATTTACCCTATATACTGAGTTTTGCCTAGAGCTACCAAAGCTCTGATACCAACTGTAACGACCCAATATTTTCAACCATTCGCATCCGCACATGTCGGACTTGAATTGCTCAAAATACCGCGTTGTAAATAAAATTTGGCAAATCTCAGAATATACAGTAAATACATAATCACAAATCACAAACACAGAGTATTTAATAATGCAGCGGAATTTAAAAGAAATAGTAGTTAATGAAGCTACTATATAAAAATAAGATACATCAGAGTTAAACATGATACAACAAAAAGTAACAAGATACATCAGGTACAAATCAGAATACATCACTGAAATCACTGGATACAGAAAGCAAAATAGATGGCTGGATTTTCAAGGAAAGCTCCAACTCCGAAGGTGAATCTTGAATGCTAACTCACTCAATCTGACTCGAGCGTAAAGCAAAATACAAAACACTCGAGTCAGGACATAAATACTTATGAACTGTAAATAAACTCAAGTGAAAAGTAACAAAAATGCATCAGTAACTTAAAGGATGCTTGGGATCGCCCATCCTTTAAGGATCCGTTAAACTATTTACTATGTAGTAATATTGCGCTACTATAATAATGTCTACAGTAAAACAAACATACTTTTAAATAGCGTTCCGGGCTACCCATATCACCCTTCACACATAATAGTCCCAGTAGTCCATCCAATATCATGCCATCTCCACTCTGGGTGACTGTCAGAGGATACCACACGGGCTACGGGAGAAAAACAAACTCGTAGTAAAGGCTCGGTATGGTAGGTGACACGGCACACAAGGCAATGCCAGGGTAGATATACCAATTACGCACACGGGCTGGTGGTAACGCAGCAGCCAAATACGCCCACCTCGGAACACACTCCCAATCAAAATCGGAGGATGGCCATCTAATCAATCACCAGTAAGAGTATAGTATCGAAGGAATGTGTCCGACCAGAGGTGCTACCTCCTTTGGCCCGAGATCGCTCCTGTTTTAGCCACCTTATGCCAACTCATGGGAGTTGGGTCCACGTAATATACCTCAAGAACGTCGCCACCATCCTACTTCATTCTGGAATCTCCACCGCGTACATGGTTGTTAAGTGGTTTTCGGAGTTGGTAGAGAGTATGACAACTTCCGATCCCGGTGTCTTTAACAACCAAACGTTATTATAACACCGTGGTCATTTCAAAATAGTTTATATTTCAAAAGGATCAAATCATTTCATTTCAAAACTATATTCCTTTCAAAATAGTTTACGCCTCGAAACCAAAACCATTTTTATTTCAAAACTATTTATTCAAACAAAATAGTTTATACTTTGAAACCAAAAACATTTCAAACATATATTCAAATCAAAATAGTTTATACTTTATCATTTCCATCTCAAACCTATATTCACTTCCAAAAATCATAATACTTTCAAAGTTATAACTCTTTTGAAACCAAAATACTAGAAATCATTACACTTTGAAAATCATAACATTCTGAAATCAAACATTTGAAATCATGAAACATTCATTTAATTCTTTACATTTTACAAATTTATTTCCAATTTAATTCAAAATTTCAAATTTCCAATTTAATTCAAATCAAACCATCAATTTCAATTCAATTCAGTTTTCTAACAAAACATTTCAAATCTTATAAATTTCAAATATAGATTTGACCTACAAAATAAGCTATCCTATTTTAATATGTTTCCAAACTTTAATATCCCACATTTCAAAACTAAACTTTATAATTCCATATATTCATATCTCAAATCTAATTTCATTATTATGTAGTTTTGAAATATTCATTTCATAAATCCAATATTATGAAAATAAACTTAAGTTACAATTAAACCAAATATCTTTTCATACAAATATAAACTTCAAATATTCCTTTATCAAATAAAGAAAAATCAAATATCATTCAACATTCACATTCTTTATTAAAATAAAGATCAAATCATTTCCAAACCATTTCAAAATCATTAAAATATTACATCCTTTCAAAACTTCATAATCAAATCATTATTTGAATTCAAATCCAAATATTCAAAGTTAAATATCATTTAAAAATCAAATATGTCATTCATTTATTATTTCAAACATCATTACAAAAAATACATTCCAAAATTCCATTCAAAAATTCATTTATTATATTACATTTCATTCCGTTTAACACATAACCAAGTAAACTTTATTTAAATTCAAATTCAATTTAAATTCCTTAAAAATTCAAATTTAAATATTCAAAACTTCTTAAATTTCACAGATAATCCATTTCAAAAGTTAAATTATTTGACACTTTAAAATATAGCCCAAACAGTGTTAAAATCTATAACATTTCAAAACATTGTCAAATTATAGCAACAACAGCATTTATATCATATGATCAACATTAACTTGCATAACATTTTATATTACTAAACACTTGTCATCAATTCACTATTTCATAAGTATAAATGTCAGAGTGAGAAAGACTCACATTTTCAAGCTGAAGACTACTACGACATACAGACATGATTCCAAGGGCACGACAAGCACGACAATGGATTCAAATAAGTGGAGAGAGCCTAGATGATCATCTTGTAACAATCCAATAAACAAAAACAAGACAATGCAACACATGAATATACAACACAAAACAATATTGAACAAGTTGAGATACAAAGCAACAAAGACAAGACGGCTTAACCTTGCCTTAACCACTCCACTGCTCGACCATAGAGGATCTTTTGCTTGGCCATTGATGTGTGTTTGGGTCAGGTATGGTATCATATAGGTCAGATTTAGCACACCCATGCACGGCAACATGAAGTGATGTGAAGGGGTAGTGTTGATAATATGAAGCATGCATAGGTTCAAGTGCAAAATAGAGTGGTTTATGCAACATTTGGCTCGGTTATGCCAAGTTTTGGGCTCGGCCCTACATACTTCAGGTATGGTCAGATCTGAAATGATGTCTAGAGGTGGTGTAGGTAGGTGGTGGTTGAGTTAGGGGTGTGGCCAAGTCAAGATATGAAGGAGATAGTGAAGATAGACTTGGCTAGGCAATGTTTTCAAGGAGTGTTGCAATGTTTTATGGAGTTTTGTGGTGATGGATTCATCCAATGGTCATGGCCTGATCTGGAGGTGGGGATAGGTGGTGGTTGATGCTGCTGGTGATGGTAGAGAGTATGGTGGTGATGGTGGGTGGTAGAGGCCAAGCAAAGTTAGGTAGAGATCTAGGCAAAACAATGAAAAGAAGAAGGAAAAATAGGAAGAAGAAAGCCATTAGAATTTCTTTTTTTTTCTCTTCAGGAGAAGTAGCCATGAGTTTTGAGATGTGAGAAGGATTTCTCACGTGAAAATGAGGAAGAATTCACGGCATTTCAAAAAAAAATGGACGGCTACTCAAAAATGAAAGGGCAAAAGCAAGTGAAAGGTCAAAGTAAATGAAAAGTCACAGGTAATATGAAAAGGTTTGACTCTTTATATTTCTATTTCCTTTAAATTAAAATAAACCATATATATTTTAGTAAATAAAATATAAAACTGAACAAAATAAAGTTGAAAAAGAAAATAAATAAATATATTTTATAAAAATATAAAATAATTACGAAAATAGCACAATAATAGAAACTAGGGTGAAAAATTGTAGAAAAAAAATACAATAAGCTTTGGAACATTATAACATCACTCTAAAAATATTTTAAAAATGAAATTATATATATAACATGTCATATTACACTTATGTTCAAATTAGAACAAACAAAAATATTATTTATATAAACTAAAATAAACAATTTTGTTAAATAAAACAATGTACAGACAATATTGTAAAAAGCATAACTTTCACAATATTATTCGGATTTCAACGAAATGAAAAGCAGTGTTCTTGAAATTTTATTTACTTTCATAATGAAAGATAAAATTCAAATTTTCAAACTTTTAAAATTTAAATTTAAAAGTAAAAATTTGACCAGATTGACCAAAATTCACATTTTCTGGAAATATTCAATTTATGCATGTTTGAAATTCTAATCCACATCAAAATCAACATTTATATTTCAATTAACAAAATAAATTAATTTTAATAAATAAAATAAAGAATTTAAATTGGGAATTTAAATTAAAATAATTAAAATATACAATTACAATAATCAGAAAATACAGGGTTGTTATATAATAAATATTCTTTACTCAAACATCAAATATCTTTGTTTATATATTACATCATCAGAGTACATCAATCACAGGTCAACATCAATGTCATACAATGAATACACAACAACTCAAGATATACAACAACTCAAACACAGCGAAATAATATATATATACAAGTACGGGAGTACGTATCGTCATCCAGCTCGTCTCCTGAGCTCTACAACATCATATCCTGTATTCTATAATACTCGATATGACCCGAGCATTACAGTTACATAACACCTGAGTCAGTCTGGATTACCAGCGTGAGAAAATCACACCCAATTGATTATTAAAGTTTCCAAAATACATTGTAAACAAAAGCATCTCGTAAGACCACGCCACAAATAAACATGTCGGGTTTTTACCTTACGATAGCTAAAACAATTTTTTATAGAAATCCTCTGATATTATAATAGTGTCTATAGAAAGTAAATAGAATCTAGCTGAAATGCTTGCATCTCACGTTTCAGCAATAGTTGGGCACAATCAAAACCGTACGGGCGCGTAGGGAAAATGGATTTCAACTAATGGCTAGGCACTGGGGTACCACCTGTCGCAGTACCTGGTCTAGATCAGCGTACCGAGGAGCCACCCTAACTCCCCTGCAACACAAGACCGGAACCATCCCTTACTGGACAGTCCCGAGCAAGATCACCCCGCGGTTGGGATCAGCAACCGCCCACTATGCCGAAATAAAGGGACATCTAGACAGGGATGACCTCACCCTCCAGTGGGGGCTACCCCGAAGCCTTGCTGCATAACCCCTAATTTTCAGCCATTCTCATTTGATGAGGCTTGAGGCTAAGCGTTACCTTTTTAGAATATATCCCTTAGAATGCCCATCGTCCACCTGACGATGTTTCGCAAGCATTCATCCATACAAGTCCGTCCCGGGTTCGAACGGAACCGAAGGCACTATTCCTACCCATTTAGTAAATATCCTCAGGATTAGTAGCGACTAGCCCTTGCACTGCACTGCTCCATCTTCGAATCCAAATCGTTTTCACGGAACATACAAACCAGATCGAAGTGGTTTTCGAGACATAAATCTCGATCCCGGTCTCTTCGAAACGATCAACGCGTTGTCCAATATTGATTGTCGGTTATTTAACTATCAATTATATTCACAAAACAACCATAAACCAATAAATAATTTTCCAAATTATTTATTAATCTCCAAAAATATCTTCACAATATATAATTCTATTTCCAATCCTTTTTAAACAGTTCCAACCCAGTTTCCGCTCACGGAATACATTACCCTGAAATTTATTTCCTTTGGGACACCAAGTTCAAAATACTTTTAGATTTTAAAATAAATTTTAAAAGCACTTTATTATAGAACATACTTATAACTTTAAACTCAAAACTTCCTTAATACTTTATTAAAATATATATGCTTTAAGAATATTTTAAATAAAACCATTTTATAAAATGTAAACTAAATTTCCTTTCGAAACATAATACCAAGTCACCTTTATATAATTGCTACATTAATAGATTTTAAAACACTTGCCTTAAAAGTTAAACATTAGAGATAATAAATTTCCTAAACATGCATTTTAAAACCATTGTTAAAAACTTTCACTTATATTTAAAATTTCTTTGAAAACTATACTTGGCTATCCCAAGAAATACTCTTCTCTTCCACATTCTTTAAAAATAAATCTCCATTTATTTTTAAACAAATTTACCATTTCTTTAATAAATTCACACCTGGAATTTTATACTTCCAAACCCATTTCACTTTTATAAACCCAGATTATAAAATTCAAAATCTCACTTTTCTTTAATTTCAATTCCAGACACTTAAATAGAATCTACAATTAACTTCTAATTTACTTCACTTTGAAATAAATTCCTTCACTTACTTTATTTATTTAAATTCCATTAACTTTAAGATTTTTACTTCTTTATTATGAGTTAAAACCCTATCAAAATACCAATTTCAAATTTCCTTTTTATCCTTTGATTAAATTTAACCCTTAATTTAAAAATGACTTCTTTAATCTTTAAACTAATATCACTTTAGTTTAATATTTATTCCCCCGTTAATTCAAAATTCCCTCTTTTTCCATATTTATTAAAATTTTGAAATTGCTTTTACTTTATTTTAATTTTCAATTCATTATTAAATTTATTCAAGTCCCCGAGAATTTTATTTTACTTAAAATTTTATTCTTTGATTCCTTTTCACAAATCCAATTCTATAGATTTTGATAACTCATTACATTGAGATATTCAATTCAACCATACCATCCAATATTTCAATTATCAATAACATCGTCACAGGATATCAAATATTCATAAGACAGAGTATTAAATGATCTGAATAAATTTGAGGAATCCAGTTGGATCCCTCCAACCTGTTTCCCTGCATCCACAGATGTTAGTACAGTATATAACACCAATTTCAAATATATGCTATACTATACAGCACATCAATCAATTCATCCATTCAAAACATTTATATAAATTTAATCATTTAAATTTAAATTTTAAATTAACCGAGTGAGATTAACTCACCTTTTCTTTTATTTTGCAATCCACTTCTACTTTGCCTTGGTTTCACGGTTTTTGACCTTGTAAAATCATTATATGATTTTCATTAATATTCGAACCAATCGAATAATTAAATTTCCATTTGGTAAATTTAAACTAACTATTGATTTTTATTTTAAAAGTTCTTGTTTTAACAAATTTCCTTAGATAAATTTACTTTTGGTGACTAAAATAAATAAATCAGTTTATTAAACAAGTTAATTACCTATAATACATTTTTTTTAAAAAAAAACAAGCTAGCAAATTAAAATGCATACTTATATGTTTATTTCTTTTCCGGAATCACTTATACTTATAAAAATAAATTATCTTGATTAAAAATCAAGTTTTATACAAATTCTATAATTTCAAAAGCTATATACAAAAATTTCCGCCTACTATAAAAATTAAAAATGTATACATATATATATTTTATTTTCTGGTCTATATAAAAAGTATGTGCACTTATATATATTTTCTTTCACACAAACCCTTTTTTTTTTATTTACAAACCTATAAATTGTAAAAGTAACAGTAAAGATGAATACCTCACCTCCCTACCTTACTGTTACACAGCCCCAAATCGCGACAGCCTCAGTGTGTCGCCGGCCGCAATCGCCTATCCCTGACCCCCCCTCGCGAACTCGCAGCATCGATCAACAGCCCAACACGATACCGCGACTCCAATGTCAACCTCGCAGCCTCCCCCAAAGTCGCGCCTTTCCAAATCGTGAATCCCCAATCACCATCCAGATTCAACCCATCACACATCTCGTTGCCGAAGTCGTGAGAAACCCTGAGTCGCCTCCCTTGGTCGCGACCCCCACGTCGTGCCTCAACGCTTGGACCTGCTCGCGGTTTAACCGTGTATCCCCTCTTTTCCCCTTGAAACGAATTCGATTTCGAGGCCGAAAATTTGAGTAGGGTATTCGAAATTGATTTATAAGAAAATGGGACCTCGGTCATTAAAGAATTTCGAATTGATGGGGAGTGGAGTTGTTACTTCTGGAGGAAAACAAGGGGTTCGATTATATTTTTTTTTTCCGGTAGCTTGCTTTAGAATCCTTATGTTGAACGTCTCGGGGTATTATAAGTATTATTATTTTCTAAAAAAAAACAAAGCGTGCTCAAGAAGGCTCGACTAATTATAAGCTTACCTTAGCTGACATGAAATTATTTCGACGGAAGGTTAACTGGTTAAACTATGTATTAATTTAATTTCAAATTTCAATTTAAATCGACTATTATCAATGAAATTCCAGCGCGAATATACTTCGTACACTCACATACTAGCTCCAAACAATACGAAATTTGAAATCCGATAATAATTCAATATTACGGATCCAAGGGTACTGGTTTCGTCGAATTCCGAGACTGTGCCTCGGAAGGCTATTTTTAAATTCAATTTAAACGATATATTTTTAAAACTGACCAAACCATTGTTAATTTCAATTTTACAACTTTTATTATCCTCATTATTATCAATATAAATTTTATAAGCCTTCAAATTATTTTAAACGGGCTTAAAATTACAGATTTCACATTTTATCCAATTTCAATTATTAAATTCAACAATTTAATTGTTAAATAAATTATGATATTCGTAATTCGAGTTAAAATTATTATCTTGAATATTTAAAATCAATTAAATATTCCGATCATAAATGCTCGAAAATTCCGGGTCGTCACAAAATGTCTAGGAGAGTATGTACAACTTTCATCTCCTATATTAAGATTTGATGGAAATTGTAATAACGTAGTATTTTGTGATTGTTTTAATGGTATATTTTAATTACTTTAAATTGAATTGCTAATTTAAAAAAAAACTTAATTTTATTTATTAAAATTAATAAATTTTGTTATTTTAAAAGTATATTTTATTTTTTCTATGAATTATAATTTAAACCTGAATAAGTTGTATATTTTCCAAAAATGTGGATTTTGGTCCATCTGGTCAAACTTTGACTTTTAAATTTAAAATTTAAATACTTGTATTTTTGAATTTCATCTTTTATTATGAAAATAGATTAAATTTTAGGAATACTACGTTTTGTTTCGTTGAAATTTGATTTATATTGTGACAGTTATGCATTTTACAATATTGGGTGTAAATTGATTTATTTAATAAAATTATTATTTTAATTTATATAAATTATATTTTTATTTGTCAAATCATGTTCTAATATGTGTTATATGACATGTTAGGTATATATTTTATTTTAAAACATTTTTAGAGTGATGTTATAATTTTTCCAAAGCTTAGTGTATTTATTTTCAATTTTTATAACCTAGTTTCTATTTTTAAGCTATTTTCTTAATTTAATTATATTTAGTAAAATTTTATTTATTTATTTATTTTATTCATTCATTATTTTGTTGTTTTACATTTTATATGTATTTAAAAATGTAAAAAGAATTTTGAAAATATGAAGAGTTTTGACCTTTTGTATACCTTGTCTTTTCACATTTCAACTTACCTTTTCACACCAAACATCACATGCATTCAATTGCTGGCCATATCTCATTGCTTCAGCCGCATACCCACTTCATTTTCATGTATAGGAAAGTTTCTTAAACCTAAAATTTTGTCCATCATCTCCTGAGGAAAAGTTTGGTAAAATTCTTCTTCTTTTCTTCTCATTTTCTTCTTGTTTTTCTTATCTCTTTGCACTTGTCTTCACCTTTGTAGCTCAACCCTTCCTCCTCCTTCACCATGGCTGCCTCCACCACCACCAATTTAGGCTGCCACCACCTCCAGCCCTCTACCCAAGCCTGGCCGTGCACCACTAGTTGATCAACTCTTCCAAAATTTGCATTATCCACTTGAAAAACTCCATAACCGAGCTCTTATGCCATCAATACTTCACCACACCACCTTGGACTGCCCTGACCTCATCACCACCAGCCACCTACATGACCTGAGACCTCTGCCACATCACATCCAGACCTCACTAGGCCTGGCCGTGACCATGCTTGCCTTGGCCGTGACTTGTGTTGCATTGAAATCCACTTTGGTTGCCTTGTATTTGTAGTTTCATGCATATATCCTTATACATCATCTTCCATGCTATGGCCGACCTATTGAACCCAAAACTAGATCCAAATCCTTATCATGGCCATGTATTTTAACCTATGGCTGAGCCTAGGGGCGGTTGAAAGCAAGTGCAAGAGATCTGGTGACTTTTTGTGCATGTATTTCTAGTCTTGTCTAATTTTTTTAAGTGTATATTCATGTGTTGTATATTGTTTTGTTTCATAAGTTCAAGGCAATTAACTTTGGCTCTCCCACACTCAAATCATATTCGTGCTTTTGTGCCTTTTAAGATCTCTGTTTTTTGTATTTGATTGTCATCTCCAGCAATACAAGAGAGTTATTCTCACTAGACATTTTATACTTATTTGACTAGTAAACTGATCACATTTGAATCTGTAAAATATATCACCGTGCTATGTTTTCTATGTTATGATCATATGATGTTTTCCCATGCTTCTTTACCTGTTATATCATCTGTTACTGTTATATTATGTTATTCTGTTATTTATATCAGTTTATCACACTGCAAGTTCCCTTTAGATTAGAATCACTATGGGTTGAAATGGTACATACCCGAACGGACTTTAGAATAGGAAAAAATCGTCATAGGCTGAAATGATAGGCCTGAGTGATTTTTATTTATTTCATTTATTTGGGATTGCGGGTTCGAAATGATCAAACCCTTATTTTTCTTTGTAAATTACGGATTGAAATGATATATTATCCGTATCACTTTACCTAGGCTAGAAAATGATATATAAACTCGTGGTTATTTTTTTTAAAATTTTAAAAAATACTTTAGAAATGTAAATATTATAATTTTTTGATTTAAACTTAATTGAAAATGATTTTATAAAGCATTATTGATTTTCTAAAAATTTATAAGTGAAATAAATTAATGGTAAAGTTAGAAATTTGAAATATAAGTTATTTTGGAAATTATGATTTGGTTATAAATGGAATTTAAATTAAGTAGGAAATATGATAAATAGATTTAAATTTGAATTAAAATGCATTTAAATGATTTTTATAAAGTATTAATGATTTTTGAATAAACTAAAAGGTGAGATAAATGAATATTTAAGTTGAATTTTGAAATATAACTTAATTGGGAAATTTATGGATTTTGTTTAAAAGTGAATTTTAAGTTAAGTAAATAAGATGAAAAATAAGTTATATTTGAAAATTTAAACTTAATTGTTAAGTTAAAAACTTTAATTATGAGAATTGAAATTGCATGTGTGAATTTAATATGTGAATTATTATTAAATATTGATTTTTTGAATGAAAATGTAACTTTATAAAATCATCAAATAAGGGTATTTAAATGATTGTTTTAAAAGTGAAAATATAAGATTTTATATGTTTAAAATGATTTAAATAGAAATTTAATTGTTTGTGAAATTATACTGAATATTTGGAATTTAATTAACAGCATTTTTGAAATGTTATTATTTCTAATGTAAAGGATGTTATAGCATTTGTAAATGCTGTAGTTGATAGAGATGAACTAAATAGCTAAATTGAATTAAGGGCTATTATAGCACTTTGTAAGTGTTGTAGTTTGTTAACTCCTCTTCGTTGGAAACTGGAAAATGTGGAGCGACCTAACTAGACCAACGACCTAACTAGACCAACGACCTAACTAGACCAACGACCTAAGAGACCTAGCGACCTAAAGGATAATGCGACCTAGCGACCTAAAGTCTTAATGCGACCTAGCGATCTAAAGTCTTTATGCGACCTAGTACCTTTAGTCCTTAGCGACCTAAGAGATGGAGCGGCCTAGCGACTTAACTTATCAAGTAACCTAAAAGTAGCTGCGACCTAAGGGAAGCTGCGACCTACAGAACTCTGCGACCTAAAGGAAGCTGCGACCTATGGAATTCTGCGACCTATAGAACTCTCACGACCTAAGATAGGTCGCTCACGACCTAAGGACATTGCATTAGAAGACCGCCTTTTCTATGCCGCTACTAGTAAGGTCGCTCACGACCTAGAACTTGTGTAAATCAGCATGCGTGTTCTTGTGAGAGAGAGGACAGTGTATCTTAGGTCAGTCACGACCTACGACCTAGCTTAGGTCGGTCACGACCTACGACCTAACTCCAAAAAATGCCTATAAATACGACCCTAGTTCCAACTAGCAAGGGACCTTTGGGATCATTCATTTCAAGCGCCGTTACTCTGCTGCATTCTGAACTACTTCAACACCTTCAAGGAACTTCACGAAGAAATCAAACATCTCAAACATGTGTTCAAAGATTTGGATCGACGTTGAAGTTTAGGCTACTTGTTATAAGTCACTTGAAACTCAAAGTGTGTTGTAATCAAAGTGTAACTGCATTGACTTGTAATCAAATCATCAATAAAGATATTCAAAGTGGACGTAGGCTATCTCTTAAGCCGAACCACTATAAAATTGCTGTTGTTTACTGTTTTCTACTACTATCTGCTTATAATTTGTTCCCGAGCTATCGGGTGGTGCTTTCACGATCTCACTTCATACACCGGGGTGTTAGCGTTCAAATTTTAGCGTTAACATTTTTGGTGCTTTCACTGAGAATTGAACTCAGGAGAGTTATCATCATTGCTTCACAGAGGTTTGTAGAGAGAATTTCCTTGAAAACCAGAAGTCTATCCGAGATTATGGCTCTTGGAAGGAAAAGTAGATCTGTCAGATCTGGGAATATTCAAGAGGGAACCTCCGCTTCCCCTATATCGAATCAAGCCACTCCAGCTGTCGGAGTTACAAAGGCAGAACTGGATGCTGCAATCTTAGGGCTGAACCAACAGATAAATGCCCAAAATGCACAATTCGAGGCTCAGAATGCCCTAATTCTGAATAGGTTGAACGATTTGCTTGGGGCAAACCGCCAACCAGCAGATAATGAAAGAAATTTTGCTGGAAACATTCGTGATGCTGAAGAAAGAAATGCTCCTGAAAGGGCTGCTAGCCCCTTTGAACAAACACTTCCAGAGGTTGGTGGATCTAGAACTCGACATGATGAGGAGTATCTTTCTGGAATGGTCCGACAAATTATGAGAGAGAGTATGCAGAGGGTTGAAGACGAGAAAGAATGGGGTTTCGCCCCAAGTAAAACTCTTTTTACTGAGAAAATCTTAAAGGCCGAATTCCCAAGGAAGTTTGTCCCACCAACCATTCCAGCTTACAGGGGGACGAGTGATCCGAAAGAATTCTTATACAAGTATGATTGGCACATGACAGGTGCCAGAGCCTCTGATGAAATAAAGTGCCTATATTTTCCTGTGTATCTCGAAGGTGTAGCTCTGCTTTGGTTCACCAAACTTCCAGTCCGATCTATCGATCAGTTTTCTGACTTAACCCGGAAGTTCAAGGAGCAGTTCAGACTATACGCCTCAAAAGCCAAGGATGTCATGTCACTGTCAAGTTTGGAGCAGAATCCAGGGGAGACTATCAGATCTTTCTTAAACCGCTTTAATATAGCGCTAGCTGAGGTGGACAATGCAGAACCGCGAATGATATTGACTTATCTGATGAAGGGTATTGACAAGTCGAGTGAGTTTGGGAAATGGCTAAACATGAAGGAACCAAATTCCCTTGAAAGGTTCTATAAAAAAGCAGATGAATTAATACGCTTAGAAAGCCGTCCCGTACCGGTAAAGGCAGTGTTGCAAAAAGATGAAGATAACACTGTTATTCCACGCAAGAATGAATCTGTAGGGCAAAAAAGTGAAAATAACAATGGGAAGAAGCAGAGTAATATGAAGAAGCCCCGATCCTTCAAGCCATCAGAATATACTCCTTTATCAGATACGCCGGAGCGTATCTACCTTGCTACTAAAGATTCTGTTGACTTTCCTAAACCCCCTCCTCTAAGGACCGGGAAAAAGGCTATACAGAGCGGGAAGTTCTGCCGCTTCCATAATCAACCCGGTCACGAGACCGACGAATGCCGCCAGTTGAAAAATCTGATTGAAGAGTTGCTAAGGGAAAAAAAACTGCAGCAATTTGTGAAAAAGAATAGCAACAATCCTGCTTCATCTAGTCAGGGGCAACAGGCTCCTACTCATCAGCCTAGGACGATTGAGAAGGCTGCAGGGCGTGAATCTGGAAGGCCCATTATCAACGTCATTACAGGAGGACCTCACCCAGCAGGCAGAAGCTGGGGTGAAATGGAAAGATATACCCGAGCTTTAAAGTATGTACCGACCGAGGAAGATGTATTCGTTTTGGAAGGTGCTGCGCCCTTGAAGCAACAAAGAACTCTTGATGATGATATTGTATTCAAAGCTAGGGATTCTGCAGGTATTGAAGCTCCTACCTTGGATCATTTAGTCATCTCGGCTGGTATCGGGCCAGCTATTGTCAGAAGAGTTCTCATTGATTGTGGCGCATCCTGCAATAACCTCTTCAAGAAAACATTCGACCAAATGAAGATCCCTATGGCTGATGTGCAAGCTTCATCGCATAAAATTGCTGGCTTCACTGTGGAGCCAAAACAGCCGGTAGGAACCATTGATTTGTTTGTGGAACTTGGAGAAGGAGAGAGAAAAATGGTCCGCAAGCAAACTTTTGTGATTGTCCACGAATTTTCTGCTTATAATGCTTTCCTTGGTCGTCCAACTCTGGCAGCGTTCAAAGCTGTTCTTGCCCCGTGGTGCCTCACCATTAAATTCCCTACAGACAATGGAGTAGGAGTTATAAAAGAGGATCAGAATGCTGGGCGAGAGTGTTATCTGACAGAGCTACGAGAAACCAGAAAAAGAGAAATGGGAAAGAATGCGGCAGCCCCAGTCCGCATCAAAGAACCAGCCTTGTTGCAATTACAGGGCGGACCCTGCACTGGCGAGCACCGCGGAGCAAGGAAAGAGATGGACCCTAGAAAAGTCAGTGCAGGGGAAAATAGAGTGGTACCAGTAGAAACGACAATACCAATACCTGTTGACCCAAAGGATCCAAACAAGGTGTTGAATGTGGGTTCACAACTTAATGTGTCAATTCAGAATATCTTAATATCTTTTTTAAAGGCAAATCTGGATGTTTTTGGTTGGACTCATGCCGATATGTGCGGAATATCCCCAGAAGTTGCAGTGCATGCTCTAAATATTGATCCAAAATTTACTCCTGTGAAACAAAAGAGGAGAACTCAAGGTCCAGAAAGGTCGGCAGCATTAAAAGAAGAAGTTGATCGACCAATGGAGAATAATTTTATCAAGGAATCTACCTATCCGAATTGGGTTTCAAATCCAGTGCTGGTTAAGAAAGCCAACGGAAAATGGAGAGTATGCATCGATTTTTCAGATCTAAACAAGGCCTGCCCCAAAGACTGCTTCCCATTACCCAGAATCGACCAATTGGTAGACGGAACAACGGGACACGAATTGTTATCTTTTATGGATGCTTACTCCGGATATAACCAGATCATGATGCATGAGCCAGATCAGGAGGATACGAGCTTTATCACCGACACTGGTCTTTACGGCTACAGACAAATGCAGGGGCAACATACCAAAGACTCGTTAATGCTATGTTCAAACCGCAACTGGGCAAGACTATGGAAGTCTACGTCGATGACATGTTAGTAAAGTCTAAGAAAGCAGTGGATCACATAGAACACTTAGCAGACATGTTCGCAGTCCTTCGGAAATACAGAATGAAGCTCAATCCTTTAAAATGTTCATTTGGAGCGGAATCCGGCAAGTTTTTAGGCTTCATCGTGAGCGCTAGGGGCACTGAGGCCAGTCCAGTTCAAATTACTGCATTGAAAGAAGTCAGAGCTCCTAGAACAAAGAAGGAATTGCAAAGTCTCAATGGAAAAGTCGCCGCCTTGAGTCGGTTCATTTCCAAAGCCACAGATAAATGCATCCCATTCTTTGACGCCCTAAAGAAAGGAAAGAAAAACTTCGATTGGACTCCCGAATGCCAAAAAGCCTTCGATGAATTGATTCGCCATATGGAAACGCCTCCAATACTCTCTAGGCCTGGCGATGGCGAGGATCTTCTTATATACTTGGCAGTATCATCTCATGCTTTAAGTGCAGCGCTGATACGAGAAGACAGAAGGATTCAACATCCAGTTTACTATATCAGCAAAAGAGTCACTGGGGCAGAGATGAATTACTCTAAGTTGGAAAAACTCGCCTATTGCCTACTAATTGCATCTAGGAAGTTGAGGCAATATTTTCAAGCTCATCCTATCAGAGTCCTCACTGATCAACCTTTGAAGCAAGTCCTGTTTCGCCCTGAGACTTCGGGTCGTCTTCTAAAGTGGAATATTGAACTCAGTCAGTATGACATCACTTATCATCCCCGAAAAGCAATCAATGGACAAGCTTTAGCAGATTTCATTGCAGAATTCACAGATAAGGGTAACAGTGAGGAGGAAACAGTCGACGATTCCCCAATCCAATGGAAGTTATATGTCGATGGTGCGAGAAACGACTACTGTTCTGGAGCCGGAGTTGTACTTGAGACCCCTGAAGGCCGATCATTATGCTATGCACTAAGATTGGAATTTCCTTCAACAAACAATGAAGCAGAATACGAAGCCCTTATCGCTGGCTTAAGGATTGCTAAAGAATTAAACATCCGAGCGTTACAGATATTCAGCGATTCTCAGCTTATTGTATGCCAAGTCAAAAAGGAATTCCAAGCAAAGGGGGGAATCTGCCCGCCTACTTGTCAAAGGCTTGGGAGCTCCTGGGTGATTTCGATCATTACATGATAAGTCACATTCCTCGAGAAGAAAACATGAAAGCAGATTCTCTCGCAAAGTATTCTAGCACAGGCGAAGCCCAATTTCTGGGATTAACTCCAGTGGAGGTCCTGTCGACTCCCAGCATTGATAAGATGGATATTGATTGGATCATGAGCATGTCTCAAGAGCAAGAATCATGGATGACTCCGATAACAGAATATCTGCTCAATGGATCTTTACCAGGGAACTCAAAAGAACGACAAAAGCTACTGAGAAAAGCCTCTCGATATATAATCCAGGATGGCCGATTGTACAGACGGGGATTCTCAATGCCATTACTTCGATGTGTATCCAGGGAAGAGTCCAAAGCAATCCTAGCGGAGGTACACGGAGGAGAATGCGGTGATCATTCAGGTGGCCAAACATTAGCAAAGAAAATTCTCCGATACGGATATTTTTGGCCAGAAATTAATCGAGATGCAGCAGAGTATTCCCGAAAATGTGATAGATGTCAAAGATTCGCCAAAATTCCTAGAGCTCCTTCCACTGAACTCACACAGATGGTCAGTCCATGGCCGTTTGCAATATGGGGAATAGACCTTGTAGGACCGTTACCAACTGCCAAATCTGGAATTAAATATGCCATTGTTGCTGTAGATTATTTTACTAAGTGGGCAGAAGCTGAACCACTGGCTACTATCACCTCAAAGAAGATGATAAGTTTTGTGACTAAAAACATCATTTGCAGATACGGTGTGCCTCAAAAAATAATTACAGACAACGGTACTCAGTTTGAAAGTGAAGAATTCCAAGATTTTTGCAAGCAATTCAAAATCCGGAAAAGCTTTTCAGCAGTGGCTCATCCGCAGGCAAACGGGCAAGTGGAAGCCGTGAACAAAATTATTAAGTCAACCATCAAGAAGCAACTTGAAAGAGCAAAAGGTGGTTGGGTTGATAAGCTACCACTGGCACTATGGGCATACAGAACCACTCACAAAACTGCGACTGGGCACACCCCGTTTTCATTGGCATACGGGTCAGAGGCAATGATTCCGGTAGAAATAGAGGTTCCTTCACACAGAAGAATCCATTTCAATCAAACAGAAAACGAAAAGCTACAGCTTGAAGCGCTAGATCTCCTTGATGAAAAAAGAGATGAGGCTAATCTCAGAATTGCAGCTCATCAGCAAAGGATAGCCAGACATTTCAATTCCAAAGTTCGCCAACGCAGCTTTGAGATTGGAGACCTAGTCCTGAAGAGAATTATGACAGCGACAGGTGTGTTTGGGCCAAATTGGGAAGGACCATATGTCATAGGTCAGAAGCTTTTTGACGGCACATTCAAACTCACTACTGTTGAAGGAGATCAAATTCCAAGGGCATGGAACAACAATCATTTGCGTCCATACTTTACTTGAAAATTTTGTTGAAATATTGTAAAAAGAATTGTGAATGTATGATTCTTGTAATTGAAGGCAATTGTAAAACTGATGCAAGTAAATAATGAAAAAATATAAAGTGGATGTAGGCCCAGTTTCCTGGCCGAACCACTATAAATCTTGTGTTCCTTATTATTATTACATATTTGCTTTATTTTCGATATAAAAAGTACATAGAATGTATTGCTGAAATGTCGATTCAAATTTTTGCAGACAATGGAAGTGAAACTTGCACATAATAAGACCCAGTGATTCTCGCCAAATTTCAAGTCACAAAAGCTCCAAATTCAAATCCTAGATAGGAAGTACTTCAATTGAACGGCCTATGATTTCGACAGAAACGAGCCTTTGCTAATAAATTGAGATCGTTTGAACAAACAAACATTCAATTAAGAAGCTGATGCTCGTTCTCACGAACTCGCCTGACAATGAAGTACATTTCCTTGGATTAAACAAGTCACTTGTAAAAAAAGGGGAAATCACTGAAAAGGCATAAGCAAGTGGACAAGGGAACAACCAAAGCCATCATCGGCAGCACAAATCCTCTTCGGAGGCACAACTATTCGGAGAATAAAGACCCATAATGGGTCATACGCTACAAAAAAGAAAGTTCTCTACTCAACAAAAAAGATTGGAGGAGTCATGACCCTCCAACCATGAGAGAGTAACTTCTAGGCGATGAAAACCCTCTCTGAGGCACATTTCACCAGGAGTTGAAGTGTAACAACCGCTCTTTGGAATTTCACTTCACCAGAGTTGAAATGTAAACAAAATAAAAGCCCTCTTCGGAGGCCCATTTCACCAGGAGTTGAAGTGTTACGACCGCTCTTCGGAATTTCACTTCACCAAAGTTGAAATGCAAAACAAAATAAAGACCTTTCTGGAAGCCCACGTTTCACCGAGATTGAAATAAAACTTCCAAGTGTTGAAACGTGAAAAGGCTTTTTCCAAAGGCCCAACTCTTTGGAGGTACACGTTTCGCCAAGATTGAAATAAAACTTCCAAGTGTTGAAACGTGGAAAATCCCTCCTCAGAGGTACAACCCCCTCCCGGGGACACAATCAAAAAGAAAGACTTCTTCGGAAGCCCACGTTTCACCGAGATTGAAATAAAACTTCCAAGTGTTGAAACGTGAAAAGGCTTTCTTCGAAGGCACAATTCTTTGGAGGTACACGTTTCACCAAGATTGAAATAAAACTTCCAAGTGTTGAAACGTGAAAAGGGTTTTTCCAAAGGCACAACTCTTTGGAGGTACACGTTTCGCCAAGATTGAAATAAAACTTCCAAGTGTTGAAACGTGGAAAATCCCTCCTCAGAGGTACAACCCCCTCCCGGGGACACAATAAAAAAGAAAGACTTCTTCGGAAGCCCACGTTTCACCGAGATTGAAATAAAACTTCCAAGTGTTGAAACGTGAAAAGGCTTTCTTCGAAGGCACAATTCTTTGGAGGTACACGTTTCACCAAGATTGAAATAAAACTTCCAAGTGTTGAAACGTGAAAAATCCCTCCTTAGAAGTACAAATTTCTATTTAAAAAAAAAATTATTATATATCCTCATCAAGGGTATACTTTAACTTTCAAAGGAAGAGTGATTTACCTATTCTAGAAAATAACCTTCCTCAAAAAAAAAAAGAGGAAGAAAGTTAAAGTACTCTTCAGAGGCCTGCTTTACCACATAGAAGAATTCACTTGGCAAAATGCGTACTTAAGCAAAAGAAAAAAGTGATTTCTTCGAAGGACAAAGCGTAAAAACTTATATGAAGGAAGTTGTACTCTACGAAAAATTTCTTCAAGAATGAAATAATTATTCTTCAGAAAATAAGAGTGCGAGTCCCCTCAAAGTATAAAATATTGCAGCAAACTTATGGTATGGGGGCAACATGGTATAGTTACATACAAAATAGTATGGCTACATCGGTAAAGTATGCTCAAACAACATACCACAAGCTCACCGCAATATCATATAAATAAACTTATGCAAAAATGAATAATAAATGCATTCTCAAATTCAAACAAGAGTCTGTACAAATAAAGGATCATTTTATTCAATTGCAGATACAGGTTTCAAAATAAATAAAAAAGCAGGGGCCGGTGCCTGCACAACATCTGACCATTACACAAAAAAGGAGTCAAAAAGCCCGAAGTACGACTCTTCACTTCTTCTTGCCACCTTTGGACCCTTTGCCTGGCCGAATGATTAGTTTTTCAGGTCTATCTATAGGCATAAGGGAAGAAGGAGAGAGAGGAGCAACCGGTGCAACTTCCGGTTCCTCTTCAGTAGTGATGATTTTCTTCCCCCTCCTCTTCGATGTTCCGTGCTTCTTTCTTCTCTTCGAAGAAGACTCACTCCCTGGAGTAACAAGAGAGGACAAAACTACGTCATCAGAGGGAGTTCGCTCCGGAGAGATCTCGCCTCCTTCAAGTCCCTCTTCCTTCTGCTCTTGCAAAGCGATAGGGTCATCCAAGCCGTGAAGAGCCTCAATCTGTTCCTCTTGTTACCCGAGTTGTGAAGCAGAAGGAGGAGTCACCTGAAGAGACGGAGGAGGGATAACCGGAGGAAGTGAAGTCTGCACAGCACTTGGTGTTTCAACTGCAGAAGAAGAGAAATTAAAAATATTAGTATCTCCCCGAAAGAAGGGAGATATGGGTTCGTCGAGATTCAAGAAGTAATCGAGAAGCTCATCAAACTTTTGAGGAGTAAGCAAGCGATCCACCTGAATCGGACCAATATCAAAATTACCTGAAGATGTTTGCTTCGTTAGCTCAATCTCATAATTATGAGCCCCGATATCCTCCAAAGCCTCATCATCAGTAGGGGTGATCACCCCGGTTCTTGTAGGAGGCAGCGAATGAGCACTAGAACCTGTAATGTCCACTTCGGAAGAAACTAAAGGACGTTCAGAAGTGGTAGGTGGTATTTCTTTCTTAGAACGTTCCCCTTCCGCCATTCCGGCCCGTACCTTGGCGAGTTGCTCTTTTCCCTTGGCAAGAGCGGCGCGGGCATCATCATCGAGATAATGCTCTTCAAGAGCTGTCTCAGCGTAGCCAGCACCTTTACCACCTAGCATATCGAGTGCTGCCTCCTAGATTTCAGCTAATGTAATTTCGTATTTAGGGCCTAGAAAGGCACGGCTGCCACGCCCCAAAATGCTATGCAGATAGAAATCAAATAATGTGGAGCTAATGTCAGCTTTGGTTGCTTGATGGGCCTCTTCGGCCATGAGTTTACTAGCAACAGCCTCGTCACGCTCCTTTTCGGCCATAGCAAGTCGAGCTTTTAGCATCTCTATCTCCATGCTTTGAGAGCCGGCCTGTTCTCGCAGCTGTAAAGTTTCAGCGCGATATTCTTCTATGACCTTCTCCTAGTGTGTAAGCTTATCTTCGACTGCCCTTTGACTGGCATGCGCATCTCGTACTTGTTGCTGAGGCATGCTCTCCTTTTGAGAATGGAAAGTAGATGAAGTAGCTAATTCTTCCTTAAGCTTTTCTACTTCCGCTTCCAGCTTTTCATTATAGGAAGCAATACTTCTCATTTCGGCGTCATGCTGTTCGAGAGTCTTCTGCCACTCAGCCTTATCGTTCTCCATTGTGAGCATGGCCTCGAGATTGGCTCGGTTAACCCTCTGAAGCTCGTCGACAAGTTTTTTCCAGTTCGACATTCTTTCAATATCGGTCCTGACAGAATCAAGATTTCGCAGCATAGCCGATTTGTCGAGAGGAACCAAGTCGAGATCAAATCGAACCCCTCTCAGGCACCATTGAGGGAATCGACTTTGAAGAGTGGGAGGACCTTGCCCAACTTGGTATGCGGGCCGGTTGATGATTGTTTGAATGTCGGAACGAACGGGGGCAGGAGATTGAGCAGGAACGTTTTGAGAAACTGTCGGCATTGTTTCTTCAGTAAGTTTAGCCCGCTTGCTAGAATAATCTTCCATGTGTCCTTTACCTCTCTCATCGTGGGTCTTTCTTTTTTGGGTATCATCATCTCTGTGGGGAGGGTCATGTCTTTCTTGTTCTCTTCGGTGACGTTCTTCATATGCTCGTCTCTCGTCTGCTTTCCTGATGGCCCTCTCTTCATCGGATTCTCTGTAAGAAGGGAGGTAACGCCTATAATCATACTGGCTATGCCTCCCGTAGCGCTGGAAATCATCATAGTACGAGCCGCTGCGCCCCATAGGAGAATCTGGAATAAAAATAATAAGCTTTAGAAATCTTTAAAGTACAAGAAGATAAGTGCGTGGAAGTGATGAAAAATCCGAAGTGTCGTGTAACGTGTAAACTACACGCATCGAGTTACAAACCACTCTGTGGAATAGAGGTAGTGATAACTTGAGTAGGAGGAGTTGACATTTGTTGTAGAGAATATGTCGCCTCGATTACAGAAGAGATAGTTTTGGAAACATCATCTTTGAAAAGTTCTTGAGAAGTCACAATTAAATCACTCAACCCCTCGAAAACATCATCACCATTATGTTTTTTGGGACTTGCTTTCTTGACTCCTTCGTTAGTAGATTTTTCGAAAGATCGTGGAGGTTCTTCCTCTTCGATAACTGGGGCAAGTACAGACTTGTCAGACGGCCCCGCAACATCTTTCGGAATTGAACACTTTACTAGTGAAGTTTCTATAGAGGTTCCTCCCTGCATGTGCTCTTTAGTAGGGACCGGGGCATCAGGAATTTTCATCGGAGAATCGGGAACCTCAGTCGGAACTTCATGAAGTTGAGTAGAACGAGAAGAATGTAAAAGCCCAAATCGATAAAGGAGTTCATCTGTCAATAGAAGTTTTGCGCTCCTCTCTTCAGAAGCCACAATGCTTAGCCTTTCAAAGACTGGTTTATGGCTGGAATCTCTAGAAGGAGGAGGAAGTGCTGTAAAAATAAGGAATGGAATCAGCATCTAGCAATACGAACCATGAAAAACTTAGAATGGAATTGAAGAAAGAAGGGAAAAAAGATCTCACTTCCTGTTCTCCAGTCTGCGTAAAATCCTGCGGGGCAACGAATATAGAAGAATTGATTCAAAAAACCATGTGCACTCTCCGGCAAATCCAAAATTAGTTTACGGTTCCTCGCACCTCTTACAAGTACAATCGAAGGGTGGTCCTTGTTCTTCGTAAAAGTGCACAGGTAACAGATTTCCTCAAAACTCGGAAGATGGTCAAGAGTTCTCCTGAACAGAACGCACAATCCCATCAAGATGGCATAGCCATTGGGATGCAGTTGGAAAGGAGAGATCGTCAGTCGAAGAAGGATTTGTTGAAGAAATTCATTAAAGGGAGGAATTGCTCCACTTAAGCACATTTGGCGATTAATGGCAACAAAACCGGAAGGTGGTCTATCAACGAAATCATTTGGTCCAGGGAGTAAAACTTCTGCCTCGGCAATGCCAAATTGAATGCATAATTGGTTAAGCACCCGCTGTTTCAGAAGGGTAGGAGTTCTTTCCGGAGGGTTCTCTAGTGGAATAGCAACCGAGAAAGCCCCTTCGACGTGTTCTATCATCTCTTCTTGTTGAGACATCATTCTACATGAGTAACTGGATGTTCAGGTGTGAAGGTGCACGTTTCCTAAAAGTGTGAAGTGTTGTGCGAAACTAATAAAAATAACAAGCGAAATAACTGAAATTAAACTAATTGACAACTGATCGATTGTGAGATTTCAGGACTTGTTAATTTAAAACTCAAGCGCAGTGCTAATTCAAAATAAAATTTAGCTTTGCTTTAACACTTCATTTGAGTCGGTTGATTCACAGCATTTCACTCACACAGTTCATTTAAGTTGATTATTCTTTATCGACTAATCTGTCATTCGATGTGGGCGGTCAATGACAGTATATTCGTCCCATTTTTCTGCAAATGTTATGTTTAAACATGTTGTTAGCATTAGAGATAATCTGCAAAGAAATACGACAAAATTCAAGTCCATATAGTTCAAAGTTCAAACAGTTCAATCAAAGTTGTCTCAGGATTTCACAAGTCCTAGGTCGTCCAGCGACCTAGCATAGGTCGGAGCCTTCTTAGGTCGCGCTGTGCAAAGTAAAGGATAAGGCTTTACAAATTCGTCCTAGTGTTAGCTCGGCCGCGACCTAAAGCCTATGTCGCAAGGAAGTTAGGTCGTGCAGTTCTTAGCTCGAGTAACTCTTAACTCATGCAAAGTCTTAGGTCGCATGAATATTAGGTCGTTTAGCGACCTAGTGTAGGTCGAAACTATTCCTTAGGTCGCAAAGGTCATTAGATCGCGAATTATCTTAAGTCGCTCAAATCCGCTAGGTCACTAACTTCCTCTCCACGCAATGCTTCACCAGACCCAATAACCCGCTATCAACTACACAGAAATCCATCATCCTCTTCGTGAAGTCCATCATCTCCACACATCACTGAATCACTTGAAAAGCGATTCAATGAATCTCCAATCCATCGTACATTCAATACATTTTCGTGCCTACTCAAGCGGCGATCGAAAATCGATTGCAACAATTAAAAATATGGCACGATGCAAGGAATTGGGTCAAGGTCATAAAATGGGGATTCATAATTCGACAGTGATTATGGAGGGATGGAGATTGAATTCACTTACGTATTATGTTGGTGAAGATAAATTGACAGCTAAATGGGTTGAATTTGCCTTCGAAAACTTGAGAGCTTGATAATGGGTGAATAGGAAGTTCAGAGCAGATGAAGTGAAGGAGGAACGACCTATGTCATTTATACCCCAGGGAAGTGAGACGTGAATCGACACACACGACCTAATTTTCTCGATAGGTCGCTCGCGACCTAACAACACATCAGAGCTCGAGTTAAGAGAATATAAGCACACAACCTATGACCTAGGCACGTACTTCGAGGGGCAAATGTTAACTCCTCTTCGTTGGAAACTGGAAAATGTGGAGCGACCTAACTAGACCAACGACCTAACTAGACCAACGACCTAACTAGACCAACGACCTAAGAGACCTAGCGACCTAAAGGATAATGCGACCTAGCGACCTAAAGTCTTAATGCGACCTAGCGATCTAAAGTCTTTATGCGACCTAGTACCTTTAGTCCTTAGCGACCTAAGAGATGGAGCGGCCTAGCGACTTAACTTATCAAGTAACCTAAAAGTAGCTGCGACCTAAGGGAAGCTGCGACCTACAGAACTCTGCGACCTAATGGAAGCTGCGACCTATGGAATTCTGCGACCTATAGAACTCTCACGACCTAAGATAGGTCGCTCACGACCTAAGGACATTGCATTAGAAGACCGCCTTTTCTATGCCGCTACTAGTAAGGTCGCTCACGACCTAGAACTTGTGTAAATCAGCATGCGTGTTCTTGTGAGAGAGAGGACAGTGTATCTTAGGTCAGTCACGACCTACGACCTAGCTTAGGTCTGCCACGACCTACGACCTAACTCCGAAAAATGCCTATAAATACGACCCTAGTTCCAACTAGCAAGGGACCTTTGGGCTCATTCATTTCAAGCGCCGTTACTCTGCTGCATTCTGAACTACTTCAATACCTTCAAGGAACTTCACGAAGAAATCAAACATGTCAAACATGTGTTCAAAGATTTGGATCGACGTTGAAGTTTAGGCTACTTGTTATAAATCACTTGAAACTCAAAGTGTGTTGTAATCAAAGTGTAACTGCATTGACTTGTAATCAAATCATCAATAAAGATATTCAAAGTGGACGTAGGCTATCTCTTAAGCCGAACCACTATAAAATTGCTGTTGTTTACTGTTTTCTAC
The DNA here is from genome assembly GCA_030765085.1 of Allium cepa. Classification (NCBI taxonomy): domain Eukaryota; kingdom Viridiplantae; phylum Streptophyta; class Magnoliopsida; order Asparagales; family Amaryllidaceae; genus Allium; species Allium cepa. The sequence goes on from CM060938.1 coordinate 233,817,744, forward strand.
TGCTATCTGCTTATAATCTGTTCGCGAGCTATCGGGTGGTGCTTTCACGATCTTACTTCATACACCGGGGTGTTAGCGTTCAAATTTTAGCGTTAACATAGTTGCTGAAATTAACTAAGGTTTTATTTGAACTAAAGTAACCCTATTACAGCATTTTTTTAAATGTTGTCTTTTGTTGAATTGAAGTGTTTTAAAAGTAACTTTTCGTAGCATTTCTAAATGTTGCGAAAGTTGAATTTTCATTGTTTTATAAAATTTAAGCGAATAAATGAACTTTGAAAGATTAAAATTTTGAAAATTTAATAATTTAATTATTAAATATAATAACTTCATTTTAATGATTTAAAATGAAGTAATTTGTTTTGAAATATAAATTATTTTGAAATGTGTTTTGAAATGGTATTTTAAATAAAATGAATGTGGTTTGGGAAAAATATGATATTTTGATATGGATTTTGAATGATATAGAATTTTGAAATGATATTTGATTTCAAAGTATAAATTACCATTTTTGAAATTTTAACTACGGGATGTATTTAATTTATGGTTTAACTGATCCTTAGAGGATGGGTGATTCCAAGCATCCTTTAAGTTATGGTGCATTACTACGATGGTTCACTTGAGTTGGTTTATATTATATAAGTATGTATGTCCTGACTCGAGTGTTTTGTGTTTTACTTTACGCTCGGGTCAGCCTGAGTATTTACAGCTTAGCTTTGGATTTCTTTTCTTGAGCTAGGAATGGCTGGAGATTCTGCTTGTCTATTTATCTATTCCCTTTCAATTTCAATTGTTCTATTTCATCTCTGGTATATATAAATTCTATGTATTTGAGATTTCTATTGTATATGTTTCAGACTGATATTATGTATTATGTTTTGAGAGTTTGTTATAGTAGCTTCATGAACCACTATGTTATTTTAATTTCCGCTGTGAGTTATTCTGATATTTCTGTGTCTATGATTCTGTGGTTGTATTTCATTTGCTCCAAATTTATTTACAATGCGGTATTTTGGGCAATTCAAGTCCGATATGTGTGGATGCGAATGGCTGAAAATATCGGGTTGTTATAGTTGGTATCAGAGCTTTCATTTTAGGCAAAGCTTAGCCTACGGAGAAAAAACTCATTAGAGATAGCGTAGAAATACCCTTGAATGAGTGAAATCAATCTCAGAATCTTTTTTTGTGAGAGAACGTATTTTTGAAGTATAAAATGATTTTAAAGGATTTTTAAAGATTATTTTGGTATAAAACTTTTCTTATTTTGAAACCAAGATTTCTAAACTTCATCTCTTCGGTATTGTAACGACCCGCTATTTTGGACTATTTGCATCCGTACATGTCGGACTTGAATAGTTCAATATACCGAATTGTTAATTTAAATTTGGCAAAACTCAGATACACAGTAAATAAATAATCACAGACACAGAGTAATAATATGCAGCGGAAGCAAAAGATAGTAGTTCATGAAGCTACTATATATATAACAGAGTTAAATAAGTTACAACAGAAATCTCAAATACAATAGTCAAAAACAAGAATCAGAATACATCACTGTACTCAACTGGATATCTGAAAGTTTGATAGATAGCTGGATCTCCAAGCGAAGCTCCAACTCCAAAGGTGAGTCTCAAAAGCTGAACCACTCAGTCTGACCCGAGCGTAAAGCAAAACACAAAACACTCGAGTTAGGATTAACATTCTTATATTAATAAATCCAACTCAAGTGAAATAACAATTGAAATACAATAACTCAAAGGACGTTGGAATAACCATGCTTTAAGGATCCGTTAAACTATCTACTATGTGGTAGTGTACGCTAAATAGATAATGTCTATCAGTAATATAAATATTAAAATAGTGTTAAGGCATTACCATTATCCACCTTAACACATTTTATATAAATGTCATAGTCTATACAGCACTGTAAACTCCACCGTAAACTAGTGGGATATCAGGGAGTACTCCATAGGTATAACACAAAACAAATTCGTAGTGGTCGCAAATATAGGGATAGAAGCATGACAAGGTACATAAGGCAATACTGTAATAGCCCGCTATTTTGGACCATTCAAATCGACAATAAAACCATACATGTCCGACTTGAATAATTCAAAATACCGAATTGTTAATTTTAATTTGGCAAAACTTAAGCATATATAATAAATCAATCAATCACAGAATCACAGATACAGAGTAGTTCAATAATTACGCAGCGGAATAAATAAAAAATAGTAGTTCATAAAGCTACTATATACATCAGGGTTAGAAATAAAGTATATCAGGATATCTCAAATACAATGAAGTCTTCAGTACGAACCGATGACTCCTCTGAACCAATCAACTAGAAAAGCTGAAAGCTGAACCGATAGTTGGATCTCCAAATGAAGCTCTAAACTCCAAAGGTGAGTCTCTAATGCTGTATTACTCAGTCTGACCCGAGCGTAAAGCAAAACCCAAAACACTCGAGTCGGGATTAACATTCTTATATCTATAAATCCAACTCAAGTGAAATATCAACTGAAATACAAGTAACTTAAAGGATGTTTGGGATAACCATCCTCTAAGGATCCGTGGAGCTATCTACAATGTGAAAATATACGCTATAACACCATGGTCATTTCAAATTTATCTACACTTTAGAACCAAAGATTATTTCATGTCAAATATATTTATTTCCAATTTTATCATTTCAAAGTTACGATTTAAATCTACTCAAATTCAAAATTCAAATTTAGTCCAATCCCAATTTATCAATAAGAATTCAACTCAATTCCTAAATAACCATTTCACATTTTATTGATCTCAAATCCGGATTAGAAATCACAAAATACCCTTTTACATTTCAATATATTTCAAAACTTTAAATATTAAATGTTTCAAACTAAATTCTTATTCAGTTCAGTTTTCTAAATAATAAATTCAAATTATATTGATTTCAAATACAGATCTGAATCACAAACAAACCAATTAAATTCCAGTATAGTTCAAAGCTTTAATATTCTACATTTCAAAGTTCAATTGACCGTTTAATATAGAATCGATTTAACCCCATTATTATTTAGTCTTGAAATATTCCCCTATTGGATTCAATGTCATTTAAGTAATCTTAAATTACATTTTACTAAATATTTCCTTTAATTTATTTAACGTGAAATATTCATTAAATCACTTAAATCAAAAAAATCCAGTTATAAAATCATACCTTTTAAATTTCCCATTCAATAATTCCAAGTTGATTTAACTAAATGAAATCCTTAGTTAAATACCATTTCCAATAAACCCAAATTTATCTTTCTAACCTTACTTGTTCAATTTATTACAAGAAAATTTATTGAAATATAGATTTACAAAAATACTTAACCATATATATGTATTAAATCCATCTAATTTATATCAAATATTACTACTAAATCTATATATAAAATTTCCATTTATATAAAATCTTAAGAATCAATATTTATTTAACCATATATTTCTTTCCAAAATCATAGGAATTATTTTCAAAATATTCATATATGGACCAACGGTGCCTGTATATATTTCCTATCATATAGTCAAGTGCTATAAATATTTATCATTTCAATCGGTACACTAAATATATACGGGTGGATATCATTTGAACCCGTAATCCCAAATTCAGCTAAATGAAAATCGCTTGGATTTATCATTTCAACCCATAATGATGTTCTCCTTTTCTCCGTTCAGGTATGTATCATTTCAACCCATAGTGAAAACTATACTAACAGGGAACTTGCAGAGTGATAGCAGATAATAAAATATTAACAGGCAGTTATCATCAATAATAAAATATAAACAAAAGGATATGGTGTCATATCCCACAGGCGAACAATTACAGATAATGTCATAAATATAACAAATTAAATAACTACAGCAGAATATTTCAATCGTCGTTTCAATTGAAATAAAATTTAATGAATAAAATAACGTTAATCGTTAGTGATTTCTCACCTCTCGAGCCTAGAGAATACAGAAGATGACATGGATACGCATACTGCTACAGACACTAAAATTTGAATTATGAATCGAAGCAAAGCAAAATCGGCACGAATTCAATGACCAAAGCTGATAACAAGAATTGATGGAACAAGTCAGAACGGGATCAGCGAAGATAATGGTATGAGTGGACGCATATATATAACTATATATAACTATATATATAAAATCGTATTCTAAATTCAACACATATTAAATTAAATCAAAAATATATATGTATTTATATTTTCCAAAATCATTGGGTTTTTTTTGACTTCAAAACACATAAATTAGAATCAAGCATATATACAATATGAAATTTGAAATAAATACTTATATAAACAGATTAATATAAATCATGTGCTAGGTTACAATACTGACATATTTTAGCTGTAAGAAAGAGTATAATGAAAGAAGTCAACATCAGTTATAATATATTTATATAGACCAAATGTAACATATGTTTAGTTGACATAAAAAAAATTAATTCTTTTGTAAAATAATATACAGTGGGCGTTATTTCATAAAAATGCACATACAATACCATTTATATACGAACAACAAAAGTAGCTTATATATATAGATATACTATTTAAAAATCAATATTTACATTTCAACTAACATCAGAAGACAAATATAAACTTTATACTTTATATATGTTTTATGGAAAAATAAAAAAACAGAACGCAAAGTGGATCCAACGTTTGGAATTCAGGGATTAGTCCAGAAGGCTAATACACCGTCGGATCATTTTTGTTAAATTTTTGGATAAATTTCAGTAGAAGAGTAGCAATTTATTTAAAATAATGTGGTGTGAAATGAATTGATGGAATGAATAAAGTAACGTATTATTAGTACCCAAATAATCAAATGACACAATACGTTGGTTTCTTAATAACGACAGTAACGTTCAATTTGCTAAAAGTTAATTTAGGACGTTATCTACGTCTTATTTGTAAGCGATTGATATATCATACCTCTTTTAAATTTATGATCATCTCATGGCACTGCGTATGAAAATTCAAATTCCATCGCATCATATATTTATATTTTCAGTTTAGAAATGTATGAACTTATCAATTTTTTTGCTATAAATGACGTAAAACACCACTGCTTATTAAATTTGTCGTGTACTGCGTTTGAATACTTCCAAAGCGTTTTTCAATTTATTTAAAAGCTATAAAATGAAAGGAGTGAAAAGAGAAAAAAGAAAGAAATATATATATATATATATAATAATAAAAAACATGGGCAGAGAGACGAAGATGTAGATGGTGGTACGTATCTTGTTCTATTCATAAGTAAATATCACCACGTTAAATTCCTTTGCATATTTTTAATTGCTATAACCAATGCTTTCATATATAACAGGTCAAATCTTATATACATAGCTACATATTAAAAAGTGTTATGAAAACTTATATATATACACCTTATAGTATAATATATATAACTAGATAAAAGTATATGTTAGATAATAGAATATAATAATATACTTGAAAAGAGAACTGCAGCAAGCTAAAATTATTAAAAAAACAAAGTGTTGCAGGATGTTGAAAACAACAACTAATGCAATAATATTTATTATAAGTTTCGAAATGCATTAGGCAAAAGAAAACACAGCTTGTATAACATATCCATTAAACAAAATAGACTATATATAGTACTAGTACATAGTACATATTCTTGGTATATGTAAACATTTAAAAACAAAACATATATTGCAATACGATACGCATACCGTTTATAACAATACGGTATTGCTTTTATTAATATTCTAATTGCTTTTGTTGCGTATTTTCTTATGCTGTAGTGGCGAGGCAGTGCACGTGTGCGTGTACTGCAGCCCTACTCGAATTAATATTTTAATTGATATTTCAATGGTTTGAACTGTTTTGTTCATTCAATTAAATATTCAGAATTGCATTCTGATTTGGTTTAATTACTATCGTCTATTGGTAACTCAATTATTATTGCTTTTGTGCACTAATAACTGAGTTTGAATTAGACTGACCCGTGTATTATTTTCTTTTGAATTTAATACTCGGTTCAGACCGAGTATTTACAGGTTGTAGATATCTTACTTTGGGTTGCTGCTTGAGCTATGAAGTCACTTCATATCTTTCAGAGTAGTCGTGTCAAAGTATAGGTTGATATGTATTCATGTATATTAGTCGATAATGTACTTGTATATATAACTTCCTGAGTCGACTGTTGTACTTGTATCTTATGTACCATGTCAAATGTATTGTAATTGACATAAGTTATTATGTATATGAGACTTTCTGTTTTATCTGTGTTCCGCATTTATATTATCTATGTTATTATTTTATATTATGTCCTAAACTATTATGAACCATCGTAGTTCGTTTTATACTGGAATTAAGGTATGTCGATGGGAGTAAATAAATCAGAGATGAAAAATGAAAGAATTCATGTACCACTCCTATCGAGATAACCAATACTATTGTAAGGCCTAACTACGGATGGCCGCTCCTCAACAGCCTTATTCTCCGTGCTAGTTGACAGCATTACACTGTAGTGTTCTTGGCTAGTGTGGGTATAGAGGTGGGGCGTCATAGCTTGGTATCAAAGCGAGGGGTTTATGGACATAATATAAAACATAACTTAGATGGAACATGTGTTACAACTATTTGTCGATATTTTATCTCTCATCTTTGGATATGATTATCTTTGATTGTTAGTTATGAATTCCTAACGCTTATTCATGTGCATTTGATTTTGATTTCGTGGAAGTATTTTTGCTTCGGTCTCCGTTTGCTTTGCGAATTCAAGTTGAGTTTTTGATGATGAGGGTTTTGTTCTTGTGTTTTCGGCTTTGAATTGATTTAGCCGATGTTGATTTTGTTCGAATCTCAGCGATTTTGAACTTGATAATTTTTGTTTTCCTCGGCTTGATTTCCATTCGATTTCGGTCACTTCGTTTTTGCGAAATTGCTAATTTCTTGATTTCCAAGACTCTAACTTTGTTTGCCGTTGAATTCTTTTATGAGGATGTTGATTTGTTTTGTACTCGACTGTGGCCAATAATCGTTGACTTCGGCATTGACTTGATTTTTATTCTTGTTGAAGTCATTTATGCGTTTATGCTCGTTCTGCTTTGTTTTTCCAATTGTTAATCGATTCTTCTTTTCCGATTAGTTGTTATCTCCTTTGTCGACTTTGATAACTTCTATTTCTGGAATTTTTGGGTATTTCTACTTTGATGGATTTAGAATCAAATTCTTTGTATTTTATTCACGTCTTCGAATGTGAATTTTAGTGAATTGATTTGGTTTCCAAATTTAATCGATTCATGTTAATTTCCCGATTAGTTGCTATCATTTATTAGCAACTTTGATGACATTTTCTTCAGGATTTTTGTGAACATACTTTTTGAAGGATTCGATATCGATTTCTTTGGATTCTATTCACATCTTTGTATGTGAATTCTTGTGATTGATTGTTTCTACAATCATTTTTGTGATTTGTCACTTTAAAAATATAAAGGTTTTCTATACTAGTAGTAAATATCAAAACCCTTTTCTCCAAACGATTTCAAAACTATTTTATAACAAAGCTCTTTTCCTAAACCGTTTTCCAATCTACTAGTATATACAAACCTTTACCTCACTCGTATGAGAAATCTAATTAAACGACTTAGTAAAGCAAGTGGTATGAAACCCTTGCGTTTACTTTGTCGGTTAATTCTTGGACTAGTTCGATTGAATCTCTTGTGACAATTTTCTAGTGAAGATTTACAGTTTGTTCGTAAATATTTAAGTTAAGAAAGTGGTTATGGGACATGAAGCTAACTTTTATATTTACTAACTTAGTGTAATTGACACTTTTCGTTGATCACGACGATCATTTTATGATTTAGACTAGCAATTGTGCGATGTCTCTTTGTTGGCTTTCTGGTTAGGCTAGACATCACTTGTGTGATTCCATTCACACATACCTTTTTGCTTTTTGGTTAGCCTAGACACCACTTGTGTGATTCCACTCACACATACCTTTTTGCTTTATGGTTAGGCTAGACACCACTTGTGTGATTCCATTCACACATACCTTTTTGCTTTTTGGTTAGCCTAGACACCATTTGTGTGATTCCATTCACACATATCTTTTTGCTTTCTGGTTAGGCTAGACACCACTTGTGTGATTCCAATCACACATACCTTTTTGCTTTTTGGTTAGCCTAGACACCATTTGTGTGATTCCATTCACACATATCTTTTTGCTTTCTGGTTAGGCTAGACACCACTTGTGTGATTCCATTCACACATACCTTTTTGCTTTTTGGTTAGCCTAGACACCATTTGTGTGATTCCACTCACACATACCTTTTTGCTTTTTGGTTAGCTAATCTGAGATAGCGTCTCGCTTTGCGTTACACACGTTGGTGAGTTTTCATGCTCACGTGTAGGTGAGTTTTCATGCTCCCGTTCTCGCTTTGCGTTACACATGTTGGTGAGTTTTCATGCTCACGTGTAGGCGAGTTTTCATGCTCCCGTTCTCGTTTTGTGTTACACGTGTTGGTGAGTTTTCATGCTCACGTGTAGGTGAGTTTTCATGCTCCCGTTCTCGCTTTGCGTTACACGTGTTGGTGAGTTTTCATGCTCACGTGTAGGTGAGTTTTCATGCTCCCGTTCTCGCTTTGCGTTACACGTGTTGGTGAGTGTTCATGCTCACGTGTAGGTGAGTTTTCATGCTCCCGTTCTCCCTTTGCGTTACACGTGTTGGTGAGTTTTCATGCTCACGTGTAGGTGAGTTTTCATGCTCCCGTTCTCGCTTTGCGTTACACGTGTTTGTGATTTTTCATGCTGACGTGTAGGTGAGTTTCCATGCTCCCGTTCTCGCTTTGTGTTACACGTGTTGGTGATTCTTCATGCTCACGTGTAGGTGAGTTTTCATACTCCCATTTGAGTTTTCGTACTCCCATTTGAGTTTTCGTACTCCCATTTGAGTTTTCATACTCTCATTTTGTTTTCTTGATTTCTTGTGTAGTCTTCTGGAACTTGTGCTTCACCAATATTCGTGATTTCTACTGATAAGTTTTATCAATTTTTGTACATTGGTGAATTCGTGTGTCATTGACTTGTTATGAATACAAGTTTAGGGTATGATACCCCTTTCTATCTTTGGGAAGATTCTTGTGACATTTTTGATGAATGAAAATTCACTGGTATTATGTTTTAATGCCAATTATTTTGATGAGATTTTGACGTATAAAAATTACTGTCGCTTTGACTTCAGTAACCGTCAATTTTAAAATGGATTTTCAAGCGTTTATCCCGCGATGCTGATTTTGTTGTCCGTTTATACGGTATTTTGAGAAATGCAATTTCCTTGTCATAGTTCCTACTGATGTTGCTGTTTTAATCACGTGTTTTAAAAATTTTCTATCTTTAAAATTGTTTCAAAATATAAATTAAAATTGTTTTCAAAAATTTTATAGTTTACGATTTCAAAGGAATGAGGAAGCGATTTAAACGTTCGGCAAAATCGAGGACTATGACCCCTTTCTTTTACTGATTCACTTATTTCCGGACTTGTCCATTTGAGAATGTGAAATGTTATTTTTAAAATACACAATTTTGCACTTTCAAGGAAACGATGAAGTGAATTAAACGATTTAGTAAAACTAGTGGTTGTGGGACATGTGCGTTTGCTATTTCGGTTAATTCCGGACTCGTTAATTGAATATTTGTGATTTAAGATTTGATTATCGTTTTTGATAATCAGATATTTGTTGTTTCTGATTATCGCTTGTGATAATTAGATATTTGAGATTTGATTATCGATTTTGATAATCGAATATTTGTTGATTTGATTATCCTTGTTGATAATCGAATATTTGTTGATTTGATTATCGTTTTGATAATCGAATATTTGTTGATTTGATTATCGTTTTTGATAATCGAATATTTGTGATTTGAGATTTCTGAATTATCTATTGATAATTAAATTTTGTAGAGAATTTGTGAATTTCTTTTATGAAATTAAAAGATTTCTTTGGTATTTATATCGTACTACGCCAGTTTACCGGCTCAATTTTCTGCTATTCATGACGTTTTCCACGTTTTCCAATTGCGGAAATGCCTTAGGGATTTTCGATTTTTATTCTTGAGCCCTGTAATATTGAAGAAATTGAAGTTTCACCAGATTTGACTGTGAGCAACATTCTATTCACATCATTGCTTTGGAGGTTGAGCACCTTCGAAATAAAGATGTTTCTCTTGTGGAGATTCTCAATGGTTCTCAAATTCTAGGGATTTCTCTTAGGAATCCAGAGAATTCATCGAGAAAACACGTTCAGGCTTTCTCTTTCATGCTCTTTATGGTGAATTTCCTATTTCAAATTTTCTTCATCTTGTGATGATATGCTCTTATGGTTGTTACCTTTTGTCCCTTTATTCCTTATGATTGCGAGGACGCAATTTCTTTAAGGAGGGGAGTCTGTAACAACCCGGTATTTCGTACCGATTAATTATCGTCATTGGACGATTAATTTTCCTAGCTAATCGCTAATTGAAGTTTTCAATCAAGTAAAAATTCTGTTAAAATTCGTTAAGAAATTATGTGGGATTTATAAATAAATACTTTAGCCATGTTTCCTTTTTATATTTTTTTGGGTCGTGCTTATTATTAAGGGTTGATAGCCCGTTCCCTTTTCTTTCAATTCTCTCATTCGAAAACTCTACACCGAAACAAACGAGAGAAATAAATGGCGGCTCCAATTTCGTTCGTCCCTCTTTCAAAAACTAGGGCTTATGGAAAATCGAAGATGCCGATGCTCGATTGAAGAGGCGATTCAGCGTTCTGGTTCGTCCATCGATGGCCTCCTCGTAGCTTACTTCGGCTGCTTCTTTTTGTGAAAAGGTGAGTGGTCTTCCACTCACATCTAATTCAAATCATTCTTGATGATTTATGGCTTGTTCAAATCTATGCTTTTCGTTGTTTGATTAATGGATGCTCTCGGCCTTGATTTCTAATTTTTATTTCTTGGTCATGGTTTGAAATTTCTGTTTTGATTGTCGTTTCGTTCTTTTCTCTTTGACATTGGGCAGTTTGCTTTAGTTAAAGTTCGAGCTTGATTGATTGTTGCCTTAGTTGCCACGTTCCTGACTTAATGCGGTGGACTATGGTTTTTATTTGACCTGCAGTGGTCTCCGACTGCAAACTTGATTTTTGGTGAAAACTATTTTGAAATGAGAATTTTTACTCACTTTTCTGATGATCTTGGCACTTGGTGAACACTGTTCATCCCTGTGGCCTACATGACTTGTTCATGCGGTTCCATGACTTACTATTACCTTCGACCATCACCACTTTGATTTTTACTGGCACGTTGTTGACTTTAGACACTTGAAAACTGCTGCTTTGTGTACCTCTGTAGCATACCTGACTGGTTCGATTTCAACTTGTCGTTCCATGATTTTTTATATTGTTCGAACTTTCCTTTGAGTTGCTTTGTTGATTTCTTGCCCACTGTTCACTGCATACATGTGTCAATATATGTATGTTGCGTACTTCATGCTTCTGTTCTCGAGTCATCATGCACTCTTGTCGCTGGCTCTATCGTGTTAGTCCTCACGGTGCATTACCCTTCGTACATATTTAAGTCATATGTCGTAGTTGCATTCACTTGTGTTCATGTTGCATAACCACTTGAGTTTGCACTGTTGGTCTTATTGCGTCGAATTTGCATACGTAATGTAACTTGGTTTTGTTTGTTATTTTGAATTGAGTTGTATACTGTGTCTGGTACACATTCTTGGTTTGTTGGCACTGTTAAACTTTATGTTGAGGCTGCACTTCCCTATCTGCGGCTTGACTCGAAGTTGGCCATCATGTAGCTTGTCTGCACTTATATCTTTCTTGGTTGTTGTTGCCACCGCATGTTTCAATATGCTTGTGGTTTTGGGTTGTAGCCTGATTATATCCACTGTTCTAGCAGAGTGGCTTTGGGACAGTGATGTTCACTATTTTGGTTACCTGTGCATATTATATATGCATGTGCTTGGTTGTACATGTCTGTTTCACTGCCTTTTGTGCATGTATTGAACTGTGTTGCACTTGTACTCCTTGTTTCTGTTTTAGGTCGAGATGCTTGTGCACTTTGGTTCAGTTTGTTTTCTGGTGCACTTGTTGCCTGCATCACTTGTTTACTACATTTGCTAGTCTAGTCATTGAACCACACTTGTTTATGTGCACTTGTATATGCACAGTACTTGTTATGTGCATTTATACGCTTCTTGATTTTGTTTTGGTGTACATGACTTGCTACTTTACTCATCGCCTTGAGTTGAGCCTAAAACACATTGGGCTTGACCTCGGATTTTCCTTTGCAATTTTTTCGACACTCGGCCTTAAGACATTCACAACGATGCCTGTGAATTATCATTGGGTACATCATCACTGTAGTGGCAAGGCAGTGCACGCAAGCGTGAACTGCAGCCACACGGTATTCATTGGGTACATCATCACTATGGTGGCAAGGCAGTGCACGCAAGCGTCAACTGCAGCCACACGGTATTGCTTTTATTAATATTTTAATTGCTTTTGTTGCGTATTTTCTTATGCTATAGTGGCGAGGCAGTGCACGCGTGTGTGTACTGCAGCCCTACTCGAATTAATACTTTAATTGATATTTCAATGGTTTGAACTGTTTTGTTCATTCAATTAAATATTCTGAATTGCACTCTGATTTGGTTTAATTACTGTCGTCTATTGGTAACTTAATTATTATTGCTTCTGTGCACTAATAATTGAGTTTGAATTAGACTAACCCGTGTATTATTTTCTTTTGAATTTAATACTCGGATCAGACCGAGTATTTACAGGTTGTAGATATCTTACTTTGGGTTGCTGCTTGAGCTATGAAGTCACTTCATATCTTTCGGAGTAGTCGTGTCAAAGTATAGGTTGATATGTATTCATGTATATTAGTCGATAATGTACTTGTATATAAAACTTCCTGAGTCGACTGTTGTAGTTGTATCACATGTACCGTGTCAAATGTATTGTAACTGACATAAGTTATTATATATATGAGACTTTCTGTTTTATCTGTGTTCCGCATTTATATTATGTGTGTTATTATTTTATATTATGTCCTAAACTATTATGAACCATCGTAGTTCGTTTTATACTGGAATTGGGGTATGTCGATGGGAGTAAATAAATCAGAGATGAAAAATGAAAGAATACATGTACCACTCCTATCGAGATAACCAATACTAGTGTAAGGCCTAACTGTGGATGGCCGCTCCTCAACAGCCTTATTCTCTGCGCTAGTTGACAGCATTACACCGTAGTGTTCTTGGCTAGTGTGGGTATAGAGGTGGGGCATCACAGTAGCATATTTCAATCGTCGTTTCAATTGAAATCAAATTTAATGAATAAAAGAACGTTAATCATGAGTTATTTCTCACCTCTCGAGCCTAGAGAATACAGAAGATGACACGGATACGCATACTGCTACAGACACTGAAATTTGAATTATGAATCGAAGCAAAGCAAAATCGGCACGAATTCAACGATCAAAGCTGATAACAAGAATTGATGGAACAAGTCAGAACGGGATCGGCGAAGATAATGGTATGAGTGGACGCATATATATAACTATATATAACTATATATATAAAGTCATATTCTAAATTCAACACATATTAAATTAAATCAAAAATATATATGTATTTATATTTTCCAAAATCATTGGGTTTTTTTTTTGAATTCAAAACACATAAATTCGAATCAAGCATATATACAATATGAAATTTGAAATAAATACTTATATAAACAAACTAATATAAATCATGTGCTAGGTTACAATACTGTCATATTTTAGCTGTAAGAAAGAGTATAATGAAAGAAGTCAACATCAGTTATAATATATTTATATAAACCAAATGTAACATATATTTAGTTGACATAAAGAAAATGAATTCTTTTATAAAATAATATACAGTGGGCGCTATTTCATAAAAATGCACATACAATACCATTTATATACGAACAACAAAAGTAGCTTATATATATATATATATACTATTTAAAAATCAATATTTACATTTCAACTAACATCAGAAAACAAATATAAACTTTATACTTTATATATGTTTTATGGAAAAAGAAAAAAAACAGAACACAAAGTGGATCCAATGTTTGGAATTCAGGGATTAGTCCTGAAGGCTAATACACCGTCGGATCATTTTTATTAAATTTTTGAATAAATTACATTTGAAGAGTAGCAATTTATTTAAAATAACGTGGTGTGAAATGAATTGATGGAATGAATAAAGTTACGTATTATTAGTACCCAAATAATCAAATGACACAATACGTTGGTTTCTTAATAACGATGGTAACATTCAATTTGCTAAAAGTTAATTTAGGACGTTATCTCCGTCTTATTTGTAAGCGATTAATATATCATACCTCTTTTAAATTTATGATCAGCTCATGGCACGGTGTATGAAAATTCAAATTCCATTGCATCATATATTTATATTTTCAGTTTAGAAATGTATGAACTTATCAATTTTTTTTTGCTATAAATTTTGTAAAACACCACTGCTTATTAAATTTGTCGTGTACTGTGTTTAAATACTTCCAAAGAATTTTTCAATTTATTTAAAATCTATAAAATGAAAGGAGTGAAAAGAGAAAAAAAGAAAGAAAGAAATATATATATATATATATAATAAAAAACAAGGGGAAAGAGACGAAGATACGGATGGTGGTACGTATCTTGTTCTATTCATAAGTAAATATCACCACGTTAAATTCCTTTGCATATTTTTAATTGCTATAACCAATGCTTTCATATATAACATGTCAAATCTTATATACATAGCTACATATTATAAAGGGTTATGAAAACTTATATATACACACCTTATAGTATAATATATATAACTAGATAAAAGTGTATATTAGATAACAGAATACAATAATATAGATGAAAAGAGAACTGTAGCAAGCTAAAATTATAAAAAAACAAAGTGTTGCAGGAAGTTGAAAACAACAACTAATGCAATAATATTTATTATAAGTTTCGAAATCCAATTAGACAAAAGAAAACACAACTTGTATAACATATCTATCAAACAAAATAGACTATATATAGTACTAGTACATAGTACATATTCATGCTATATGTAAACATTTAAAAACAAAACATATATTGCAATACGATACGCATACCGTTTCAAAAATATGGATGACGAGGGGAGGAGGCACGGAGTGGGTTGCGCCTCTTGACAGGTGGTTCGAGCTTTGGTGGCGGAGGCTTGACGAAGCTATAGGAAGGAGAACTGGTCCTTTTTCATTTTTCCATCATATGTGTTTTAGCATTGTAATGGGAAGAATCTCTTTTTTTTCAAGAAGCAATAGAGAGGAACAAAAATATGGTAGAGGAGAAGAAAGTGAGCAGGCTAGGAAATAAATAGAGAGAGAAGAAGTAACGGCTACAGGAAAAAAATGGAGGAGAGGAGATGGAAAAAGAAATAGCTCACACGTAATAGAAAATGGGAAAAGAAAAGCAGCTGTTTTGATGACTTTAAAAAAAAAGGCAAACGTTGTGTTTGATTTTTCTCAACGGCTATAAGATTACAACAGCTGGTTTTTTAGTAACTGATTGAAGTAAATAAAGGTGGAATGGCAACAAATCTTGTAAGCAGGGAAACAACGTTAAGGAGGGAGTAAATTTTGGAAAAGCAAAGGTCACGCAGGCAATTAAATGTGAAGGCAACGTTACTCTACGTTTTATTTTTAAAATAAGAATGCTGAATGAAAATCAACAGTCAAATATGGTACGGTGTAAATGGAAAGAGTCACGCTGATTACTGAATAAAATAAAATGAATAACCATTATATTTTTTTTCAAACGGTGGAAAAATGAAGAAACAAAAGGTCAGTGAAAGTAGGAATGAATATATTAGAAAAGTAACGATTCTAATAGCAACGGTCATCTTAGATTAAGTTGAAAAATTTATAATAATTTATTACCGTAGCTATGGTTCAAAATTATTTTTAAAGCAAGGAAACCAAAAGGTCACAATTAAAAGTAAGCTTTAAATTTTTAATAAATACAAAACGTATCTAAGTTTATACGATTATAACTTTCCAGCTGTAGTGTATATATATAATGAATGGTCATAATGAAAGAAGTGGAAACAGGGAGCGTAGGAAAGGAAAAGTCAGAAAAATAAAATTTTCATCCTTAAATTCCGGAGATTAATAAGGTAACATACATCTTTAATGAAATGTACAGCAACGGTCACAAGCTAAAATTTAGCTGAAAGTTTAAAGAAATGAGGGGAAGATGGGTTTTTTTTAATTAATCACTTCCCAGAATTAATATGTCAATGAAAAAAGAAAGGAGATGAATCAGGGAAGCGTATTATAACTTATATATAACTATTAAATGGATAGATGGAAGAAAAGGTGAGTAGGTGAGTAAAAGTGAAAACTGATTTATAAGCAAAATGGAATGTGAGTTGTTGCCTGGGAAGAAAATGGAATAGTTTAAAAATTAAAGACAATGAACTGCTGAAATTAAATGAGCATAAAACGTGTAAAAGATATATACTGAAACGGCTATAAATTTCAAAATATTATTTAAATTTTCTCAAAATCAAATTAAATACGCTAAATAAAACTGTTAAAAATTAACAAAATTTTACGGGTCGTTACAAATACCCAAAGTAGTGAAACTACCGTTTGCCTGA
This sequence comes from Allium cepa, assembly GCA_030765085.1. Lineage (NCBI taxonomy): Eukaryota > Viridiplantae > Streptophyta > Magnoliopsida > Asparagales > Amaryllidaceae > Allium > Allium cepa. The sequence goes on from CM060938.1 coordinate 233,834,480, forward strand.
TCCGGACTGGTGAAAACACATCGCCGCAACAATCGCAACACCGTGAAACAACACTCCCAAAAGTATGAGGGTGCACCAATCAATAATAAGTAATGAGTAGTATTCGAAGAAGAGTGTTCGCTCGAGGTGGATAACACCATTTGGCCCGGCACGGCTCCCGTTTTAGTCATTTCCAATTTGACACAAGTGTCAAGGCCATCCATTGTCGTTCTCTTTCTTCAATCATCACGTACATCATTCCAACCACTTCATTCTGGATCACACTCGGTGTATAGTTATTAAAGTGGTTTCATTTTAGACAGAGAGTATATCCATAACCGATTTTCGGTCTCTTTAATAACTTACGTGATTATTACACCGATTGGTCGTTCAATAAATTACAAAACAAAATCAAATTCAATTTCAATTAGAATTTGTAAACCAATATTTCATTCGTCTTTAAAAATCAATTTCCATATTTACGTTTCAAACTTACAAACACAATTTCAAAATATTATAATTCAATTTCAATTTTTATTTTAAACAATTCGAATATTGATTCAAGTTCGTATATAAGTTTCATTCCGAAATCATTTAAATATATTAATTTGTCATTCAAATCATTTTTAAATTCATTTATCGATTTCATTCAATATTCGATGATTTAATTTATCATTCAAAACAAATTTCAATTAAATTTCCAATTCATTAAATGAATTACTCAAATTCAACTTTATTGTATCAAAACTTCAAATTGAATTAAATTAGATTCGTCAAATCAAATTCTTTAAATTCCAAGTCTTATATTTATTCCAATAAATCACGTTTTATTTCTTGTTAAAGAAATTCAATTTCATTTATTTATTTACTTAATTACAATTTCAAAACTCAATTAATAAAGAAACTAAATTTCACATATTCGAGAATTTCAATTTCACTTATTAACTAACTTAAATAATTTTCCAAACTTAATAAATAAAGAAACCCAATTTCATTTATTAACGAAGTTCCAATTCACTTAATCAAAAGTTCAATTTCTCTTATCAAAGAATTCAAATTTATTTAATTATCAAATAATTCAATCTTATACAATTATTAAATAATTTCAAAACTCAATTATTAATTCAAACTTAATTATTAAATCATTTCAACTTAATTATAAATTCAAACTTAATTATCAAATCATTTCAACTTAATTATAAATTCGAACTTAATTATCAAATCATTTCAACTTAATTATAAATTCAAACTTAATTATCAAATTATTTCAAACTTAATTATAAATTCAAACTTAATTATCAAATCATTTCAAACTTAATTCAGTGAATAATTCCAAATTTTATTATCGAATAATTTATTTCAAAACAACGTTCTTTCAATAACTACTATGTTAATATTTTGTTTCAAATATTCAATATTAACATTTTCCTTACTTAAATTCAAATTCTAACTTCTTTTCAAAACTTTATTATTTATTCAAATAAAATCTTCATTTTATTTTTAAAAACTTGCAGTGTGATAACTGGGATGGTGTCAAAGTAAATAAACAAGCAATAACAACAGTCAGTAACAATCCAATAATCAATTCGAATAATACCGAAATAATCGTATTTATTCGCATTGTTATCTGTGCGAATTTATTTAATTATCTCTAGAATATACACTATCATTTCATGTAGATTAAAGATTATTACACTATTATTTTATGCAGTTCTTCAATTGACATTTATTATTCGATTTCATACAACATCAATTTAAACAACAAACATTTATATGGTTCGACGTGTATTTTACCAAATTTCTATGTGTCAATCAATTCAACATTTAAAGGGTCATATTATGCAAATATTATCATATCAAATTTAACATATATCGAATCTAACTATCCTACGTCAGTTTCAATTTCAAATCATTTTTCACTTACTATATTAACAATTTAACGTCCAATGTCAACATCAAACAATCAATCATTTACCAACCAAACTGGATTATCATTTCATAAATAACAGATAAATGTGTCAGATGTCACAGGTGAACTGATACAGGTAATCACATATACATAACAGTGTAATTAACTAACAGTCGCATATTTCAATTGTTGCTTCAACTGAAATCAAATTTAATAAATAAAAGAACATTAATCGTGAGTGATTGCTAACCTTTCGAGGTTAGAGATGAACGAGAATGAAATGAGCGATAATGAGATGAGTTGCAAATCCAAGTGCGACTTTCAAAGTCGGACAGGATGGGTAAGAATTCAACGATCAAGCTGATAAATAAAAATAGACGAAATCTAATCAAACTGGATTGATGAAGATAATTGGTACAAGTGGACTTATACATAACTATATTCATTTTCTAAGTTCCAAACCCTTATTAGACTAAATGTATAAGTATTTCAAAACTTCATGGTTCAAATTAAAACACAAAATCAAACATGCAATATATTTTTGACATAAATGCATATATATTCATACTAAAAAAATGGAAAATACTCACATACAAGTTATATCTTGCAATTTATGTAAGTTTGCCTTCTTTGATACATACAAACTAACATATTTAGTACAGACAGCTACCCAACTTACATGCTGAATATGCATACGAAAAAGATACGTGTATGCAGGCTAAGGTGTATATAAGTTATGTATAACATTTAATAAGCTTTATCCCAATACTTTAAACAATCAATTGAATCCGTATAGCCTGTATGTACCCCGACCTATAAGACATCCATTTTTTAACACACATATATATACAAATAAACAATATATATATTATTATTACTAAAATTCTACTAGGTACAACGCAAACATAAGGTATAAATATTCGAAACACATAATATAGACAGCATATAGTATATAAAATAAGTGCGGCTATCAACATACTTTATTATAAAATCAGTTGTATATCAAACAGTGAATACAAAGTTAAAACTGACATCGAATAACTTTTGAAAGTATATATTGTTGAAGTTACAAAATATTTATATAACTTACCCTTTGTAAAACTAACATAAAGTATATTATTACTGTACAATATCAGTAACACATACATATAAAATAACATATTATACTTATATATATTTTATAAACTAACAGACCCTATATAAACTTAAAAATTTCACATACTTAGACAAAAATTAAAAGTATAGATTGACATGAGAAATATATATAAACCTTTTATATTTCAACATAGAATTTCAATACAACTGATCTTATATACTATCATACTTATAGAATCCTATAGGCAAAAGACCACACTATATACATTAACTTATGTAAGTTATATACCTATGTAAGAACAAACATGATAAAATATCATATTATAAATTATACGTATAAAATAAAACTTTTTTGTGTTCTGTTTCAAAATCATTTTCAACACAAGTTAAATTTAAAGTAACATCTTTGCAGACCCATATACATACATACTGCTATATAAAGACTTACCCTTATATATATCTAAAAAAATCAACTGACAAAACTGTTTCATTACGTATATGTTACTTTTATATATAAATAAAACAGCAACTTATATAACTAACCTATATATGCAAGAAGATGGAACCGAGGAGAAGACGCGCTTGGTGAATGCTAGCGAACTAAGCGAACTCGAGGTGGCTAGTGATGGAAGCTGGCTTCGGCCGTGGAAGAAAAGGCAGAGGTCGAGCGTGCTCGGACTGTTGTTGCCGTGGCGTGAGGCGGCGCTAAGGAAATAGGGTGATGAGAGTAGGGTTGCAGCTGTCGTCGACCGAGATGAAGGGGAGTTGCGCATGGGTTTGCCGACGTGTGATGGTGTGCGGAGGTGGAAGAGCGGCGGAGGCTGTTGTGGCGACTCACGTGCTGTCACACGGGTGAAGAGATGAAGGCGGAGGGGAGCAGGGTCTCGACGGAGTGAAGCAGAGAGGGGGAAGCAAGCGGTGTCGGTGAGCATGCGAGAAGAAGGGCTAAAGCTCGGCCTTATAACTTTGTTTTTTTTTAAAAAAAAAAGAGGAGGAGGTTGGTTGTACAAGGAGGAGGAGCAAGGACGTGGGCGAGGGAAGAAGGTTGCATGGTGAGGTAGATAACGGCCATGGAGAAAACTAAAATATCTTCAAACATGTATATGATAATGTCAGACCACATTCTTATTTCTTTTATTTGTAAAGAAAAAATAGGTTGAGAGAAAGAATAGGTTGGAAAACAAGGCCAGGAAGGAGAAAGGTGAGTAATAGTTTGAACGTAAATAGATGCAATGATATGGGGAACAGTGGAAAAACAAAGTCCAACAGTTGCATTGCAGAAGTCATAAATACTGATGACCGTTGGGTTAGTATGCGATGGAAATTGAATAGCCACAAGAAATCAAAAGGCACGAAACGTGTACCGATATGGTTACCGTTTCGTAAATTCCACCGTTTATCAGACTTCAAAGCACAGGGTTGAATATACCGCAAAGACCAGCACGACGAGGCGATCAAAACGGTATACAGATATCAGTGATTGGATTGAATTATAAAAATTCGAAATTTTCTACTAGCGGAAAATGCAAGAAAAACGCAGGAAAATAAGAACGACAGAGCTAAAGAAGTCTGAATTTGGAAAAAGACAAACTAACATCTTGCTCAGAAGATGTTCTAGAATTTTTCTATATAAAAATATTTAGGTTTCGAAAACGTTTTATTTTCATCGCTTTTTAACTGATTAAATTGAAGTAAATTTACGCACGAAATAAACTTTCTTATTTTCAAACGAAAATTTACCAGTTGCTATGTTTAACTAGACGCATTCTAAATATCAAATTTACATTTCAAAATTTTATCGTTTAAATTCCCACAAAATTTCAATTAATACGTTATTAAAACCGGTTAAATTTACGGGTCGTTACATTCTCCCCCACTCAAAACTTTTCGTCCCCGAAAAGGGAGGAAGTAGAGGAATAGAAACAACCAAAAGAAAATAGAATTGAATTACATAATAAACAAAAACCATATAAATTTCAATTTAAATAATTTATATTCAACAATTTGTTGATTTGATTTCACATTTATTAATGTTAGGTACAAAAGGTTTCTTTCAAATGAAATTCCATTTAAATTTAATTAATTCAAGATATACACTTAAGTTGATTTAATTCAACGTATTAACTTTCAAAACAAATTTTTTCTTCTTCTATTAATTACACCTATTATTTATTTAACTGATTATTCTATTAATCTCCATAAGCATTTTATAATTAAAATTTAAGTGAATAACATTTATTATACGCACTCACATTTTATTTATAAAGACAATTTATATTACATATTATTCAATTACATAATTAACTTTCTTGAAAATTTAGGTAAGTTATATTGAGTGCAATTAAATATTACACAAATGAATTTCTAATTCAATTCTCTTAAGTTTAAATATTAATTCAAAATTTGGTTTCATTTATAACTGAAATCATCTTTTTCCCAAATCTTAAGAATTATATTTTCGATTAACTTCAAAAGCTTAGAGATAACTATGCATATTATACTACATATATATCAAATCTAATTAAATTTAGAATAATATACCTATATACTTATAACTCAATCATACCTAAGAATATAAATTGATCTAATTTTCAAAACAAACGGTGGCAAAGCTACGAATTGGTCTCTTCCTTTCGAAACTCGAAAATGAATGTCGATGATGCGGCCGTCATCACCGAAATTATTTTCCAGCGACAAAAGAGAAACATTTAAAATTCCTTGAAATGATTTCTATTTGAAAATATTTTAAATACAATACACTTTTAAATACAATGTTTGTAATCTATCAGAAATTAAATTCCCAAATTCTTGTTTTAAATTCATTTTAAATTCCAAATCAAATTATATCCAAGTTTATAAATTCATTCATTTATATTATGCAATAGTCAATGGTTTATAATACAATAAATGAAGATATTATCATTTCGAACAATTGGTTCATTAACATTTAATTTCAGAAAAATTTATACTTATACATAATATAATCATTCAAAAAATTTCATTTTCCAATTTTGAAAATGATATTATGTCAGTTTGGTCTGTTCAAGTGTTTTGGAAATCCTATCGATAGCGTTGATCAGATGAATCGATCAGAAACCCAAATCATCATTAATAACTCAAACAACACAATATATATAACATTTTAAATATTAATTTACAAATACACTTCCTCGCTTGACGATACAAGAATGGTTTTCAAAGCATGGATAGAGATTCAAATTTGATGGAAATCAAATCAAAGAGAATTTTTGATTCGATAATAAGTTCGAAACAGAAGATAAGATAATTCAATTAACAGAACCGGGAGATGGACAAACTTATTTAATTCACGGGCAACCTTAACCGGGTCGACCGTAACTTCAAGAATGAGATCGATGCAGAATTCCGAGGTAAATCGGCATCTAATCTCAGGAAATAGAATTCAGGCATAGTAGGGGATAGATAGCATCGTAAACCGAGGATACAGAAATCTCCGGTAAATTGATGTCCATTGTAAAGGAGTTTCACCCTTTTATAAATTATTTGGAGTTCGGCGAGACCGTCGATTCATTATAAGTGTCATTCGAAGTGGAGTTATGGGATTCTCCAGAATTGAAAGAAGCTGAATAGTGAGGGACATGAACGAATTTTCGGAACCGCAGGGAACGTTCCAAAATTCAAAGGAATTGAGTCAAAAGGATGAGACTGAAACTTGAATGAGACTGATTCTGTAAATACATTTACCCTATATGCTAAATTTTTCCTAGAGCTATCAAAGCTCTGATACCAACTGTAACGACCCGCTATTTTGGACTATTCGCATCCGTACATGTCGGACTTGAATAATTCAAAATGCCGAATTGTTAATTTAAATTTGGCAAAACTCAGATATACAGTAAATAAATAATCACAGAATCACAGACACAGAGTAATAATATGTAGCGGAAGCAAAAGATAGTAGTTCATGAAGCTACTATATATACAACAGACTTAAATAAGTTACAACAGAAGTCTCAAATATAATAGTCAAAAACAAGAATCAGAATACATCACTGAAATCAATTGGATATCTGAAAGCTGGATAGATAGTTCGATCTCCAGGCGAAGCTCCAACTCCAAAGGTGAGTCTCAAAAGCTGAACCAATCAGTCTGACCCGAGCATAAAGCAAAACACAAAACACTCGAGTCAGGATTAACATTTTTATATTAATAAATCCAACTCAAGTGAAATAACAATTGAAATACAATAATTCAAAGGACGTTGGAATAACTGTAACGACCCGGAATTTTGGGCAATATAAATTTAGTAATCTGTATAAATAATTTAACAGGTTTGATAATTTTCTTTATGATTTTAATTTAAACTGATAAATTTATTCTGTTTAAAGGTTAATGAATTTTTAATCTGGAAATATTGATAAGATTTGTTTGTCAAAGCTAATGAAAATTTATTCTATTTATAATACATACATTTGATATATATTGTGAATAGGAGATCTTTTGTTTTAAATTAAAGATGAATTTTAAAATTGTAATATATATGTATGTATATATTATAGTTTGAGTTGTTTTGAAATTTAATTTAATCTATTAATAATTGATGTATGAATGAATATTGTAATTTTAAAGCTTTGTTTTGTTTTCTTTAAAGTGTTTAAATTGAAATGGTTATAAATATATAAAGTTATAAATAAACTCTTTTTAAAATAATCTCTTAAATTTAGAATAATTTGTAAGCATAAGTAGTATATAAATAAATTACTAAATTCACATTTACATAAATATAAAATATAATTATCTTTGTAATAAGGTTTTAAGTACAATTATGCAAGGATTTAACACTTGTAAACTTAGAAGCTCATGGTAATGACAATTGTAAGAATGTAAACAAGTGGCATCATTTTTCTTTTATTTAGAATTTAAGTTTATATGAAAATAATAGTTTGAAGATAAAATTAGTTTTTCACAAACACTTTTTCTTTCTTTATTTTTCCTAACCAAAACCATAAATTTATTTTTCTCAAATCTGAATTGAGATCGTAAATTAAAAGCAGATCTACAACATTTAAAATCTGCAAATTTAAAGGCTGCAATGCATAAGGAGTTTTCAACATGCAAATGAAAATCAACATCAATTCAAATGAGATCAAGAACAGTTTCAACATCTTTAAAACATTAATTTGAAGCATGAAAGGGTTTTCATCAGCAAAACATAAATTAGCAAGCATGCACGGAGTTTCAACAGCAAAGGCTGGAAGAAGAATTTGAACATGCTCTGCTTTGTTCTCTGCAAATTTGAGGTGAGTAAACATACATTCTTTTAAAAACAGTTTATACTTGAGATTTTAATTAAGTGCCTATGATTGAATTTTGTGGAAATATTGGTTGTATCAATATCTTAAAATGAATGCATGCTCGAATAACTGAGGTGCCTGTATGAATAAAAGTTTACCTCTGTTAATTTACAGGTTGTAGATAAATTTGTAAATTCATTATCTTCTTTTGTATTAAATTTCAAACTTTGATTTCTAAAGAGAAGTATATATAACAATGTGATGTTAATCATAAAAATGAACTCGGGAATTATGTTATGTATTTTTTGCTTAAATTTTTTTATGAGATACAATAAATTTTCAAACATGGTTAAAATTCGTTCGAGTCAAATCATGTATTTGGTTATAAAATCTGATTTGTATAACAAATTGATGAATTTTGATGGAAGTATCGTAATTTTTAATTGAGTAATTCATATGAATTCTAGGGTCGAAAGAATTGGGTGTTTTGGTGGTTTGCCATTGATTGGCATGATAATCGAAGATTGAATTTTGTTTGAAGCATGTTTATGAATCATGGATCATGGGAAAAATACCCTAAGGTTTTTATAATGGCCGAGGAGTTAGGAATTTAGCAAACTAGGGTTTTAAGTAAGTTTCTGTTCGACTTAACTGTAATGTCATTTGCGACAAGAATGGTGATTCGAGTTCGTTCATTTTTGGTGAAGATGAAGTTCATGGATGTGGTGTCTCTATGGTGTGATCGGCGAGGTTGAACGGCGACGAGATGGTTGGCGATGATGGAGTTTTTGGGTTTGAGTTGCTGCAGATTTCGATGTGACGGTCGAATTTTGTTTCGAGTTTGTTTTGATGGATCTGGGTGTATTTTGTGGCTTGTGAGTGATATCGTGGTCGTCGACGAGGGTCGTGACGAACTACGGCGGCCGGGGTTGCTTGGACACGTGCACGTGTGTACGACGTGTACACTGGAGATGGATTTGAAAGACGAGTTGAAGAACTCGAAGTAGCTATCACATTTTTTTTCCATGATTGACTCAAAGAGGGGAGGTAGATGGAGTGTCTCGGGGTAGCACTCGTGAATTTCCATGGTTCTCTCGGGTTTTAGGTTGATTGTTTTTAATCTGTAATGTTTAGTTGCTGAATTTAAACCTGCAGTTTGAATAAAGGAAGAAAAGTTAACGAGTTAAACATGTTGCTTTTAATAAATTCAAGGTTTAAGATTCTACAAAGGAAAGTAAATTTATAAGTTAAATTTGCTCTTTGAAGTGGAAGTTAATCAAACTTTTTAAAAGTATTAATTGAATTTATCTTCAAATTCAAAATGTTTAAGACAATTTTTTGTAATTAACTCAATTAAATTTTTGAATTTTAATTTAAATATTAAATCAAAGTTAAGTTTAAATGTTAAGTAATAATTCAAACCTAAGATTTCAAATTTATATTTGAAATAAATAAGATAAATTTAGATGTTTTAAAGTATTCTAAATTTTGAAATTTATCTCTAAATTCCCTTATTTTCAAATAAGGTTGTTATTATGATTTTGAAATCTAAATTGAATAATTTGTTAAGTTGTTAAAATTTGATTAAATCAAAAAAAATATTTGTAAGAATAAACAAGGCTAATTTATTTGATTAATTTACTAAAGAATATTTTTTTTAATATGATTTGTTAATAAGTTAAGTTTGATTTAGAATTTATTAAAGATTTCCTTTAATAATAGAAGTTAATTAATTAATTGTTAATTAATTTTAAATAATTAGTTAATTTTTTATTTAATTTTATATAACCACTTAATTATGGATTAATTAAGTGTAATTACTTAATAAAGTAATTAATGGTTAATTGTTGAAGGTAATTAAGAAAGTTAATTACTCATGGAAGTAATTAACGGTAATTACTCATGGAGTAATTAGTTGAAGTGATTATTGGTTAATCACTTGATGATATTAATTAAAGAATTGATTAATATAATTGTTTTAAAGGTAATTAATTATGAAGTAATTAATTAAAGGATTAAGAATTATTTAATAATGGAATTAATTATTTGTAAGGTAATTAATTAAGAAAGTAACTAAGATTTATTAATGGAAGTAATTAGAGATAATTACTTATGAAAGTAATTAAGAATTAATTACATAATTATTTAGTTAATTAATTAATGTGATTAATTAATTAATGGATGAATTTAATTTAAGATTAATTGCTAAGTGTAATTAATTAAAATTGGAATTAATTAATAAAGTAATTAATTTAGGATTTATTTATTAATTTAATTGTTTAATAATTACTTAATGAAGTAATTAAAGATTAATTAATTGAATTAATTAATCAAGGATTAATACAATTAAATTAGAAATTAATTAATTAAGAAGTTCATTAATTAAAATAGGTAATTACAAATTGTTAATTACTAATTATGATTAATGAGTTGATTAATTATAAGTTAATTAATTAAAGTATTATTAATTAATAAGGATCATTAATGAATGTGATTAATGATATTAATCAAGGTTGATTAATATAAGTAATTAATTTAAGGGTGATTAATTATTGTAATTAATTGAGGTATAATGTAATTAATTATAGTTAATTAATAGAAGTAAATGAATGATCATTAATTATTATAATTAATGATAGTAATTAAAGATTTAATTACTGAATATGGTTAAGGACAATTACTTGAATGTAATTAAGATAATTAACCAAGGAAGATTAATTAGTGAAGATCATTAGAGATGATTTATTTATCTATTTGGAATAAATAAATGAAAAGGATTTAAGTAATCCAAGTGATTAAGAGTTAATCAATTCTGTTATGGACGAATGATTGATATTGGATGATTGGTTTATATTGGATGATTGATATTGGGTGATTGGTTGATATTTGATGATTTGGATATCTATGATATTTGTGGTATGCTGCTTTGTGAGATGAATGTTGATATAAATTATCTGGTGAGATATGTGATTCATCTATTTGTTTATATCATCCTGAATATAAGTTAAATTGTTTAAACCCTTAAGTACAACTTGGACATTAAAATGGCGTTTGGTTTCGGTGAGACCGGGATCGGGTATCCATATTTGGATATCCGAAAACCACATCGATTCCAATTAAACGTTAGGTCGTGAATCCAAGTGGAGCAAGTGAAGACTCGAGGTTTAAGGGCTATACGCCAGTATAACTCAGTGGGTGATTCCGTAATGAGTTTGATGGATAGTGCTTATAGATTCGAGATGGTGATTTAGAGTGCAAGGGCTATGGTCGTTGACTCTGAGGGTGATTCCAATAATGAGTGCAACAAGATAGTGCCTTCAGTTTTGTTCGAACACGGAACGAACTTGTATGGATTGAATGCTTTCAGAACATCGTCAGGTGGACGATGAGCATTCTAAGATAGATGTGTTCTATAAAGGTAATCGTAGCCTCAAGCCTCATCAACCGAGAATGGCTAAAACAGGGGTGGTGCAGCACGGCTTCGTGGGTAGCTCCCACTTGATAGTGAGATTCACCCCTGTCTAGAGGTCCCTTTCTATTTCGGCTTTGTGTGTGGTTGGTCGCGCCAACTACGGGGTGGTCTTGTTCGGGACCGTCCAGTAAGGGATGGTTCCGGCTTTGTGTTGCAGGGGAGCGGGCGTACTCCTCGGTACGTTGATCTAGGCCACGTACTGTGACGGACGGTACCCCAGTAGCCCTACCATTGATGGAAACCCATTCTTCCTACGAGACCCTACGGTTTTGATTGTATTACCCACTTTTGTAGCTAGTAGCTGGAATTTAATCATGTAACAATTTCGGCCATTTCTTATTTACTTGAAAACCCTAGACACTATTATAATATTACTGGATTTCCTATCAAATGTTTTGGTTATCGTAAGGTAAAAACTTTTCCATGTTTATGTTTGGGAAGTCTTACGTGATACCTTTTCTTTTCAAAGGTTTTTCTAAAGTTAAGCAACTTTAACCCGTTTACTCACACCAGACCCTTGTCTGACCCGAGTGTTTATTTTCTGTTTTATTAAACTCTTGGGTACTCATATTATGTATGAGTAGTCAAGTGTTTCAGGTTTGCTTGATGAATTTTGGAGGAGATATGGAGCAGAAGGCTTCCACGTGTAGATATATTATGGTTCCGCTGTGATTGTTTGGTATCTGTTTCTTGTGTACTTGAATTGTATAATTAGACAGATGTTTATAACTGTCTAATCTGTGTTGTTTATTGTGTACTCTGATGTAATAAGATACTATATAATATTTTATGTGATATATTATATTTTGTTCGTTCCACTATAAGTTCTCTGATGTTGTTCTGTTTCTTCTTTCTCTTTCTTTTCTTTTTCTATCCGTTTCTTTCTTCAAGATGATGCGATTTCCTAGAAATCGAAAGTCGGGTCGTCTCAATAACCGTCCTTTAAGGATCCGTTAAGCTATCTACTATGTAGTAGTGTATGCTAAATAGATAATGTCTATCAGTAATATAAATATCAAAATAGTGTTAAGGCGTTACCATTATCCCCCTTAACACATTTTATATAAATGTCATAGTCTATACAGCACTGTAAACTCCACCGTAAATTAGTGGGATATCAGGGAGTACTCCATAGGTATAACACACAAAAAATTAGTAGTGGTCATGAATATAGGGATACAAGTATGACAAGGCACATGAGGCAATACCCAAAGTAGTGAAACTACCGTTTGCTTGATCCAGACTGGTGAAAGCGCATCGCCGCAACGATCGCAACACCGCGAAACAACACCCCCAAAAGTACGGGGATGCACCAATCAATAAAAAGTAATGAGTAGTATTCGAAGAAGTGTGTTCGCTCGAGGTGGCTAACCCCATTTGGCCCGGCACGGCTCCTGTTTCAGTCATTTCCAATTTGACACAAGTGTCAGGGCTATCCATTTTCATTCTCTTTCTTCAATCATCACGTAGATCATTCCAACCACTTCATTCTGGATCACACTCTGTGTATAGTTATTAAAGTGGTTTCGGTTTAGACAGAGAGTATGTCCATAACCGATTCCGGTCTCTTTAATAACTTTCGTGATTATTACACCGATTGGTCGTTCAATAAATTACAAAACAAAATCAAATTCAATTTCTATTAGAATTTGTAAACCAATATTTCATTCGTCTTTAAAAATCAATTTCCATATTTACGTTTCAAACTTACAAACACCGTTTCAAAATCTTATAATTCAATTTAAATTTTTATTTTAAACAATTCGAATATTGATTCAAGTTCATATATAAGTTTCATTCCGAAATCATTTAAATCCATTTAATTTGACATTCAAATAAATTTTAAATTCATTTATCGATTTCATTCAATATTCGATGATTTAATTTATCATTCAAAACAAATTTCTATTAAATTTCCAATTCATTAAATCAATTACGCAAGTTCATGTTTATTGTATCAAAACTTCAAATTGAATTAAATTAGATTCGTCAAATCAAATTCTTTAAATTCCAAGTCTTATATTTATTCCAACAAATCACGTTTTATTTCTTGTTAAAGAAATTCAATTTCATTTATTTATTTACTTAATTACAATTTCAAAACTCAATTAATAAAGAAACTAAATTTCACATATTCGAGAAGTTCAATTTCACTTATTAACTTACTTAAATAATTTTTCAAACTTAATAAATAAAGAAACCCAATTTCATTTATTAACGAAGTTTCAATTCACTTAATCAAAAGTTCAATTTCTCTTATCAAAGAATTCAAATTTATTTAATTATCAAATAATTCAATCTTATTCCATTATTAAATAATTTCAAAACTCAATTATTAATTCAAACTTAATTATTAAATCATTTCAACTTAATTATAAATTCAAACTTAATTATCAAATCATTTCAACTTAATTATAAATTCAAACTTAATTATTTCAAACTTAATTATAGATTCAAATTTAATTATCAAATCATTTCAAACTTAATTCAATGAATAATTCCAAATTTTGTTATCGAATAATTTATTTTAAAACAACGTTCTTTCAATAACTACTATGTTAATATTTTGTTTCAAATATTAAATATTAACATTTTCCTTACATTAAATTCAAATTCTAACTTCTTTTCAAAACTTTATTATTTATTCAAATAAAATCTTAATTTTATTTTTAAATCAAATTATTGACCAACCGGGTTTATATTTAATTCTCTATCCTAAGTCAAGCTCATTTGGGTATTTATCATTTCAACCCGATTCCATTCCAATTCAAAAATCAAAGCATAACAAAGGGAACTTGCAGTGTGGTAACTGGGATGGTGTCAAAGTAAATAAACAAGCGATAACAACAGTCAATAACAATCCAATAATCAATTCGAATAATCCCGAAATAATCGTATTTATTCGCATTGTTATCTGTACGAATTTATATAATTATTTCTAGAATCTACACTATCATTTCATGTAGATTAAAGATTATTACACTATTATTTTATGCAGTTCTTCAGTTGACATTTATTATTCAATTTCATACAACATCAATTTAAACAACAAACATTTATATGGTTCGAGGTGTATTTTATCAAATTTCTATGTGTCAATCAATTCAACATTTAAAGGGTCATATTATGCAAATATCATCATATCAAATTTAACATAGATTGAATCTAACTATCCTACGTCAGTTTCAATTTCAAATCATTTATCACTTACTACATTAACAATTTAACGTCCAATGTCAACATCAAACAATCAATCATTTATCAACCAAACTGGATTATCGTTTCATGAATAATAGACAAATGTGTCAGATGTCACAGGTGAACTGATACAGGTAATCACGTATATATAACAGTGTAAATAACTAACAGTCGCATATTTCAATTGTCGTTTCAATTGAAATCAAATTTAATAAATAAATGAACATTAATCGTGAGTGATTGCTCACCTTTCGAGGTTGGAGATGAACGAGAATGAGATAAGAGAGAATGAGATGAGTTGCAAATCCAAGTGCGACATTCAATGCCCAACAGGATGGGCACGAATTCAACGATCAAGTTGATAAATAGAAATTGACGAAATCTAATCAAACTAGATTGATGAAGATAATTGGTACAAGTGGAATTATACATAACTATATTCAGTTTCTAAGTTCCAAACCCATATTAGACTAAATGTATAAGTATTTCAAAACTTCATGGTTCAAATTAAAACACAAAATCAAACATGCAATATATATTTGACATGAATACATATATATTTACACTAAAAAAATTGGAAAATACTCACATACAAGTTATATCTTGTAATTTATGTAAGTTTGCCTTCTTTGATACATAAAAACTAACATATTTAGTGCAGACAGCTACCCAACTTACATGCTGAATATGCATACGAAACAGATATGTGTATGCAGGCTACGGAGTATATAAGTTATGTATAAAATTTAATAAGCTTTATCCCAATACTTTAAACAATCAATTGAATCCGTATAGCCTATATGTACCCCAACCTATAAGACAACCAGTTTTTAACATATTTATATATACAAATAAACAATATACATATATTACTATTACTACAAAATCTGCTAGGTGCAACGCAAACATAAGGTATGAATATTCGAAACACAAAATGTAGACTGCATATAGTATATAAAATAAGTGCGGCTATCAACATACTTTATTATAAAATCAGTTGTATATCAAACAGTGAATAAAAAGTTAGAACTGACATGGAAGAACTTTTGAAAGTATATATTGTTGAAGTTACAAAGTATTTATATAACTTGCCCTTTGTAAAACTAACATAAAGTATTATTACTGTACAATATCAGTAACACATACTTATAAAATAACATATTATACTTATATATACTTTGTAAACTAACAGACCCCATATAAACTTAATTTTTTTACATAATTAGACAAAAATTAAAAGTATAGATTGACATGAGAAATATATATGAACCTTTTATAGTTCAACATAGAATTTCTATACAACTGATCTTATATGCTGTCATACTTATAGAATCTTATAGGCAACAGACACACTATATACATTAAATTATCTAAGTTATATACATATGTAAGAACAAACATGATAAAATATTATATTATAAATTATACGTATAAAATAAAACTTTTATGTGTTCTGTTTCAAAATCATTTTCAACACAAGTTAAATTTAAAGTAACATCTTTGCAGACTCATATACATACATACTGCTATATAAAGACTTACCCTTATATATATCTAAAAAAATCAACTGACAAAACTGTTTCATTACGTATATGTTACTTTTATATATAAATAAAACAGCAACTTATATAACTAACATATATATGCAAGAAGATGGAACCGAGGAGAAGACACACTAGGTGAATGCTAGCGAACTAAGCGAACTCGAGGTGGCTAGTGATGGAAGCTGGCTTCGGTCATGGAGGAAAAGGCAGAAGTCGAGTGTGCTCGGACTGTTGTTGCCATGGCGCGAGGCGGCGCTAAGGAAAGAGGGCGGTGAGAGTAGGGTTGCAGGTGTCGTCGACCGAGATGGTGGGGAGTTCCGCATGGGTTTGCCGACGTGTGATGGTGTGCGGAGGTGGAAGAGCGGCGGAGGCTGCTGTGGCGACTCACATGCTGTCACACGGGTGAAGAGATGAAGGCGGAGGGGAGCAGGGTCTCGGCAGAGCGAAGCAGAGAGGGGGAAGCAAGCGGTGTCGGTGAGCATGCGAGAAGAAGGGCTGAAGCTCGGCCGTATAATTTTGTTTCACTTTTTATTTTTATTATTTATTTTTTTAAAAGAGTAGGCGGTTGGCTGTACAAGGAGGAGGAGCAAGGACGTGGGCGAGGGAAGAAGGTTGTATGGTGAGGTAGATAGCGGCCATGGAGAAAACGAAAATATCTTCAAACATGTATATGATAATGTCAGACCACATTCTTACTTCTTTTATTTGTAAAGAAAAAATAGGTTGAGAGAAAGAATAGGTTGGAAAACAAGGTCAAGAAGTAGAAAGGTGAGTAATAGTTTGAACGTAAATAGATGCAATGATATTGGGAATAGTGGAAAAACAAAGTCCAATAGTTGCATTGCAGAATTCATAAATACTGACGACCGTTGGGTTAATATGCGATGGGAATTGAATATCCATAAGAAATCAAAAGGCACGAAACGTGTACTGATACGGTTAACATTTCGTAAATTCCACCGGTTATCAGACTTCAAAATATAGGATTGAATATACCGCTAAGATCAGCATGACGAGGCGATCAAAACGGTATATAAATATCAGTGATTCGATTGAATTATAAAAATTCGAAATTTTCTACTGACGAAAAATGCAAGAAAAACGCCGGAAAATAAGATCGACGGAGCTAAAGAAGTCCGAATTTGGAAAAACGACAAACTGACATCTTGCTCAGAAGATGTTTTAGAATTTTTCTATATAAAAATATTTAGGTTTCGAAAACGTTTTATTTTCATCGCTTTTTAACTGATTAAATTGAAGTAAATTTACGCACGAAATAAACTTTCATATTTTCAAACGAAAATTTACCAGTTGCTATGTTTAACTAGGCGCATTCTGAATATCAAATTTATATTTCAAAATTTTATCGTTTAAATTCCCACAAAATTCCGATTAATACGTTATTAAAACCGGTTAAATTTACTGGTCGTTACAGGTATCCACCTTGTTAGAAATCTCTTGGTTAGGATTCTTATCTATTAGGATTCCTTGAACTTTGGAACGCTCCCACTTGTTCTGAAATCCAGTCTTGTCTTCCACTTTGGAATGACCTCTCTAAAGATCGTTGGTTGCGTAAGTCTTTGTGTGACGACCCGGAATTTTGGACAATTCAAATTGGGATATTTAGTTCATTTTAAATATTTAAAGGTTAATTTTCTTAACTTGAATTCAAATATTATTATTATTATTTAGCTATTAAGTGATTGGATTTAATAAACTGAAATTGGGTAAATTTTTGAATCTTCAGTTTTAAGCCTGTTAAAAATAATTTAAAGGCTTATAAAATTTATAATGATGAACGGAAGATAATAGAATGGTTGAAATTTAATTTAAAGGTGATTTGTTCAGTTTTGAAAATATATCGTTTAAATCGATATTTAAAAATAGCCTTCAGGGGCACAGTCTCGGAATTCGACGAAACCATTTCCATTGGATCCGTAATAGTTAGTTATTATCGGATTTCAAATTTCGTGGCGTTTGGATTTACCGTTTGCTCGTACGGTTGAGAAACGCATTGAAATTAAAATCGATAATTCAATATTTTAAATCGATTTAAAAAGCTAACTTCCACATACGATCAAATTAGCCTCCGAAACACGTTCCATTGTGTTCGGAACGCAAGTAAAACCATATAAACGCCAGGTGGCATGTCTGATTCAGGGTTCATTCAAAAAGCTTGTAAAATTTGAGAATATTAATAAAATAATAATCCTATAAACGTATATATCATCATGTTTAGGGCCGAATCCTATTCTTCTTTCTCGGCCACTATGACGACCCGTCTTTTGATACCACAAATGACGCATCATCTTGAAGAAAAAAGGGATAGAAAATAGAAGAGATAGAGAAGAAAGAAGAAACAACAACAGAATCTCAACCAGCGGAAACGAATAAATTATATTACTTCAAATAATATATTACATAGTATCATATACATCTGAGTTACACAGATATACACATCAATTCTAGACAGTTATAAATATCTATCTAGTTATTACAACTCAAAAGATACAACACAGATAATGACTCAGAGATACCAACACAGCGGAAAAACTATGTCTACAAACGCTAAAGCATCATGCTTCATTGCTCCTCCAGAATTCATCAAAGCTAACCTGGATTTCTAGGTTACTCGTAAAAATTTGAGTACCCAAGAGTTTAGAAAAAAAAGAAATAAACTCCGGGTCAGACATGAGTCTGGTATGAGCAACAGGTTAAAGTTGCTTAACTTTAAAAATATTTGAAATAAAAGGTATCACGTAAGACTTCCCACAAATAAACATGGGTAAGTTTTTACCTTACGCTAACAAAACATTTGATAGGAAATTCAGTCATATTATAATAGGTCTAGGGTTTTCAAGTAAATAAGAAATAGCTGAAATTGTTACATGATTAAATTCCAGCTACTAACCACAAAGTGGGTTATATAATCATGTCCGAAGGCACTTATTGGAGATTGGATTCCATACAATGGTAGGGATACCGAGGTACCGCCCATAATAGTACAGGGCCTAGATCACGGCACCGAGGATCACTCCCAATCCCCTGCTCACAAGGCCGGAACCACTCCTTACTGAACAGTCCCGAACATGACAACCTCGTAGATAGTCGTCGCTACTGCCCACTAAACCGAATAAAAGGAACATCTAGACAGGGGAAACCTTGTCCTACTTGGGTGCTACCCACTTAACCTTGCTGCACATCCCCTGTTTTAGCCATTCTTGGTTGATGAGGCTTGAGGCTACGAACGATTACCTTTACAGAACACATCTCTTAGAATGCTCATCGTCCACCTGACGATGTTTAGAAAGCATTTAATCCATACAAGTTCGTTTCGGATTCGAACGAAACCGAAGGCATTATCTTGTTACACTCGTTTTGGAATCACCCACAGAGCTATCGACAATAACCCTTGCACTCTGAATCTTCATCTTCACTTCAGAATCACGACCTATCGTTAATTTGGATCGATGTAGTTTTCGGAATTTCAAATATCGAAATCCGATCCCGGTCTCATCGATATCCAAAACGTATCTTAAAGGCCTAGTTGTTTTAAAATTAAAGCAATCAAGTTCAATATTATCTATGTACACACAGATAGATAAATCACAGCTCCACAATCGATAATCACATTATTATCATAAACAGATAATCAATATTATCACCCAAACAAATAATTAATATTACCATACTTAAACCAAGCATCCATATCACATAGATATTACTCATCCCATATCTGAGATCACAATCATTCAATGAAATATCAATATCATTATCCATAAGCAATGATTTATTAACCACAATCTATAGTTAATTTAAAATGAATTTAATTAATTACTTCTATCTCTAATTAATTTAAAGTAAATTAATTTAATTACTACATCTATAAATCCTGCTTATATAACCATTACTTAATTATAAATCAAATTAATTAATCATTCTCTAAATATTTGTCTTGATTAAACACTTTTGATTAATCATTCTCTAATTACAATAAGTAATTAGTCTTTAAATTATTTCACAAATTAATTATCCTAAATTATTCATTGTAATTAACATTTAATGTGACGCCCCACCTCTATACCCACGCGAGCCAAGGACACTACAGGGTAATGCCGTCAACTAACACGGAAAATAAGGCTGGTTAGGAACGACCATCTATAGCCTTGCTCTAACTATCTATTGAATACATCGACAATAAACATACCAAGCCGGTCGACATACCCAATGAATATTTAAAACAAAACCATAGGTGGTAGAAGGATCTATCAGAACAGAATATAACAACTCAAATGTAATATACATCACAGAATAGTAAATCATCATATACACATATATTCATACATAACAGAGTACACAAAATAATACATGTCAAGTGGTATAGCAAACCACAATATACAGACGATTCCAGATGAATACATATATCAGAGTTACTACAAAATGGGACTGTACAAAAAGCTATGACAAAAAGAAGCTAGCGGAGTAGTCCATGCGGAAGCAAAATAGGTTAAGTCCAAAAGCACCTAACCTGAAACATCTCGGTCTGACCTGAGTATAAAACACAAGGGTCAGTCTAGCTAAACAAATCAGTTAGATAAACTGAAAACAATAAACTTGCAAGGTTACAAAGTATAACAAATATCTCTAAAGGAGATAACACAATCATCTAACTAAAGATGAATCATATGATAACAAGCCTCATATTATCGGCAACCTATAGAAACAAAGGATACAAATATCCCAAATCAAGCCACAAAGGCAAATAACAAATACCAATAAGGTACACAAGTTCCACACGGTAAATGCTACACATCATGCGGCTCGAAAAGACCAACACCGAAGGGCGATACCTAGGGAATATACATATGAATGAAACATCAGAAAATTGCTCGAGCTCAGTACTGTACAAACAAGGATCCATGAGCCCGAAGACTCCAAACCCAATATCACCCATGCGGCTCATAACGACCAACATCGGAAGCGATACTAAAGGGAAACCCAATATCACCCATGCGGCTCATAACGACCAACATCGGAAGCAATACTAAAGGGCAACAAACCCGAAGGCACAAACCCGAAGGCACATACCCGAAGGTAACAAACCGTAGTGGTGAAGGTCAGAGACCCAGTACTGGACACCACTAACTGGAGGAATGTGTCACAACTCTCGAAGAGGAATCCGAAAAGTGTTAACGTGAGTCCCATAACCACTCGTTCGCCCTAAACGATTTACTATCCGTCAGTCACTTTCACACTCAAAGCAGTACAAAGTTTACCTCATGTCATCGATAAACCAAACCTGAAGGTCAAAACGATCAATTGAATAGGTCGGGGATTAATCGGAAGGATAAATGCACAGATTCATGGTCCGTGTTTTGCCCAACCATTTAACCACCCTTCCACTTCGCTCGAAGTGCGAAAGTGTGTGTTTTAAATAGAATTTTATAAATTGGAGGAACGAGCTTTTAAATGTGATTCGAGAGATTATTTTATAAAAACCCGTGGATGAAGTCAAGAATAAGTTATCAAAGTCAAAGATGCAATAACAACTACTAAAAAGCAACTTGAATCGATAAAATTTGGATAACCAATCAAAATATGCAAAAATAGGCAAAACAGGCAAAACATGAGCAGGTCGGTCGACCGGTTGCAGGGCTCGGTCGGCTGGCCAGATGCAGAAAGCAAAACATGGCTCGGGGCAGCAGGTCAGTCGACCGGCTACAGGGCTCGGTCGGCCGAACTGCATATTTCTGCAGTTTCTGCCCTTTTTCTAATGAAATGCCAATTCTTCCAAAACGCGATCGTTCGAGCAATGGACCTAAGGAGCCTTAGCCAATTGATACCCCAGCTCCATTAGCTCTCCGATTCGCCACCAAAAACATGTTCAAATATCAATGTTAGGATCTTTAATGAATTGAACCCAAACACTAAAAATTTGGATATTCACCAATTCAATCCAAACCAAAAGCAAGTGCATATGAACAAGGTGTTAGGAATTCATACCCAACATCAATGAAATCAAGAGAAGTAGATGTGAGTTCAAAACTCACCTTTTACCCAAAACAAAGAAGAAGAAGAAGTTCAACAACAAGGAGAAGACCAACCAAACTCCACTTCAACCCAACAAGCTTCAACCTAAGATCAAAACAAGTATTTCTTAAGTTAGGTTTAGAAAACTTTCTGAAATTGAAGAGGAGAAGAGTTGGAGAAGATGAAGAAGAGGCTTACCTATCCTTCTCTTTGAATTTCAAGCAAGGATTTGGAGTTTGCAAATGGAATTAGGGCTTGCAATTTCTATTTCCTCTTTCCTTCCATCATTTTCAGTTTTAGCTTAAGAAATGAAAATGAAATGAAGATGAACGAAGAGAAGGGGTTGATTTAGAGGGTTAATTAAGCTAGTGGGCTGAACCCAAACCCAAAACCCAATAGAAAAAGGGTCAAAATTTCACAAACTCCAAACATATCAAAGATTATACTCAAAAAGATCGCAAACGCCATTTTGGACCCAATGGAGGTGGTTACAAGCTCCAATTCGGCCATTTGCAAAAAGTAACATTTCGGACCTAAATCCGACTAACGACGCTATATTTAAATAAAATATTTAAATATAAAATCGTTAAATATGTGGGTTGTTACAGATCTCCCCTCCTTACAAAATTGCATCCCCGCAATTCCTAGAGACGATAATTGTAACAACTACATACATACAACATTCAAAAGAAAAAGGAAATAAGCTTGAGATGAAAAGACATACTCACCGTTTCAAAGCGAAGAAAGAAAACCCGGATAAGATCGCTCAATAAACTCTATGGTTTCCCAAGTACAGTCATTGGGATTAGCAGACCATTGAACCTTAACGAGCGGCACGTCCTTGTTTCGAAGGTGTCACACCTCCATGTCAAGCACGCGAATACGTTGCTGTACAATAGATAAGTCCGGTGAGACCTCAAGATCTAACAAATCAGGAGAAGTAATAATAGAATCCGACTCTCGAAGACACTTTCGAAGTGGCGAGACGTGAAACACATCATGAATGCCAGATAGATGAGATGGAAGTGAAACTCTATAAGCCATAGGGCCAATACGTTCAGTAATAGAAAATGGTCCTATAAAGCGAGGAGCCAATTTTTCAGTCGTACTGAAATGCATAACCCCTTTCAAAGGAGAAACACGAATAAAAACAAGATCGCCGATCGAGAACTCGAGAGGCTTCCTACGGTTGTCATCGTAGGATTTCTGGCGGCTCTGTGCCTCTTTCATTCTCAACCGAATAAGATCAATCTTCTCGGAAGAATCACGAACAAAATCTGGACCAAGAATAAACTTCTCCCCAGATTCCAACCAACAGGAAGGTGATCGACATGGCCTTCCATATAAGGCTTCGAAAGGAGCCATACCGATACTAGATTGAAAACTATTGTTGTAGAAGAATTCTACAAGAGGTAGGTGATCCTCCCAACTACCACCAAAATCAAAAATACAAGTACGGAGAAGATCTTCCAAGATACGATTCACCCGTTCAGTCTGTCCGTCAGACTGTGGATGATAAGCTGTGCTAAAATTAAGCTTCGTTCCCAAAGCTTGCTGAAGACTCTTCCAAAAATGACTCATGAATAAAGGATCACGGTCACTCACAATAGAACTAGGAACACCGTGAAGTCTCACGATTTCCTTGACATACAACTTAGCCAAATGCGAAGCAGTCCTATTAGACTTAATAGGGACAAAATGAGTAGACTTGGTGAGGCGATCAACAATAACCCAAATACTAGAATGGCTTGATCTCGAAAAAGGTAGGCCGTTAATGAAATCCATAGAAATCTGATCCCATTTCCACAATGGAATCTCAAGAGGCTGAAGAAGACCCGAAGGACGCTAATGCTCGGCCTTAAAACGCTGACAAGTTATGCAATTACTCACATAACTCGCTACATCGCGCTTCATGCCTTCCCAATAATAAATACGATGCATATCGGCATACATCTTACTACTACTGGGATGAATAGTATACTTAGAACGGTGACAATCATCCAGAATGTCATGCCTAAGCGCAAAAGCAAAAGGCACAAAAAGACGGTTCTTCTTGCGAAGACACCCATGAGAATCAATGCTAAAATCCCGCAACGCCTCATCACAGGATCCAGACTCCCAAAGCTGAATAAGATGCAACAAATCAGGATCACGCCGTTGGGCATCGGCAATGCGATCCAATAAAATAGGTCGAGCTCCCAAACTAAATAATAGAATAGGAGAATCAGAAGATGAACTTCGATCACGAATTTCACAAAAAGATAGAGTCTCAAGAATATCCCATTCGGCAAGCATCATGGAAGCAACAACCAAATGTTTGCGACTAAGCGCATCAGCAACACGATTACCCTTACCAGGGGTATATTGGATATCAAAGTCATAGGAGGCAAGAAACTCGAGCCAACGTTGTTGTCTCATATTGAGTTCCTTCTGAGTGAACAAATACTTCAAAGATTTATGATCGGTATAGAGAATGAAGCGCTCGCCCAATAAGTAGTGTCGCCAAATCTTCAAGGCAATGAGAATTGCGGGAAGCTCAAGATTATGAGTGGCATAGCGAACTTCATTCGGACGCAGTTGCCTAGAAGCATAAGCAACTACCCAATCCTTCTGCATAAGAACAGCACCGAGACCACTACCACAAGCATCGGTGTAGACAACAAGATCATGATTCCCCTCGGGAACCACTAGAATAAGAGCATTAGTGAAGAATTTCCTTCAATGTCAGAAAGGAAGCTTCACGCTTGTCGGACCAATCAAAACGAATACCTTTCCGAGTAAGACAAGTGAGAGGAAGAACAACACGGGAAAAATCCTTAATGAACCGACGGTAATAACCCGCCGATCCAAGGAAACTACGAATCTCATGAACATTCTCGGGCCTCTTCCAATTCTGAATGGCTTCGATCTTTGAGGGATTGACTGAAATGCCATCGGAAGATACAACATGGCCTAAGAACTTAACCTTATTCTCCCAAAAATGGCACTTGGAGAATTTGGCTTTAAGCTGATGATGACGGAGAGTACTCAAGACAATTCTCAAGTGATTAGCATGCTCAGCTTCAGACTTAGAATAAATACGGATATCATCAATGAATACAAGGACGAACTTATCGAGATATTCCCGGAATACTCGATTCATGAGATCAACAAAGAAAGCAGGAGCGTTCGTCAAACCGAACGGCATAACGAGCCACTCAAAAGAACCATATCGAGTGCGGAAAGCTGTAAGAGGTATGCTATCCTCCGCGACTCGTAATTGACGAAAACCTGTGGCAAGGTCAAGCTGAGAAAAGACCTTAGCCCCACTCAATAGATCGAACATATCATAAATCCTAGGCAATGGATACCTATTCCTGATGGTTAACTCGTTAAGTTTGCGATAATCAATGCAAAGCCTAAGAGTTCCATCGGACTTCTTCACAAAGAGGACCGCGGATCCCCACGGAGAAAAATTGGACTGAATCAACTACTTGGACTCAAGCTCTAAAAGCTGCTTCTTGAGATCATCATTTTCCTTTGTAGACATCCTCGTAGGAGGACGACTAACTGACTGCGTGCCTGGATTGAGATCAATGCGGAACTCAATTGCCTGCTTGGGTGGCAAACCCGATATAGGCTCAAAAACATCAGGAAAGTCACAAGCAATAGGAATACAAGATATATCATCATCATCTCGCGAATCAAGAAAATACAAAGCCATTTCGAAATTATCCACATCCCGAAGAACAAGAGATAGCTGAGTAGGCGAATCCGAATGTCGAAGATATATAATTCTCTCCGAACAAATAATCCTGGCATCATATCTCACTAGCCAATCCATTCCCAAAATCATATCAAATCCCAGACAAGAAATAACGTGCAGATTCGCACGAAAAGAAAAACCACATAAAACAATCACAACATCATCACAAAGCAAGCTTAGGGTCGCGGATCCCCCAATAGGATTCACAATCCTCAATGAAGTAACCATACAAGAAACATCCAAAGATAAATCATCGACGAGCTTCTTCGATACGAAAGAATGTGAAGCACCCATATCGAAAAGAACTCGAATACTATGGTCACGAAATAAAATAGAACCTTCCAAAATAGATGGAGATATACCTTTGGGTTGAGAAGGACCTTCAGAAGCCTTAGTAGCATAAAGCCTGCTAGACTTGGCACCAGCCGGAACAATAGGGCAAGATGAAACATGATGACCATCCTTCTTGCAATAACGGCAGAAGAGAGGCTTAGGACAAGCTCGAATAATATGATCCGAAGAACCATAATTGAAACACTTTCGAGCGAAAGGTGTTCCGGAAGACTGAGGCTGAGGACTAGGACCACCAGTCTTCTTCTTCTTAGAAGGAAAAGGCCTGGAATTCTGAATTGGAAATGGCCTCTTGTTGGGGTTCTTGGAAACCTCAACATCAACATCACTATCACACTCCTTCTCGACGGTCTCGAGGTGAAGTGCCGAATCAACCAACTCCTCAAAAGAAGGCTTGAGCTGGAGCAATAAAGATTTCTTAAGATACTTCTTAAGACCAGAAACAAACTTCAAATTCTTCTTATAAGAAGTGCTGATGAATTCAAGACCATACTTAGATAAAGCCTCGAATGATGCAACATACTCAGAAATAGAAGACTTCCCTTGCTTCAACTCAAGGAAACGACGGGTCAATAAAACTTTTTCAGATTCAGGAACGAACTTGAGTTCAAATCGCTCCCGAAACTGAGTCCAAGAAAGAGTAGACTCATCAATTTCGGCTACAAGAAGCTCATACCAATCAAGGGCACGCTCTTGTAATAAGCTAGAAGTTACAAGAACTCTATCATGGTTAGAAAGATCCATACGAGAGAAGATACGCTCGCACGTGAGAAACCAAGCTTGGACTTCAAGAATAGACTCGGAGCCCTTAAACAGCTTTCCCCAAGATGAGCAAAATCACTGCACTGGCGTGCAAAGGCAGACTTGCGAGATGGAGACACTCGAGGAGGAACTGGAGGCTGAGAGCTCCCAAACAACTCCAAAAACTGATCAGTAGACATATAAACGCCATCCGAATGTGAGCCACTGGATTGCCCAGCATCTGAACGTCGTCCCCTGCCTCTTCCAGCCATACGCTGAAAGTAAGATAAGAACAAGATTATTCACAAGGTAGATATTGCAATATGGAATACTACGGAATAAAACGCATTCCTAGACGTATTCCCAAACTCTATCTAACCTTGATGGAATAAAGAGACACGATGATTCAAAGATTTGTATCACTTGTACACTTTGATGTACCGTAATATGTGCATCTATTTTGTGTTTATCATATTTTGTCCTGAACTCAGCTCTGATACCAAGCCGTGATGCCTCACCTCTATACCCACGCTAGCCAAGGACACTACAGGGTAATGCCGTCAACTAACACGGAAAATAAGGCTGGTTAGGAGCGACCATCTATAGCCTTGCTCTAACTATCTATTGAATACATCGATAATAAACATACCAAGCAGGTCGACATACCCAATGAATACTTAAAACAAAACCATAGGTGGTAGAAGGATCTATCAGAACAGAATATAATAACTCAAATGTAATATACATCACAGAACAGTAATTCATCATATACACATATATTGATACATAACAGAGTACACAAAATAATACATGTCAAGTGGTATAGCAAACCACAATATACAGACGATTCCAGATGAATACATATATCAGAGTTACTACAAAATGGGACTACACAAAAAGCCATGACAAAAAGAAGCTAGCGGAGTAGTCCATGCGGAAGAAAAATAGGCTAAGTCCAAAAGCACCTAACCTGAAACATCTCGGTCTGACCCGATTATAAAATACACCGGTCAGTCTAGCTAAACAAATCAGTTAGATAAACTGAACAACAATAAACCTGCAAGGTTACAAAGTATAACAAATATCTCTAAAGGAGATAACACAATAATCTAACTAAAGATGAATCATATGATAACAAGCCTCATATTATCGGCAACATATAGAAACAAAGGATAAAAATATCCCAAATCAAGTCACAAAGGCAAATAACAAATACCAATAAGGTACACAAGTTCCACAAGGTAAACGCTACACATCATGCGGCTCAAAAAGACCAACACCGAAGGGCGATACCTAGGGAATATACATATGAATGAAACATCAGAAAATTGCTCGAGCTCAGCACTGTACAAACAAGGATCCATGATCCCGAAGACTCCAAACCCAATATCACCCATGCGGCTCATAACGACCAACATCGGAAGCGATACTAAAGGGAAACCCAATATCACCCATGCGGCTCATAACGACCAACATCGGAAGCGATACTAAAGGGCAACAAACCCGAAGGCACAAACCCGAAGGCACATACCCGAAGGCAACAAACCGTAGTGGTGAAGGTCAGAGACCCAGTACTGGACACCACTAACTGGAGGAATGTGTCACAACTCTCGAAGAGGAATCCGAAAAGTGTTAACGTGAGTCCCATAACCACTCGTTCGCCCTAAACGATTTACTATCCGTCAGTCACTTTCACACTCAAAGCAGTACAAAGTTTACCTCATGTCATCGATAAACCAAACCTGAAGGTCAAAACGATCAATTGAATAGGTCGGGGATTAATCGGAAGGATAAATGCACAGATTCATGGTCCGTGTTTTGCCCAACCATTTAACCACCCTTCCACTTCGCTCGAAGTGCGAAAGTGTGTGTTTTAAATAGAATTTTATAAATTGGAGGAACGAGCTTTTAAATGTGATTCGAGAGATTATTTTATAAAAACCCGTGGATGAAGTCAAGAATAAGTTATCAAAGTCAAAGATGCAATAACAACTACTAAAAAGCAACTTGAATCGATAAAATTTGGATAACCAATCAAAATATGCAAAAATAGGCAAAACAGGCAAAACATGAGCAGGTCGGTCGAACGGTTGCAAGGCTCGGTCGGCTGGCCAGATGCAGAAAGATAAACATGGCTCGGGGCAGCAGGTCGGTCGACCGGCTACAGGGCTCGGTCGGCCGAACTGCATATTTCTGCAGTTTCTGCCCTTTTTCTAATGAAATGCCAATTCTTCCAAAACGCGATCGTTCGAGCAATGGACCTAAGGAGCCTTAGCCAATTGATACCCCAGCTCCATTAGCTCTCCGATTCGCCACCAAAAACATGTTCAAATATGAATGTTAGGATCTTTAATGAATTGAACCCAAACACTAAAAATTTGGATATTCACCAATTCAATCCAAACCAAAAGCAAGTGCATATGAACAAGGTGTTAGGAATTCATACCCAACATCAATGAAATCAAGAGAAGTAGATGTGAGTTCAAAACTCACCTTTTACCCAAAACAAAAAAGAAGAAGAAGCTCAACAACAAGGAGAAGACCAAACAAACTCTACTTCAACCTAACAAGCTTAAATCTAAGATCAAAACAAGTATTTCCTAAGTTAGGTTTAGAAAACTTTCTGAAATTGAAGAGGTGAAGAGTTGGAGAAGATGAAGAAGAGGCTTACCTATCCTTCTCTTTGAATTTCAAGCAAGAATTTAGAGTTTGCAAATCGAATTAGGGCTTGTAATTTCTATTTCCTCTTCCCTTCCACCATTTTCAGTTTTAGCTTAAGAAATGAAAATGAAATGAAGATGAATGAAGAGAAGCGGTTGAGTTAGAGGGTTAATTAAGCTAGTGGGCTGAACCCAAACCTAAAACCCAATAGAAAAAGGGTCAAAATTTCACAAACTCCAAACATATCAAAGATTATACTCAAAAAGATCGCAAACGCCATTTTGGACCCAATGGAGGTGATTACAAGCTCCAATTCGGCCGTTTGCAAAAAGTAACATTTCGGACCTAAATCCGACTAACGACGCTATATTTAAATAAAATATTTAAATATAAAATCGTTAAATATGCGGGTTGTTACATTTAATTACTTCATTTATTAATTAAATATAATTAGTTACATTAATCCTTAATTATTTACATTAATTAATCACTTCATTTTTAATTATCCCTTAATTAATCTATTATAAATTACATTACTAATATATTAATTAATGATCTCTAATTATGTTTAAATTAAATTACTTTATTTAAGTTAATTACATTCAGTAATTAATCTTTAATTAAACACAATTATTAATCACCTTCGATTAATACCAACCAGTAATCAACTACCCTTAATTACTCATATACATAAATTAATTATTCCATAATTAATTATCTTCATTAATTAATCCCTTGATTAATTACAAAATTAATTACTCAAATTACTTCATTATAAATCATCTTCCACTAATTACATTCCAGTAAGTATCATTTATTACTTCCCTAAGTAATTATGCTCCATAAATTACACTAAGTAATTACACTTATCAAATTATCAAATGATTTCTTAAATTAATTAAAATAAATTAATTAACTTAAATTAATCACAATATCAAAATTAATTACAATAAGTAATTAATCCTTAATTACTTTCATCAAGTAATTACACTTAACCAATTTACAAATGATCATCTTAATTAATTAATCTAATTAATTAATAAAATTAATCACACTAATTATTAAATAATCCTTAGTTAATTATCTTCATTAACTAAAAACAATTCTTTACTTACTTTCCTAATTAATCTCTAATTACAAATTAATCTAAATCATTAATTTATAAATTAAATAAATAAGTCATTCCTTAATTATCTTATTCATTAAATCATTTTAATACCTTAATTATTTCTAACGTAATCCATTTCTTTATTAATGATTTCATTAATATTAAAGTGTATTTAAAACATTACACTACCAAATTTAGATTCAAATTTCATTTTGAATTTAAGATTCAAAATGATTATATATTTAAACATTAACCAAATTTAAATATCAACTTATAAACCTATATAAGAAAAGTTCTAGCTAAATTACTTAAAATTTCATTTAAAATTTTAGCTTTAAAATACATTTAATTTGAACTTGCAAATTCAAGTTAAAAAAAATTATTTACCTTTTCATTCAAAGTCCTTTTTATAAAAGAACTTTATTAAAATCCAATTCAAATATTTATTTGAAAACAAATTACTTTAAAAAGCTATTTGATTTAAACTTGTTTAAAACATTCAGATTTAAAAACTGATTTAAATCACAGATTTGAATTCAAGAAACTTGAATCCATATCTAAACATTTGATTTAAACTTGGCTTTAAACTCTGATTTAAATTTGCTTTTAAAACCTTTGATTTTAAATTCTTGATTTCAAATCCCAATTCATTTTAAAAGCTTAAGGTTCAAAAGTTTATTTGAAAACTAAACTTAACTTTTGAATTTAAACCCAGTTTAAATTATGTTTTCAGATTTTAAATTAAATTTTAAAATCTAGAAAACTATCAGGTTTTTAAAAACCTGAAACCCTCTTTTAAATATTTTAAAACTTTATGATTTCAATGCTATTTTGAATCTAACTTCATCTAGGTTTAAACTTATTTTTAAATCTATCTCACAATTTAAATTCTATTTAAATTTGCTTTAAATTCAAATTTTACTGTCAGGTTTACTAAAACCTGTAGCAAGACAAAAACAACCCGAGTCAACTATTTTACTTCGAGTTCAAACCCCTATTGCTTCAAGTAATCACTCAAATAACTCAAGTAAATCCCGAGTGCAAATCTTCTGAACAACCAATAGTTCACCAGAAAAAAAATACACGGTGCAAATACACGGTGCACATACACCATGGCTCTGGCCAACTCCAGTCAACCACAGACCTCCATCCCATCAACGACCATCACCTGACACCATCACGGCCTTCCAAATCCACCACAGTTGCTTGAATCAAAATTAAGAAGCAAATTCCCAAACCTGGAACACAGACTGCCAACCAACTTCCAAAACCTAGAAACTTCGTCGTACTTCAAATTCTGACCACCTGAGAGCCATCACCACCGGCCATAGCTTCGACTACCACCCCTCTACCAATCCCCAAAAGCACGTTGAACTCGATGCACTATGGAGTTCAAACTAACCCAAATTCCAATCCAGGCAAAAACTAGGTTTAGAAAATTCAAATGACAATCATTGCCACCACCATGCTCAGACCAACCACCAATCAATTTTCCCATTACCTCCGGTCAAACTCCTACCTCTAGACAGAATCCCAGCCTTCCAGATCAACAGGATTGCTAGAGGCAACCAAAAATCCCCAAAACAATCAACACGGAAATGCCTACTCCAGACTCAACTAAAAAATGTGAAATTAGTTTTAAAAATCCAAATTTCAGATAATAATTCAAGATATAAACCTGAATTAATAATTTAAGATGATTGAAATTTAACTCATGTTAATCATGAACTGTTCTTAGGTTTTTACAGAACAGTTATACTTTATTTAACTAAAATACAAATTTTAAAATTTGCTTTATGATCAAACAAACACATTTGTTTGAATACTGAGTCCTATCAACCAATAGATTAAGCAGAGGTGATTTTTTTGGGTTTAAATCTAAGCTTGAAATTTTATAAACAGAGATGTTTCCTGTTCACTAAACATGCAGGCATCATATATACACAGAATTGCATAAACATATATGCATATAAACATACTCATTTCAGACATAAGCAACATATGTGAATATACTTAAGCATTTTTAAATTTAAGTTACTCACAGTTTTGAGAAGATGACAGAGCTCTTTTGTTTGAAAACTGCTATCTTGATCCTTCTTAAATCATCTTACTTTGTTTAGTTGAATGATGTTTGAGTTTGAAAAAAATGAAAGTGCTTGCTATTTTTTTGTCTAGTTTGCTATGTTTTTGAACAACGAATGAAAAAAGGGAATTGATATATAGAACAAAGTTTACAGGAGATAAGTGTTAGCTGGTACACTTTCTTTTTTTTATTACTTTGGTTAGAGATTTTTAACATTTGGAGGCTGAAATGATTTTTTATAACATTCGAATGACCTTGTTTGTGCTAGCATTAAATGCAAGAGTCTTTTATGTTTCATGCTTATCCATTTTTGTATATGTGTTCATAGATGTT
Organism: Allium cepa; assembly: GCA_030765085.1. Lineage (NCBI taxonomy): Eukaryota > Viridiplantae > Streptophyta > Magnoliopsida > Asparagales > Amaryllidaceae > Allium > Allium cepa. Next base: position 233,868,002 of record CM060938.1, read on the forward strand.
TCTTTTTCATTCCAGCATATCTAAACTTCGTATATAAGATCCTTTGCCTGGTCATGCTCTTATACTCTATGTATATAATACAAAGTTGCTATAGTTATTTGTATTGGTTTATTACTTAATTTATATCCATATACTTTTATACTTAAACAATTTACACTTTTATCTTTCTTTTATTTTTTAAACTTAAACTATTCAATACTTCATTTACTTATTAATATATATATATAGATAAATTTTAAGAAATAAAATAAAGCCAATTATATAAAAGCTTATACAATTATCTTTAAATTCAAAATATGTAAATATTTATCCTTTGAACTTTAAATTCAAATTCAAATCAAATTCTAAAATCCAATTTTAAAATCAAGTTATATATATACTTATATAACTAACAAATTCAATTTGAAATAACAATTCTATTTTATAAAAAATCTATTTGTAAAAACAATAAATTGTTAATATTGTTTTGAAAATAACAAATTCTATATTTTAAATAATTTATAAAAGAAATTATCTCTATATTAATAAATTACTTATTTTATCTAGCTAAATTTAAAAAGAAAGTAGAACAAACCTTTTTGTTAATCTTATTTAAATTTAAACTTAAGCTTAAATAAAATTTAAAACAATTAACATTTATCTTAAGTATTTTAAACCATATAGTTATTTATTAAATAGCTTTTAAAAAAGTTATTTATTAAATCAAATTATAATTACCAAAAATATTAAAATTATAAAATATGTTTTACTTGTTAAATTTAAAACAAAGCCTACCTATTTACAATATATACAAATATATATACATATATAAATAGAAAACAGTTTATTAGCTTTTTAAAAGATAAATTATCAGTTAAATGTTTATTTAAAAGAAGATTATTAAATCAATTCAAGTCTTAATAATTAATATTATCAAATCAATTTAATTTTTTTAATGTAGATTATTAAATTGATATTGCCCAAAATTCTGGGATATCACATTCTTCCCCCGTTAAAAGAATTTCGTCCCCGAAATTTAAAAGCAAAGGTAATTTAATAATCTCATTAGAAATTTTAAAATTTAAAACACAAGCATATATTATCAAACATATGCTAATAACATAGCAACCAATCATCCAAACGATGAAATCTAACTATCCAAACAAAGTTCTAGATAGAATCTTTTCGAGTTTCCCAAGTATAAAAACCAGAATACTCGCTCTACAAAATTCAAATAACCAATACTACTAAGCTACAGAGCTTGCACTCATCTAGATCTATAAAACAAGACAGGATATCAGACTACAGACAAGTCTGACTCAACAACAAAACTCCCTGAACGGCTGGTTCTACAAACAGAGATAGAACTTACACATACTCCCTTAGAGATACGTGAAACACCATGTATCCCAGTTATTCAAACTGACAATTCAATCTTGAAAACCAAACACTTATCCAAAATCAGATCTCCGACTTCGGAATCCAAATTGCACTGTCTCTTATCCACAAAACTCTTCGGACGATCCCGGGCCGTCTACATCCTTACTGATTAGCTCAACCCTTGCTGATGCCCCTAGAAACAAATTGGACCAAAACAATCAACAAAAATGATCCACTTAAGATTAATCCAAAATCAAGAACACCACCTCTACTTGCCAAACAGAAGATAGATCTTACTTCTCCTATCCATAAAAACATAAACAAATGCACTCCCAAACTACTTTCGCTGTGCAACTCTGATCTGAAACAGAAGAAAATGCCTATGAAGAACAAGGGCATAGACCAGACAACACAATCCAGAAAAAAAAATCACTGATAAACCAAAAGAACACTCAGCTATCGCTGGTCACTTTTGCGATCAACCCAATTCAGTTCCAAAGAAAAACTGCTCTCTCTTTACCAATCAGAACACCTCGAGCTTATTTAACCAATCCATCGAAGAAATGGATCCACACTGCAGCTTCTAAACTCCACCTTAAGAAAAACTGCTACACCAGAAGATCTCCTGACGATACATAGAACACTCCGAGCTGCATTACTGACACAGATGCCAAAGAAACTTCCTAATCCAAACTCTTCGAGAAACTCGGACCACAAAGCCAAACACAAACACCCTGCTGAACTCAGCCACACCCCGAAGCAGACAAACTTCCTTGAACTTATTCCAAAGAAATATCTTTGAAAACATCCATAGTCACTGCGTCTCATCACACAGCTACTACTTCCTGAGATATCAAAATACCATCACTTGCTTCTGCCAAACCGACATTTCCAAACTCTCAAGAATCCGCTCACACGAGCGCGATCATCTTACACTTAAATGATTGACTCCGAACCTTAACAGATTTCCTTCAGAGATTAATGAAAACCTTCATCACAGCAAAACTAACTCGAGACGGTATTAGGTCTACAGTCTCGACAGGTATACTCCCAACCTCAAAAATCAAACTCCAACTAGTGGTAGTTTTGTTACACACCACTACCCTATCTACCTTTATAACTTATTGGAAAACCTGAACAGGTAACCCAACAAATAGGTAGAAATATATATATATATATATATATATATATATATATAAATTACAAATACGTTCTCTCAAGAAAGAAATCACTCCAGAGCCTAGGTATCTACTCAACCTATCGCTCTGATACGAAATGTGACGACCCGTCTTTGATACCACAAAAGACGCATCATCTTGAAGAAAGATAGAAAATAGGAAAGATAGAGAAGAAAGAAGAAACAACAACAGAATCTTAACCAGCAGAAACGAATAAATTATATTACTTCAAATAATATATTACATAGTATCATATACATCAGAGTTAAACAAATATACACATTAATGCTAGACAGTTATAAACTCCTGTCCAGTTATTACAACTCAAAAGATACAACATAGATAACGACTCAGAGATACCAACACATCGGAAAAACTATATCTACAAACACTGAAGCCTCCTGCTCTAGTGCTCCTCCAGAATTCATCAAAAATAACCTGAATCCCTAGGCTACTCGTAAAAATTTGAGTACCCAAGAGTTTAGGAAAAACAGAAATAAACTCCGGGTCCGACATGAGTCAGGTGTGAGTAACAGGTTAAAGTTGCTTAACTTTAAAAATCTTTGAAATAGATGGTATCACTTAAGACTTCCCACAAATAAACATGGGTAAGTTTTTAACTTATGCTATTCAAACATTTGATAGAAAATTCAATGATATTATAATAGGTCTAGGGTTTTCAAGTAAATAAGAAATAGCAGAAATTGTTACATGATCAAATTCCAGCTACTAACCACAAAGTGGATTATACATTCAAATCCGAAGGCACTTATTGGAGATTGGATTCCATATAATGGCAGGGCTACCGGGGTACCGCCCATCACAGTACGGGGCCTAGATCACTGTACCGAGGATCACTCCCAATCCCCTGCTCACAAGGCCAGAACCACTCCTTACTGAACAGTCCCGAACAAGACAACCCCGTAGATGGCCGTCGCAACTGCCCACTAAGCCGAATAAAAGGAACATCTAGACAGGGGAAACCTTGTCCTACTTGGGTGCTGCCCACTTAACCTTGCTGCACATCCCCTGTTTTAGCCATTCCTGTTTGATGAGGCTTGAGGCTACGATTACCTTTAGAGAACACATCTCTTAGAATGCTCATCATCCACTTGACGATGTTCGGAAAGCATTCAAACCATACAAGTTCATTTCGGGTTCGAACGAAACCGAAGGCATTATCTCGTTACACTCGTTTTGGAATCACCTACAGAGCTAACGACAATAACCCTTGCACTCTGAATCTTCATCTTCACTTCATAATCATGACCTACCATTAATTTGGATCGATGTGATTTTCGAAATTCCCAATATGGAAATCCGATCCCGGTCTCATCGAAATCCAAAACGTATCTTAAAGGTGAAGTTGTTTTAAAATTAAAACAATTCAGTTCAATATTATCTGTATACACACAGATAGATAAATCACATCTCCATAATAGATAATCAAATTATTATCATAAACAGATAATCCATATTATCATCCCAAACAAATAATTAATATTACTATACTTAAACCAAGCATCCATATCACATAGATATTACTCATCTCATATCTGAGGTCACAATCATTCAATGAAATATCAATATCATTATCCATAAGCAATGATTTATTAATCACAATATATAATTAATTTAAATTAAATTAAATTAATTACTTTTATCTCTAATTAATTTAAAGTAAATTAATTTAATTACTACATCTATAAATCCAGCTTATATAACCATTAATTAATTATAAATCAAACTAATTAATCATTCTCTAAATATTTATCTTGATTAAACACTTTTGATTAATCATTTTTTTCTAATTACAATAAGTAATTAGTCTTTAATTAGTTTCACAAATTAATTATCCTAAATTATTCATAGTAATTAACATTTATTTACTTCATTTATTAATTAAATATAATTAATTACATTTATTCTTAATTAATTACATTAATTAATCACTTCATTTTTAATTATCCCTTAATTAATCTATTATAAATTACATCATCAATTATATTAATTAATGATCTCTAATTATATTTAAATTAAATTTCTTTATTTAAATTAATTACATTCAGTGATTAATCTTTAATTAAACACTAATCACCCTTGATTAATACTAACTAGTAATCAACTACCCATAATTACTCATATAAATAAATTGATTATTCCATAATTAATTATCTTCATTAATTAATCCATTGATTAATTACAAAAGTAATTACTCAAATTACTTCATTATAAATCATCTTTCACTAGTTACATTCCAGTAAGTATCATTTATTACTTCCCTAAGTAATTATGCTCCATAAATTACACTAAGTAATTACACTTATCAAATTATCAAATGATTTCTAAATTAATTAAACTAAATTAATTAACTTAAATTAATCACAATATCAAAATTAATTACAATAAGTAATTAATCCTTAATTACTTTCATCAAGTAATTAAACTTAACCAATATACAAATGATTATCTCAATTAATTAATCTAATTAATAAAATTTGTAACGACCCGACTTTCTCTCCACAGGAAGTCGCATCATCTTTAAGAAAGAAAGGGATAGAAAAGAGAAAAGAAAGAAATGAAAGAAGAAACAACACCAGAATCTCAACAGCGGAACGAATAAATTATATTAATAAATAAGTATTACATAATATACAACATCTATCAGAGTCACACAACATATACATTACATACTAAACAGTTTTAAACACCTGTCTAGTTATTACAACTCAATACAAACACAACACAGAGATACCAACACAGAGAACACACAGCGGAAACTATATATCTAACGCCGAAGCCTCGTTCTCCATTGCTCCTCCATAATTCGTCAAAGCTAACTTGAATCCCTTGGCTACTCGTAAAAATTTGAGTACCAAGAGTTTAAGAAAAACAGAAGATAAACTCCGGGTCAGACATGGGTCTGGTGTGAGTAACAGGTTAAGGTTACTTAACTTTTGAAAAACCTTTGAAAAGAAAGGTATCACGTAAGACTTCCCACACATAAACATGGAAAAGTTTTTACCTTATGCTAGCCAAAACATTTGATAGGAAAACCGATGATATTATAATAGTGTCTAGGGTTTTCAAGCAAATAAGAAATAGCCGAAATTGTTACATTCATTAAATTCCAGCTACTAGCCACAAAAGTGGGTAATACAATCAAAACCGTTGGCACTTATTGGATTTTGGATTCCATACAATGGCAGGGCTACTGGGGTACCACCCGTCACAATACGTGGCCTAGATCACCGTACCAAGGAGCCACCCTAACTCCCTTGCAACACAAGGCCGGAACCATTCTTTATTGAACAGTCTCGAATAAGACAACCCCGGTAGTTGTTGCAATCAACCGCCCCACACAGCCGAATATAAAGGGACCTCTAAACAGGGGTAAATCTCGTCCTACTTGGGCATGACCCACTTAGCCTTGCTGCACCTCCCCTGTTTTAGCCATTCCGGGTTGATGAGGCTTGAGGCTACGATTACCTTTATAGAACACATCTATCTTAGAATGCTCATCGTCCACCTGACGATGTTCTGAAAGCATTCAATCCATACAAGTTCATTCCGGGTTCGAACGAAACCGAAGGCATTATCTCGTTACTGCAACGACCCAGGATTTCTGTTGTTTGAAATTCGTATATTTAATTGATTTTAAATATCAACAAGTAAAATTTATTAGTCGAATAATTTTTTTCCGAATATTTAGATTTAACCACTTGTAACGACCCAGGATTTCTGTCGATTGAAATTCGTATATTTAATTGATTTGAAATATCAACAAGTAAAATTTATTAGTCGAATAATTTATTTTTCGAATATTTAGATTTAACTGGAAATTAAATCGACAATTTAATATTTGAAATTGCGTAAATAATTGGAAATTGGGTTTAATGTGATTAAAAATAATTTATAAAGTTATATTAAATCATATTGGAGTTATAGTGATGTTATATGACTTTCAAAATTGAATTAAAAGTTAATTTGTGAAAATTGAATATTTTAATATTTAAATCGATTAGTAAAAATAGCGATTTTTTGAACAGTCTCGGATTTCGATGAAACTAGTTTCATCGGATCTGTAATGTCAAATTATTGTATGGTTTCAAATTTCATGTCAATCGGATTTACCGTTTGTCCGAGCAAGCCAAAACGCATAGAAATTTGTTTTATGGATTTAATTTAAATTTGATCGTTTATTTCCGTCACTCGCACATATGATCGAATTAGCTTCCGAAACACGTTCCATTATGTCCGAAACACAGGGTAAACCCTAGAAACGCCAGCCGTCACGCTTGGTTTGGAGTTCGGAAATTTTTGGATGAATAGTGTTTTGGCGAATTTTCTATAAAGGGCCTTGTTTTCTTCAATTTGCAAACAAAAGAGAAACCCTAATCTCTTCAGCCCCAACCGCCACTAATATTACCAATGGCCGAAAATTCATCTCTTTCATCTCCAATTATCTTCCAATCCACACTTCAATTTGAAAAACTTTCAACTACAAAGTTGAAGAACGTATCAAGATCTATAATTCCAAAGGTTATGATCGAAAATCTCGTGATGGATCGATGGGAAATCGAGTTTAAACGTCACCAAGTCGCTCACGATTTCTGAGCTATAGATGAAGCCGAGCTCCTTGTTATTGCAGCTGAAGATGGAGCTTGAGATGGCCATTGAAATGGAAGTGTTTGATCGAGTGCTAGTTCGTCGTAGGTGGTGCAGTTCTAAACCCTAAAGGGACGGCTATGGGTTCTATGTTGCGTTTTTCACCTGGGAAAGAAAACGTGCATGAGAGAAGAGAAAGGGGGGCGGCCTGATGTAGAGGAAGCATCTAACGACCCGCCGTTCTAACCGCCCCCAGTTGGTAATTAAACCAACTTGAGACGTTCAAAATGACGGATTGTTATTCAGTTTATAGAGTTTAAACAGAATCAGCCACAGAAACACAGAATAATTATATTTCACATAAATGAATTTTTGTACATATATCAGAGTTTATACAATGCATTAAATTTTATACAGCGGAACATTTCTTTTACAAGTAAAAAACTTTTTCTAAAAGCTAAAGTGAAGCGTTATCCCTAACTCTCTCTATAACTTCGCTGCCGAAAATCTTCAAGCTGTAAAATACTCGGTCTGACCCGAGTATTATATTCAAAAGAAAATAATACACAGGTCAGTCTAATTCAAACTCAGTTATTAGTGCATAGAGGCAATAATAATTAAACAACAATTAGACGACGGTCAAATATTAATTTACCTATCCGATCCTTTAACAAGAAATCAGATAACGGTAAATATAACACTTAACAGTGTTAAACAACAAATCAGTAGATTCAGATTATCAATGAAGATAGATGAAGGGATTATTGATAAAGATAATTTAGAAAAAAAAAGAATTGCCAAAACGGCAATTGACTACAAAATCATCAAAATCGATTCAAAGTATATTGAATTGTCAACATAAAACAATTTTCATCAAAAAGAAAACATCATTTAAAACATTTGATTCGGTAGGGCTGCAATACACACACGCGTGTACGGCCTCGCCACATTTTTAAAATGTTAACTTCGTGTGGCTGCAGTCCACGCTTGCGTGCACTGCCTCGCCACTAGTATAAAATGCACAAAAGATCAATGCATCAAAGCAAAAGAAATACCAATAAAATCAAGGCGGTGTGGCTGCAGTACACACATACATACATGTCAGGACCCGATTCTTCGTCTTCCGAAAATTCAACATCGATACTCACTTTATCGACTGCCGAGCAATCGAACGACGGAAAACCGAACACTGAGGGTTTAAGAAGAAGAAAAAGTAAAAGAAGGAGAGATAAGAAGATAGAAAATAGAGGGAAAAGATAAAACAGAGAAAAGAACGGAACAAATAGAAAACAACAGAACAACATCAGAATCTCACAATTCGCAGCGGAACAACATATAATAATAAATGAATAATCTTTAAACCAAGAACTATATCAGTTATTACATTTTACACATTACATTTCATATCATCAGAGTGTACAACAACAAAAACAAACAGTGCAACAGAAAAAGAAATACTACATACTAGTAATTATGCCATGCCATCCAGCTTGCCTCCAGCAATTCCAGAATATCCTGATAAACCTTAACTCTTGACTGCCCGTGTAGAAATTGGTGGGCACCCAGAGTTTAGGAAGGAAAACAATAAACTCCGAGTCAGTCATGTGACTGGTGTGAGAACTCAAAACAGTTTATTTAGCTTTAAAATCAAAATAGAGGAATATTTTTAAAGTCAATTTCGCAATGCTTTTAAGAATGAGACTACCATAAGGCCTCCCGCACACACACACAATGCAAACGCAGAATCGGAGGAGATTTCTCCTTATGATAGTCAAAGATGCTTGATACGTATTAAAAAGAACATTTGATATTATTACTAGTGCATAGTGTAGGAAAAATTCATTTCGAAAGTAGAATATAAATCTTAGCCAACATAGACATTTCGAACTATGCCTACTATAGCTACCATCCAAACAGTGGGGCTCCACCATAAGTGAATGGTAGGTTCTACAACTAATACCGTACAAGATCGTATTGTTTCTTTGGATTTCCAACGAATGATCAGGCCAAGGAACTTCCCATTGCCACATGAGAATGCCTCTAGATGGACATCCCCGAGAACCAAACCGGATCTCTACCAACACAAGGCCGGGTTACCCCTAACTGGGTAACAACTGACCGAATATGCCATCCCCCGGTCCTTTGGGACCTTTATCCGAGCGCTCGCAATCAATTCACACAATCATAAAGTGTTTTCAACATGAGTAAGTATCTGGGCTCCATACCATGATACCACCCTTTTCCAGAAGGAAATGCACATATCCTAAAGGGCGCTACCCCTCGTAACCTTGCCGCATCCTTCCTGTTTTGACCATTCCCGAGGTGTGAGGCTCGACGAAGTCACGTCCACAAAAACATACTTTATACAAAAGCCATGCTTTGGGTCAACAAATGATCATAGAAATGATCACCAAGATAGACGATCAAATAAACGATCCTATCACAAATAATCAACACAATGATCATTTCACAGCAACACTCAGCATGTCACATTACCAAATTGGGAATATATCGCTGATAACATTCAACAACATAACCTCTGAGCTCGTACGTCTCAGAGAAGGGTGTTAAGCTAAAAGAATAAATTCTCCGCCACCAACAGAAATATATTTGAAAGAAATCGGCTTTATATCTCAATTTGTAATGTCAGACATACAATCCATACAAGTCTGTTCCGGGATCGAACAGAACCTAAGGCACTTACAAAGAAGTCCTTGCAATCCGTATATTCACAATCCTGATCGAATTTCTCATCACTTAGGGAATCTCTATACCAGGAGCTACCCAGTGCAGAGACAATCGATAGGTCATCCTATCACTTTCGCAAATACCCGGTCTTCAACACCGGTCATCAAATGCAATTCATAACGACGTATCACATATTCGGAATGGGTTATACGACCCCATGGTCCTTTCCCGGTTAACCCGAATAGTGAGCGCTTATTTAAAATAAGTGTGGCATTCAAATTCAAACAAATCACATCAAATACCCATTCAAAGGGAAATATTGATAGTCGGTTATTGAACTATCAATTGATATGCACACATCACCAGATTCCAAATAATTTTCCAAATTATTTATTTCCAAAAAATATCTTTACTAGATATATAATTTCACACTTCAAAAATAAATCAATATTTATTTTTACACAAATTCTTCTTTTCATTTATAAATTCCATAGTGAATTTTCATTCCCAAATATCCATGCATATACGATTTCAATTATTCATTTCTATTTATCTTCAAAAAGATAAATTCTCAAATATTCACTTTATATTGGAAAACATTTCCGTACTTATTTAATAAGTGATTCACAAATTTTATTTATTTTCAACACTTGGAAAATATTCAATATACTTAAATCGAAATTAAGTATATATTTCATTCTTTAAGGAAATCATTCTCTTAAACATATTTATTTGGGTCCAAAACGAATGTTGCGTAAAACATCGTTACGACGACTCAAAATCACTAGTATAGGGATTCAAAGTTTAAATAGATATGTAAATCTCAATAATATATAAAACATTTCCTTTCGGAAATCATTTACTATAACAACAATGTTATAGTCCACCATTTCCTTCTATTTCTCGAAAACGTCTATTTCAACAATAAATGTTGAAATCTATGGTTTCGATTCATAATGCATTTTAAAACGTCTTTAAAATCATTCACTTCATTTTATAATGTTCCTTCCCCAAAACATATCCATTTCATTTAATAGTATATTCACTGTCCAAAATCGTGAATATAATTCCTTTCATACATTCCTATATCCAATTTATCAAATTCAATTGATTTCGGATTTATAAACAACGTTTATAAACTCCATTTGTATTTTTATAAACTTCTATTTATAAAAACCCTTTTTATCTTATTTTAAATGCCAAAATCCGATTTATAAGCAAATCTCTTATAAATCTTTTATTTTACAAAACCTATTTATATTTATAACTTCACGATTTATAAATCTATAAATCTTCATTCACTTATAAAATCCATTTATATTTCTTTTTTTACACTTATAAAACAGGTTTCACAATTCCTATATTTTTAATCCATAAATATCAATATTTTAAATCTTTTATATAAATCGTTTATAATAATTCAAAATTCCCGATTTAACCATTTTATGAATTAATCACTATTTATTTCAAAAATCTTGATTTGGTTATATTTCACAAAAATTATGACTTTTATAACATTAAACTTATAACGTTAATTTATTTAAAATAAATCAATTCAAAATTTTAAATAAAACATATACTTTCAAAAATCACTTTAAAACCCTTTTAAAACCCAAATCATTATTTTTAAACTTTAAAATGGATCCGATGATGTAAACATCACCAAATAGTCAATCACGACCTTCAAATATCATATATCGATATGATAATCAACAAATATCACAATATCTGTAAATAAATCAATACAGTTGAGGAATCCAGTTGGATCCCTCCAACCTGTTTCCTGCATCCAAAGATGTTAGCACAATACCCATTCCGCTCCAGTACGGAATTATCGCGGTATATGGGATTTATAAATACTATCCGTTTAATATACGGCGCAATAGGGTCTCATCCGCTAAAAAATGCGGGAAATCAACAACTGCAATATATACATATGCCAATATATATATATATTGCTATTATATATAATACCAATTTCACTGTTTATGAAATATTCGCGGTATATGTTTTTAATAAATAACATCCGCTTACTAACGGCGTATAATGTCTATTTTAACAATCAATAGATAACAATCATCATTCAAACATGCATTCAAATATTTTAAATCTAACTATTTAAAATATAATCGAAACCGATTCGATTGAGTATGAAGTTCTCACCTTGATTTCAATTCCGTTTTAGCTTTTATTTCGAATAAAATTAAACGCGCGTTTAATTTTACCCGAAATTTTCACTAACTCCAAACAACTCCAATCCAACTCCATCGCGTAGTGCTCGACGATACGATTCCAACGCACTTTGATTCGTCATGATCCGACCTCGTATGAAAGAGATACATTGTTTTTAAGATGCACGAATTATAAATATAACTAATTTACATTTATATTACATTCTTAAACTCAAAGCAATCTGGGCCGCACATCACACTACCCCCCTCCCTCTCTATCTTCACGCGCACGGAAGCATCTCCTCACCCAGGCTATGAAACACGCAACCAAACCCTACATGCCGCGCTAGCTACGACGACTTTTACCATGATCAATGACCCCCACCACGTGCGCCTCCCCCAGAGTCTCCACCGGCCAGTGACCGCACGCCCCTAGTGCCCTCCTCTCCTCGAAAAATGTGACCAAAGCCGGCCACTTCAACCCCAAATTCGCGACAATCCACTCAATGATTTTCAATCACCACCGTTGATCTAGTGGAACTCAATGCGCTCGACGTTTTTGTAGTTGATGACATTTGTTAAAAGTGAATGAATTGGAAGAATGAGAGAGAAGAGGTGAAGAAGATGTCGGCCATTGGTTTTGAAGTGGCGGCCATGAACGTGATGAAACCCTAGCAATTTTTTTTTATTTTTTTTGATTTATGAGCCTATTTATAGAAATTTTTTTGAACACTATTCATTCCGGTTTTCTAAACTCCGATTTACGCGCCGAAACTAACGTTCCTAGGGTTTACCCCGCGTTCCGGTCACAATAGAACAGGTTTCGGAAGCTAATTCGGACATCTGTGCGAGTTATGGCTATAAACGTTCAATTTAAATTAAACCGATTTAGACAATTTTCTAGGCGTTTTAATTTGTATCGGACAAACGGTAAATCCGATTGACACGAAATTTGAAACCTTACAATAATATCACATTACGGACCCGATGAAACTAGTTTCGTCGAAATCCGAGACGGTTTGAAAAATGGCTATTTTAACTCGCCAAATTAATATTAAAAATAATTCGATGCGTTTCGAGCTGCCACGATCAAACGACAACTCCGATTGACACGAAAATTGAAATCCGGTAATAACTAACTATTACGGATCGAATGGAACTAGTTTCGTCCAATTCTGAGACTGTTCAAAAATTGGCTAATTTACAGTCGATAATTAAATATTAAAATATTCAATTTTCACAATTTAACTTTTAATTCGATTTTAAAAGTTCTAAAATATCCTTCTAACTCCAACATGATAAAATAAAATTTTACAAATCATTTTCAATCATATCTAACTCAATTTTCAATTATTTCCATAATTTAACATATTAAATTATCGATTTAATTATTCAATTAAATCCAATTATTCAAATAAAAATTTATTCGACTTATAAATTCACTTATTAATATTTAAAATTAATTAAATATTCAAATTTTAATTAATAAAAATTTTGGGTCGTTATAATACATGTGCACTGCCTCGCCAACTCGAGCGCACAAGGTCAAATCAAAATCAGATTCAACACAAGTACAAATGGCCTCGACCAAAATTCAAAATATCACTGCAACAATGAAACGGTACATGTACGCAGAAACATAGCAACACTCAAACAGGTATTTAAATATGAACCCAACATCATAACACAAGACAAAAGCAACTGGGTTCAAGTAACGAGCAACAAGAGAAACATACAATGCAAATGAACCAGACTTGAGGCAAAAGAAGCTAGCAAGGTAATATAGAGCATGGACAAATTAAAACTACAGGCTAGGACGTGCTAAAAACAAGACAGAGGCAAAGGGAAAAGGTAAAACTCTAAAAGGTGTATATAAATTCAAGTCAACAAGGTAGGGACGTGTGAAATCTGGGCAACAGCATGGGTGCTTGTCCATTTTTTTACGCAACATAAAGGCAATATGTACGGCCAATTTTCATAACAACATGGCAGGGACAAACTACAAGCATGGATGCATGACCAAATTCAAGGTAATGTGATAAATATGGGGCGTACAAAGTCAAGGCAGTGGGCAAAATGAGGGCCACGTTCAGGAAGCTTGTGACCAGTAATGAAGAACAGGGGGAAAATGTAAGATTTTCAACGCAAATGACATTACGTGACTGAATTCAAGACAACAGGTTAATTTACAGTGAGAATTGGGTGTGTTTAAACAGCAATAACAGCAGAACATCAATGATCACCCATAGCTAAGATTCAAACAGCACTTAATATGAGTACCAGAGGTGAGTTTTACTCATAGGTATCCCAAAATAAAGAAGGTGAAGTTTGCTCACAGACTTATATAAAATTTTGATTCAAAACTGAAATTTACTCAGTTATAAAACAGAGAAGCCTGTTTTGTTTTATTTTTTTTCCTATTCTTTTTGATTTTCAGATAATATATGACACATATCATTCTTATAACTATTTTTAAATTAAAGATTTTCCCATTATAAATAATTTCTGTTTGAACAGCAAAGCTTAAGGGGAATTAGAAGTTGAGATCTTGTTTTTTGAAGGGTTTGAAAACCTATTTAACAGGAACAGGGAATGTCTCCTGATCCAGATATACTCACATATGTTTATATGAATATGCACAGCATACATACTATAAACAACCACATCAGATTTCACTTATATATATACATACAATACTTATTCATTTCAATAAGGTAGCATGCAACCAAATTTACTTAAGTTTTAAAAGGTACTCGCTTGCAAAACTTGATGAACAGAGATGCAACTACAAGTACAGGTACAATATAATGCAGACTTGAGTAAAACAATGGAAAAGATGAATGCAAATTTAATTAAATCACCAAAACATCAACATCGAAACAAATCGAATGGCTGAGACGAAGCCCAACAAAAATCAGAGAAAAACAAACTCGAAACAGAGATGACAGAGAATAGTTCAAAATCAACATCGAATCCAAAATCAACTATCGACAACGGGTATTGAATTAGATGTGAGTGAGGGGGATCACTCACCTTAGCTTGAATCGAAGTAGCCGCGGTGAGGCGAAGGAGGTGTCGAGCAAAAATTGAAGCCGAAACCCACTATTTCGAGAAGCCCTAAATGTTGAAGACGAGCGAGCAACGAGGACGAGCGAACGCAAAGAAGCTGAAGCCTTAATTTGAAAGCGAAGAGGGACGAAACAATAGAGCCGCCATTATTTTGTTTTTTTTTTCGGTTGATTTCTGCTTTGAAATGGAGGAAAGGGTTATCGAATATAAAAGGGAAAGGAGACGTGATTTTAGCGTGGTTGAAGGCGTAGGTTAAGGCAAAATTTTAGGCGTGTTTCTAGCTGATAAGAGTAAGGCAGTGTACTCTTTTTTTTATTTTATATATTATTATATTTTTTTCATTTTTAAATTCAATTTGCTTTGTATAATTATTTTCTTTACTTTGTTTTGTTTAATTTGCTTATTTATTTGTTTGAATACTTTTATTTGCATTGCCTAGCTTGTATTTGTATTTGTTTGTATTTTTTTTCTTTTGTTTTGTTGAATTATGTTGTTATAACTTTTCCAATGTAGTCACTTTATATTTGACGAAGTTTATAAATATATTATTTGAATTTTAACTATGTGCATTTATTTTATTTTGTATTGATTAAAATTTTGTTCCTTTTTATTTAAGCTAAAGAAAATGTTATTAAACTAACCATCCATTTATAAATTTACATAAATAATAATTCTTGTATCCAAATTATTATTTTTAAGTCATTAGTTTCAATTTAAAATACAAATTCAATATTCAATTTCAAACTCCAAAGTCTTCAAATTTTTATTCAACTTTCAATAGATTAAATTCTAAAATTTAATCGTCAATTTATCCTGAAAACAAGTCAATCATCATTCGAATATTTAAAATTAATTAAATATTTTCATTTTTAAATTGTTCGAAATTCAGGATTGTCACAATCTTCCCTCCTTAAAGAATTTCGTCCCGAAATTATAAGTTAGGAAAAACGATTGCTAAAATCTCACCGATATTTATACCCTACACAATTTTTACCAAGTTCGAATCTTATAAATAAATATAGGATTCATTTCTTTTATATTATCTCACTAGCTTTGTTCATTGATTTCTGTAATCAAGACACAAAAGTCTTTTACCAAAATTTTCGACTTACAAAACTTAGATTTAAACTTGAAATTCTTCATGCTAGATATTTACATATTACATCTTTTCCAAACCTGTGTGCTTTCAAGATATTTTAAAAGATCTTCTTCCTTAGTTCATTAGGTTGGAATTATGTAATTCTAATTTCAGACTATTGATTTGCTATTCAAGGTTTGAAAATACTTGCTAACTCGAAGTTTAACAAGTCCATCGTAGTTCTCACAAACATTAGGCATACGCTGGCCAGGCGCAGGACTAAAAATCTCCAAGTACTAAATATACTTGCTTCAACTCCCAGTGAAAATACTTTTAAAAATTCTTTTAAAAATGGATATGGAAAGCACGTTCCCCCATGGATCACAGTTTATCCGGCGGTTACGCTACTATCCCAGTAGAATCGCTTGTAACTGTAGATTTCACATCTCTCTTGAATTTCGCCATGGTTGTAACAACCCACATATTTATCGATTTTATATTTAAATATCTTATCGTTTGTTGGATTTTGGTTCGAAAAGCTACTTTTTGCAAACAGTCGAATTGGGACTCGAGACCACGCCCATTGAGTTTAAAATGTCGTTTGCGACCTTTTTGAGTATAAGCTTCGATATGTTTGGAGATAGTAGAATTTTGACCTTTTTTCACTTAGGGCTTTGGTTTGGGCTGAACCCATTAGCCACTTACTAACTCAGTCCCAACCCACTCCATCTCATCATTACTTCATTTCATATTCCTAACACTCAAGCTTAAGCAAAAATGGTGGAAGAGAATGGGAATTAGAAACTCCAAGCCCTAGTTCCTCTTGCTAGCTCAAGTTCTTGCTCCAAAATCAAAGAGAACCCATTAGTAAGCATCTCCTTCTTCTTCTCCAACTCATTCTCCTTCCAATTTCAGAAATTTCCTAAACCTAATTTAGGAAATGTTTCTCTTTTAAGCTTAGATTGAAGCTTCTTGAGTTGTTATTGAAGAGCAATTGATCTTAGCTTGTTCTTAAAGCTTCTCCTTCATTGATTTGGGTTCAAAGGTGAGATTTCTATCTCACATCTATGCTTATAATTATCTTCGATTGTTAGGTATGAATTCCTAGCACTTATTCGTGTGCATTTGCTTTTGGTTTGGGATGGTTTTGTGAATATTCCAATTTTTAGTGTTTTGGGTTCAAATCTTTAAAAATCCTAAACTTTGGTTTTTAAATGTGTTTTGGTTATGCACCGAAGAGCTCATAGGGTCGGGTAGTCGATTGGCACAAACCCTTAGCGCCGTTGCTCGAGAGAATGCAATTTGGTCGAGGTTGGACCTCATTTGGATGGGCTGGAAAGGGACAGGAAACAAGTCCGGCCGACCGAGCCCTGCTGCCGGCCGACCGACCTGCTTCCAAGTGCATAAGCACTTTCTGTTTTAGGGTCCGGTCGACCGACTACAGGGTTCGGCCGACCGACCTGCTTCCCGAGAATTTTTGTGGAACAGGGTCCGGTCGACCGAGCTCTGTAGTCGGCCGACCGACCTGGTGCATTTTTGCCTATTTCGTCTACTTGTTTGAATTTCCAACTTTAATCGATTCGTGTTGCTATCATTTGTTATGACTTTGATGACTCCTTTTTAGGGATTTTTGAACATCCATTTCGATGGATTCTTTATCGGTTTTGTTGGATTTTTATTCACATCTTCGTATGTGAATTTTAGTGATTGATTGTTCCTACAATCTTCTTTGTGATTTGTCACTTTAAAAATATAAAGGTTTTATATACTGGTAGTAAATATCAAAACTCTTTCTTCAAATGATTTCAACTCTATTTTAGTACAAAGCTCGTTTCTTAAACCGTTTTCCAATCTATTAGTATATACAAACCTTTACCTCACTCGTATGAGAAATCTAATTAAACGACTTAGTAAAACAAGTGGTATGAAACGCTTGCGTTTACTTCGTTGGTTAATTCTTGGACTTGTTCGGTCGAATCTCTTGTGACAATTTTCTAGTGGAGATCTACAATTCGTTCGTAAATATTTAAGTTAAGCTAGTGGTTATGGGAAATGAAGCTAAGCACATATATTTACTAGCTTACTGTAATTGACACTTCTCTTTGATCATGACGATCATTTATGGTTTAGACTAGCAATGTGCGATGTCTCTTTGCCTATGTGGAGGACTGTTCCTCATTTTATTGAGCTTCGTCTCATTTCTTGCATGGGTCGTACCTATCTAGGTGCGTCGATGTTTGTTTACACATGGGTCGTACCTTTTTAGGTGCGTCGATGTTTATTTATGCATGGGATGTATCTTTCTAGGTGCATCGATGTTTATTTACTTCGTGGAGCAATCGGCTCAATAAGTCGGGACATGGGGCGTATCTTTCTAGGTGCGTCGATGTTCGTCTATGCATGGGGCGTATCTTTCTAGGTGCGTCGATGTTCGACTTTGCATGGGGTGTATCTTTCTAGGTGCACCGATGTTAGACATTACATGGGGTGTATCTTTCTAGGTGCATCGATGTTTATTTATGCATGGGATGTATCTTTCTAGGTGCATCGATGTTTATTTATGCATGGGATGTATCTTTCTAGGTGCATCGATGTTTATTTGTGCATGGGGCGTATCTTTCTAGGTGCGTCGATGCTAGAGCATGGGGCGTATCTTTCTAGGTGCGTCGATGCTAGAGCATGGGGCGTATCTTTCTAGGTGCGTCGATGTTCGACTGTGCATGGGACGTGTCTTTCTAGGTGCATCGATGTCCAGTTTATGAGATTGGCCATCCTTTTATTGTGATTTCTGGATTTCTATTTGATGATTTCTGGAATTTATGTTTCACCAACTTCTACGATTGGCATTGATATATATGTCATTTATTGTGGCTTGGTGAATGAAATTAGGAGTATGACATTCCTTTTTATCTTTGAGAAGATCTTTGCGATATTGATTAATCTCTTATTGATTTTTCAATTACTTGTTTATCACAGCTTGGCACTGTGATTATTATACGTTTAGTCATATTTCTTATTCTTTATCATTTCATCTGATATTTATAGCTAGACTGATCCGTTTATTATTTTCTTCTTAAATAATATTCGGGTCAGACTGAGATATTACAGGTGCTTCCTCATGGCTTCCTATCTGGAACCATCTTCTGACTTTTGGCTAACTATTTTAGTTTAGTAGTTTTGTTGTATACATTTGAGATACAGACTCTATGATGTATACTTATTCTTTTGTCTTGCACTTGTATCTATTCTTTTTGATATTGTGGATCTTGTTTGACCACTACTCTGATGTACACTTTCATGTGTTATATTCATATCTATTTCCGCCTTTGTGATATGAATTGTCTGTGACTGATTTATGTTATGTTTATTTCTATATTTGTTTCTGAAGATATTATAGCCACTGTGTAGTAGCTTTGAGTTTGTGTCGGTATGTCGGATTTCCCTCTTGATAAAGTATTGCATGTTATATTATCTGACATATTGATGCTCGCACAAAGCAATTACACGGATGGTCGCTCCTCAACAGCCTTATTCTCCGTGCTAGTTGACAGCATTCACCGTAATGTTCTTGGCTAGCGTGGGTATAGAGGTGGGGCGTCACAATGGTTGTTGCCATAAATCGCGGTTCACACGGCGGTTATGTTACTATCCCAGTAGAATCGCTCGTGACCGTAGGCATCTCACCCCTCAAATTACGCTTCGGCCTCTAGATCGCAGTTTACGCGGCGGTTGCGCCACTATCCCAGTGGAATCGCTTGTAACTGTAGGCATCACGCCCCACGAATTACGCCAGCATCAATTCACATAATCCCAACACGATGATCCATCATGGGGGATTCCTGTCCCAATGGACATTCCACTAATGAAAATTCTACGTAGCTACGATTTCCAATGGACACTCACACCGAGTTCCAATCACGTTCACAAATTATAATGGAAGGTACATTTCCATATCCTCAGTTTTAGAAAACATATGTCATATACATATAGTACTTCATTTCACATTTTGTACATATCATACCTATGTAAACTTGCATAGGATTTTCATAATAATGACTTTCCAAACTGATGGTTTTTGAATTATTACATTCACATATATAAGTTACGAAAACTCAATTCACATCATAACGAATAGAGGATTTCTAAATTTTCCATCTCGTTTTAAATTTTTCCTCTAAATCGATTTGAAAATTTAAGGTTATCTCAAACCCAATTCACATTCATAATCCAATTCATTATCGACTTCACATTCGATTTGGATTTCACGTTACATCGTCAATTCTCAACACATAATTGATGTCTACCGATATATAACCTCTAAGCTCGTACGTCTCAGAGAAGGGTGTTAAGCTAAAAGAATAAATTCTCCGCCACCAACAGATATATATTTAATAGAGATCAATTTCTATGTCATCAATTCACCATGTTAGACATACAATCCAAATCGACTATCCAAAATTCAAAGCTCAACTTATATTGTTTTTGATGTCGAAGTTAAACTCAATTTAACTCAAGATTCAATCTTTTTTTTGAAAAATTTCAAGTTGAACTGATCGTTCAAATTTCCCAAAAATATCTTTACAAGATATATATAATTTTCCACACTTAAACATTTGAAACAAATTTCAAATATTCATTTTTTTCAATTTATCTTTAAAAGACAAAATTTCAAATCTTTCATTTCATATTGGAAAACATTTCTATACTTATTTAATAATAAGTAACTCACAAATTCATTCATTTTCAACATTTGGAAAATATTCAATATACTTCAATCAAAATTAAGTATATATTCCATTCTTTAAGGAAATCATTTATTTGATTCAAAACGAATGTTGCGTAAAACATTGTTACGACAACTCAAAATCAATAGTATAGGGATTTGAATTTAAGATAGATATATAAATCCCAATACTATAAACAACATTTCCTTCTGGAAACCATTTACTATAACAACAATGTTATAGTCTACCATTTCCTTTTATTTCTCTCGAAAACGTCTATTTCAACAATGAATTTTGAAATCTATGTATTCGATACTTAATGCATTTTAAAACATCTTTAAAACCATTAACTTCATTTCATAATATCACTTCCCTAAAACATATCCGTTTTATTCAATAATATATTCACTGTCCAAAATCGCGAATATACATCGTTTATTCAATTCAATGTTTCTACACATTTATTTAAAGGATTATCCACTGTCCAAAATCGTGGATAAAACTACCAACCAACTTTTACTATCACAATATTCAACTTAAAGGATAATTCGCTGTCCAAAATCACGAATAAATCTCCTTTAATAACTTCTATTTTTTATTTATCAAATTCAATTGGTTTCGAATTTATAAACAATCTTTACAAATTCCATTTCTATTTATAAAACTTCGATTTATAAATCTCCTTTAATAATTCAATTCAATTTATATAACTCAATTATATACCAAAAGTCCATTTATAAGTTAAGTACTTATAATCCATTTATTTAATAAATCGTTCTTCAAAACATTTGAAATCAATTTTCAAAAGAATTCAGAATCAAATTCCCAAGTTATAGTTTAATGATCCTCTTGGCTATACTAAATTAACAAAACATTTTATTTCACAATTATTACTTTGGAGATATTCAAAACATTTAATTTAAACCAATTCATTAATTCACTTCACTTATATTTTATTTTTCATAAATATCAGCAATTCGATAATGGATTTTCGAATGAGAAACTATCGCAAACCTAAATTTAGAAAGCTATAAAAGAGAGGGGGATTGTCCGAAAAAATTTGAATTTTCAAAATACCTTTTATTTTTCAAAGAAAACAATTTCATACTTCTTTTAAATTTGAAACACATTTTTATTTAAAGTGATCCTAGTAACTATTCATATAAAACATCATAAACTGAGCTTTGTGTAAACCAAAGCTCTGATACCACTTTTGTAACGACCCGCCGTTCTGACCGCCCCCAGTCGGTAATTAAACCAACTTGAGACGTTCAAAATGACGGATTGTTATTCAGTTTATAGAGTTTAAACAGAATCAGCCACATAAACACAGAATAATTATATTTCACATAAATGAATTTTTGTACATATCTCAGAGTTTATACAATGCATTAAATTTTATACAGCGGAACATTTCTTTTACAAGCACAATTTTTTTTCGAAAAGCTAAAGTGAAGCGTTATCCCCAGCTCTCTCTATAACTTCGCTGCCCGAAAATCTTCAAGCTGTAAAATACTCGGTCTGACCCGAGTATTATATTCAAAAGAAAATAATACACAGGTCAGTCTAATTCAAACTCAGTTATTAGTGCATAGAGGCAATAATAATTAAACAACAATTAGACGACAGTCAAATATAAATTTACCTATCCGATCCTTTAACAAGAAATCGGATAACGGTAAATATAACACTTAACAGTGTTAAACAACAAATCAGTAGTGTAACATCCCGCCTTTTTCGCACGCTTAAAACCGACACACATGTCGATTCAAACCATACGGAAGGGCGGATTGTTATGGTAAATAATAAAAAAACAGAGAAGAAATAAACAAAATAGAATCTCACAGCGGAAGGATAAAATATAATAATAAAATATACAGTTTATAAAACTGTTTACAAAACTTTTGATTCTTCTTTATATAATTTAATATCAGAGTTCACATACCAATAAATACCAATGCAGCGGAACAATGTGAGTGTGGTGCAATAGTATAAATAATAATAATACAAATCTTCATCTTCATCCTCCATAGCTAAATCTTCAAATCCTGACACGCTCGGACTGACCCGAGCGAATTTGAAAAGACAAAAGCACTCGAGTCAGAACTAAAAGATCTTATGTAAGTTAAATTAACAGAAATAAATATGAGTGCAGTAACTCAAGAGATGCTCGGGATTTACATCTCCTAAGGATCCGTTAAACTATTTACTATGTAGTATATTGCGCTATTATAATAGTGTCTAATTGTAAAATAAACTTACTTTTTAATAGCGTTAAGGGGTTACCCATATAGCCCTTAACACAGAATATATTCCCATAGTCTATACAGTACCGTAATCTCTCCCGTACTGGGCGTCTCAGAGGGCACTCCATAGGTATGGTACAAAACAAAACTCGTATAAGGCGCGCTAGGGTAGGTGACACGGCACAACAAGGCAATGCCAGGGTAGATATACCAATTGCTATCAGGGCTGATGGAAACGCATAGCCGCAGCTACCGCCCACCTCGAACAAACTCCCCCAAAAATCAAAGTAAAAGTTGCCACTGAAATAATCCAAAGTCAAAGTATAATATCGAAGAGGAGTGTCCGATCATAGGAATGACCTCATTGGCCCGAGAATCGCTCCTGTTTTAGCCACCTTATGCCAACTCACGGGAGTCGGGTCCACGTATTTACCTTGCAGGAAACGCCTCCACCAACCTACTTCATTCTGGAATCTCCACCGCGTACGCGGTTAGTCAAAGTGGTTTTCGGTATCGACAGAGAGTATGTCCATATCCGATCCCGGTCTCTTTGCCAACCCATCGTTATTATAACACCGCGGTCATTTAAAAATAGTTTATACTTAAAAACCAGAATAAAAATTTCCATTTCAAAAACTATGAATACGATATCATTTTAAAACCCAAAACAATATGATATCATTTTATCCAAATATAATTCTTTTCCAAAAATCATACTGCTTTAAAATCTATAATATCTGGAAACCAAACATTTGAATTATACTTTCAAAGCATAATATTTCAATAATTCATAGTTTTAAAACCATAACTTCTAAAATTTGAATGGTTTGGATATTCAACGGTATATAAAATAAATGGTTTGACTTTAAGGTTACTTTTTAAAGAAAAATAATTTCCATGGCTTTACAAATATATTTCTTTATTTAAAGTCTAAACCATAATTTAAATATCACTTTCAAGTTCCAAAACCATTTCAATGTCTAAATATATATCCATTTGGAGTATTAATATTTCAAAACTAAAGTTGGAATTTTATTCTTTCAACAAAGCAATTGTTCTACTATTTAGTCTTGAATATTCACATAAAAATCCATAAATACAACTCCAATTTCTAGAAATTTAATATTTCCTTAAATTTAATTATACTAGAATATTCATTTAAATTTATCTTGGAAAAACTCCAGTTATAAATGTCATACCTTAAAATTTCCAAACTTAAACATATAATATAAATTATCAAATTCCATTTTCTCAATTTTTCCATTTTTATTTAACAGATTTATACACAGCCTAAATTCAAAAAATTTAACTTCATATGTATATATGTAGAAGAATAATATTTATAAAATATCAAAACTTAAATTTTTTTATAAACCGTATCCCATCCAAACAATAGAAATCACTTTAAAATATTTTATATATAGACCACGGTGCCTGTATATAATTTTCTATCCTATGGTCAAGTGATACGGATGTTTATCATTTCAATCCGCAAATTAAAAATAAAAATTTGCGGTTGTATATCATTTCAAACCACAATCCCGAATGGAACGAAAATGCATGATAACTTGTAGTTTAATGATATAAAATAAAACATCCATTCCTCCATCATCATCCATCATCCAAATCACAATCATCATTCAATAACAAAACAATATCAATATCTATCCGATAATATATAACAGGTAATAACTGGCAGTTATATTCAAAAATAAATTTAACAACTATTAAACTAACAGCTTATCTGCAAATAAATAACTATAACTGTCAATCTATATGCAGTAATAAAATTTAAATGAACAGTTATATTAAATAAATGCGATTTAACAGATATGATGAATAAAACATGCCAAACAGTCATAAATAAATCTTTACTCATATCTAAAATAAATTTAACAAACATAAAAACTTTTAGAAGTTGTGAGTGGGTTAAAACACTCAACTTTTTGAATTTAAATCGAATTTAAATCCGATTAAACCCAAAATTCGACGGTCTCCAAATCAGTCCAAACCAGCGTCAACAGATCTGAAATTTAGTTACGATCCTAACAAAAGAAATTTCACGTGAATCGGAGATCGTATGAAAAAGATATTCAATATAAACGATTTGAAAACAAAATAAAATAAAAATAAAACAAAACCTAAATAGAGCCACGTCATCTCCTTCTCCCACCCCTTTCTCACGCGTCTTCTCCTACAGGCCGCGCGCAAATTACAGAACCCATCAAGCTCCAGTCTCCTCCCCTTTGACCGTGAATCACGACCACCTCGAGCCTCAAATGCACAAACAGAAACTGCGCGTAGATTCGTATTGATGAAAACTACAAAACAAATTTTTTTTGGAATTTTCTGGGAACTTTGAATTTTTATCTGATTTGAATTTTGAATTTGGATCTAGAATTGCATCCATTGAGGAAGAGACAGAGTTGAAGAAATGAATGTACATCAAAAGAGAATAGAATGGAGGCTAGGGTTTATAATCTATTATTTATAGATAGACGCAAAAGAATAGGTGTGCACCAATTTTAACGTGCAAACGGAAGTGGTCCCAAAAGATAAAAAAATATTAATTACACACGTTACGGATTTAGAAAATAAATAAATTCCTTATCATTTACATTTTATTTTAAACGTATTTAAAAATGTAAATCTAGACGTTTCGTTTACGTTTCAAAATATATCCACAATTTTATTAATTTCTCCACTTCCTTATATTTAGAAATTATAAATTAAGTTTTAAGGATGCACTAACATTTGTTCATGGTTTCACCTTATTATCCTCAAATTCCATTTAATTTTCAATACTTACAATTGTTGAATGTTGATACTTTAATTAAATTTATATCAACAAATGGTCCAATTATAAATAGAATTAGCATTAACTTCATCTTATAGAATTAACTACTCCAATTGCAAAACAAATCTATGCTAACTGCACGATTTAAGTCAATTAATTGTAATTGAGTCTACATTAAATGTTATAAATTATAAATTGGAACCTAAATAAATTCGCTTATTGATTTAAAATCTTTCTATTCAGTAAATAGACACTTTTATGGGTATAAATAACATTTGAATTATAATACATGTCATTAGTGCATGCTTCATTTCTTATAAACTCCCCTTTATTAACTAGAACACATTAACCAAAACAAAATAATTAATTTAGATTATTTCAATCGATTGCCATTCTTAACTTAACATACTCAAAATGGTTAACCTAAATAATTGTTACCCTTTTACATTCAAACTCACTTACAACCATCATTACAACAATGTTGCCATAGATTTGGATTTAATTAAATAAATTAGATAAATGGGTAAAGTTTTGTAATTATCACTAATGCCAAATATATATGCATTAATTACTACTTATTATTATGAATTCATTTATTAATTTACTAGTTGCCTTTGTCTTCTTATATCCTATTTACTACCAAACTTTCTATTTAGTTATAGTTTATCAATATATATATATATATATATATATATATATATATATATATATATATATATATATATATATATATATATATATATACCTAGGCAAATCAAGTTCTTGTCTTTTCTGTTATTTCAATTAAATCGGGTATGCACAAATAAATTGTTTATTAACTTATTCTTACAAAATTATTTACATGCATTCAGTTACACCTAATTTAATGCATTGATTTTCATTTATAAATTAAAAGGTTTTTTTTTCCTTTAAAAGCTTTTATTACTAACCACACTCCAACCTCTACAGGACATTGATTTATTAAATTTGCACTTATTATGCATACTTTTAGCAACTCATATATACTTTGCGTCTATTCCCCAAATTTCACATTCTATTGTTACATAAATTTGCATTGATTACTATTTATTATTATTGCTTTACTGATAAATTTGATATTTCCATTGGTTTTGCTTATGCTAAATTAATTTCCCATAATAAATAAGGTTTCAAAACAATCAATAGCATTTCCTTAGCCCAAACCCCGTTTACCAATTATTTTCCTTCAATAATTCATGTTGCTATAAATACGTACATTTACACTTTATCGTTATTCTAATATACCTATTCCAACACTCTTAACCCTTATCTTTACGTTCATCCACTTGTAATATTAATTATATTTATTACAATTCAATGTTGGCATTTATTACTATTAATTTATACAATGTTTATTGCCCTTATTTCAATTTCTTCCTTTTTCAGTTGCTACTCTACTATTCACAGTTTCTTTGGTATACTCCTTTCCTATATAATCCAATATACACAAATTCCAATTAAATCCAATTATTACCTTTAAATAAAACATAACATTCGAATACCTCTTATTAAATTGGAATGTTTCATTTAAGTTTATAAATGATCCACTTGTATTAACATAAATTTTTATTTTCAAATTTATTCCCATTTACGGTTAATCAATGTTATTTTACATTAACCAATTTTAATATTCACCTTTAATTTCACATCTTCAAAGTATATCTAGGAAAAATCTTTCCACCCCTTAATTTACTGAATCTTATGCAGTCTTACTATAAATAGGTTTTAAATTACCATTACTGTACATTCAATTACTATCCAAAGTATTTATTCATAAATCAATTCGATATATACGTTTGTTTCCTTCTATTTGATTTATACCTAGTATACGTTTTCCTAAATCCTGTTTCATTACCTTCATTAAATGGTTATCGCATTGAGATCAAATTTATTAGCTTATATCGCATTATTACCATTAATTAAAATTGGCTTACAAATTCTTTTTTTCAATACTCTAAATAAATAACATATTATTCCATAATTACTCTTGTTTTCACATATTCCATTCAAAAATTAAACCACAATATTTACATTATTTTATTGAATTGGAAATCTCATTTTAAATTGTTAACTTTTAATAAGAACAAATGGCAACACCAAATTCCTAACATTCATTTTATTAAAAATAATGGAAAATATGACAAATTTAGTTAGCGAAATTTTCGGGTCGTTACACTCTCCCCCACTCAAAACTTTTCGTCCCCGAAAAGGAAAAGAAGGGAGAAGAAAGAATTAAATAACAATACATCTTATTCAAAATATTTAACTTATAAACAGTAATTTACCAAATTTATTACCTTAAATAAAATATACCCATTTTATAATCATTATATCCTTTTATACTTAAATAATTAAAGTTTGGAAAACATTTTCAACATAATTCTAAGTCCAAAATTTACGGAAAATTTTGGCAGAGTCTCCTTTGTACGGAGAGGCTTGGGAAAATATAATACCAAAATATAACAAAGTATCATATAGGATATTCAAAATAGTATATCCCAACACGGGAAAATATATAAAAATAGCGTTACAAAACGTAAACCGGAACGTACCTATTTGTTGGGCAAATTACGCTTAATTTATGGAAACAAAAGCAGTAACAATTGCTTCCATACCTGCATTTCACTTATATAATCTAAAAAGGTTAACTATTTATATAAAGTGAAATATTTTCATGGTTTAAACTACTAACAACAATCAATTTCGACAAACAGTATACACAACAAAACAAAACAACCATTCAATCAAACAAGCAAATAGTTGTTCGGGTTCAAAACTTGAAATGGTACGGAATGAAAATTAACTATCCAGTGCATCATTTACTCAACAGTCTTAGATGGGACAAAAATAGATTATTTATTTATCCAACAACTTCAAATTTCCTTACCCAGCCAACTATAAAGTAAACAATATCGATTTAAACCAACAAATCAATTCAACTTATATAAATTCATTACATACTTTAACTGTTTGATTTCCTTTCTTTTATTCAACCCACATAAATTTTCCTTTTTATAATTTACATTTATTTCTAACAAACTTCAAATTTTATTTCTCATTCAATAGTTGCTTCCTTATTTCTACTTATTACTTACCATTATTCATTTTTATTTTATTTAGGTTATGTAAGCCACTTTTATTTGTATTACATTTAATGCACTTCTCAAATTCAATCATTTATTAAATGCTTACATGCTATTATATTAAATTACAGTAACCCTTTTTTAATTACACTTAAATTCTTAACCTTATAACCTCCATTCTTATAAATAAAGGATTTTATTAATTTATTACCTAAGGTTTACAGTCATTTATTTATATTACCTACTTTCCATTTTATTCAACTAGTAGCATTTAAATCATACTAAATTTTATAACCATACACATCAATCCTTATTTATTAAAGAGTTTCGTTTTATTTACTTAAGTTTAAAATCACCTATTTATAATACTTACCTTTAATTATGGTAAAATTTCAATTATAACTTAAGTTTATGCCATTAAATTCTCATTTATAATAGCAATTCATTGAATACTTCATTATTTCCAAAATTTCTACTTGTATAATATTCTATTCCAATCTCTTATTTAACATTTCAACTTTTCATATTTGGTAAGTTATATATGTTAGAGAAAATGCAAAAGAACTTATACAAGTTTTATCTCATCTTTTAATTAAATTTAATGTTCGACAATATTACTCTTCGTTTCATATGTTACATATTTCAAATTTCCTTTAATTCCCATTTATAACTTTGCATTAAATTTCTTGCCTAAATTAGAGATTTCAATTCATTAATTACTTACCTTTTATTCCACTAAAATAATTTAAACAATTTATTAATGGAAATTTAACAATTAAATACCGGGTCAAATTTCAAATTATTTTAAAAATAATAGATAGATATATTCTTATAACTTATAAACAATTAAAATTTTAGATATTTTCAAAATAAATCTACAGTAGAATTTACTACAGTGGTCTTTCCCCCTCGAAACTCGAAAATGAAAGTCGATGATGCGGCCGCCATCACCGAAATTATTTTCCAGCGACAGAGAGGAAAGTACAAAATTTATTTTCTCTAAAATCTTCTTTAAAACAATTCTTCCGAATTATACTAAATATTTATATAAGAAAATACTTATAAGCCAAATCATTATACTTCATAAATCCTTTGAAAGCAAATTTTCTAAAATCCCGGACTTAAGTCCTAAAATTTCCAAATTTCATTGATTTTAAATTCAATCTTATTTTACCTATTATATATAAATTTTATTCCTAACAACCAATCTATTGCAACCAAATATATATATCTTTTGGAAAATCTACTTTATATATATAGAAAATATAATAGGCAAAATTATTTCATTTACCTATATTTAAAACAAATATTATGTCGGTCTGTCCTATTAAGTGTTTAGAAATCCCTATTGATGTCATAGCGTCCCATGCACCAACCAGAATTTATAAATACAAAACGGAACAGATTAACACAATATCAAAACCTTTTTATAACACTAACAAGTACGCTCTCTCATATATATACACTCAGCGACTCCCACAGGGTATTACTACCCTATTAACAAGAGTCAAACCCCACAAAGCCAAGGTTTATCGCTAAACCAAAGCTCTGATACCAGATGTAACATCCCGCCTTTTTCGCACGCTTAAAACCGACACACATGTCGATTCAAACCATACGGAAGGGCGGATTGTTATGGGTAAATAAGAAAAAAAAGAGAAGAAATAAACAAAATAGAATCTCACAGCGGAAGGATAAAATATAATAATAAAATATACAGTTTATGAAACTGTTTACAAAACTTTTGATTCTTCTTTATACAATTTAATATCAGAGTTCACATACCAATAAATACCAATGCAGCGGAACAATGTGAGTGTGGTGCAATAGTATAAATAATAATAATACAAATCTTCATCTTCATCCTCCATAGCTAAATCTTCAAATCCTGACACGCTCGGACTGACCCGAGCGAATTTGAAAAGACAAAAGCACTCGAGTCAGAACTAAAAGATCTTATGTAAGTTAAATTAACAGAAATAAATATGAGTGCAGTAACTCAAGAGATGCTCGGGATTTACATCTCCTAAGGATTCGTTAAACTATTTACTATGTAGTATATTGCGCTATTATAATAGTGTCTAATTGTAAAATAAACTTACTTTTTAATAGCGTTAAGGGGTTACCCATATAGCCCTTAACACAGAATATACTCCCATAGTCTATACAGTACCGTAATCTCCCCCGTACTGGGCGTCGTCAGAGGGCACTCCATAGGTATGGTACAAAACAAAACTCGTATAAGGCGCGCTAGGGTAGGTGACACGGCACAACAAGCCAATGCCAGGGTAGATATACCAATTGCTATCCGGGCTGATGGAAACGCATAGCCGCAGCTACCGCCCACCTCGAACAAACTCCCCCAAAAATCAAAGTAAAAGTGGCCACTGAAATAATCCAAAGTCAAAGTATAATATCGAAGAGGAGTGTCCGATCAGAGGAATGACCTCATTGGCCCGAGAATCGCTCCTGTTTTAGCCACCTTATGCCAACTCACGGGAGTCGGGTCCACGTATTTACCTTGCAGGAAAAGCCTCCACCAACCTACTTCATTCTGGAATCTCCACCGCATACGCGGTTAGTCAAAGTGGTTTTCGGTATCGACAGAGAGTATGTCCATATCCGATCCCGGTCTCTTTGCCAACCCATCGTTATTATAACACCGCGGTCATTTAAAAATAGTTTATACTTAAAAACCAGAATAAAAATTTCCATTTCAAAAACTATGAATACGATATCATTTTAAAACCCAAAACAATATGATATCATTTTATCCAAACATAATTCTTTTCCAAAAATCATACTGCTTTAAAATCTATAATATCTGGAAACCAAACATTTGAATTATACTTTCAAAGCATAATATTTCGAAAATTCGTAGTTTTAAAACCATAACTTCTAAAACTTGAATGGTTTGGATATTCAACGGTATATAAAATAAATGGTTTGACTTTAAGGTTACTTTTTAAAGAAAAATAATTTCCATGGCTTTACAAATATATTTCTTTATTTAAAGTCTAAACCATAATTTAAATATCACTTTCAAGTTCCAAAACCATTTCAATGTCTATATATATATATATATATATATATATATATATATATCCATTTGGAGTATTAATATTTCAAAACTAAAGTTGGAATTTTATTCTTTCAACAAATCAATTGTTCTATTATTTAGTCTTGAATATTCACATAAAAATCCATAAATACAACTCCAATTTCTAGAAATTTAATATTTCCTTAAATTTAATTATACTAGATATTCATTTAAATTTATCATGGAAAAACTCCAGTTATAAATATCATACCTTAAAATTTCCAAACTTAAACATATAATATAAATTATCAAATTCCATTTTCTCAATTTTTCCATTTTTATTTAACAGATTTATACACAGCCTAAATTCAAAAATTTTAACTTCATATGTATATATGTAGAAGAATAATATTTATAAAATATCAAAACTTAAAAAAATTTATAAACCCGTATCCCATCCAAACCATAGAAATCACTTTAACATATTTTATATATAGACCACGGTGCCTGTATATAATTTTCTATCCTATGGTCAAGTGATACGGATGTTTATCATTTCAATCCGCAAATTAAAAATAAAAATTTGCGGTTGTATATCATTTCAAACCACAATCCCGAATGGAACGAAAATGCATGATAACTTGTAGTTTAATGATATAAAATAAAACATCCATTCATCCATCATCATCCATCATCCAAATCACAATCATCATCCAATAACAAAACAATATCAATATATATTTGATAATATATAACAGGTAATAACTGGCAGTTATATTCAAAAATAAATTTAACAACTATTAAATTAACAGTTTATCTGCAAATAAATAACTATAACTGTCAATCTATATGCAGTAATAAAATTTAAATGAACAGTTATATTAAATAAATGCGATTTAACAGATATGATGAATAAAACATGCCAAACAGTCATAAATAAATCTCTACTCATATCTAAAATAAATTTAACAAACATAAAAACTTTTAGAAGTTGTGAGTGGGTTAAAACACTCACCTTTTTGAATTTAAATCGAATTTAAATCCGATTTAAACCCAAAATTCGATGGTCTCCAAATCAGTCCAAACAAGCGTCAACAGATCTGAAATTTAAATACGATCCTAACAAAAGAAATTTCACGTGAATCGGAGATCGTATGAAATAGATATTCAATATAAACGATTTGAAAACAAAATAAAATAGGAATAAAACAAAACCTAAATAGAGCCACGTCATCTCCTTCTCCCACCCCTTTCTCACGCGTTTTCACCTACAGGCCGCGCGCAAATTACAGAACCCATCAAGCTCCAGTCTACTCCCCTTTGACCGTGAATCACGACCACCTCGAGCCTCAAATGCACAAACAGAAACTGCGCGTAGATTCGTATTGATGAAAACCACAACACAAATTTTTTTTGGAATTTTCTGGGAACTTTGAATTTTTATCTGATTTGAATTTCTAATTTGGATCTAGAATTGCATCCATTGAGGAAGAGACAGAGTTGAAGAAATGAATGTACATCAATAGAGAATAGAATGGAGGCTAGGGTTTATAATCGTCTATTTATAGATAGACGCAAAAGAATAGGTGTGCACGAATTTTAATGTGCAAACGGAAGTGGTCCCGAGTGATAAAAAATATTCATTACACACGTTACGGATTTAGGAAATAAATAAATTCCTTATCATTTACATTTTATTTTAAACGTATTTAAAAACGTAAATCTAGACGTTTCATTTACGTTTCAAAATATATCCACAATTTTATTAATTTCTCCACTTCCATATATTTAGAAATTATAAATTAAGTTTTAAGGATGCACTAACATTTGTTCATGGTTTCACCTTATTATCCTCAAATTCCATTTAATTTTCAATAATTACAATTGTTGAATGTTGATACTTTAATTAAATTTATACATCTTGCTTTCTATAATCTATATCAACAAATGGTCCAATTATAAATAGAATTAGCATTAACTTCATCTTATAGAATTAACTACTCCAATTACAAAACAAATCTACGCTAACTGCACGATTTAAGTCAATTAATTGTAATTGAGTCTACATTAAATGTTATAAATTATAAATTGGAACCTAAATAAATTCGCTTATTGATTTAAAATCTTTCTATTCAGTAAATAGACACTTTTATGGGTATAAATAACATGAATTATAATACATGTCATTAGTGCATGCTTCATTTCTTATAAACTCCCCTTTATTAACTAGAACACATTAACCAAAACAAAATAATTAATTTAGATTTATTTCAGTCGATTGCCATTCTTAACTTAACATACTCAAAATGGTTAACCTAAATAATTGTTACCCTTTTACATTCAAATTCACTTACAACCATCATTACAACAATGTTGCCATAGATTTAGATTTAATTAAATAAATTAGATAACTGGGTAAAGTTTTGTAATTATCACTAATGCCAAATATATATGCATTAATTACTGCTTATTATTATGAATTCATTTATTAATTTACTAGTTGCCTTTGTCTTCTTATATCCTATTTACTACCAAACTTTCTATTTAGTTATAGTTTATCAATATATATATATATATATATATATATATATATATATACCTAGGCAAATCAAGTTCTTGTCTTTTCTGTTATTTCAATTAAATCGGGTATGCACAAATAAATTGTTTATTAACTTATTCTTACAAAATTATTTACATGCATTCAATTACACCTAATTTAATGCATTGATTTTCATTTATAAATTAAAAGGTTTTTTGTTTCCTTTAAAAGATTTTATTACTAACCATACTCCAACCTCTACAGGACATTGATTTATTAAATTTTCACTTATTATGCATATTTTTAGCAACTCATATATACTTTGCGTCTATTCCCCAAATTTCACATTCTATTGTTACATAAATTTGCATTCATTACTATTTATTATTATTTCTTTACTGATAAATTAGATATTTGCATTGGTTTTGCTTATGCTAAATTAATTTCCCGTAATAAATAAGGTTTCAAAACAATCAATAACATTTCCTTAGCCCAAACCCCGTTTACCAATTATTTTCCTTCAATAATTCATGTTGCTATAAATACGTACATTTACACTTTATCGTTATTCTAATATACCTATTCCAACACTCTTAACCCTTATCTTTACTTTCACCCACTTGTAATATTAATTATATTTATTACAATTCAATGTTGGCATTTATTACTATTAATTTATACAATGTTTATTGCCCTTATTTCAATTTCTTCCTTTTTCAGTTGCTACTCTACTATTCACAGTTTCTTTGGTATACTCCTTTCCTATATAATCCAATATACACAAATTCCAATTAAATCCAATTATTACCTTTAAATAAAACATAACATTTGAATACCTCTTATTAAATTGGAATGTTTCATTTAAGTTTATAAATGATCCACTTGTATTAACATAAATTTTTATTTTCAAATTTATTCCCATTTACGGTTAATCAATGTTATTTTACATTAACCAATTTTAATATTCACCTTTAATTTCACATCTTCAAAGTATATCTAGGAAAAATCTTTCCACCCCTTAATTTACTGAATCTTATGCAGTCTTACTATAAATAGGTTTTAAATTACCATTACTGTACATTCAATTACTATCCAAAGTATTTATTCATAAATCAATTCGATATATACGTTTGTTTCCTTCTATTTGATTTATACCTAGTATACGTTTTCCTAAATCCTGTTTCATTAACTTCATTAAATGGTTATCGCATTGAGATCAAATTTATTAGCTTATATCGCATTATTACCATTAATTAAAATTGGCTTACAAATTCTTTTTTCCAATACTCTAAATAAATAACATATTATTCCATAATTACTCTTGTTTTCACATATTCCATTCAAAAATTAAACCACAATATTTACATTATTTTATTGAATTGGAAATCTCATTTTAAATTGTTAACTTTTAATAAGAACAAATGGCAACACCAAATTCCTAACATTCATTTTATTAAAAATTATGGAAAATATGACAAATTTAGTTAAGGAAATTTTTGGGTCGTTACAAGTAGATTCAGATTATCAATGAAGATAGATGAAGGGATTATTGATGAAGATAATTTAGAAAAAAAAACAGAATTAACAAAACGGCAATTAACTACAAAATCATCAAAATCGATTCAAAGTATATTGAATTGTCAACATAAAACAATTTTCATCAAAAAGAAAACATCATTTAAAACATTTGATTCGGTAGGGCTGCAGTACACACACGCGTGTACGGCCTCGCCACATTTTTAAAATGTTCACTTCGTGTGGCTGCAGTCCATGCTTGCGTGCACTGCCTCGCCACTAGTATAAAATGCACAAAAGATCAATGCATCAAAGCAAAAGAAATACCAATAAAATCAAGGCGGTGTGGCTGCAGTACACACATACATACATGTGCACTGCCTCACCAACTCGAGCGCACAAGGTCAAATCAAAATCAGATTCAACACAAGTACAAATGGCCTCGACCAAAATTCAAAATATCACTGCAACAATGAAACGGTACATGTACACAGAAACATAGCAACACTCAAACAGGTATTTAAACATGAACCCAACATCATAACACAAGACAAAAGCAACTGGGTTCAAGTAACGAGCAACAAGAGAAACATACAATGCAAATGAACCAGACTTGAGGCAAAAGAAGCTAGCAAGGTAATATAGAGCATGGACAAATTAAAACTACAGGCTAGGACGTGCTAAAAACAAGACAGAGGCAAAGGGAAAAGGTAAAACTCTAAAAGGGGTATATAAATTCAAGTCAACAAGGTAGGGACGTGTGAAATCTAGGCAACAGCATGGGTGCTTGTCCATTTTTTTACGCAACATAAAGGCAATATGTACGGCCAATTTTCATAACAACATGGCAGGGACAAACTACAAGCATGGATGCATGACCAAATTCAAGGTAATGTGATAAATATGGGGCGTACAAAGTCAAGGCAGTGGGCAAAATGAGGGCCACGTTCAGGAAGCATGTGACCAGTAATGAACAACAGGGGGAAAATGTAAGATTTTCAAGGCAAATGACATTACGTGACTGAATTCAAGACAACATGTTAATTTATAGTGAGAATTGGGTGTGTTTAAACAGCAATAACAGCAGAACATCAATGATCACCCATAGCTAAGATTCAAACAGCACTTAATATGAGTACCAGAGGTGAGTTTTACTCATAGGTATCCCAAAATAAAGAAGGTGAAGTTTGCTCAGAGACTTATATAAAATTTTGATTCAAAACTGAAATTTACTCAGTTATAAAACAGAGAAGCCTGTTTTGTTTTATTTTTTTCCTATTCTTTTTGATTTTCAGATAATATATGACACATATCATTCTTATAACTATTTTTAAATTAAAGATCTTCCCATTATAAGTAATTTCTGTTTGAACAGCAAAGCTTAAGGGGAATTAGAAGTTGAGATCTTGTTTTCTGAAGGGTTTGAAAACCTATTTAACAGGAACAGGGAATGTCTCCTGATCCAGATATACTCACATATGTTTATATGAATATGCACAGCATACATACTATAAACAACCACATCAGATTTCACTTATATATATACATACAATACTTATTCATTTCAATAAGGTAGCATGCAACCAAATTTACTTAAGTTTTAAAAGGTACTCGCTTGCAAAACTTGATGAACAGAGATGCAACTACAAGTACAGGTACAATATAATGCAGAGTTGAGTAAAACAATGGAAAAGATGAATGCAAATTTAATTAAATCACCAAAACATCAACATCGAAACAAATCGAATGGCTGAGACGAAGCCCAACAAAAATCAGAGAAAAACAAACTCAAAACAGAGATGATAGAGAATAGTTCAAAATCAACATCGAATCCAAAATCAACTATCGACAACTGGTATTGAATTAGATGTGATTGAGGGGGATCACTCACCTTAGCTTGAATCGAAGTAGCCGCGGCGAGGCGAACGAGGTGTCGAGCAAAAATTGAAGCCGAAACCCACTATTTCGAGAAGCCCTAATTGTTGAAGACGAGCGAGCAACGAGGACGAGCGAACACAAAGAAGCTGAAGCCCTAATTTGAAAGCGAAGAGGGACGAAACAACAGAGCCGCCATTATTTTGTTTTTTTTTTCGGTTGATTTCTGCTTTGAAATGGAGGAAAGGGGTATCGAATATAAAAGGGAAAGGAGACTTGATTTTAGCGTGGTTGAAGGTGTAGGTTAAGGCAAAATTTTAGGCGTGTTTTTAGCTGATAAGAGTAAGGCAGTGTACTCTTTTTTTTATTTTATATATTATTATATTTTTTTCATTTTTAAATTCAATTTGTTTTGTATAATAATTTTCTTTACTTTGTTTTGTTTAATTTGCTTATTTATTTGTTTGAATACTTTTATTTGCATTGCCTAGCTTGTATTTGTATTTGTTTGTATTTTTTTTCTTTTTTTTTGTTGAATTATGTTGTTATAACTTTTCCAATGTAGTCACTTTATATTTGACGAAGTTTATAAATATATTATTTGAATTTTAACTATGTGCATTTATTTTATTTTGTATTGATTAAAATTTTGTTCCTTTTTATTTAAGCTAAAGAAAATGTTATTAAACTAACCATCCATTTATAAATTTACATAAATAATAATTCTTGTATCCAAATTTTTTTTAAAGTCATTAGTTTGAATTTAAAATACAAATTCAATATTCAATTTCAAACTCCAAAGTCAATTCAAATTTTTATTCAACTTTCAATAGATTAAATTCTAAAATTTAATCGTCAATTTATCCTGAAAATTTGAAATTCAAGTCAATCATCATTCGAATATTTAAAATTAATTAAATATTTTCATTTTTAAATTGTTCAAAATTCAGGGTTGTTGCAAAGCAAGATGAACGGTCCAGATTCAATTAGGTATAAAAAAAATTAAAAGAAAATGTAAATAATTGTATATATTAATGTGTACAAAGTTCAAAAAATCATAACTTTGTCATACGAGGTCGGAAATGCACGAAACGAATTGTGTTGGCTTCGTTTTGTCGAGCACTACGCAATGGAGATAGTTTGGTGTCATTTGGAGCTAGTATGAATTTCGAGTAAAATTAAACCCGCGTTTAATTTTATTCGAAATAAAATGCTACAACTGATATCGGAAACTCAAGGTGAGAACTTCTCACTCAATCGAATTATTTCGATTTAAATTTTAAATAGTTAGATTTAAAATTGCTTGATTGTGTGATTGGATAATAGTTGTTATCTGTTGTATTGAAATAGACCCTATACGTCGTATATTAAGCGGATGTTATTTATTAAAAACATATACCGCGATAATTCCAACTTGTATGGAATTGGTATTATATATGTATTTGGAGTTGATTTCCCGCATTATATAGCGGATGAGACCCTATTACGCCGCATAATAGCGGATGGTATTTTATAAATCCAATATACCACGATATTCCGTCTCGAAGCGGAATGATATTGTGCTAACATCTTTGGATGCAGGGAAACAGGTTGGAGGGATCCAACTGGATTGCTCAAACATTTGAATTGTTTCAATGTTACGTGTTGATCTATTTATTGATCTATTTATAATCTGCGTGATTATCTTTGTGATTGAAATCGTTAAAGGCTAAAATTTTGGCCAAATATATTTTTGGTATCGTTAGATGCCGAAAATAAATAAAATTGGATTTCTGAAAATTTAAGTTGAGAATTCATAATAAAATTTAATTTTGAAGTTGATTCCTTTTAAATAAATAAACGTTGTAATTTTATGTTATAAAAATTATGATTTTGTGAAATATAACCGAAATGTGATTTTAAGTTGATTAATTTATAAAATTGTTTAAATTGGGATTTTTGAACTATTATAAATGATTTATATAAAAGATTTATAAAATTGATAGTTATAAATTAAAATGTTGGAATTATAAAACAAGTTTTTATAAGTGCTAAAATGAAATATAAATGGATTTCATAAGTGGATGAAATCTATAGATTTATAAATTGTGAAGTTATAAAATGAATAGATTTTTTAAAATAAAATATTTATAAGTAATTAAGTTATAAATTGGATTCTGGCATGTAAATGGAATATGGATAGAATTTGTTAATAAAGTGATTTTATAAGTGTGGTTGTTATAAAATATAAATGGAAATTATAAACGTGGTTTTATAATCCGAAATCGACTTATTTTAATAAGTTTAATTATTATAGCTTTTTAAAGGGGATATATCCACGATTTTAGGACAGTGGCTAATCCTTTAAATAAAATATGTAGAAATTGAATTTGTTTAACGAGGTATTCACGATTTTGGACGGTAAACAATATAGTAAAGAAATATTTAGGGAAAGTGATATTTTAAATTGAATTAAAACGATTCGAAAATGTTTTAAAATGTATTAAGTATTGAAACCATAGATTTCAACATTCATTGTTGAAATAGACGTTTTCGAGAAATAGAAGGAAATGGTGGACTATAACACTGTTGTTATAATAAATAATTTCCGAAAGGAAAAGTTTTGTATAGTATTGGGGTTTATATATCAATCTTAATTTCGAACCCCTATACTAGTAATTTTGAGTTGTCGTAACGATGTTTTACGCAACTTTCATTTTGACTCAAATAAAGGTGTTTAAGAGGATGTTTTCCTTAAAGAATAAAATATATACTTAATTTGGATTTAAGTATATTGAATATTTTTCAAATGTTGGAAATAAATGGATTTGTGAATTACTTATTATTAAATAATATGGAATTTTTTTTCCAATATATAGGGAATGTTTTGAGATTTTATCTTTAAAGATAAATTGAAAATGAATATTAGAAATCGATTCGGAAATCGTATATTCATAGATATTTTGGAAAGGTAAATTCACTATGGAATTTATAAAAGAAAGGGAAATTTGTTTAAAAATAAACATTGATTTATTTTAAAGTGTGGAAATAAATTTATGGATTTGGAATGTAAGTTTAAAATAAATGGTTAAGGATTTATTTGATTGATTTAAATGAACCATTTTAAACTGAAATTGGATAAATATTTGGAAGTGTTTCCGTTTAAGGAAATTGATTTGAAATTTGTTTTCAAAGATTGAAAGGTGGAAAATAATTTGAAATTTGTTTTCAAATGGTTGAAGTATGGGAATTATATTTTGCAAGATATTTTTGAAAATAAATAATTTGAGAAATTATTTGAAATCAGGTGATGTTGTGAATATTGATTGATAGTTAAATAACCGACTATCAATATTGAACCTTGAATGGCTATTTGTTGTGAATTGGTTAAAATTGAATGCTACACTTATTTTTAAATTATTGATCTCGTTATTCGGATTACCCATTCTGAATAGTGATACGACGTAATGGAAAACATCGAAGACCGGTGGTGAAGACCGGGTATTTGTGAAAACGATAGGATGACCTATCGATTGTCTTTGCACCGTTAGCTATGGTATGGAGATTTCCTTTGTGATGGAAAATTCGATCGGGATTGTGAATACCCGCATTGCAATGGCTTCTTTTGAAGTGCCTTCGGTTCTGTTCGAACCCGGAACAGACTTGTATGGTTACGTGTCTGACATTACATTTTCAGATATAAAGCAGATTTCTTTCAAATATATCTCTGTTGGTGGTGGAGAATTTATTCTCTTAGCTTAACACCTTTCTCTGAGACGTACAAGCTCAGAGGTTTTGTAGTTGAAGGTTATCAGCGATATATTGCCAATTTGGTAATGTGGCATGCTGAATGTTGCCGTGTGATGATTATTTATTGATCATTTGTTGATCAAAGCGTGGCTTTGTGAAAAAGCGTAGCTTTGTGGACGAAACTTCGTTAGACCTCACACCCCGGAAATGGTCAAAACAGGAATATGCGGCATGGTTATGAGGGTCGCTCCCTTTAGGGTATGTCATTTCCATCTGGAAAAGGATGGTGTCAGGTATGGAGCCCTGATGCTTAACCTATGTGGTTGCTCAAGTCTCATTTTGCTGTGTGGTTGTTGCTTGGTGATCGAGGGCCCTCGGATGAAGGTCCCAAAGGACCGGGGAGTGGTATATTCGTGTAGTAGTTACCTAGTTACAGAGGTAACTCGGCCTTGTGTTGGCAGAGAGCTGGTTAAGTTCTCGGGACGTCCCGCCAGAGGCGATCCCATGTAGCGGTAGGAAGTTCCTTAGCCTGACCATTTGTTCGAAATCCAATTCCCAATACGAACCCAGTACGGTTTTAGTTGTATAACCTGTCATTTACTTATGGTGGTCACCACTATTTAGATGGTAGTTATAGTAGGCATAGATTGAAATGTCTATGCTGGCTAAGATTTATATTCAATTTTTGAAATGCTTTCATCACTATGCACTAATAATAATATTAAAAAAATGATTGTTTTGCGTGGTAAGCATCTTTGATTATCATAAGGAGAAATCTCCTCCAATTCTGCGTTTGCATTATATGTGCGCGGTGAGGCCTTATGGCAGTTTCATTTTCCAAAAGCATTGCGCATATTTTGCACTTCTATTTTTGTTGTTGTTTTAAAAGACAAATAACTGTTTTTGAGTTCTCACACCAGTCCTATGACTGACCTGGAGTTTATTGTTCTCTTCCTAAACTCTGGGTGCCCATAATTTTCCACACGGGCAGTCTAGAGTCAGGTTATCAGGTCATTCTGGATTTAGGAGTGCTATGGAGCTCAAGTGGCGAGCTGGATAGCGTGACGTATTACTTGTATATGATATTATCTTTCCGCTGTATAAATTCACTTGTAAGGACATGTTTGTATAACTGTCCATTGTTTAGTTGTGTTGTATATTGTTGTTGTACACTCTGATGATAATGTAATGTAATAACTGATATAGTTCTTCATTTTAAAGATTATTCATTTATCTATTATATGTTGTTCCGCTGCGATATGTGAGATTCTAATATTGTTTCTGTTTTTTTCTTCTTCCGTTCTATTTTCTTCTTCTTCTACCTTTTTCTTATCCTTAAACCCTAAGAATTGGGTTTTCCGGCATTCGATTGCTCGGCAGTTGATACAGTTGACGTATTGATGTCGATTTTCGGAAGTCGAAGAATCGGGTTGTTACATCTGGTATCAGAGCATATGGTTAAGCGACAACCATGGCTCTGTTGGGTATTACTCATTAGAGATAGAGTCAGTAGTACTCTAGAATGAGTGTGAGTGTAATAGTAGATACGAGCGCGTATTTGTTGGTGTATATAAATTGTTTTATATTGTGATGATTGGTTTGTTGAGCGGTATATGGATTCTGTTCAATACGAGTAATAAAAGTTGTTGATAGGGATCTCTAAACAATTGTACAAAACAATTTGACACGATATCGTTTTAAAATAGGGTAAATGAAATAATTTCACCTTGATTATATTATATATACAAAGGAACAATTTTTCAGAATTATTAAGTATATATGAATTGATTGTTTGGTCTTTAAAAATGTAAGAATAAATATAATTTAATTAAAAGAATAATTGTATAAGGAAAGAATTATAAAGTATGGAATTATAATTAATGTGATTTACAATTGTAAAATAATCTTATGTATAAGAAGTGAAACTATATGAATGTATTTATAAATGTGAGTTATAAATAGAAGGAAAATTTTGAAAGAATATTAAGCATTGAATTCACTACTGTTATTGGAAATAATAAGGATGATGACTGCAGCATCATCAGTATCATTTTCGAGTCTCTATGTGATAGATTTGCTAACATAGTAAACTAGGAATTTAAGTTTTGTTATGATAAACAAATTTGAAATAAAATCCAAGTGGTAATTGTTGAATATAAGTTGTATAACTTATAAAATGAGAAAATGTAAGTAAAACAAATTGTTAAAAGTGGTTAAACAATTTTGTTAAGAAAAATGAGATCTAAATTTGATAGTGATATGAAAATTTGACTTTGGTAAAAGTTAAATAGAATTTACTTTAGAATTGAAATTTGAATTGGATTTATAAGTGGAATTTTAAGTTAAGTTAAACAAAGGATGTTGAAATGGAATATAACTTAAGTAATGTTGAATGATGTTGATTTTGGTATCGAAGTAAAATAACAAAGTGAATTAATGAAAT
This sequence comes from Allium cepa, assembly GCA_030765085.1. Classification (NCBI taxonomy): domain Eukaryota; kingdom Viridiplantae; phylum Streptophyta; class Magnoliopsida; order Asparagales; family Amaryllidaceae; genus Allium; species Allium cepa. The sequence continues at coordinate 233,912,162 of CM060938.1, forward strand.
GAAGTTATGAATGTGAACTTGACTATATAAATGAAATTCAACTTTATTTGTAAAATGAATTAGCAATTGAATTGATAAATGGATGGAATTTTAATCAATCGAATGTAAAAGAATTGATAAGGGATAATGAATGTGAGTGTAAATTCATTAGAAGCTAATGAAGTTGAGAAATTGAATAATTGAATGGAAGTCAATCTAATATCAACCAATTGGAATTAAAAGTGTTGAACCAAATTGAATGTAAATTTAATAATTTGGTTATGTTGAAAATACATTGGTTGTTATTTGATTATTAATTGATTGTATAAATTCATTGAGTGTTAATGAAATTGAATTAGTGAAATTGAAAGCAATTTGTAAATAAAACTAATTTAAAATAGTGATATGAATCAATTGCGAATGAAAGATAATTGATAAATTCAACATTCAGAAGGTAAATTGAATCCAAACAGAATTGAAAGTGTAAAATGAATTTGAGAAATTGATAGTGAAATCTAGAATGAAAATGGATATATTACTTCAATAGTAAAGAAAAAATGGTATAAGAAGTATATATTGAAAATTTTGTAAAGGAATATGCAAAATAAATTTGAAAGTTGTAATTGGATATTATGGCTAGTGGGATATAAAGGTGTATTAAAGGAAATAGAATTGGAATTTTTATTTTGAAGATAAAAAAGTTGAATTGCTCTACAAAAAGTTACGTGTTTGAATTTCAGTATGAAATTTGATGATATTTTTGTCTAGCCGCTTGACTTTTCGTTTTCTTTTTGAAATTGGAGGCCCGTTGTGGCATTTTGTAGTCGTACCGAGCTAGCCGCGCAAAGGAGGTTATGGCGAAATTTTTTGAAAATTTGAGGCGATAGAAAATTTTCAAAAATTTTTTGGAAAAACACTTTGTGAAAACTATGTTTTGATTTGAAGTTAAAAGTTAAACGATACAGTTGATTTTGAAAAAAATCACTATATATGGATTTGAAAACTTAGTAAATATTTTGTAAGAGGTTTAACTATGGATATGGAAAAGTTAAACACTTAAGAGATTTGTAAATCAAATTTGAACGGTTTGTTTTGAAAAGTTAAAGGATTTCAAAAATCTTTCTTACTTGGCAATTTCGAGGACGAAATTCTTTTAAGGGGGGAAGTTTGTAACGACCCAGGATTTCTGTTGTTTGAAATTCGTATATTTAATTGATTTTAAATATCAACAAGTAAAATTTATTAGTCGAATAATTTATTTTTCGAATATTTAGATTTAATTGGATAATTAAATCGGCAATTTAATATTTGAAATTGCGTAAATAATTGGAAATTGGGTTTAATGTGATTAAAAATGATTTATAAAGTTATATTAAATCATATTGGAGTTATAGTGTTGTTATAGGACATTTAAAATTGAATTAAAAGTTAATTTGTGAAAATTAAATATTTTAATATTTAAATCGACTAGGAAAAATAGACATTTTTCAAACAGTCTCAGATTTAGAGGAAACGGGTTTCATCGGATCCGTAATGTCAAATTATTGTATGGCTTCAAATTTCATGTCAATCTGATTTACCGTTTGTCCGGGGCAAGCCAAAACGCATACAAATTTGTTTAATCGATTTAATTTAAATTTGATCGTTTATTTCCGTAACTCGCACATTTGATCGAATTAGCTTTCGAAACACGTTCCATTGTGTCTGGAACGCGGGTAAACCCTAGAAATGCCAGCCGGCACGCTTGGTTTGGAGTTCGAAAATATTTGGATGAATAGTGTTATGGCGAAATTTCTATAAAAGGCCTTGTTTTCTTCAATTTGCAAACAAAAGACAAGCCCTAATCTCTTCAGCCCTAGCCGCCGCTAACATTACAATGGCCGAAAAATCATCTCTTTCATCTCCAATTATCTTCAAATCCACACTTAAATTCGAAAATCTTTCAACTACAATCAAGATCTATAATTCCAACGGTTATGATCGAAAATCTCGTGATGGATCGATGGAAAATCGAGTTTAAGCGTCACCAAGTCGCTCAGGATTTCGGAGCTATAGATGAGGCCGAGCTCCTTATTATTGCAGCCGAAGATGGAGCTTGAGATGGCCATTGAAATGGAAGTGTTTGATTGAGTGCTAGTTCGTCGTAGGTGGAGCAGTTCTAAACCCTAATGGGACGGCTATGGGTTCTATGTTGCTGTAACGACCCGGTGTTTTCAACCATTCGCATCCGCACATGTCGGACTTGAATTGTTCAAAATACCGCGTTGTAAAAATAAATTTGGCAGAACTCAGAATATGCAGTAAATAATTAATCACAGAATCACAGACACAATCAGAATACTCGCAGCGAAATTTAAAAATACTTAGTGGTTCATGAAGCCACTATAAATATTCTTACTCAAGTAAAATTTACATAGTCTTAAATCCAAATATAGTTTTAACTTATCAGTAAACAGTCCAAATGTCCACTAGTCTTGATTTCAAAATTTTAGATAAAGAACTGGGAAGGAAGTTTGCCAGCAGCTTGAAAGTGATCTACAGAAATCCTAGCTCCGGGATGAAAACTGAACTGCAACTCAGGCTGACCCGAGCGTAACATAAAACATAAACACTCGAGTCAGGACATACATACTTATATAGTGTAAGCTAATTCAAGTGTACTGTAATATAGAGCAAGTAACTTAAAGGATGCTTGGGACCGCCCATCCTCTAAGGATCTGTTAAACTATTTACTATGTAGTATATTGCGCTATTATAATAGTGTCTAATTGTAAAATAAACTTACTTTTTAATAGCGTTAAGGGGTTACCCATATAGCCCTTAACACAAATAATGCCAATAGTCTGTACAGTACCGTAATACCTCCTGATCGGGAAGCTACCAGAGGATACTCCATAGGTACGACACAAATAGAAACTCGTAGGAGGCTCGCTATGGTAGGTGACACGGCACAACTAGGCAATGCCAGGGTAGATATACCAATTGCTATCCGGACCGGTGGAAACGCGTAGCCGCAGTTACCGCCCACCTCGAACAACACTCCCAAATCAAAGGTGCGCACCAAAACAATCACAGGAGTAATAGAATGGCATACGAAGAAGTGCGTTCGATCAGAGGTGCTACTTCATTAATCCGAGAATCGCTCCTGTTTTAGCCACCTTATGCCAACTCACGGGAGTCGGGTCTACGTATTTACCTTAAAGGAACCGTCACCACCATCCTACTTCATTCTGGGATCTCCACTGCGTACACGGTTAGTCAAAGTGGTTTTCGGTATCGACAGAGAGTATGTCCATATCCGATCCCGGTCTCTTTGCCAACCAAGCGTTATTATAACCCGTGGTTACAGTTTAAAATGGTATTCGTACTTTAAAATCAAAATATATTTCAAATTCCTTCAATATCAAATATTGGTTTAAACTTTCCACTTTATACATACTTTTTAAATTTATTCAATTTATTTGGAATTTATTGCCTTTACCAAATTTTAAAGTTAAATTCTTCCTTTAAATCCATCAAAAAATCAATTTCTTAAAATTTTTCTAATTACATATTAAATTCCAAAATTTACACCTTTTTCCCAAAATTAATTTCCATACATTTTTAAAACAATCAAATTCCAGTTTCTGCAGCACTTATGAAATGCTACCTAAAGTTTATGGGTTAAACAGTCCAATTTTAAAAGACAACATTTAAATGCTGTAATAGGTTATTAACTTATCAATTTAGTTTAAATTCCAAATACAACTTATTGTCAATTATTTCTTAACTGAAATCTCATCTTAACAAAAATCCAAAATTTTTCCAAATAAGTTATATTTATTTATTTAAAATCTTAACTCATTCAAAAATCATTTTTAAATCTTTATAAAAATCCTTTAAATACATTAAACCACAATATTATAAACTTCCATTTAAAAATAATTTTAAAATATTTCAGAAAAATATTATAGGAACCACGGGTCTGTATAAAATTTTCTAGCCTAGGTCAAGTGATACGGATTTATATCATTTCAATCCGCAATTTTACAAACCCCGGGTTCTATCATTTCAAACCCGCAATCCCAAGTTAAAATTGAACAGTTAACTGAATAAATGCATAATAATCATCGTTTTAGGCCTATCATTTCAGCCTTAACGATTTAAATTTATAGGGAACTTGCAGTGATGATTTAAATCAGTAAATAAACATTTAACAATATAACTGCAGAAATATTACAACAGATAAATAACTGATGAGGTGTCAATTTAAATGGAGTTTAACATCCTACGTTATATTACAGACAGATAACAGTTAAATAATAATTTACACATACACTTGCGATAATTCACAGAAATATAGGCATGTTTGTCTGGTGAGAAAAACTCACCTGAAGGCTGCAGAAAAAATTTGATTCAAAGCGAAAATCCACCGGAAAAGAAACGAACAGAGAGTAACGATCAAATATCCCGGATGTCACGCCTAGATTCAAATCTATAACAAGATCCAAATACCGGATACGTGACTTTAGAAATTTACGGTCAAAGCAAAAATTAAAAATAGGACGAGAATTAGTTCGACTTGCTCGACCACTCCACTGGGTATACTATCAAAACATAACGAAACTTTTCCTACCCATTACTGAACCATGCCATTTCAAAAATCAAGGTAAAATTTACCTAAAGGCCATCTAAAACAAAATGGTGAAGTTTTTCTCCTATAGGCCGTGATATATGCATGTACAAGTGCATCCAATACTCTACTACCTACAGGCTTATGCACTGTCCCACCCAACTATAAAGCATATTGCAGTTATATGCTTTTATATGCAACTAAACATTTCCACCTAACATCTTCTCTGTTATTTGAAGTATTACAGGCTTTCTCCCTTTTTTCAACCGAATCTTATATATATATATATATATTTTATAAAACATGCACGGATACATCATTTCTTCTTTAAAATTTTTACTATCATCAACGAATAACTACCCAAGTCAGTTACCTAAAACACGGTCAAGATTTCACTAAAAGCCTGCCTATATGATGTGCCTATATGCAACTGAAGGCTCACTCACTATGTCAACATGTTATATTCTGATGAACCCTGAAAACTCTCTTTCTCTCCCTCTGTTATATTCTTCTTTACTCTCGTTTTATATTTATTTATTTATTTATTTTTTTTTTTTTTTTTTTTTTACATGTCTAACATCCTATGCAAAACAAAACTCACGCAACTCTCTGCCTACAACTTGCGTCTCTCTGCTATCTACTGTTACAAGATGGTAAAACATGCACAGATCATTAGTGATAAGTACATCCAGAATAACACTTACTACATCATAACTACACTAATTCCATAACCTAGCTTCCTACAGGTTATTGACCTGACTTGAATGAATTTGCAAGGTAATGTATTTCTCTTAAGACCTCATCATCAACACACATATCCACTGCTACTAGAAACAAGGTTTTTTTTCAAAATATATGTCTCGTAGGAAACTTGGCTGAGCACTAGAGTAGTAGTCAGGGTTGGAGTGGCCGAGCCAAAAGATGGGAAAGCAAAGGAAAAAAAAAACTGAAGAAGGAAAATGGAGAGGATGCGAAAGAAGAAAAGGAATAGTAATATTACCTGATAGAAGCTTTTCTCCTTGTGGATGATGTTATGCAAGATGAGGAGATAACATACGAACCAGGCTAATATATTTATAGAGGGGAGAGTTTGCTTTAGATGCAAGAAAACATATATACGTGAAGAAAATCAAAAGGGCTCGGTACAAAAATGGCAACATATCTTGGCATGCCTAAACAATTGATTGATAAAGCAAAATTTCGTACATTCAAAAGTTTGAATGTGAATACCTTGGCAAGAGATTGAACAAAAACGGCAGCATTGATAGAAGATTGAACGTTTTGCAGATAAAGAATTGATTTGAGGCGAAATCAATGGAAAAAGAAAAAGCAAGCAGAGCTCAGTGATTTATTTCCAGTTTTTATCTTGTTTGAATGGATAAGGCTCGTGTGATTTTAGGGACCACGGTTAGCAATTAGATTTGATTTTATATGCGTGATATTCATTGCCAGTTTATGAGTTTTGATTTCAACATTTTTTTTTTATTTGATAGTTGCGTGATTGTAGATTGAAGAAACGACATTTGGAAGAACTGATATTAGGCAAGAGATTGATTTTAGGCAAAAGATATTTGGATGAAAAGGTATATACAAAAGTTTAAAATAAATTTTGATAGTTAAAACAAAAGTAACGTTTGTTATAAAAATCACTAACTGATATTTTAATCGATAAGTATATTTAAATATGATTTTTACTTTATATGCGTGACTATAGGAACGAAAATTTTTATCTTGCAAAATAAAGGCAGTGGAAACAGTGAGATATAAATAGGACTGTGAGAATTTGAAAAGATAGGCAAGGTTAAATTTGAATGCATGAGTTGATTTTAGGCAATCAAATATATTGGTCCATTTAGGTTGCGTGAATAAATGAATACAGTGACATGCTCAAGAAACAAAAAGGTAAGAGGCAAATGCCAAAAATGTTAAAAAAAATAAAATTTTGTGTCACGCGCAAAGGAATGCAAAATTGATTTTCTCTCAAATGATATATGCGTGATTTAAGAAGAAATATATGGTATGTTTAAATCAAAAAAAGAAGAGTTGATTATTATCATTATATTTTAAAGAACAGTTACAAACAGATTTGAACGTTTCTTTTTTAAATTCAGATTTGCGTGCTTTTTTTTTTCTTTGATGCCTGGATATGCACGTTATTCCTCTGGATTTGAGATAAGCCTTGCGAAAATATTAATTGCCAGTTATACAAAGCTTTGGATTCTATGCTTTATATGCGTGATTAAAGCAAGCGTTGATTTTGTATACAGACCATTGATACGATATTTTAAATACATATCGATGTTGAAATATGATTTTTAAAATACGCCAAACTGACGTAATATAAAACACCCAAAGTTATATAAAAATAACGTTTTTAATTTATACGTTTATTTTGTTACTTATACCATAAATTTTTACGCGTCCTTTAAATGCGAAATTTAACAGTTCATTAATACACTAAATCCTTCAAAATTATTACTTAACAAACTTAATTGGTTTTCACATATTATATATATATATACACAAAATTCCTTTTATTAAAATTCAAATGGAGTTGTCTTTTAACAAAATTAACCGTTTCACAACTTTAAATTTCCATATTTAGTATTTTAAGGAAATGATTTAAATCAAATTATATATGTATATAAATTGGGAAGTAAATTTTACTGGAAAGAGAAAAATAACGGATTAAAATTCTATACGTTTTCTTATATATAATTTTATATATATACATAGTATTTATTCCCTAAATTTACGTGCCCTTTTTAACGCGTAATTTCCCAGTTCATTTATACACAAAAAAAAATTCAAAATTCTAACCATGCTGAGACTCGAACTCATGACCTGTCGTGAATAGCCCAGATGTCTTAACCACCTAAGCTATTAATGTTTTCTTAATTAAAACTTGATTTTGCTAGACATTAAGTTATTTACCATCTTCGACAAAACCCCAAATTTCCAAATTAAAGTTGATTCTTAACCATGTCAAAATTTCAGAGATCTTATTATTTAATTAAAAATTTGGTCAATTGTTTTTTTTATATTTTTAATCACTTTAAATAAACCCCAAAGTTTTTTTTTTTAGAAAAATACAAGTGAAAAATACTTGTTAAAAAAATTGGGCTGTTACACTCTCCCCCACTCAGAACTTTTCGTCCTCGAAAAGGAAGAAGGTAGGGGAATAGAAACAACCTGAAAGAAAACTAAATTGAAACTTAAATTAGAATCATTAATCTAAACAATAAAAATTCAATTTTAAATTAATCATTGATTTCATCTATTTATACTTAAAATTTTAACATTTATTTATTTACATATTTACTTGTATAATATTCCTACACTAAAAAAAATTATTCAATTTTTTTTTTCCAAATTTTACCCAAGGTATTATAACATTCTAATTTAAAATGTTTAATTTTAATCCAAATTTGAAATGGTAATTTAACTTAATTGTTAAAGTAAATTTACCATTTCCCAAAATAAACCAAATTCCCCATTTAGTTTCTTCTTTATTCCAAACTATAATTAAATTTATTTTTCTCAATATTTTTCTCATCTATGTCAAATATTTTTCTCAATATCTAAACCATATAAATTCAATTAATTAATATTCAATAATTGATTTAATTCATTTGATTTTTACAGAAGTTAAATCAATCTTAACTATTTCCAAATTAATTATCTTATTATCCAATTATTTTCTAAAATCAGAAATTTGTATAGTCATTTATAATAATCATCTTTATTCAACAAATTTAATTCTTCTTTATTCCAGATTATTATTAAATATATTCTACTTAATATATCTTATCGCACATATTAAGTAGATTATATTTAATATAACTATTCCAATATATTTCTAAATTTCCTTTAACACCATTTGATATTGTATATTATTCAATTATTATTTTATTTCTATTTACCTCTATTTGTCTTGTTGTAACTGAAACTTTAAATGTATAACATTTATTATAACCACTCAAATTTTTATTTATAAAATCCTTTTATATTATACATTATCCAATTACATAGTTAATTTCTGAATGATTTAGGTAAGTTATATTGGCATGCAATTTATACAAGTAAAATTTTCCAACTATATTATTCAAGTTTAAATATTCATTCCAAATTTGACTTTATTTTATCATTAGAATCACCTTTTAACATAAATTTATGAATTAAATTTCCAATTAACTTCAAACCCTTTAGAGATAAATAAATACATACATATTGCATATGTCAAATCAAATTTAAATCATATATCTATATATATTATAAATTAAGTCACATTTAGAAATTCAAATCAATTAAACTTTTGAAGAAAAACTACAACATGGTCTCTTTACTTCGATACTCGAAAATGAATGTCGATGATGTTGTACTCATCCCCGAAATTATTTTCTAGCGACAAAGAGAAGAGCACTGATTTTTAAAACTTTAAAATTCTTTGGAAACAAATTTATATTCGAAAATAATAATAATATATCCTTTTAAGACTTTAAACACAAGGTTTGAAACTATCAGATATTAAATTCTTAAATTCTTGTTTTAAATCCATTTCTGTTTCCAAATAAATTTATAACCATGTTTTATAGTTCAATTATTCATTAAGACAAAACCAATGGTTTACAAAACTATAAATAAAATCAAACATTATTATCTCTAAACAACTAGTTAAATTCTGAAAATTATACTTATATATATAATATTAGATTTTTCCCAAATATAGGAATAAATTTTTTCAAAACAAGGATAGAGATTCAAATTTTGAAGGACTCAAATTAAATAGAATTTTGATTTAAAGATAAGTTGGAATCAGAAGATCCGATGGTTAAATAACAGAATAAGAAACCAGATAAGTTTATATAAATCGCGGGCAACCTTAACTTGGTCAACCGTGACTTAAAGAGTCAGATCGATGTGGATTTTCTGGGGTAAATCTACATTCGATCTGAAGAGATAGAGTTCAGAATAACCAAAGATACTAGTATCTAAACCGAGGATAAATATAAATCTCCGGAGAATCAATGCTAGTTGTAAAGGAGTTTCGCCGCTATATTAGAATATTGGCGAAACCGCCAATTCACTATAAAGATCATCCTAAGTGGAGTTATGGGATACTCCCGAATCGAAAGAAAAATAAATAGTGAGGGACACGAATGAACTTCGGAACCACAGGGAACGTTTCAAAATTCAAAAAGGAAGAGATTCAAGCTCGAATGAAAGTGATTCTATAAATCAAATTTTACCATACATTCTAAGTTTTGCCTAGAGCCAAAGCTCTGATACCAGATGTAACGACCCGGTGTTTTCAACCATTCGCATCCGCACATGTCGGACTTGAATTGTTCAAAATACCACGTTGTAAAAATAAATTTGGAAGAACTCAGAATATGCAGTAAATAATTAATCACAGAATCACAGACACAGAATCAGAATACTCGCAGCGGAATTTAAAAATACTTAGTGGTTCATGAAGCCACTATAAATATTCTTACTCAAGTAAAATTTACATAGTCTTAAATCCAAATATAGTTTTAACTTATCAGTAAACAGTCCAAATGTCCACTAGTCTTGATTTCAAAATTTTAGATAAAGAACTGGGAAGGAAGTTTGCCAGCAGCTTGAAAGCGATCTACAGAAATCCTAGCTCCGGGATGAAAACTGAACTGCAACTCAGGCTGACCCGAGCGTAACATAAAACATAAACACTCGAGTCAGGACATACATACTTATATAGTGTAAGCTAATTCAAGTGTACTGTAATATAGAGCAAGTAACTTAAAGGATGCTTGGGACCGCCCATCCTCTAAGGATCCGTTAAATTATTTACTATGTAGTATATTGCGCTATTATAATAGTGTCTAATTGTAAAATAAACTTACTTTTTAATAGCGTTAAGGGGTTACCCATATAGCCCTTAACACAAATAATGCCAATAGTCTATACAGTACCGTAATACCTCCTGATCGGGAAGCTACCAGAGGATACTCCATAGGTACGACACAAATAGAAACTCGTAGGAGGCTCGCTATGGTAGGTGACACGGCACAACTAGGAAATGCCAGGGTAGATATACCAATTGCTATCCGGACCAGTGGAAACGCGTAGCCGCAGTTACCGCCCACCTCGAACAAGACTCCCAAATCAAAGGTGCGCACCAAAACAATCACAAGAGTAATAGAATGGCATACGAAGAAGTGCGTTCGATCAGAGGTGCTACCTCATTAATCCGAGAATCGCTCCTGTTTTAGCCACCTTATGCCAACTCACGGGAGTCGGGTCTACGTATTTACCTTAAAGGAACCGTCACCACCATCCTACTTCATTCTGGGATCTCCACCGCGTACACGGTTAGTCAAAGTGGTTTTCGGTATCGACAGAGAGTATGTCCATATCCGATCCCGGTCTCTTTGCCAACCAAGCGTTATTATAACCCGTGGTTACAGTTTAAAATGGTATTCGTACTTTAAAATCAAAATATATTTCAAATTCCTTCAATATCAAATATTGGTTTAAACTTTCCACTTTATACATACTTTTTAAATTTATTCAATTTATTTGGAATTTATTGCCTTTAGCAAATTTTAAAGTTAAATTCTTCCTTTAAATCCATCAAAAAATCAATTTCTTAAAATTTTTCTAATTACATATTAAATTCCAAAATTTACACCTTTTTCCCAAAATTAATTTCCATACATTTTTAAAACAATCAAATTCCAGTTTCTGCAGCACTTATGAAATGCTACCTAAAGTTTATGGGTTAAACAGTCCAATTTTAAAAGACAACATTTAAATGCTGTAATAGGTTATTAACTTATCAATTTAGTTTAAATTCCAAATACAACTTATTATCAATTATTTCTTAACTGAAATCTCATCTTAACAAAAATCCAGAATTTTTCCAAATAAGTTATATTTATTTATTTAAAATCTTAACTCATTCAAAAATCATTTTTAAATCTTTATAAAAATCCTTTAAATACATTAAACCACAATATTATAAACTTCCATTTAAAAATAATTTTAAAATATTTCAGAAAAATATTATAGGAACCACGGGTCTGTATAAAATTTTCTAGCCTAGGTCAAGTGATACGGATTTATATCATTTCAATCCGCAATTTTACAAACCCCGGGTTCTATCATTTCAAACCCGCAATCCCAAGTTAAAATTAAACAGTTAACTGAATAAATGCATAATAATCATCGTTTTAGGCCTATCATTTCAGCCTTAACGATTTAAATTTATAGGGAACTTGCAGTGATGATTTAAATCAGTAAATAAACATTTAACAATATAACTGCAGAAATATTACAACAGATAAATAACTGATGAGGTGTCAATTTAAATGGAGTTTAGCATCCTACGTTATATTACAGACAGATAACAGTTAAATAATAATTTACACATACACTTGCGATAATTCACAGAAATATAGGCATGTTTGTCTGGTGAGAAAAACTCACCTGAAGGCTGCAGAAAAAATTTGATTCAAAGCGAAAATCCACCGGAAAAGAAACAAACAGAGAGTAACGATCAAATATCCCGGATGTCACGCCTAGATTCAAATCTATAACAAGATCCAAATACCGGATACGTGACTTTAGAAATTTACGGTCAAAGCAAAAATTAAAAATAGGACGAGAATTAGTTCGACTTGCTCGACCAATCCACTGGGTATACTATCAAAACATAACGAAACTTTTCCTACCCATTACTGAACCATGCCATTTCAAAAATCAAGGTAAAATTTACCTAAAGGCCATCTAAAACAAAATGGTGAAGTTTTTCTCCTATAGGCCGTGATATATGCATGTACAAGTGCATCCAATACTCTACTACCTACAGGCTTATGCACTGTCCCACCCAACTATAAAGCATATTGCAGTTATATGCTTTTATATGCAACTAAACATTTCCACCTAACATCTTCTCTGTTATCTGAAGTATTACAGGCTTTCTCCCTTTTTTCAACCGAATCTTATATATATATATATATATATATATTTTATAAAACATGCACGGATACATCATTTCTTCTTTAAAATTTTTACTATCATCAACAAATAACTACCCAAGTCAGTTACCTAAAACACGGTCAAGATTTCACTAAAAGCCTGCCTATATGATGTGCCTATATGCAACTGAAGGCTCACTCACTATGTCAACATGTTATATTCTGATGAACCCTGAAAACTCTCTTTCTCTCCCTCTGTTATATTCTTCTTTACTCTCGTTTTATATTTATTTTATTTTTTTTTCTTTTTTTTTTCTTTTTTTTTTCATGTCTAACATCCTATGCAAAACAAAACTCACGCAACTCTCTGCCTACAACTTGCGTCTCTCTGCTATCTACTGTTACAAGATGGTAAAACATGCACAGATCATTAGTGATAAGTACATCCAGAATAACACTTACTACATCATAACTACACTAATTCCATAACCTAGCTTCCTACAGGTTATTGACCTGACTTGAATGAATTTGCAAGGTAATGTATTTCTCTTAAGACCTCATCATCAACACACATATCCACTGCTACTAGAAACAAGGTTTTTTTTCAAAATATATGTCTCGTAGGAAACTTTGTTGAGCACTAGAGTGGTAGTCAGGGTTGGAGTGGCCGAGCCAAAAGATGGGAAAGCAAAGGAAAAAAAACTGAAGAAGGAAAATGGAGAGGATGCAAAAGAAGAAAAGGAATAGTAATATTACCTGATAGAAGCTTTTCTCCTTGTGGATGATGTTATGCAAGATGAGGAGATAAAATACGAACCAGGCTAATATATTTATAGAGGGGAGAGTTTGCTTTAGATGCAAGAAAACATATATACGTGAAGAAAATCAAAAGGGCTCGGTACAAAAATGGCAACATATCTTGGCATGCCTAAACAATTGATTGATAAAGCAAAATTTCATACATTCAAAAGTTTGAATGTGAATACCTTGGCAAGAGATTGAAAAAAAACGGCAGCATTGATAGAAGATTGAACGTTTTGCAGATAAAGAATTGATTTGAGGCGAAATCAATGGAAAAAGAAAAAGCAAGCAGAGCTCAGTGATTTATTTCCAGTTTTTATCTTGTTTGAATGGATAAGGCTCGTGTGATTTTAGGGACCACGGTTAGCAATTAGATTTGATTTTATATGCGTGATATTCATTGCCAGTTTATGAGTTTTGATTTCAACATTTTTTTTTATTTGATAGTTGCGTGATTGTAGATTGAAGAAACGGCATTTGGAAGAACTGATATTAGGCAAGAGATTGATTTTAGGCAAAAGATATTTGGATGAAAAGGTATATACAAAAGTTTAAAATAAATTTTGATAGTTAAAACAAAAGTAACGTTTGTTATAAAAATCACTAACTGATATTTTAATCGATAAGTATATTTAAATATGATTTTTACTTTATATGCGTGATTATAGGAACGAAAAATTTTATCTTGCAAAATAAAGGCAGTGGAAATAGAGAGATATAAATAGGACTGTGAGAATTTGAAAAGATAGGCAAGGTTAAATTTGAATGCATGAGTTGATTTTAGGCAATCAAATATATTGGTCCATTTAGGTTGCGTGAATAAATGAATACAGTGACATGCTCAAGAAACAAAAAGGTAAGAGGCAAATGCCAAAAATGTTAAAAAAATAAAATTTTGTGTCATGCGCAAAGGAATGCAAAATTGATTTTCTCTCAAATGATATATGCGTGATTTAAGAAGAAATATATGGTATGTTTAAATCAAAAAAAGAAGAGTTGATTATTATCATTATATTTTAAAGAACAGTTACAAACAGATTTGAACGTTTCTTTTTTAAATTCAGATTTGCGTGCTTTTTTTTTCCTTTGATGCCTGGATATGCACGTTATTCCTCTGGATTTGAGATAAGGCTTGCGAAAATATTAATTGCCAGTTATACAAAGCTTTGGATTCTATGCTTTATATGCGTGATTAAAGCAAGCGTTGATTTTGTATACAGACCATTGATACGATATTTTAAATACATATCGATGTTGAAATATGATTTTTAAAATACGCCAAACTGACGTAATATAAAACACCCTAAGTTATATAAAAATAACGTTTTTAATTTATACGTTTATTTTGTTACTTATAGCATAAATTTTTACGCGTCCTTTAAATGTGAAATTTAACAGTTCATTAATACACTAAATCCTTCAAAATTCTTACTTAACAAACTTAATTGGTTTTCACATATTATATATATATATATATATATACACACACACAAAATTCCTTTTATTAAAATTCAAATGGAGTTGTCTTTTAACAAAATTAACCGTTTCACAACTTTAAATTTCCATATTTAGTATTTTAAGGAAATGATTTAAATCAAATTATATATGTATATAAATTGGGAAGTAAATTTTACTGGAAAGAGAAAAATAACGGATTAAAATTCTATACGTTTTCTTATATATAATCTTATATATATATATATATATAGTATTTATTCCCTAAATTTACGTGCCCTTTTTAACGCGTAATTTCCCAGTTCATTTATACACAAAAAAAAATTCAAAATTCTGACCATGCTAAGACTCGAACTCATGACCTGTCGTGAATAGCCCAGATGTCTTAACCACCTAAGCTATTAATGTTTTCTTAACTAAAACTTGATTTTGCTAGACATTAAGTTATTTACCATCTTCGACAAAACCCCAAATTTCCAAATTAAAGTTGATTCTTAACCATGTCAAAATTTCAGAGATCTTATTATTTAATTAAAAATTTGGTCAATTGTTTTTTTATATTTTTAATCACTTTAAATAAACCCCAAAGTTTTTTTTTAGAAAAATACAAGTGAAAAATACTTGTTAAAAAAATTGGGCTGTTACAGTTGCGTTCTTCACCTGGGAAAGAAAACATGCGCGAGAGAAGAGAAAGGGGGCGGCTTGATGTGGGGGAAGCAAGATGAACTGTAACAACCCGCATATTTTACGAATGAGTATTTAAATATTTTATTTAAATATTTCATCGTTAGTCGGATTTTTGTCCAAAAAATCTACTTTTTGCAAACAGTCAAATTAGGACCCGAGACCACTCCCATTGAGTTCAAAATGATGTTTGCGATCTTTTTAAGTACAAACTTTGATATGTTTGGAGATAGTAGAATTTTGCTACTTTTTCACTTAGGGCTTTGGTTTGGGTTTAAGCCCATTAACCTAACATATGAACCTACCTCCACTCCAACTCTTCATTACTTCATTTCTAATTCCTAATACTCAAGCTTTAGCAACAATAGTGAGTGGAATGGAAAATTAAAACTCCAAACCCTAGTTTCCATTTACAAATCAAGTTCTGGCTCCAAATCAATAGAAGAAACTTTGGTAAGCCTCTTCTTCTTCTTCTCCAACCCATTCTCTTATCAATTTCAGAAATTCGTAAACCTAACTTTGGGAATGTTCTTCTTTTTGAGTATATATTCAAGCTCGTTTTGGTTGTGTCGAAGAGTGGTTGATTCTCCCTTTGCTTTCAAGCTTCTTCTTCATTGTTTGTGTGAAAAGGTGAGATTTTTATCTCACATCTTTGTCTATAATTATCTTCAATTGTTAGGTATGAATTCCTAACATTTATTCTTGTGCAATTGATTTTGGTTTGGATTGATTTGGTGTATATTCCAATTTTTGATGTTTTGAAATCAAAATCTATGAAAATCCTTTTATGGATATTTGGACATTGATATTTGAGGCGTATCGAAGAGCCGTTAAGGCTGGGTTGTCGCTCGACGTAAATCCTTAGTCGTCGTTGCTCGTCCGATCGCTTCCGGTATTTATTTCGGCCATTTTTGGTCTAGGTTCAGGGAATGCCCTGAACTCCAGTTTCAGACGTCTGAAACGTTAGATTTAGACGTCTGAATATTATAGTGGGAAGATTTGTATTCCCAGATTCAGACGTCTGAATCTATATTTCGGACGTCTGAATTAGTTTGTTTTGGACCAGAAAGGAAATAGGCTAAAAATTGCCTATTTCAGACGTCTGAAAGATAGGGTTTGGACGTCTGAAATATACTCTGGAAAACTTATGGTTTTCCAGATTCAGACGTCTGAATCCTTGATTTCGGACGTCTGAATTTGCACTTTTTGCCTACGTTGCCTATTTTGATTGAATTTCCAATTTAAATCGATTTGTAATGATCCTCCCCGCACCCCCACCTTGGGGGGTTGCCGCCTCCCCTCCGTAGAGGATCTTATCTGAAAAACATTCAACGGAACTTGCTTTGCTGAGATGCTGAGTTGACCGTTCTTCGAGACAAACTATCTTTGGCTTCTCGGTCGATTTTATGGTATCACGGCCTTGCTAAAAAGGCGGGATAACAACTTTAGAAATATGAAGGTTTCAATACTAGTAGGAAATATCAAAACTCTTTCAACAAAATGATTTCAACTCTATTTTCAATAACAAAGCTCTTTTCTTAAACCGTTTTCCAATCTACTAGTATATACAAACCTTTACCTCACTCGGATGAGAAATCTAATTAAACAGCTTAGTAAAACAAGTGGTATGAAATGCTTGCGTTCACTTCGTCGGTTAATTCTTGGCTTGTTCGATTGAACCTATTGTGACAATTTTCTAGTGAAGATTTACAGTTTGTTCGTAAATATTTAAGTTAAGCAAGTGGTTATGGACACGAAGATAAACTTTTATATTTACTAGCTTAGTGTAATTGACACTTCTTGTTGATCATGACGATCATTTTATGATTTAGACTAGCAATTGTGCGATGTCTCTTTGTTTGCAAGGTTAGACTAGACCTCATGGGTGTGATTCCGACTCACACATATCTCTTTGTCCGCAAGGTTAGTCTAGACACCATTTGTGTGATTCCACTCACACATACCTTTTTGTTGCGAGGTTAGGCTAGACACCATTTGTGTGATTCCACTCACACATACCTTTTTGCTTTTTGGTTAGCCTAGACCTCATCTGGGTGATTCCGACTCAACCATATGGGGTAGCTCCCCATGGTCTTCGGACCGTCATGTGATAGGCCTCTTTCCCTTTTTCTGTGATTTCTGGATTTCTTCTGTTGATTTCTGGAATTTAATTCATTGACTTATTATGAGTACAAGTTTAGGGTATGATGCCCTCTTTGAATCTTTGAGAAGATTCTTGTGATATTGATTTATCTCTTATCGATTGATCTTCTGTTGATCATCATTTGCATACTTATAGTAGTATGTCAGTATGGATATTTTATGTTTATGCCATATCTTTTATTTTATACCATGTCATCTGATATTTATAGCTAGACTGATCTGTTTATTATTTTCTTAAATAATACTCGGGTCAGACCGAGATGTTACAGGTGCTTCTTCTTGACTTCTTCCCGGGTGTTGCTACTCTGGCTTTTGGCTAACTATTTAGATTAGCAGTTTTTGTTGTATACACTTGAGATATAGACTCATAGTTGTATTCTTTTGTATAGTACGTATTGCTATTCTTTTGTATTATTATGGATCTTTATGACCACTACTCTGATGTACACTTTCATGTGTTAGTTATATATTCATATCTTCTTCCGCCTTTGTGATATGGATGTCTGTGACTGATTTGTGTTATGCTTATTTCTATGTTTGTTTCCAAAGATTATTATAGCCACTGTGTAGTAGCTTTGAGTTTGTATCGGTGTGTCAGATTTCCTCTCGAAATCAAATGCGTTATACTATCCGACATAGCGGTGCTCGCACAAAGCAATTGCATGGATGGTCGCTCCTCAACAGCCTTATTCTCCGCGCTAGTTGACAGCATTACTCCATAGTGTTCTTGGCTACCATGGGTATAGAGGTGGGGCGTCACATGAAAGGTCCAGATTCAATTAGGTTTAAAAAAATTTAAAAGAAAATGTAAATAATTGTATATATTAATGTATACAAAATTCTAAAAATCATAACTTTGTCGTACGAGGTCGGATGCATGAAACGAATTGCGTTGGCTTCGTTTTGTCGAGCACTACTCAATGGAGCTGTTTTGGAGTCGTTTGGAGCTAGTGTGAATTTCGGGTAAAATTAAACGCGCGTTTAATTTTGTTCAAAATAAAACGCTACAACTGATATCGAAAACTCAAGGTGAGAACTTCTCACTCAATCGAATTGTTTCGATTTAATTTTTAAATAGTTAGATTTAAAATTGCTTGATTGTGTGATTGGATAATAGTTATTATTTGTTGTATTGACATAGACCCTATATGCCGTTTATTAAGCGGATGTTATTTATTAAAAACATATACCGCGATAATTCCAACTTATATGGAATTGGTATTGTATATGTATTTGGAGTTGATTTCCCGCATTATATAGCAGATGAGACCCTATTGCGCCACATAATAGCGGATAGTTTTTTATAAATCCCATATACCGCGATATTCCGTCTCGAAACGGAATAGGTATTGTGCTAACATCTTTAGATGCAGGAAAACAGGTTGGAGGGATCCAACTGGATTCCTCAAACATTTCAATTGTTTCAATGTTATGTGTTGATCTATTTATTGATCTATTTATAATCTGCGTGATTATCATTGTGATTGAAATCCTTAAAGGCTAAAATTTTAGCCAAATATATTTTTGGTATCGTTAGATGCCGAAAATAAATAAAATTGGATTTCTGAAAATTTAAGTTGAGAATTCATAATAAAATTTAATTTTGAAGTTGATTCCTTTTAAATAAATACATGTTGTAATTTTATGTTATAAAAATTATGATTTTGTGAAATATAACCGAAATGTGATTTTTAGTTGATTAATTTGTAAAATGGTTTAAATTGGGATTTTTGAACTATTATAAATGATTTATATAAAAGATTTATAAAATTGATATTTACAAATTAAAATGTTGGAATTATAAAACGAGTTTTTATAAGTGTTAAAATGAAATATAAATGGATTTCATAAGTGGATGAAATCTATAGATTTATAAATTGTGAAATTATAAAATGAATAGATTTTGTAAAATAAAATATTTATAAATAATTAAGTTATAAATTGGATTCTGGCGTGTAAATGGAATATGGATAGAATTTGTTAATAAAGTGATTTTATTAGTGAGGTTGTTATAAAATATAAATGGAAATTATAAACGTGGTTTTATAAATCCAAAATCGACTTATTTTTAATAAGTTTAATTATTATAGCTTATTAAAGGAGATATATCCACGATTTTGGGATAGTGGATAATCCTTTAAATAAAATATGTAGAAATTGAATTTGGTTAACGAAGTATATTCACGATTTTGGACGGTAAACAATATAGTAAAGAAATATTTTGGGAAAGTGATATTTTTAAATAGAATTAAAACGATTCAAAAATGTTTTAAAATGTATTAAGTATCGAAACCATAGATTTCACCATTCATTGTTGAAATAGACGTTTTCGAGAAATAGAAGGAAATGGTGGACTATAACACTGTTGTCATAGTAAATAATTTCCGAAAGGAAAAGTTTTGTATAGTATTGGGGTTTATATATCTATCTTAATTTCGAACCCCTATACTAGTAATTTTGAGTTGTCGTAACGATGTTTTACGCAACATTCGTTTTGACTCAAATAAAGGTGTTTAAGAGGATGTTTTCCTTAAAGAATAAAATATATACTTAATTTGGATTTAAGTGTATTGAATATTTTTCAAATGTTGGAAATAAATGGATTTGTGAATTACTTATTACTAAATAAGTATGGAAATGTTTTTCCAATATAATGGGATTGTTCTGAGATTTTATCTTTAAAGATAAATTGAAAATGAATATTAGAAATCGATTTGGAAATCGTATATTCATAGATATTTTGGAAAGGTAAATTCACTGTGGAATTTATAAAAGAAAGGGAACTTTGTTTAAAAATAAACATTGATTTATTTTAAAGTGTGGAAATAAATTTACAGATTTGGAACGTAAGTTTAAAATAAATCGGTAAGGATTTATTTGATTGATTTAAATGAGCCATTCTAAATTGAAAATGGATAAATATTTGGAAGTGTTTCCGTTTAAGGAAATTGATTTGGAATTTGTTTTCAAAGACTAAAAGGTGGAAAATGATTTGAAATTTGTTTTCAAATGGTTGAAGTGTGGGAATTATATCTTGTAAAGATATTTTTGAAAATAAATAATTTGGGAAATTATTTGAAATCAGGTGATGTTGCGAATATTGATTGATAGTTAAATAACCGACTATCAAATTGACCCTCGAATGGATATTTGTTGTGAATTGGTTGAAAATGAATGCTACACTTATTTTTAAATTATTGCGCTCGTTATTCGGATTACCCATTCCGAATAGTGATACGACGTAATGGATAGCATTGAAGGCCAGTGGTGAAGACCGGGTATTTGTGAAAACGATAGGATGACCTATCGATTGTCTCTGCACCGTTAGCTATGGTGTGGAGATTTCCTTTGTGATGGGAAATTCGATCGGGATTGTGAATACCCGGATTGCAAGGGCTTCTTTTAAAGTGCCTTCGGTTCTGTTCGAACCCGGAACAGACTTGTATGGTTACGCATCTGACATTACATTTGAGATATAAAGCAGATTTCTTTCAAATACATCTCTGTTGGTGGCGGAGAATTTATTCTCTTAGCTTAACACCTTTCTCTGTGACGTACGAGCTCAGAGGTTTTGTAGTTGAAGGTTATCAGTGATATATTACCAATTTGGTAATGTGGCATGCTGAGTCTTGTTGTGTGATGATTATTTATTGATCATTTGTTGATCAAAGCGTGGCTTTGTGAAAAAGCGTGGCTTTGTGGACGAGACTTCGTCAGACCTCACACCCCGGAAATGGTCAAACCAGGAATATGCGGCAACGTTATGAGGGTCGCTCCCTTTAGGGTATGTCATTTCCTTCTGGAAAAGGGTGGTGTCAGGTATGGAGCCCTGACGCTTAACCTATGTGGTTGCTCCAATCTCATTTTTCTGTGTGGTTGTTGCTTAGTGATCGAGGGCCCTCGGATAAAGGTCCCAAAGGACCGAGGGGTGGTATATTCGTGTAGTAGTTACCTAGTTACAGAGGTAACCCGGCCTTGTGTTGGCAGAGAGCTGGTTAAGTTCCCGGGACGTCCGGCCAGAGGCAATCCCGTGTGGTAGTAAGAAGTTCCTTAGCCTGACCATTTGTTGGAAATCCAATTCCCAATACGAACCCAGTACGGTTTTAGTTGTATAACCTGCCATTTACTTATGGTGGTCACTACTGTTTAGATGGTAGCTATAGTAGGCATAGTTCGAAATGTCTATGTTGGCTAAGATTTATATTCTATTTTCGAAATGCTTTCATCACTATGCACTAATAATAATATAAAAAAATTGATTGTTTTGCGTAATAAGCATCTTTGACTATCATAAGGAGAAATCTCCTCCAATTCTGCGTTTGCATTGTGTGTGTGCAGGGAGGCCTTATGGTAGTTTCATTTTCCAAAAGCATTGCGGATATTTTCCACTTATATTGTTGTTGTTGTTATTTTAAAAGATAAATAACTGTTTTTGAGTTCTCACACCAGTCTCATGACTGACCTGGAGTTTATTGTTCTCTTCCTAAACTCTGGGTGCCCATAATTATCCACACGGGCAGTCTAGAGTCAGGTTATCAGGTCATTCTGGATTTAGGAGTGCGATGGAGCACAAGTGGCGAACTGGATGGCGTGACGTATTACTTGTATATGATATTATCTTTCCATTGTATAAATTCACTTATAAGGACATGTTTGTATAACCGTCCATTATTTAGTTGTGTTGTTTATTGTTGTTGTACACTCTAATGATAATGTAATGTAATAACTGATATAGTTCTTTGTTTTAAAGATTATTCATTTATCTATTATATGTTGTTCCGCTACGATATGTGAGATTCTGATGTTGTTTCTGTTCTACTCTTCTTCCGTTCTATTTTCTTCTTCTTCTACCTTTTTCTTATCCTTAAAGCCTAAGAATTCTGTTTTCCGGCATTCAATTGCTCGGCAGATGATACAGTGGACGTATTGATGTCGATTTTCGTAAGTCGAAGAATCGGGTTCTTACAGTTACACTCATTTTGGAATCACCCTCAGAGTTAACGACGATAACCCTTGCACTCTGAATCTTCATCTCGAATCTGAAAGTACTACCCCGTTAAACTCGTATTGGAATCACCCTAAGAGTTTTAACGACGAATAGTCCTTACACCTCGAGTCTTCGCTCTTTACTAGAGATTCACGACCTATCGTTAATTTGGAACAATGTGGTTTTCGGATATCCAAATATGGAAACCCGATCCCGGACTCATCGAAATCCGAAACGCGATCTTTTAGGTCCAAGTTGTTTTAATGTTTAAAACAATTCAATTCTATATTATCTATATACACACAGATAGATAATTCACATATCACAATAGATAATCAACATTATCATCATAAACAGATAATCCATATTATCGTCACAAATAGATTATTCAAATAACAATGCAACCAAAGCATCCATATCACTCAGCATCACTTATCTCATCTGAGATCTCAACTATTCAGGGCAATCATTATCAATCAACACTCATAAGCAATTACTTATTAATCACCATCCTGTAATTAACTTAAAATGAATTAAATTAATTACTTCTTCCCGAATTAATTTAAAGTAAATTAAATTAATTACTTTCATCATATAAATCTTGCTTACATAACCGTTAATTAAGTACAAATTAATTAATCAATTACCCTCGAATAAATCGCCTTAATTAATCACCCTTAATTAATTATACTTTAATTACATTCAAGTAATTAGCCTTTAATTAATTTCACAAATTAATTATCCTAAACCAAATTCAGTAATTAGCCTCTTAATTATTTCATAAATTAATTAACTATAGTTAATTACATTAATCCTTAACTAATTACATTAATTAATTCCTTCATTGATTAAATGTTCTTAATTAATTAATCCTTAATTACATCATTAATTATATAAATTAATGATCCTTAATTATTTTTATTTATAATTACTGTATTTGAATTAATTACATTAAGAAATTAATCATCAATTAAACCATATTGATTAATCACTCTTGATTGATCACATCCAATGATTAACTATCTTTAATTACTTCATTAGATAAATTAATTACTCCTTAATTAATTATCTTTAATAGTTAATCTTTAATTAATTATATTTATTAATCACCCTAGATTAATCTCATTAAGTAAATAATTACACTTAATTAATTACCTCTCTTAATTATCTTCAAATAACTTTATTAACCAATTCTAAATTAACTACACTAAGTAATTAACTATTAATTGCTTCCTCTAAGTAATTCTTCTTTATATTAATTACACAAAGTAATTAATCTCCAAAACTCTTCCATTACCTAATTATCCTTCAATTTAATTACATCTAGTAATTATCTTCTTAATTACTTAACTAAGTAATTATTATTTAAAATTACATTGCGTAATTACTTCTTAAATTAACCAGTGATTATCTTAAATTAATTAAATTTAATTAATTAACTTAAACTAATCAAAATAAACTAATTAATTACAATTAGTAATTAATTTCTTAATTACTTCCATTAAGTAATTACACTTAAAATATTCTCAAATGATTATCTTTAAATTAATTAATCTAATTAGTCATTAAAATTAATCACATTAATTAATTATTAAATAATCCTAAGTTAATGACTTTCATTAACCATTAACAAATCTATAATTACTTCTCTAAAGTAATTAACTGAGATTAATTATTGTTAATTACAAATTAAATTATCTATAAAACCCATTAATTAATCTCAAATTATTTAATTAATCAAGTGTTAATCTATAACTTAATTAATTGTTAAATTACTTGATTAATAAAGTTCAAATCATTAATCTAAATCAAATCTTATCTAATTAATGATTTCTTAATTACAAATTAATTAATCTTAATTAACTTACTTAATCCTTTAATTAATGAAATAAAACCCTTGATTACTTGATTAATTATCCAAATCATTAATTAATTTAATTAATTAATTTTCCATCTTAATTGCCTTAATAATTTAATGAATTAAAATCATTAAGTCCTAATTAACTTTAAGATAAACCTTAATCTTATTCATGATTTAGTTCTCATTATGAAAGTATTTTAAAAAAAAATTTGCTTTAAATTTACCTTTAAATTCCATTTTAAATTTAAGATTTAAAATGAAAACAATTTTAACTTAAACAAAGTTTTACAATTCAAAAACCTTTTATTTAAATGTTAAAGAAATACTTATCTATGAAAGAATTTTTAAATAAATTTAAACCAAATTCCTTTTCAACTATCAAACCATATTTTAAAACATTCAAAGTTGTTTTAAAACATTTAAATTCAAAAGCTTTATTTATTTCAAACTAGAATTCAAACTAAGCTTTGAATTAAGATTTAAACTTAAATTTAAAAATCTTGTTTAAATCTCATTTTAGATTTAAAAAAAACATGTTATAAAATATTTTAACATTCAATCTTAATTACAACATTTGAATTTATAAGCTTTATTTTCCTTTCAAAACATAAGATTCAAATTCAATTTGATTTCAGATTTAAAAATTCAGATTTAAACTTTGTTTAAATCATTCCCTTATAATTTAAAACTTCTGTTTTAAATTTTAAAACAGAACATGTTTCTTAAACCTCTTATCAACCTCTTTCCCGAGCCACCTAAAATTTACTTCGAGTCTAACCTCATACAAACTCGAGGAAACTAATCATTTACACGAGAATCCCTCGAGACAAAACTCCATACCAACCATCCACTAAACTTTACCAAACCAGATATGCACTGTGCAAATGCACAGACCAGCCTCCCCTCTCCGTTCATCCACGATGAACTTTATAAATCAACGAACATCTCCAGATCAATCTACGATCACTGAATCTTCACCTTCCACTCGAATCCAAAATCGAGTAACAGAATCCCAAACAGGAACCAGAACCCAAACCTGGTACCCACTTCAAAACCTGGAAACACCACCATCACCACAACTCCGACCACCGTAGCGACTGCAATTCCGGCCATAGCTTCGATAGCTCACCAACTTCCATCACCCAAAATTCTATTGCACTCGATCAACAAGAGAAGCCGAGTCGATCAAATTGGTCGAGCAAACCAAAACTAGGGTTAAAAATTTATATTGATCACCGCCGTCTCCATACTAACTTGATCACCATACAGGCAATTTTCCATGATTCTCCGATCATCCTACTATCACCAGAAGAAAACTTGAACCTCCAGATCATTCAGATCACCAGAGATGAACCAAAACTCCATTTCTGGTCAAAATAGTAATTTACATCGATATCCAAACTAAAAATTTTGATTTTAGTTTTAAAAATCAAGATTTTGAATAAGCTTTCAGATTTTATACTTAGAATAGCGAATTAATATGTTTGAAAGTTAACATCAATCAAGCTTGCACTGTTCTTGAAGGTTTCCAGTGAGATTTTCAAACTTATTTTAACTTAAATAAATTTTAAAACTTACTTCATAATCAAACAAACAATATTTGTCTATATTCTAAGTTCTAACATATCTTAGATCAAAAGATAAGGGTTATCTTTGCAATCTGGGTCCAAAAAACAAAGAACAGAGGTATTTTTAATTGAAGCAGGCATGCACACATTCATCCAAATATTCAAAGATATTCCACATATAAATATACAACTTACTTATCTACATCCACACAAATCATACGTATCACTGGAATAATCATGCAACCATGTTTTAACTTACACATTTCCTTTATTTTGAAAAAAAACTTTTGACAGACAAAACTTTAAAATTCTGAGTTGCTCCTCTGTCTTTTGCTTTTGAAAACAGCAGTTGCATGCTTGTTAAATGATGTTACATGATCTTGAACTTACTCCAGCCAAATTCCAGGTTGTTGAATTGATGGAATTACCGGTTTTTAAAATGCTTTGCGGGTTGTATTTTGAAAATCTTGTTACCAGCTCTTGATCGGCAATTTTTGTTTGAGGAGTGAAATTTCAGATTTTCTTTTGAAAATGGAAATGAGATTACAGGTTTTTGTGATTTACCTTTTGGTTTGAGGAGTGTTACTTACTGATTTGAATATGTTTTTGAAATTGAACTTGCATGCTTGAGTTTCTTGTCATTGAAACATGCAAAGATGATTAAGGTTTGGGAAAAAAATGTAGACAGGATTTTGAAAATGAAGAAGGTTTGTAGGCTTTTAAATTTTGATATTTTCATTACAGCTTATTGCTTGATAATTTCTGTTTTGAGGTTGATATTGTTTTGAGAGATAGTTAAATTTTCTTCTTAGTTGAGTAAAAAGATAGAAAGGAAAATGATGAATAGAAAAAACAATGTACATGGCTGAAATTATTTACCAAAATGAAAGAAAAGAAAATGAGAATTAAATGACACTTGTCATATTGTTTAATTCATACATTAACACATGTTGTTTGATTACTTAATATGTTAACACTTGTCTTTGTTTTATGTTCTTTTTTTATTTTATTTTATATTTTGAATGTTTACACGAAAGCTTTTATATAAATTTATAAACTACAAATACTTATTCATATATATAGATAATTACAAATAAAATAAAATCAATTATTATTATAAATAAAATCTTATACAAATATCTTTAATTCGAATTCAAATTAAATTATGAAAATCCAACTTAAAATATCAAGTTGTATATACATTTATAACCACCTATTAAATTTAAAAATAACAATTCTATATTCATTAAAAATTATTTATGGTTATAAAAACTAAGTATTATAATTATTATTTGCAAATAACAAATTTGATAATTTTAAATAATTTATAAAAGAGATTATAAATCACTTTTATTATTAAATGAATTAGGAACATATCCATATTGTATTTTAAACTTCTTTTTCAAATCATATATTCCAAGTAATATTTAAAGAAATGAAACAAACTTATTATTTAAATTTAAAATTTAAGCTAAGATATAATCTTAAGCAATTTAACATTTATCTTAAGTATTTACAAACCATAGAGTTATTTATTTAATAACTTTGAAAAGCTTAATATTAATTTAAATCATAATTTCCAAATTATTATATATATTATTAGAATTTGAAAACAAAACTTTATTTATTTATTAAATTCAAAATCAAAGATTATCTATAATATATGTACAAATATATATATATATATATATATATATATATATATATATTATAAATAGAAACATTTATTTTGCTTTTAAAAGATAAAATCACTAATTAAATATTTATCTTATTAAAATATTAAACCAATTCATATTTTATTAATCAATATGATGAAATCAATTTAACTTTAAATAAAGATTGTTAAATTGATATTGCCAAAAATTCCAGAATATCACATTCCTTCCCCCTTAAAAGAATTTTTTCCCTGAAATTTAAAACAAAGGTAATTTAATAATATATTTAAAAATTTTAATTTTAAAACACAAGCAAATATTATCTACCATATGCTAACAACCATAGCAACCAATTCACCCTAACAAACAAATTTAACTATCCGGACAAAAATTCTCAATAGAATTTTCTCGAGTTTCCCAAGTATAAACACCGGGATACTCGCTCTACAAAATCCAAAAAATCAACACTACTAAGCTACAGAGCTCCGACTCATCTGGATCTACCAAACTAAACAAGAAATCAGACTACAGACAAGTCCGACTCAACAACCAAACCTCCCAGAACAGCTGATTCCGCAACCAGAGATAGATCATACACGTACTACCTTAGAGATATGTGAAACACATCGAATTCCATTTGTCCAAACTGGCAATTCAACCCAGAAGACCAAACACTTATCTTAGCAGAACACAGAAAAGATCCAATACACCTCGGAGCTAGCTTCCCAGCCTTACCCAATCTTATAGTTCCTAAAACCTGAGAAAACTTATCCAAAATCAGATCTTCGATTCTAATCCACAAAATTTTTCAGACGATCTTGGACTGCCTACATCCTACCTGATCAGCTCAATCCTCGCTGATGTCTTAAGAAACACCCTGGACCAAACCCAATCCACCAGAATGATCCTCCAAGATTTAACCCGGATCAAGAACAACCTCCACTCACAATCATCAGAAGAAAACAAACTTCTCCTATCCGGAAAAGAAAAGCAGATGCACTCCCAAACTGCTTTCGCTGCACAACTCTGATCTGGAGTAGAAAAGAATGCTGATGATGAACACAAGCACAAACTGGACAACATAACCTAGAATATCTCTTATAACCAAGAGAATACTCAGAAGTTCCTCCAACCTTGAGCTGCTTCACCAAACTCCATCTCAAGTAACCAACCATCAACTAGTTGAACCATTGGTACCACTCTTGGAATCCTGGTCGATAAGAAAACTCAATCTCCAGATACAGACAAACCTCTGTCTTCCTAGAAGACATCCAGAAAAATCTTCAATAACTCAAAAGAGCACTCAAACTATCGCAAGTCTCATTTGCGATCAATCCAGACTATCATCCAAAGAAAACTGTTCTCTCTCTACCAATCAGAACAGCTTAAGTTCGTCTAGCCAATCCATCGAAGAAATGGATCCACTCTACTGCTTCTGAACTCCATCTCTCAGACACTGCTAAGCCAGAAGACCTTTTGCCGACCCATAGAACACTCCGAGCTGCACTACTGACACAGGTGCCAAAGAATTCCTAGCCAAAGCTCTTCGAGAAACTCAAACTTCAAACCAAACAGAAACACCCTGCTAAACTCAGCCACAACACCGAAGCAGACCTACTTCCTTAACTCGTTCAAAAGAAAACATATTCGAAAACATCCATAGTCATTACATCTCATCACGCAGCTAATATTTCCTGGGGTATCAAGATATCATTACTCACTTCTGCCCAACCAACAGATCCAGACTCTACTCATCCAACTTGAAAGATGAACTCCGAACCTTAACAGGTTACCTTTAGAGATCGATGAAATCCTTATACCACTGCAAAGCTTACTCGAGACGGTATCAGGTCTACAGTCTCGACAGACACACTTCCAACCTCAAACATTCAAACTCCAACCAATGGTAGTAGTCGTGTTACACACACCACTACCTCATCTACCTTTATAACTTATATTGGAAAACCTAAACAGGTAACCCAACAGATAGGTAGAAATATATATATATCAAAATTACAAATATGCTCTCTCAAGAAAGAAATCACTCCAAAGCCTAGGTATTCACTCAACCTAGTGCTCTAATACCAACTGTGACGACCCGACTTTCTCTCCACAAGAAGTCGCATCATCTTTAAGAAAGAAAGGAATAGAAAAGAGAAAAGAAAGAAAAGAAAGAAGAAACAACACTAGAATATCAACATCAGAACGAATAAATTATATTAATAACATAAGTATTACTTAATATACAACTTCTATCAGAGTCACACAGCATATACATCACATACTAGACAGTTATAAACACTTGTCTAGTTATTACAACTCAATACAAACACAACACAGAGATACCAACACAGAGAACACACAGTGGAAACTATATATCTAACGCTGAAGCCTCGTGCTCCATTGCTCCTCCATAATTTGTCAAACATAACCTAAATCCCTTGGCTACTCATAAAAATTTGAGTACCCAAGAGTTTAAGAAAAACAGAAGATAAACTCCGGGTCAGACATGGGTCTGGTGTGAGTAACAGATTAAGGTTGCTTAACTTTTGAAAAACCTTTGAAAAGAAAGGTATCACGTAAGACTTCTCACACATAAACATGGAAATGTTTTTACTTTATGCTTACCAAAACATTTGATAGGAAATCTGATGATATTATAATAGTGTCTAGGGTTTTCAAGTAAATAAGAAATAGCAGAAATTGTTACATTCATTAAATTCTAGCTGCTAGCCAGAAAAGTGGGTAATGCAATCAAAACCATTGGCACTTATTAGATTTTGGATTCCATACAATGGCAGGGCTACTGGGGTACCACCCGTCACAGTACGTGGCCTAGATCACTGTACCGAGGAGCCACCCTAACTCCTCTGCAACACAAGGCCGGAACAATTCCTTACTGAACAGTCCCGAACAAGACAACCCCGGCAGTTGTTGCAATCAACTGCCTCACACAGCCGACTGAAAATGGACCTCTAGACATGGGTAAATCTCGTCCTACTGGGGCAAGACCCACTTAGCCTTGCTGCACCTTCCCTGTTTTAGCCATTCCCGGTTGATGAGGCTTGAGGCTACGATTACCTTTATAGAACACATCTATCTTAGAATGCTCATCGTCCACCTGACGATGTTCTGAAAGCATTCAACCATACAAGTTCGTTTCGGGTTCGAATGAAACCGAAGGCATTATCTCGTTACACTCATTTTGGAATCACCCTCAGAGTTAACGACGATAACCCTTGTACTCTGAATCTTCATCTCGAATCTGAAAGTACTACCCTATTAAACTCATATTGGAATCGCCCTAAGAGTTTTAACGACGAATAGTCCTTACACCTTGAGTCTTCGCTCTTCACTTGAGATTCACGACCTATCTTTAATATGGATCGATGTGGTTTTTGGATATCCAAATATGGAAACACGATCCTGGTCTCATCGAAATCCAAAACTCCATCTTTTAGGTCCAAGTTGTTTTAATGTTTAAAACAATTCAATTCTATATTATCTATATACACATAGATAGATAATTCACATATCACAATAGATAATCAACATTATCATCATAAACAGATAATCCATATTATCATCACAAATAGATAATTCATATCACAATGCAACCAAAGCATCCATATCACACTGCATCACTTATCTCATCTGAGATCAACAACTATTCTGGGCAATCAATATCAATCAACATTCATAAGCAATGACTTATTAATCACCATCCTGTAATTAACTTAAAATGAATTAAATTAATTACTTATTCCCAAATTAATTTAAAGTAAATTAAATTAATTACTTTCATCACATAAATCTTGCTTACATAACCGTTAATTAAGTACAAATCAATTAATCAATTACCCTCGAATAACTCGCCTTAATTAATCGCCCTTGATTAATTATACTTTAATTACATTCAAGTAATTAGCCTTTAATTAATTTCACAAATTAATTATCCTAAACCAAATTCAGTAATTAACCTTTTAATTACTTCATAAATTAATTAACTATAATTAATTACATTAATGCTTAATTAATTACATTAATTAATTCCATTATTGATTAATTGTTCTTAACTAATCAATCCTTAATTACGTCATTAATTATAAAAATTAATGATCCTTAATTGTTTTTATTTATAATCACCCATCTAAATTAATTACATTAAGAAATTAATCATCAATTAAACCATATTGATTAATCACTCTTGATTGATCACATCCAGTAATTAACTATCTTTAATTACTTCATTAGATAAATTAATTACTCCTTAATTAATTATCTTTAATAAGTAATCTTTAATTAATTTTATTTATTAATCTCCCTAGATTAATCTTGTTAAGTAATTAATTACACTTAATTAATTACATCTCTTAATTATCTTCAAATAACTTTATACCAATTCTAAATTAATTACACTAAGTAGTTAATTATTAATTACTTCCTCTAAGTAATTCTTCTTATATTAATTACACAAAGTAATTAATCTCCCAAACTCTTCCATTACCTAATTATCCTTCAATTTAATTACATCTAGTAATTATCTTCTTAATTACTTCATTAAGTAATTATTATTTAAAATTACATTGAGTAATTACTTCTTAAATTAACCAGTGATTATATTAAATTAATTAAACTTAAGTAATTAACTTAAACTAATCAAAATAAACTTAATTAATTACAATTAGTAATTAATTTCTTAATCACTTCCATTAAGTAATTACACTTAAATAATTCTCAAATGATTATCTTTAAATGAATTAATCTAATTAATCATTAAAATTAATCACATTAATTAATTATTAGATAATCCTAAGTTAACGACTTTCATTAACCATTAACAAATCTATAATTACTTCTCTAAAGTAATTAACCGAGATTAATTATTTTTAATTACAAATTAAATTATCTATAAAACCCATTAATTAATCTCAAATTATTTAATTAATCAAGTGTTAATCTATAACTTAATTAATCGTTAAATTATTTGATTAATAAATTTCAAATCATTAATTTAAATCATGTCTTATCTAATTAATGATTTCTTAATTACAAATTAATTAATCTTAATTAACTTACTTAATCCTTTAATTAATTAAATAAAACCCTTGATTACTTAATTAATTATCCAAATCATTAATTAATTTAATTAATTAATTGTCCATCTTAATTGCCTTAATAATTTAATGAATTAAAATCATTAAGTCCTAATTAACTTTAAGATAAACCTTAATCTTATTCATGATTTAATTATCATTATGCAAGTATTTTAAAAAAACAATTTGCTTTAAATTTACCTTTAAATTCCATTTTAAATTTAAGATTTAAAATGGAAACAATTTCAACTTAAACAAAGTTTAACAATTCAAAAACCTTCTAATTAAATGTTAAAGAAATACCTATCTATGAAAGAATTCTAAATAAATTTAAACCAAATTCATTTTCAACTTTCAAACCATATTTTAAAACATTCAAAGTTGTTTTAAAACATTTAAATTCAAAAGCTTTATTTATTTCAAACTAGAATTCAAACTAAACTTTGAATTCAGATTTAACTTAAATTTAAAAATCTTGTTTAAATCTCATTTCAGATTTGAAAAAAAAAACATGTTATAAAATATTTTAACATTCAATCTTAATTACAACATTTGAATTTATAAGCTTTATTTTCCTTTCAAAACTTGAGATTCAAATTCAATTTGATTTCAGATTTAAAAATTCATATTTAAACTTTGTTTAAATCATTCCTTTATAATTTAAAACTTCTGTTTTAAATTTTAAAAACAGAACAGGTTTCTAAAACCTGTTATCAACCTCTTTCCCGAGCCACCTAAAATTTACTTCGAGTCTAACCTCATACGAACTCGAGGAAAATAATCATTTACACGAGAATCCCTCGAGACAAAACTCCATACCAACCATCCACTAAACCTCACCAAACCAGATATGCACTGTGCGAATGCACAGACCAGCCTCCCCTCTTCGTTCATCCACGATGAGCTTTACAAATCAACGACCATCTCCAGATCAATCTAGGATCACTGAATCTTCACCATCCACTCGAATCCAAAATCGAGTAACAGAAACCCAAACAAGAACCAGAACCCAAACCTGATACCCACTTCAAAACATGGAAACACCACCATCACCACAACTCCGACCACCGTAGCGACTGCAATTCCGGCCATAGCTTCGATAGCTCACCAACTTCCATCACCCAAAATTCTATTGCACTCGATCAACAAGAGAAGCCGAGTCGATCAAATTGGTCGAGCAAACCGAAAGTAGGGTTAAAAATTTATATTGATCACCGCCGTCTCCACACTAACTTGATCACCATACAGGTAATTTTCCATGATTCTCCGATCATCCTACTATCACCAGAAGAAAACTTGAACGTCCAGATCATTCAAATCACCAAAGATGAACCAAAACTCCATTTTTGGTCAAAATTGTAATTTACATCCATATCCAAACTAAAAATTTTGATTTTAGTTTTAAAAATCAAGATCAAGCTTTCAGATTTTATACTTAGATCAGCGAATTAATATGTTTGAAAGTTAACATCAATCAAGCTTGCACTGTTCTTGAAGGTTTCCAGTGAGATTTTCAAACTTATTTTAACTTAAATAAATTTTAAAACTTACTTCATAATCAAACAAACAATATTTGTCTATATTCTAAGTTCTAACAGATCTTAGATCAAAAGATAAGGGTTATGTTTGCAATCTGGGTCCAAAACAAAGAACAGAGGTATTTTTAATTGAAGCAGGCATGCACACATTCATCCAAATATTCAAAGATATTCCACATATAAATATACAACTTACTTATCTACATCCACACAAATCATACGTATCATTGGAATAATCATGCAACCATACTTTAACATACACATTTCCTTTATTTTGAAAAAAAAACTTTTGACAGAGAAAACTTTAAAACTCTGAGTTGCTTCTCTGTCTTTTGCTTTTGAAAACAGCAGTTGCATGCTTGTTAAATGATGTTACATTATCTTGAATTTACTCCAGCCAAATTCCAGGTTGTTGAATTGATGGAATTACCGGTTTTTAAAATGCTTTGCGGGTTGTATTTTGAAAATCTTGTTACCGGCTCTTGATCGGCAATTTTTGTTTGATGAGTGAAATTTCAGATTTTCTTTTGAAAATGGAAATGAGATTACATGTTTTTGTGATTTACCTTTTGGTTTGAGGAGTGTTACTTACTGATTTGAATATGTTTTTGAAATTGAACTTGCATGCTTGAGTTGCTTGTCATTAAAACATGCAAAGATGATTAAGGTTTGGGAAAAAATGTAGACAGGATTTTGAAAATGAAGAAGGTTTGTAGGCTTTTAAATTTTGGTATTTGCATTACAGCTTATTGCTTGATAATTTCTATTTTGAGGTTGATTTTGTTTTGAGAGTTAGTTAAATTTTCTTCTTAGTTGAGTAAAAAGACAGAAAGGAAAATGACGAAGGGAAAAAACAATGTACAAGGTTGAAATTATTTATCAAAATAAAAGAAAAGAAAATGAGAATTAAATGACACTTGTCATATTGTTTAATTCATACATTAACACATGTTGTTTGATTACTTAATATGTTAACACTTGTCTTTGTTTTATTTTCTTTTTTATATTTTTTTTATATTTTGAATGTTTACATGAAAGCTTTTATATAAATTTATAAACTACAAATACTTATTCATATATATAGATAATTACAAATAAAATAAAATCAATTATAATTATAAATAAAAGCTTATACAAATATCTTTAATTTGAATTCAAATTGAATTATAAAAATCCAATTTAAAATATCAAGTTGTATATACATATATAACCACCTATTAAATTTAAAAATAACTATTCTATATTCATTGAAAATTAATTATGGTGACAAAACCTAAGTATTATAATTATTATTTGCAAATAACAAATTTGATAATTTTAAATAATTTATTAAAGAGATTATAAATCACTTTTATTATTAAATGAATTAAGACCATATCTATATTGTATTTTAAACTTCTTTTTCAAATCATATATTTCAAGTAATATTTAAAGAAATGAAGCAAACTTATTGTTTAAATTTAAAATTTAAGCTAAGATATAATCTTAAGCAATTTAACATTTATCTTAAGTATTTACAAACCATAGAGTTATTAATTTAATAACTTTGAAAAGCTTAATATTAATTTAAATCATAATTTCCAAATTATTAAATACATTATTACAATTTGAAAACAAATCTTTATTTATTTATTAAATTCCAAATCAAAGATTATATATAATATATATACAAATACAAATATATATATATATATAATAAATAGAAACATTTATTTAGCTTTTAAAAGATAAAATCACTAATTAAATATTTATCTAATTAGATTATTAAACCAATTCATATTTTATTAATCAATATGATGAAATCAATTTAATTTTAAATAAAGATTATTAAATTGATATTGCCAAAAATTCCGGGATATCACATTCCTTCCACCTTAAAAGAATTTTGTCCCCGAAATTTAAAACAATGGAAATTTAATAATCTATTTAAAAAATTTAATTTTAAAACACAAGCATATATTATCTACCATATGCTAACAACCATAACAACCAATTCACCCAAACAAACAAATTTAACTATCCGGACAAAAATTCTCAATAGAATTTTCTCGAGTTTCCCAAGTATAAACACCGGGATACTCGCTCTACAGAGCTCCTACTTATCTAGATCTACCAAACTAAACAAGAAATCAGACTACAGACAAGTCTGACTCAACAACCAAACCTCCCAGAACAGCTGATTCCGCAACCAGAGATAGATCATACACGTACTCCCTCAGAGATACATGAAACACATCGAATTCCAGTTGTCCAAACTGGCAATTCAACCTAGAAGACCAAACACTTATCTTACCAGAACACAGAAAAGATCCAATACACCTTGGAGCTAGCTTCCCAGCCTTACCCAATCTTATAGCTCCTAAAACCTAAGAAAACTTATCCAAAATCTGATCTTCGATTCTAATCCACAAAAATTTTCAAACGATCTTGGGCTGCCTACATCCTACCTGATCAGCTCAATCCTCGCTGATGTCTCAAGAAACACCCTGGACCAAACCCGATCCACCAGAATGATCCTCCAAGATTCAACCCAGATCAAGAACAACCTCCACTCACAATCATCAGAAGAAGACAAACTTCTCCTATCCGGAAAAGAAAAGCAGATGCACTCCCAAATTGCTTTCGCTGCAAAACTCTGATATGGAGTAGAAAAAATGCTGATACAAACACAAGCACAAACTGGACAACATAACCCAGAAGATCTCTGATAACCAAGAGAACACTCAGAAGTTCCTCCAACCTTGAGCTGCTTCACCAAACTCCATCTCAAGGAACCAACCTTTAACTAGTTGAACCATCGGTACCACTTTTGGAATCGTGGTCGATAAGAAAACTCAATCTTCAGATACAGACAAACCTCTGTGTTCCCAGAAGACATCCAGAAAAATCTTCAATAACTCAAAAGAACACTCAAACTATCGCAAGTCTCTTTTGCGATCAATTCAGACTATCATCCAAAGAAAACTGTTCTTTCTCTACTAATCAGAACAGCTTAAGCTGGTCTAGACAATCCATCGAAGAAATGTATCCACTCTACTGCTTCTGAACTCCATCTCTCAGACATTACTAAGCCAGAAGACCTTTTTCCGACCCACAGAACACTCTGAGCTGCACTGCTGACATAGGTGCCAAAGAATTCTTAACCAAAGCTCTTCGAGAAACTCGAACTTCAAACCATACAGAAACACCCTGCTAAACTCAGCCACAACACCGAAGCAGACCTACTCCCTTAACTCGTTCTAAAGAAAACATCTTCGGAAACATCCATAGTCACTGCATCTCATCACGCAGCTACTACTTCCTGAGGTATCAAGATATCATTACTCACTTCCGTCTAACCAATAGATCCAGACTCTACTCATCCGACTTCAAAGATGAACTCCGAACCTTAACAGGTTACCTTCAGAGATCGATGAAATCCTTATACCACTGCAAAGCTTACTCGAGACGGTATCAGGTCTACAGTCTCGACAGATACACTTCCAACCTCATACATTCAAACTCCAACCAATGGTAGTAGTCGTGTTACACACACCACTACCTCATCCACCTTTATAACTTATATTGGAAAACCTAAACAGGTAACCCAACAGATAGGTAGAAATGAATATATATATATATATATATCAAAATTACAAATACGCTCTCTCAAGAAAGAAATCGCTCCAAAGCCTAGGTATTCACTCAACCTAGCGCTCTTATACCAACCGTGACGACCCGACTTTCTCTCCGCAGGAAGTCCCATCATCTTTAAGAAAGAAAGGGATAGAAAAGAGAAAAGAAATAAAAGAAAGAAGAAACAACACCAGAATATCAACAGCGGAACAAATAAATTATATTAATAACATAAGTATTACATAATATACAACATCTATCAGAGTCACACAGCATATACATCACATACTAGACAGTAATAAACACCTGTCTAGTTATTACAACTCAATACAAACACAACACAGAGATGCCAACACAGAGAACACACAGCGGAAACTATATATCTAACGCTGAAGCCTCATGCTCCATTGCTCCTCCATAATTCGTCAAAGCTAACCTGAATCCCTTGGCTACTCATAAAAATTTGAGTACCCAAGAGTTTAAGAAAAACAGAAGATAAACTCTGGGTTAGACATGGGTCTTGTGTGAGTAACAGGTTAAGGTTGCTTAACTTTTGAAAAACCTTTGAAAAGAAAGGTATCACGTAAGACTTCCCACACATAAACATGGAAAAGTTTTTACTTTACGCTAACCAAAACATTTGATAGGAAATCCGATGTTATTATAGCAGTGTCTAGTGTTTCAAGTAAATAAGAAATAGCTGAAATTGTTACATTCATTAAATTCTAGCTACCGGCCACAAAAGTGGGTAATACAATCAAAACCATTGGAACTTATCGGATTTTGGATTCCATACAATGGCAGGGCTACTGGGGTACCATCCATCACAGTACGTGGCCCAAATCACCATACCGAGGAGCCATCCTAACTCCCCTGCAACACAAGGCTGGAACCATTCCTTACTGAACAGACCCGAACAAGACAACCCCGGCCGTCGTTGCAATCAACTGCCCCACACAGCCGAATATAAAGGGACCTCTAGACAGGGGTAAATCTCATCCTACTTGGGCATGACCCACATAGCCTTGCTGCACCTCCCTTGTTTTAGCCATTCCCGGTTGATGAGGCTTGAGGCTACGATTACCTTTATAGAACACTTCCATCTTAGAATGCTCATCGTCCACCTGACGATGTTCTGAAAGCATTCAATCGTACAAGTTCGTTCCGCGTTCGAACGAAACCGAAGGCATTATCTCGTTACACTCATTTTGGAATCACCCTCAGAGTTAACGACGATAACCCTTGCACACTGACCTTCATCTCGAATCTGAAAGTACTACCCCATTAAACTTGTATTGGAATCACCCTCAGAGTTTTAACGACGAATAGTCCTTACACCTTGAGTCTCGCTCTTCACTTGAGATTCACGAACCTAATGTTAATTTGGATCGATGTGGTTTTCGGATATCCAAATATGGAAAACCGATCCCGGTCTCATCGAAATCCAAAACACCATCTATTTGGTCCAAGTTGTTTTAATGTTTAAAATAATTCAATTCTATATTATCTATATACACATAGATAGATAATTCACATATCGCAATAGATAATCAACATTATCATCATAAACAGATAATCCATATTATCATCACAAATAGATAATTCATATCACAATGCAACCAAAGCATCCATATCACACAGCATCACTTATCTCATCTGAGATCAACAACCATTCAGGGCAATCAATATCAATCAACATTCACAAGCAATGACTTATTAATCACTATCCTGTAATTAACTTAAAATGAATTAGTAATTACTTAGTTACTTCCATTAAGTAATTACACTTAAACAATTCTCAAATGATT
Source organism: Allium cepa (assembly GCA_030765085.1). Taxonomy (NCBI): domain Eukaryota; kingdom Viridiplantae; phylum Streptophyta; class Magnoliopsida; order Asparagales; family Amaryllidaceae; genus Allium; species Allium cepa. The sequence goes on from CM060938.1 coordinate 233,951,945, forward strand.
ATTTATTGAATCAATTAATCTAATTAATCATTAAAATTAATCGCATTAATTAATTATTAAATAATCCTAAGTTAATGACTTTCATTAACCATTAACAAATCTATAATTACTTCTCTATAGTAATTAACTAAAATTAATTATTGTTAATTAAAAATTAAATTATCTATAAAACCCGTTAATTAATCTCAAATTATTTAATTAATCAAGTGTTAATCTATAACTTAATTAATTGTTAAATTATTTGATTAATAAATTTCAAATCATTAATTTAAATCAAATCTTATATAATTAATGATTTCTTAATTACAAATTAATTAATCTTAATTAACATACTCAATCCTTTAATTAATTAAATAAAACCCTTGATTACTTAATTAATTATCCAAATCATTAATTAATTTAACTAATTAATTATCCATCTTAATTGCCTTAATAATTTAATGAATTAAAATCATTAAGTCCTAATTAACTTTAAGATAAACCTTAATCTTATTCATGATTTAATTACCATAATCAAAGTATTTTAAAAAATAATTTGCTTTAAATTTACCTTTAAATTCCATTTTAAATTTAAGATTTAAATTGAAAACAATTTTAACTTAAACAAAGTTTAACAATTCAAAAACCTTTTAGTTACATGTTAAAGAAATACTTATCTATGAAAGAATTTTTAAAGAAATTTAAACCAAATTCATTTTCAACTTTCAAACCATATTTTAAAACATTCAAAGTTGTTTTAAAACATTTAAATTCAAAAGCTTTATTTATTTCAAACTAGAATTCAAACTGTGCTTTGAATTCTGATTGAAACTTGAATTTAAAAATCTTGTTTAAATCTCCTTTTAGATTTAAAAAAAAACATGTTATAAAATATTTTAACATTCAATCTTAATTACAACATTTGAATTTATAAGCTTCATTTTCCTTTCAAAACTAAAGATTCAAATTCAATTTGATTTCAGATTTAAAAATTCAGATTTAAACTTTGTTTAAATCATTCCTTTATAATTTAAAACTTCTGTTTTAAATTTTAAAACAGAACAGGTTTCTAAAACCTGTTATCAAACTCTTCCTCGAGCCACCTAAAATTTACTTCGAGTCAACCTCATACAAACTCGAGCAAACTAATCATTTACACGAGAATCCCTTGAGACAAAACTCCATACCAACCATCCACTAAACTTCACCAAACTAGATATGCACTGTGCATATGCACAGACCAGCCTCCCCACTCCGATCATCCACGATGAACTTTACAAATCAACGACCATCTCCAAATCAATCTACGATCACCGAATCTTCACCATCCACTCGAATCCAAAATCGAGTAACAGAAACCCAAACAGGAACCAGAACCCAAATATGGTACCCATTTCAAAACCTGGAAACACCACCATCACCACAACTCCGACCACCGTAGCGACTGCAATTCCGACCATAGCTTCGATAGCTCACCAACTTCCATCACCCAAAATTCTACTGCACTCGATCAACAAGAGAAGCCGAGTCGATCAAATTGGTCAAGCAAACCAAAACTAGGGTTAAAAATTTATATTGATCACCGCTGTCTCTACACTAACTTGATCACCATACAGGCAATTTTCCATGATTCTCCGATATTATCTTTCCATTGTATAAATTCACTTGTAAGGACATGTTTGTATAACCGTCCATTATTTAGTTGTGTTGTATATTGTTGTTGTACACTCTAATGATAATGTAATGTAATAACTGATATAGTTCTTTGTTTTAAGGATTATTCATTTATCTATTATATGTTGTTCCGCTGCGATATGTGAGATTCTGATGTTGTTTCTGTTCTACTCTTCTTCCATTCTATTTTCTTCTTCTTCTTCTACCTTTTTCTTATCCTTAAACCCTAAGAATTCTGTTTTCCGGCATTCGATTGCTCGGCAGCTGATACAGTGGACGTATTGATGTCGATTTTCAGAAGTCGAAGAATCGGGTTCTTACAGTTACACTCATTTTGGAATCACCCTCAGAGTTAACGACGATAACCCTTGCACTCTGAATCTTCATCTCGAATCTGAAAGTACTACCCCGTTAAACTCGTATTGGAATCACCCTCAGACTTTTAACGACAAATAGTCCTTACACCTCGAGTCTTTGCTCTTTACTTGAGATTCACGACCTATCGTTAATTTGGAACAATGTGGTTTTCGGATATCCAAATATGGAAACCCGATCCCGGTCTCATCGAAATCCAAAGCGCGATCTTTTAGGTCCAAGTTGTTTTAATGTTTAAAACAATTCAATTCTATATTATCTATATACACACAGATTGACAATTCACATATCACAATAGATAATCAACATTATCATCATAAACAGATAATCCATATTATCATCACAAACAGATTATTCAAATCACAATGCAACCAAAGCATCCATATCACACAACATCACTTATCTCATCTGAGATCTCAACTATTCAGGGCAATCATTATCAACCAACACTCATAAGCAATTACTTATTAATCACCATCTTGTAATTTACTTAAAATGAATTAAATTAATTACTTCTTCCCGAATTAATTTAAAGTAAATTAAATTAATTACTTTCATCACATAAATCTTGCTTACATAACCGTTAATTAAGTACAAATCAATTAATCAATTACCCTCGAATAAATCGCCTTAATTAATCACCCTTGATTAATTATAATTTAACTACATTCAAGTAATTAGCCTTTAATTAATTTCACAAATTAATTATCCTAAACCAAATTCATTAATTAGCCTTTTAATTATTTCATAAATTAATTAACTATAATTAATTACATTAATCCTTAACTAATTACATTAATTAATTCCTTCATTGATTAATTGTTCTTAATTAATCAATCCTTAATTACATCATTAATTATATAAATTAATGATCCTTAATTATTTTTATTTATAATTACCATATTTGAATTAATTACATTAAGAAATTAATCATCAATTAAACCATATTGATTAATCACTCTTGATTGATCACATCCAGTAATTAACTATCTTTAATTACTTCATTAGATAAATTAATTACTTCTTAATTAATTATCTTTAATAGTTAATCTTTAATTAATTATATTTATTAATCACCCTAGATTAATCTCATTAAGTAAATAATTACACTTAATTAATTACATCTCTTAATTAACTTCAAATAACTTTATTAACCAATTCTAAATTAACTACACTAAGTAATTAACTATTAATTACTTCCTCTAAGTAGTTCTTCTTTATATTAATTACACAAAGTAATTAATCTTTAAAACTCTACCATTACCTAATTATCCTTCAATTTAATTACATCTAGTAATTATCTTCTTAATTACTTCACTAAGTCATAATTATTTAAAATTACATTGAGTAATTACTTCTTAAATTAACCGGTGATTATCTTAAACTAATTAAACTTAATTAATTAACTTAAACTAATCAAAATAAACTAATTAATTACAATTAGTAATTAATTTCTTAATTACTTCCATTAAGTAATTACACTTAAAAAATTCTCAAATGATTATCTTTAAATTAATTAATCTAATTAGTCATTAAAATTATTCACATTAATTAATTATTAAATAATCCTGTTAATGATTTTCATTAAAAATTAACAAATCTATAATTAATTCTCTAAAGTAATCAAATGAGATTAATTATTGTTAATTACAAATTAAATTATCTATAAAACCCATTAATTAATCTCAAATTATTTAATTAATCAAGTGTTAATCTATAACTTAATTAATTGTTAAATTATTTGATTAATATATTTCAAATCATTAATTTAAATCAAATCTTATCTAATTAATGATTTCTTAATTACAAATTAATTAATCTTAATTAAATTACTTAATCCTTTAATTAATTAAATAAAACCCTTGATTACTTGATTAATTATCCAAATCATTAATTAATTTAATTAATTAATTATCCATCTTAATTGCCTTAATAATTTAATGAATTAAAATCATTAAGTCCTAATTAACTTTAAGATAAACCTTAATCTTATTCATGATTTAGTTATCATTATGAAAGTATTTTTAAAAAACAATTTGATTTAAATTTAGCTTTAAATTCCATTTTAAATTTAAGATTTAAAATGAAAACAATTTTAACTTAAACAAAGTTTAACAATTCAAAAACCTTTTATTTAAATGTTAAAGAAATACTTATCTATGAAAGAATTTTTAAATAAATTTAAACCAAATTCATTTTCCACTTTCAAACCATATTTTAAAACATTCAAAGTTGTTTTAAAACATTTAAATTCAAAAGCTTTATTTATTTCAAACTAGAATTCAAACTAAGCTTTGAATTCGGATTTAAACTTAAATTTAAAAATCTTGTTTAAATCTCATTTCAGATTTAAAAAAAAACATGTTATAAAATATTTTAACATTCAATCTTAATTACAACATTTGAATTTATAAATTTTATTTTCCTTTCAAAACTTAAGATTCAAATTCAATTTGATTTCAGATCTAAAAAATGCAGATTTAAACGTTGTTTAAATCATTCCTTTATAATTTAAAGCTTCTGCTTTAAATTTTAAAACAGAACATGTTTCTAAAACCTGTTATCAACCTCTTTCCCCAGCCACCTAAAATTTACTTCGAGTCTAACCTCATACAAACTCGAGGAAACTAATCATTTACACGAGAATCCCTCGAGACAAAACTCTATACCAACCATCCACTAAACTTCACCAAACCAGATATGCACTGTGCCAATGCACAAACCAGCCTCCCCTCTCCGTTCATCCACGATGAACTTTATAAATCAACGACCATCTCCAGATCAATCTACAATCACTGAATCTTCACCATCCACTTGAATCCAAAATCGAGTAACAGAAACCCAAACAGGAACCAGAACCCAAACCTGGTACCCACTTCAAAACCTGGAAGCACCACCATCACCACAACTCCGACCACCGTAGCGACTGCAATTCCGGCCATAGCTTCGATAGCTCACCAACTTCCATCACCCAAAATTCTATTGCACTCGATCAACAAGAGAAGCTGAGTCGATCAAATTGGTCGAGCAAACCAAAACTAGGGTTAAAAATTTATATTGATCACCGCCATCTCCACACTAACTTGATCACCATACAGGCAATTTTCCATGATTCTCCGATCATCCTACTATCACCAGAAGAAAACTTGAACCTCCAAATCATTCAGATCACCATAGATGAACAAAAAATCCATTTCTGGTCAAAATAGTAATTTACATCGATATCCAAACTAAAAATTTTGATTTTAGTTTTTAAAATCAAGATTTTGAATAAGCTTTCAGATTTTATACTTAGATCAGCGAATTAATATGTTTGAAAGTTAACATCAATCAAGCTTGCACTGTTCTTGAAGGTTTCCAGTGAGATTTTCAAACTTATTTTAACTCAAATAAATTTTAAAACTTACTTCATAATCAAACAAACAATATTTGTCTATATTCTATGTTCTAACAGATCTTAGATCAAAAGATAAGGGTTATATTTGCAATCTGGGTCCAAAAAACAAAGAACAGAGGTATTTTTAATTGAAGCAGGCATGCACACATTCATCCAAATGTTCAAAGATATTCCACATATAAATATACAACTTACTTATCTACATCCACACAACTTATCACTGGAATAATCATGCAACCATGTTTTAACTTACACATTTCCTTTATTTTGAAAAAAACTTTTGACGGAGAAAACTTTAAAACTCTGAGTTGCTCCTCTGTCTTTTGCTTTTGAAAATAGCCGTTGCATGCTTGTTAAATGATGTTACATGATCTTGAACTTACTCCAGCCAAATTCCAGGTTGTTGAATTGATGGAATTACCGGTTTTTAAAATGCTTTGTGGGTTGTATTTTGCAAATCTTGTTACCGGCTCTTGATCGGCAATTTTTGTTTGAGGAGTGAATTTTCAGATTTTCTTTTGAAAATGGAAATGAGATTACAGGTTTTTGTGATTTACCTTTTGGTTTGAGGAGTGTTACTTACTGATTTGAATATGTTTTTGAAATTGAACTTGCATGCTTGAGTTGCTTGTCGTTGAAACATGCAAAGATGATTAAGATTTGGGAAAAAAATGTAGGCAGGATTTTGAAAATGAAGAAGGTTTGTAGGCTTTTAAAATTTTATATTTTCATTACAGCTTATTGCTTGATAATTTCTGTTTTGAGGTTGATTTCTTTTTGAGAGATAGTTAAATTTTCTTCTTAGTTGAGTAAAAAGATAGAAAGGAAAATGATGAATAGAAAAAACAATGTACATGGCTGAAATTATTTATCAAAATAAAAGAAAAGAAAATGAGAATTAAATGACACTTGTCATATTGTTTAATTCATACATTAACACATGTTGTTTGATTACTTAATATGTTAACACTTGTCTTTGTTTTATGTTCTTTTTTTATATTTTTTTATATTTTGAATGTTTACATGAAAGCTTTTATATCAATTTATAAACTACAAATACTTATTCATATATGTAGATAATTACAAATAAAATAAAATCAATTATAATTATAAATAAAATCTTATACAAATATCTTTAATTCGAATTCAAATTAAATTATGAAAATCCAACTTAAAATATCAAGTTGTGTATACATATATAACTACCTATTAAATTTAAAAATAAAAATTCTATATTCATTAAAAATTATTTATGGTTATAAAACCTAAGTATTATAATTATTATTTGCAAATAACAAATTTGATAATTTTAAATAATTTATAAAAGAGATTATAAATCACTTTTATTATTAAATGAATTAGGACCATATCCATATTGTATTTTAAACTTCTTTTTCAAATCATATATTCTAAGTAATATTTAAAGAAATGAAACAAACTTATTATTTAAATTTAAAATTTAAGCTAAGATATAATCTTAAGCAATTTAACATTTATCTTAAGTATTTACAAACCATAGAGTTATTAATTTAATAACTTTGAAAAGCTTAATATTAATTTAAATCATAATTTCCAAATTATTAAATATATTATTAGAATTTGAAAACAAAACTTTATTTATTTATTAAATTCAAAATCAAAGATTATCTATAATATATATACAAATATATATATATGTATATATATATATATATATATATTATAAATAGAAACATTTATTTTGCTTTTAAAAGATAAAATCACTAATTAAAAATTTATCTTATTAGAATATTATACCAATTCATATTTTATTAATCAATATGATTAAATCAATTTAATTTTAAATAAAGATTATTAAATTGATATTGCTAAAAATTCCAGGATATCACATTCCTTCCCCCTAAAAGAATTTTGTCATCGAAATTTAAAACAAAGGTAATTTAATAATATATTTAAAAATTTTAATTTTAAAACACAAGCATATATTATCTACCATATGCTAACAACCATAGCAACCAATTCACCCTAACAAACAAATTTAACTATCCGGACAAAAATTCTCAATAGAATTTTCTCGAGTTTCCCAAGTATAAACACCGGGATACTCGCTCTACAGAATCCAAAAAATCAACACTACTAAGCTACAGAGCTCCGACTCATCTGGATCTACCAAACTAAACAAGAAATCAGACTACAGACAAGTCCGACTCAACAACCAAACCTCCCAAAACAGCTGATTCCGCAACCAGAGATAGATCATACACGTACTCCCTTAGAGATACGTGAAACACATCGAATTCCAGTTGTCCAAACTGGCAATTCAACCCAGAAGACCAAACACTTATCTTAGCAGAACACAGAAAAGATCCAATACACCTCGGAGCTAGCTTCCCAGCCTTACCCAATCTTATAGTTCCTAAAACTTGAGAAAACTTATCCAAAATCAGATCTTCGATTCTAATCCACAAAATTTTTCAGACGATCTTGGACTGCCTACATCCTACCTGATCAGCTCAATCCTCGCTGATGTCTTAAGAAACACCCTGGACCAAACCCAATCCACAAGAATGATCCTCCAAGATTTAACCCAGATCAAGAACAACCTCCACACACAATCATCAGAAGAAAACAAACTTCTCCTATCCGGAAAAGAAAAGCAGATGCAATCCCAAACTGCTTTCGCTGCACAACTCTGATCTGGAGTAGAAAAGAATGCTGATGATGAACACAAGCACAAACTGGACTACATAACCCAAAAGATCTCTGATAACCAAGAGAATACTCAGAAGTTCCTCCAACCTTGAGCTGCTTCACCAAACTCCATCTCAAGGAACCAACCTTCAACTAGTTGAACCATTGGTACCACTCTTGGAATCCTGGTCGATAAGAAAACTCAATCTCCAGATACAGACAAACCTCTGTCTTCCCAGAGGACATCCAGAAAAATCTTCAATAACTCAAAAGAACATTCAAACTATCGCAAGTCTCATTTGCGATCAATCCAGACTATCATCCAAAGAAAACTGTTCTCTCTACCAATCAGAACAGCTTAAGTTGGTCTAGCCAATCCATCGAAGAAATGGATCCACTCTACTGCTTCTGAACTCCATCTCTCAGACACTGCTAAGCCAGAAGACCTTTTGCCGACCCATAGAACACTCCGAGCTGCACTGCTGACACAGGTGCCAAAGAATTCCTAACCAAAGCTCTTCGAGAAACTCAAACTTCGAACCAAACAGAAACACCCTGCTAAACTCAGCCACAACACCGAAGCAGACCTACTTCCTTAACTCATTCAAAAGAAAACATATTCGAAAACATCCATAGTCATTGCATCTCATCACGCAGCTAATATTTCCTGGGGTATCAAGATATCATTACTCACTTCTGCCCAACTAACAGATCCAGACTCTACTCATCCAACTTCAAAGATGAACTCCGAACCTTAACAGGTTACCTTCAGAGATCGATGAAATCCTTATACCACTGCAAAGCTTACTCGAGACGGTATCAGGTCTATAGTCTCGACAGATAAACTTCCAACCTCAAACATTCAAACTCCAACCAATGTTAGTAGTTGTGTTACATACACCACTACATCATCTACCTTTATAACTTATATTGGAAAACCTAAACAGGTAACCCAACAGATAGGTAGAAATATATATATATATATATATATATATATACATATATCAAAATTACAAATATGCTCTCTCAAGAAAGAAATCACTCCAAAGCCTAGGTATTCACTCAACCTAGCGCTCTGATACCAACTGTGATGACCCGACTTTCTCTCCACAAGAAGTCGCATCATCTTTAAGAAAGAAAGGAATAGAAAAGAGAAAAGAAAGAAAAGAAAGAAGAAACAACACCAGAATATCAACATCGGAACGAATAAATTATATTAATAGCATAAGTATTGCATAACATACAACTTCTATCAGAGTCATACAGCAAATACATCACATACTAGACAGTTATAAACAACTGTCTAGTTATTACAACTCAATACAAACACAACACAGAGATACCAACACAGAGAACACACAGCGAAAACTATATATCTAACGCTGAAGCCTCGTGCTCCATTGCTCCTCCATAATTTGTCAAAGCTAACCTGAATCGCTTGGCTACTCATAAAAATTTGAGTACCCAAGAGTTTAAGAAAAACAGGAGATAAACTCCGGGTCAGACATGGGTCTGGTGTGAGTAACAGATTAAGGTTGCTTAACTTTTGAAAAACCTTTGAAAAAAAAGGTATCACGTAAGACTTCGCACACATAAACATGGAAATGTTTTTACTTTACGCTTACCAAAACATTTGATAGGAAATCTGATGATATTATAATAGTGTCTAGGGTTTTCAAGTAAATAAGAAATAGCCGAAATTGTTACATTCATTAAATTCTAGCAACTAGCCACAAAAGTGGGTAATACAATCAAAACCGTTGGCACTTATTGGATTTTGGATTCCATACAATGGCAGGGCTACTGGGGCACCACCCGTCACAGTACGTGGCCTAGATCACTGTACCGAGGAGCCACCCTAACTCCCCTGCAACACAAGGCCGGAACCATTCCTTACTGAACAGTCCCGAACAAGACAACCCCGGCAGTTGTTGCAATCAGCTGCCTCACACAGCCGATGAAAATGGACCTCTAGACAGGGGTAAATCACGTCCTACTAGGGCAAAACCCACTTAGCCTTGCTGCACCTTCCCTGTTTTAGTCATTCCCGGTTGATGAGGCTTGAGGCTACAATTACCTTGATAGAACACATCTATCTTAGAATGCTCATCGTCCACCTGACGATGTTCTGAAAGCATTCAACCATACAAGTTCGTTCCGGGTTCGAATGAAACCGAAGGCATTATCTCGTTACACTCATTTTGGAATCACCCTCAGAGTTAACGACGATAACCCTTGCACTCTGAATCTTTATCTCGAATCTGAAAGTACTACCCTATTAAACTCATATTGGAACCACCCTCAGAGTTTTAACGATGAATAGTCCTTACACCTTGAGTCTTCGCTCTTCACTTGAGATTCACGACCTATCGTTAAGTTGGATCGATGTGGTTTTTGGATATCCAAATATGGAAACCCGATCCCGGTCTCATCGAAATCCAAAACACCATCTTTTAGGTCCAAGTTGTTTTAATGTTTAAAACAATTCAATTCTATATTATCTATATACACATAGATAGATAATTCACATATCGCAATACATAATCAACATTATCATCATAAACAGATAATCCATATTATCATCACAAATAGATAATTCATATCACAATGCAACCAAAGCATCCACATCACACTGCATCACTTATCTCATCTGAGATCAACAACTATTCTGGGCAATCAATATCAATCAACATTCATAAGCAATGACTTATTAATCACCATCCTATAATTAACTTAAAATGAATTAAATTAATTACTTATTCCCAAACTAGTTTAAAGTAAATTAAATTAATTACTTTCATCACATAAATCTTGCTTACATAACCGTTAATTGAGTACAAATCAATTAATCAATTACCCTCGAATAACTCGCCTTAATTAATCACCCTTGATTAATTATACTTTAACTACATTCAAGTAATTAGCCTTTAATTAATTTCACAAATTAATTATCCTAAACCAAATTCAGTAATTAACCTTTTAATTACTTCATAAATTAATTAACTATAATTAATTACATTAATGCTTAATTAATTACATTAATTAATTCCTTTATTGATTAATTGTTCTTAATTAATCAATCCTTAATTACGTCATTAATTATATAAATTAATGATCCTTAATTGTTTTTATTTATAATCACCCATCTAAATTAATTACATTAAGAAATTAATCATCAATTAAACCATATTGATTAATCACTCTTGATTGATCACATCTAGTAATTAACTATCTTTAATTACTTCATTAGATAAATTAATTACTCCTTAATTAATTATCTTTAATAAGTAATCTTTAATTAATTATATTTATTAATCTCCCTAGATTAATCTTGTTAAGTAATTAATTACACTTAATTAATTACATCTCTTAATTATCTTCAAATAACTTTATTTACCAATTCTAAATTAATTACACTAAGTAGTTAATTATTAATTACTTCCTCTAAGTAATTCTTCTTATATTAATTACATAAAGTAATTAATCTCCAAAACTCTTCCATTACCTAATTATCCTTCAATTTAATTACATCCTGTAATTATCTTCTTAATTACTTCATTAAGTAATTATTATTTAAAATTACATTGAGTAATTACTTCTTAAATTAACCAGTGATTATCTTAAATTAATTAAACTTAATTAATTAACTTAAACTAATCAAAATAAACTTAATTAATTACAATTAGTAATTAATTTCTTAATTACTTCCATTAAGTAATTACACTTAAATAATTCTCTAATGATTATCTTTAAATGAATTAATCTAATTAATCATTAAAATTAATCACATTAATTAATTATTAGATAATCCTAAGTTAACGACTTTCATTAACCATTAACAAATCTATAATTACTTCTCTAAAGTAATTAACCGAGATTAATTATTTTTAATTACAAATTAAATTATCTATAAAACCCATTAATTAATATCAAATTATTTAATTAATCAAGTGTTAATCTATAACTTAATTAATCGTTAAATTATTTGATTAATAAATTTCAAATGATTAATTTAAATCATGTCTTATCTAATTAATGATTTCTTAATTACAAATTAATTAATCCTAATTAACTTACTTAATCCTTTAATTAATTAAATAAAACCCTTGATTACTTAATTAATCATCCAAATCATTAATTAATTTAATTAATTAATTATCCATCTTAATTGCCTTAATAATTTAATGAATTAAAATCATTAAGTCCTAATTAACTTTAAGATAAACCTTAATCTTATTCATGATTTAATTATCATTATGCAAGTATTTTAAAAAAACAATTTGCTTTAAATTTACCTTTAAATTCCATTTTAAATTTAAGATTTAAAATGAAAACAATTTTAACTTAAACAAAGTTTAACAATTCAAAAACCTTCTAATTAAATGTTAAAGAAATACCTATCTATGAAAGAATTCTAAATAAATTTAAACCAAATTTATTTTCAACTTTCAAACCATATTTTAAAACATTCAAAGTTGTTTTAAAACATTTAAATTCAAAAGCTTTATTTATTTCAAACTAGAATTCAAACTAAACTTTGAATTCAGATTTAACTTAAATTTAAAAATCTTGTTTAAATCTCATTTCAGATGTGAAAAAAAAAATGTTATAAAATATTTTAACATTCAATCTTAATTAAAACATTTGAATTTATAAGCTTTATTTTCCTTTCAAAACTTGAGATTCAAATTCAATTTGATCTCAGATTTAAAAATTCATATTTAAACTTTGTTTAAATCATTCCTTTATAATTTAAAACTTCTGTTTTAAATTTTAAAACAAAACAGGTTTCTAAAACCTGTTATCAACATCTTTCCCGAGCCACCTAAAATTGACTTCGAGTCTAACCTCATACAAACTCGAGGAAACTAATCATTTACACGAGAATCCCTCGAGACAAAACTCCATACCAACCATCCACTAAACTTCACCAAACCAGATATGCACTGTGCAAATGCACAGACCAGCCTCCCCTCTCCGTTCATCCACGATGAACTTTACAAATCAACGACCCATCTCCAGATCAATCTACGATCACTGAACCTTCACCATCCACTCGAATCCAAAATCGAGTAACAGAAACCCAAACAGGAACCAGAACCCAAACCTGATACCCACTTCAAAACCTGGAAACACCACCTTCACCACAACTCCGACCACCGTAGCGACTGCAATTCCGGCCATAGCTTCGATAACTCACCAACTTCCATCACCCAAAATTCTATTGCACTCGATCAACAAGAGAAGCCGAGTCGATCAAATTGGTCGAGCAAACCAAAACTAGGGTTAAAAATTTATATTGATCACCGCCGTCTCCACACTAACTTGATCACCATACAGGCAATTTTCCATGATTCTCCGATCATCCTACTATCACCAGAAGAAAACTTGAACCTCCAGATCATTCAAATCACCAGAGATGAACCAAAACACCATTTTTGGTCAAAATAGTAATTTACATCCATATCCAAACTAAAAATTTTGATTTTAGTTTTAAAAATCAAGATTAAGCTTTCAGATTTTATACTTAGATCAGCGAATTAATATGTTTGAAAGTTAACATCAATCAAGCTTGCACTGTTCTTGAAGGTTTCCAGTGAGATTTTCAAACTTATTTTAACTTAAATAAATTTTAAAACTTACTTCATAATCAAACAAACAATGTTTGTCTATATTCTAAGTTCTAACGGATCTTAGATCAAAAGATAAGGGTTATGTTTGCAATCTGGGTCCAAAAAACAAAGAACAGAGGTATTTTTAATTGAAGCAGGCATGCACACATTCATCCAAATATTCAAAGATATTCCATATATAAATATACAACTTACTTATCTACATCCACACAAATCATACGTATCACTGTAATAATCGTGCAACCATGTTTTAACTTACGCATTTCCTTTATTTTGAAAAAAAACTTTTGACAGAGAAAACTTTAAAACTCTGAGTTGCTCCTCTGTCTTTTGCTTTTGAAAACAGCAGTTGCATGCTTGTTAAATGATGTTACATGATCTTTAACTTACTCCAGCCAAATTCCAGGTTGTTGAATTGATGGAATTACCGGTTTTTAAAATGCTTTGCGGGTTGTATTTTGAAATCTTGTTACCGGCTCTTGATCGGCAATTTTTGTTTGAGGAGTGAAATTTCAGATTTTCTTTTGAAAATGGAAATGAGATTACAGGTTTTTGTGATTTACCTTTTGGTTTGAGGAGTGTTACTTACTGATTTGAATATGTTTTTGAAATTGAACTTGCATGCTTGAGTTGCTTGTCATTGAAACATGCAAAGATGATTAAGGTTTGGGAAAAAAATGTAGACAGGATTTTGAAAATGAAGAAGGTTTGTAGGCTTTTAAATTTTGATATTTGCATTACAGCTTATTGCTTGATAATTTCTATTTTGAGGTTGATTTTGTTTTGAGAGATAGTTAAATTTTCTTCTTACTTGAGTAAAAAGATAGAAAGGAAAATGATGAATGGAGAAAATAATGTACAAGGTTGAAATTATTTATCAAAATAAAAGAGAAGAAAATGAGAATTAAATGACACTTGTCATATTGTTTAATTCATACATTAACACATGTTGTTTGATTACTTAATATGTTAACACTTGTCTTTGTTTTATTTTCTTTTTTTATATTTTTTTTATATTTTGGATGTTTACATGAAAGCTTTTATATAAATTTATAAAATACAAATACTTATTCATATATATAGATAATTACAAATAAAATAAAATCAATTATAATTATAAATAAAAGCTTATACAAATATCTTTAATTTGAATTCAAATTAAATTATAAAAATCCAATTTAAAATATCAAGTTGTATATACATATATAACCACCTATTAAATTTAAAAATAACTATTCTATATTCATTGAAAATTATTTATGGTTACAAAACCTAAGTATTATAATTATTATTTGCAAATAACAAATTTGATAATTTTAAATGATTTATTAAAGAGACTATAACTCACTTTTATTATTAAATGAATTAAGACCATATCTATATTGTATTTTAAACTTCTTTTTCAAATCATATATTTCAAGTAATATTTAAAGAAATGAAACAAACTTATTGTTTAAATTTAAAATTTAAGCTAAGATATAATCTTAAGCAATTTAACATTTATCTTAAGTATTTACAAACCATAGAGTTATTAATTTAATAACTTTGAAAATCTTAATATTAATTTAAATCATAATTTCCAAATTATTAAATATATTATTACAATTTGAAAACTAAACTTTATTTATTTATTAAATTCCAAATCAAAGATTATCTATAATATATATACAAATATATATATATATATACATATATTATAAATAGAAACATTTATTTAGCTTTTAAAAGATAAAATCACTAATTAAATATTTATCTAATTAGATTATTAAACCAATTCATATTTTATTAATCAATATGATGAAATCAATTTAATTTTAAATAAAGATTATTAAATTGATATTGCCAAAAATTCCGGGATATCACATTCCTTCCACCTTAAAAGAATTTTGTCCCCGAAATTTAAAACAAAGGTAATTTAATAATCTATTTAAAAAATTTAATTTTAAAACACAAGCATATGTTATCTACCATATGGTAACAACCATAGCAACCAATTCACCCAAACAAACAAATTTAACTATCCGGACAAAAATTCTCAATAGAATTTTCTCGAGTTTCCCAAGTATAAACACCGGGATACTCACTCTACAGAATCCAAACAATATACACTACTAAGCTACAGAGCTCCTACTCATCTAGATCTACCAAACTAAACAAGAAATCAGACTACAGACAAGTCTGACTCAATAACCAAACCTCCCAGAGCAGCTGATTCCGCAACCAGAGATAGATCATACACGTACTCCCTCAGAGATACATGAAACACATCGAATTCCAGTTGTCCAAACTGGCAATTCAACCGAGAAGACCAAACACTTATTGTTAATTCCTCTTGGTTAGCGACCTAAAACCTAAAGATATGGAGCGACCTAAGTTACAGGAATGGCCTAGCGACTTAACTGATCAAGCGACCTACAGAGCTCTGCGACCTAAGGGAAGCTGCGACCTACAGAGCTCTGCGACCTAAGGGAAGCTGCGACCTACAGAGCTCTGCGACCTAAGGGAAGCTGCGACCTATAGAACTCACACGACCTAACAGGGTGCTTAGACCTAAGGAAGGCCGCGACCTAAAGGATAATGTGACCTAGCGACCTAAAGTTTCAGCGACTTAGCGACCTATGAGCCAGAGCGACCTTACAACTTAAGGATGGAGCGACCTAACGACATGATTGTCTTAGCGACCTAACTGCCCAACAACCTAAAAAGGCCGCGACCTAAGTAAGCTGCGACATAAAAGATGTCCCGACCTAAAGGAGGCCACTACCTAAGATAGGTCGCTCACGACCTAAGGACATTGCATTAGAAGGCCGCCTTCTCTAAGCCGCTACCGGTAAGGTCGCTTACGACCTAGAACTTGTTGAAACGAGCTTGCATGTTTTTATGGAAGGAGGGCCAGTGCTTCTTAGGTCAGCTACGACCTACGACCTTACTTAGGTCGGTCACGACCTACGACCTAACTCCGAAAATTGCCGATAAATACAACCTTAGTTCCAACTAGGAGAGGACCTTTGGACTTTTTCATTTCAAGCGCCGTTACTCTGCTGCATTCTGAACTACTTCAACACCTTCAAGGAACTTCATGAAGAAATCAAACATGTCAAACATGTGTTCAAAGATTCGGATCGACATTGAAGTTTAGGCTACTTGTTTAAAGTCACTTGAAACTCAAAGTGTGTTGTAATCAAAGTGTAACTGCATTGACTTGTAATCAAATCGTCAATAAAGATATTCAAAGTGGACGTAGGCTATCTCTCAAGCCGAACCACTATAAAATTGCTATTGTTTACTGTTTTTTCACTATTATCTGCTTATAATCTATTCCCGAGTTATCGGGTGGTGCTTTCACGATCTCACTTTACACACCGGGGTGTTAATGTTCAAATTCAAGCGTTAACATTTTTGGTGCTTTCACTGAGAACTGAACTCAGGCGAGTTATCATCATTTCTTCACAGAGGTTTGTAGAGAGAATTTCCTTGAAAACCAGAAGCCTATCCGAGATTATGGCTCCTGGAAGGAAAAGTAGATCTGTCAGATCTGGGAATATTCAAGAGGGAACCTCCGCTTCCCCCATATCGAATCAAGCCACTCCAGCTGTCGGAGTTACAAAGGCAGAGCTGGATGCTGCAATCTTAGGGCTGAACCAACAGATAAACGCCCAAAATGCACAATTTGAGGCTCAGAATGCCCAGAATGCTCTAATTCTGAATAGGTTGAACGATTTGCTTAGGGCAAACCGTCAACCAGCAGGTAATGAAAGGAATTTTGCTGGCAACGTTCATGATGCTGAAGAAAGAAATGCTCCTGAAAGGGCTGCTAGCCCCTTTGAACAAACACTTCCAGAGGTTGGTGGATCTATAGCTCGACATGATGAGGAGTATCTTTCTGGAATGGTCCGACAAATTATGAAAGAAAGTATGCAGAGGGTTGAAGACGAGAAAGAATGGGGTTTCGCCCCAAGTAAAACTCCGTTTACTGAGAAAATCTTAAAGGCTGAATTCCCAAGGAAGTTTGTCCCTCCAACCATTCCAGCTTACAGGGGGACAAGTGATCCGAACGAATTCTTATACAAGTATGATTGGCACATGACAGGTGCCAGAGCCTTTGATGAAATAAAGTGCCGATATTTTCCTGTGTATCTCGAAGGTGTAACTCTGCTTTGGTTCACCAAACTTCCCGTCCGATCTATCGATCAGTTTTCTGACTTAACCCGGAAGTTCAAGGAGCAGTTCAGACTATACGCCTCAAAAGCCAAGGATATCATGTCACTGTCAAGTTTGGAGCAGAATCCAAGGGAGACTATCAGATCTTTCTTAAACCGCTTTAATATAGCGCTAGCTGAGGTGGACAATGCAGAACCGCGAATGATATTGACTTATCTGATGAAGGGTATTGACAAGTCGAGTGAGTTTGGGAAATGGCTAAACATGAAAGAACCAAATTCCCTTGAAAAGTTCTATAAAAAAGTATATGAATTCATACGCTTAGAAAGCCGTCCCGTACCGTTAAAGGCAGTGTTGGAAAAAGCCGAAGATAACACTGTTGTTCCACGCAAGAATGAATCTATAGGGCAAAAAAGGGAAAATAACAACGGGAAGAAGCAGAGTAATCTGAAGAAGCCCCGATCCTTCAAGCCATCAGAATATACTCCTTTATCAGATACGTCGGAACGTATCTACCTTGCCGCTAAAGATTCTATTGACTTTCCTAAACCTCCTCCTCTAAGGACCGGAAAAAAGGCTATACAAAGTGGGAAGTTCTGCCGCTTCCATAATCAACCCGGTCACGAAACCGACGAATGCCGCCAGTTGAAAAATCTGATTGAAGAGTTGCTAAGGGAAAACAAACTGCAGCAATTTGTGAAAAAGAATAGCAACAATCCTGCTTCATCTAGTCAGGGGCAACAGGCTCCTACTCATCAGCCTAGGATGACTGAGAAGGCTGCAGGGCATGAATCTGGAAGGCCCGTTATCAATGTCATTACAGGAGGACCTCACCCAGCGGGCAGAAGCTGGGGTGAGATGGAAAGATATACCCGAGCTTTAAAGTATGTACCGACAGAGGAAGATGTATTCGTTTTGGAAGGTGCTATGCCCTCGAAGCAACAAAGAACTCTTGATGATGATATTGTATTCAAAGCTAAGGATTCCGCAGGTGTTGAAGCTCCTACCTTGGACCCCTTAGTCATCTCGGCTGGTATCGGGCCAGCTATTGTCAGAAGAGTTCTCATTGATTGTGGCGCATCCTGCAATATCCTCTTCAAGAAAACATTCGACCAAATGAAGATCCCTATGGCTGATGTGCAAGCTTCATCGCAGAAAATCGCTGGCTTCACTGGGGAGCCGAAACAGACGGTAGGAACCATTGATTTGTTTGTGGAACTTGGAGAAGGAGAGAGAAAAATGGTCCGCAAGCAAACTTTTGTGATTGTCGACGAATTTTCTGCTTACAATGCCTTCCTTGGTCGTCCAACTCTGGCAGCGTTCAAAGCTGTTCTTGCCCCGTGGTGTGTGACGACCGCTCATGACTCCTGCACGGAAACAAAGGAATGGTGCGCTGAAAGTGTGCCAGGCAGCCATGAGTGACCGCCAAGGGTAAAATAAACATCGCAGACTCTATCGTAAAACTCACAGCGCATGGATAAAATACAATAGAGAAATATAATATAGTGAAGCTCCCATAGAACAGAATATCATCATCTAATCATAATAGCTTTATACATGGTCTGAATCATGAATACAAGAAGCCTCACTACATAGCACTCAGAGTAATCAACAATCAGCGGAATATCCAGTACATAGAATATGAAAATAATATGTAAAGCCTCCTGCTCGTCTTCGTCATCATCAGCGTGAGCCACTAAGATCAGCACCTGCCACCTGTCACCTAGTCTGCCCATCCCAAAACATGGATGAACAGCCCAAGGTAATAAGAGGAGACATAAAACCTTGAGTCAGACAACAGTATTAGTGAGAAGTAAATCAACTATCAAACATACCAAATGAACATAAAGGATAAAAGGAATAGGAACCCAAATCATCCCACTCCACCTCTTTCTACAGTGATAGCCCCCAGACACACATTAAGGAGAAGCAAGCATAACATAGCAAGCAATTAAAATAAAGCAATAATCACTCGAGTCAAGGTCGATGTTTTCCAAATACAAACCCCCAAGGCCTAAACCAAGATCAGATAAGCACCCAGAAAACACCGCTCTTGAGACCGAATGATGATACAATCAAACGTCCAAACATCCATGACTTTGGCTATCACTGTTATCATCGCCTTGATTTCACCGTTAGTTGAACGACCACTTGTCAAGGGCTAATGGTAACCCCCGGTTCTAGACATAACTCCACACGTCGTCGCAGCCCGTGCCTAGGAATTTTCGCAACTACCCAGAGTACTAGCACGTCGTCGCAGCCCGTGCTTGGAACGTCGTCGCAGCCCGTTCCAACGTACTCTTGCTTTGAGCAAGCTAGAACCTTCAACAACGATGAGATCTCAGCCTCCTAGTCATCCTCCTTGACGACTATTTTCATACTAGCTCAAGCGCCTCTCAAGCTAACCATTATCAACCAACTCGCATCGCATCATCGAGTTATCAATATGCTTGGGATGATCCCGTCCGGATTAAACCAAGGCTATCTCACATCATGCTTCGCTTTATCGCATCATAGCGAAGTGTCATCTCAACATCATGGCTTGCCTCATCGCATCATGGCAAGGTCCCATCTCAACATCATCTAATCCATACATATGAGCTTCAACATCCGCTTCATATGCCACAAGCAGCTTTCACCATTCAAGAGCCTTTCCGCTTAGCTTTTGAATCATCCTCAACCATCTTGTTCCAAATCAACCACTAGCTAACTTGAAACAATTAAATCAATCATACATCCAAACAATCAAGCATTCAAACAAGATCTAATAAGCAATATTAACTATTGTGGCAATTTCGTAAATAAATGAGCATAAGTCTAACATACATGAATCATGGGTTTCTATCATAGATCTAACAAATATAAATCATGGGTTTTGTTTCTCTAACTTGATAAATGAACTTGCATAAGTAAATATCTTCATAAGAAATGGATCTAGACTTAGATCTAAGAAAAATGCATGAAATCACTATTTTTAACACCCAAACAAACCACCAATCCAATATACTCCTTTGGGTCCGCGTGAGAGATAACTACCACTCACCGAATCGCCCAAACACCTCAAAAACTAATCACTTCAGATCTGGACAGCAAGGATTCAAGCTTGATTTGTCGAAATCTCGGTTGAAACGATGAAATCTAGCTTCGTTGGATGAAGATCTTCAACTTTGGCTCTTGGATCTTCAATCTCGATCTTCGATCTTGGATGGATGTTAGAACTAGATTGGAATGGAGAAAAGAAGATGAAGAAATGTTGTAGTCGAGCTCTCAAAATGGCAGCACTTCGTCGCTTCATAAACCGGTGCCAAAAAGTGAGCCAAACCCCTCTATTTATAGGCTGAAATCACCCTTAGGTCGCCCAGATCTTATCTCGTAGGCTCGCTATTAGGCCGTTGCCGACCTAAAAATCCTCGACCTAACTATACTACGACCTAAGACCCACAGTATGCATGCTACCTAAAAACATAAGCGCGCGACCTAACAATCTATGCAACCTACCTTAGGTCGTCTAATCGACCTAACTGCACCACATAACTACCCAGCGACCTAACTATTGCCGACCTACCCTTCCCAACGACCTATGACTCAATGGAAACTCGACCTAACGGTCTAGCCACCTCCCCGACCTAACAGCAACGCGAGCTACGACTCATCACTAAGTCGCTAACGACTTAACATGTGCAGACCTAAACTCACGCGACCTAAAAACCCTGCCGTCCTAACTTAGGTCGTCTACGACCTAACTAACATGACCAACTTCCTTAGGTCGTAAACATCCTTAAGTCAGTCCATTCTTATAGGTCGATTAACTCTTAGGTCGGCTAACTACTCGATCGCTTCTCCTTAACTCGGTCGATACTTAGGTCGGTCAGAAACCATAACTCGTATACGACCTATCACTTATCTTGTTAACTCGGCTAACTGTTAGGTCGGTAACCCTAAGTCACTCATTCCTATAGGTCGGATATCTGCCTTAGGTCGCTCCCATCCTATAGGTCGCTAATCCTATAAGTCGCTCCCCTCGACCTAAACATCATACGAGCCAAAATCTGCACGAGCTAACACTCACTACACTACTAGGTCGCTAACCTGTCCCAACTTAAGTCGCTCCATATCTTAAGCCGCTTGCCTAAGCCACCATACGACCCAAGCTTCCTACGACTTAAACACCACAACACGAACTAACTCAGGTTGACCAAACAATACTAACGACCTAATATAACCATTTTACGATTTATTGACACGTAAAAAAAAATGCGGGTCGTTACATTCTCTCCCCCTTAGCAATTTCGCCCCCGAAATTCCAAACAAACGAGAGCAATCAAAATTATTCCGCATGCCTACCATCCATAGCAATCAACAAACCATGCATCCAATTACTAACCTAGCATGCAGAATTCTAAGACTAGAACAAGCTACAAATTCATGAGATGTCACGACACCTTAGGGCCATACCTCGAAGAGTTCAGGATGAGCTGCCTTCATCCTCTCTTCCTCCTCCCACGTACAGTCGTTAACATCATCACTCCATTGTATCTTGAGCAACGTAATCGTCTTCCTCCTAAGCTGTTTCGTATCGGTTTCAACAATATGAAGCGGCTTACGAGGTCTTCTAACAACTGGATCAACCTCCAAATCTTCACAGCTATCAGCAGAAACCACCGTATTTGAGTCGTGCACATACTTCCGTAGATAAGATACATGAAAAACATTGTGCACACCCGCCATCTTTTCCGGTAACTCCAATCTATAAGCGAGCTTTCCAATTCGCTCGATAATCGGGAATGGTCCAACAAATCTCGGAGTCAACTTTCCTTTCTTTCCAAATCGAATAACATTCTTCAATGGACAAATCTTCACAAAAACCATATCACCCACGTCGAATTCCAAATCCTTACGACGATTATCGGCATAACTTTTCTGACGATCTTGGGCTGCCTTCATTCGTTGCCGAATGATTTCTATACAATCCGAAGTCTGTCGAATCATCTCTGGCCCAAGTATCAGCTTTTCTCCAGTTTCCAACCAACATGTTGGAGAGTTACACGGTCTTCCATACAATGCCTCATATGGTGCCATACCAATACTCGACTGATAACTGTTATTATACGCAAATTCCACTAAATGAAGATGATCTTCCCATGATCCTCCGAAATCCAAGACACACGCTCTCAAGAGATCTTCCAAAACTCGGTTGACTCTCTCAGTCTGACCATCTGTTTGGGGATGATAAGCTGTACTCAAACACAACTCGGTTCCCAAAACTTCCTGAAAGCTCTTCCAAAATCCACTAGTGAACAATGGATCTCGATCGCTCACTATACTCTTCGGAACACCATAGAATCGAACTATCCACTTAACATACAATTCAGCCAACTTCGATGCAGTCCTAGTCGATCGAACAGGAATGAATCTTGCACTCTTGGTCAAACGATCTACGATGACCCAAATCCGTTCATTTCCCGCCTTGGTTCTAGGTAGGCCATCGATAAAATCCATCGACACTTGCTCCCACTTCCACGTAGGAACCTCTAATGGCTGAAGTAATCCACTGGGCTTCTTCTGCTCAGCTTTCACCAACTGGCAGTTCATACATTTGGAAATAAAATTTCCAACATCCTTCTTCATACCTTCCCAGTAGTAGGTTCTCTTCATGTCCCGATACATCTTATTTCCACCTGGATGAATCGTCAACTTCGAGTGATGACTTTCCCTCAGAACTTCATCTCTCAATTCATCGATATCGGGAACAACTAGTCGTCCTTGCTTACGAAGCCAACCCTCTCGATTGACTTCGAATCTTTTATCCTTCTCTGGGTCCAATCCAGATTCCAAATCACGGATAATCTTGATAAGCTTATCGTCTCGTTTTTGGCTCTCGCCAATTCTTTCCACAAGAGTAGGCCTTATCGATAAGTTTGCCAACATCTCAGGTTCCAATTCACATCTAGGACTGAAATCAAATCCAGCTAAATACTCGAGAATCTTCCATTCCGAAAACATGGCTCCCAATCCTGCATGTCTTCGACTCAACGCATCAGCTACAGCGTTACCCTTTCCCGGAGTATAAGCTATACCAAAATCATATGATGCTAAAAACTCCAACCATCGTTGCTGCCGAAGATTCAAATCCTTTTGGGAGAAAAGATACTTCAACGACTTGTGATCTGTAAACAACTCGAATCGAACTCCCAATAGATAGTGTCTCCACATCTTCAGAGCAAAAACAATCGCCGCTAACTCCAAATCATGAGTCGGATAATTCCTCTCGTGTGGCTTCAGTTGTCGACTTGCATATGCAACAACTCTATCCTTCTGCATCAGCACTGCCCCAAGTCCAGTACCACATGCATCGGTGTAAACCACCATCTCATCATTCCCACTTGGAATAACCAAAACAGGAGCACTCATCAGTCGCTCTTTCAGGATTCCAAAGGCTTGCTCACACTTAGCAACCCAACTGAATACATGATTCTTCTTCGTCAATCCTGTTAACGGTGCAGCTATCTTGGAAAAGTCCTTGATAAACCGATGATAATATCCTGCTAATCCAAGAAAACTTCTCACATCAGATGCATTCTTAGGTCTAACCCAATCCTGGATCGCTGCCACCTTAGCGGGATCAACCGCTATTCCATTTCCAGAAATAACATGGCCTAAGAATCTCACTTCACTCTTCCAGAAGTGACACTTCGAAAACTTAGCCTTCAGCTGATGTTTCCATAAGATTTCCAAAACAATACGCAAGTGCGTCTTGTGCTCTTCCTCAGTTCTGGAGTAAATCAGAATATCATCCACGAACACAAGTACAAACTTGTTCAACTGATCTCTGAACACTCTATTCATAAGATCCACAAAATATGCTGGTGCGTTAGTCAATCCAAACGGCATTACCAGCCACTCATAAAAACCGGATGGTGTCCTAAAAGCAGTCTTCGGCACACTATCCTTAGCCACTCTCAACTGGTGAAATCCCGTTGCCAAATCCATCTGAGAGAACACCTTAGCCTCGTGAAGCTGATCAAACAAGTCATCTATTCTCGGCAATGGATACTTGTTCTTCTTAGTCACCTTATTCAGCTCACGATAATCAACACACAACCTCAACGATCCATCCGCTTTGGTTGCGAACACCACTGGTGCACCCCATTCGGACACACTACGCCGAATGAATCCTTTCCGCAAAAGGACATCAACCTGAACCTTCAACTCTTGTTGCTCCCTAGGCGCCATCCGCCTAAGAGGCATTACAACAGGTCTGGCTCCCTCAACTAGATCGATACGAAACTCGATCTCCCTATGCGGCGGTAATCCTTTGACTTCGTCAAAGACATCCTCAAATCCATTCACAATAGGCACCGATGACAGTACATCCCGTGGAACAACCAGCGAATACATGAAGCTCATGAAGACGCCTTCCTCATGCTTACATCGTATCACAACCTTTCGCCCTTCCACACTCCCGACTGTCACCTCTAGCCTCTCACAATCAATCCTTGCCGCATACTTCCTAAGCCAGTCCATACCCAAAATAATTCCGAACCCCGCAAAGTTCAGAACAAAACAATCACAAACAAAAGAGCAATCATGACTCATCACAACTAGACCACGGCATATCATACACAAACATGACGAACCCCCAACTGGATTAGTCACAACCAATGGCCTACCAACAATATCCGGTTCCAAACCTAACCGTCCTACAAGATCATCACAAACAAAAGAATGCGACGCTCCAGTATCAAACAACACTCTAACTGGAACACCACAAATGGAAAGAGTACCTTGAACCACCACACTCTTCCCTTTCTCTTCAGCAGTAAGAGCTTTTGAAAACGACGGCACAGCTCCCAAAGCATAAGCTTGCACAATCTGCCTGTCCTTCCTCGGTTCTGGACAATCTTTCCTGAAATGCCCTGGTTTGTCACAGTTGTGGCATTTCGCCGGCGCTTTTGGATTCCTACAATCCTTGGAGAGATGGCCCTTCTGCTGGCAATTATAGCAAGTCATTTCGCCCTTCGGCTTCTTCTGGCCATCCTTACCCTTCTGTTGTTGTTGCTTCCTCTTTTTGTTTCCACCCTTCTGTGGCTTAAACCCTTCCTTGGTTGCAGCAACAACAGAACTCACCCTAGGAAACAAACTCTCATGCCTGAGAGCTTTCTCCACAAGCTTCTCAAATGGATCGTCCAGATGATCCACCAACTGTCTTCCAAGATAAGCATCCAAACCGGTCACAAACTTCTCATTCTTCTGATAGGGAGAATCAATATACGATCTGGCATACTTGGACAAAGCCTCAAATTCAGAAACATACTCAAGAACCGATCTTCCACCTTGCTTGAGCTCAACAAACTTCTCGAACAAAACAGACTTCTGAGCCGTAGAGATGAACTTGGCTTCAAATCTAGCTTGGAACTGCACCCAAGTAATTTCTTCCTCCGAAGTATCTATGGTGATAGAGTTCCACCAATCAGCAGCTCTTCCTTGAAGCTGTCTTGATGCAAGCTTCCTTTTAGTTGCATCCTCAATTCCCAAGTCACCAAAGATCCTTCTACAAGCATCTATCCATCTTTGGACTTCAATGGTTGACTCTGTCCCCAAGAAAACCTTTCCTCCAAGAGCAGTATAATCCTTGCACAACTTAGCAAAATCCACTGGCTTTGGAGCTTGAACTTGAATTCCAACATCTACCGCTGACCCTGGAGTTGGTATCCTTCTCATGATCGAAGTCATCATCGCTTCGAACATAGCTCCATAATCAGCAACTCCATCAGCAGCACGACCTTCCCTGGCAGCTGGTCTCCCTCTTCGACTCATCCTTAATATCTACAAAAAGGAATGATTAGAACACCTTTGAGAAACAACTGCACAAGGAGTTCAAATCCTTCTAAACTACTATATATATATATATAGTAATCATCCATCAAAATACAATTACGTCTCTCTTACGTAGTTACGTCAGCGAGCGTTGGTTAAAATCGATTAACCAAAGCTCTGATACCAATTGTGACGACCGCCCATGACTCCTGCACGGAAACAAAGGAATGGTGCGCTGAAAGTGTGCCAGGCAGCCATGAGTGACCGCCAAGGGTAAAATAAACATCGCAGACTCTATCGTAAAACTCACAGCGCATGGATAAAATACAATAGAGAAATATAATATAGTGAAGCTCCCATAGAACAGAATATCATCATCTAATCATAATAGCTTTATACATGGTCTGAATCATGAATACAAGAAGCCTCACTACATAGCACTCAGAGTAATCAACAATCAGCGGAATATCCAGTACATAGAATATGAAAATAATATGTAAAGCCTCCTGCTCGTCTTCGTCATCATCAGTGTGAGCCACTAAGATCAGCACCTGCCACCTGTCACCTAGTCTGCCCATCCCAAAACATGGATGAACAGCCCAAGGTAATAAGAGGAGACATAAAACCTTGAGTCAGACAACAGTCTTAGTGAGCAGTAAATCAACTATCAAACATACCAAAGGAACATAAAGGATAAAAGGAATAGGAACCCAAATCATCCCACTCCACCTCTTTCTACAGTGATAGCCCCCAGACACACATTAAGGAGAAGCAAGCATAACATAGCAAGCAATTAAAATAAAGCAATAATCACTCGAGTCAAGGTCGATGTTTTCCAAATACAAACCCCCAAGGCCTAAACCAAGATCAGATAAGCACCCAGAAAACACCGCTCTTGAGACCGAATGATGATACAATCAAACGTCCAAACATCCATGACTCTGGCTATCACTGTTATCATCGCCTTGATTTCACCGTTAGTTGAACGACCACTTGTCAAGGGCTAATGGTAACCCCCGGTTCTAGACATAACTCCACACGTCGTCGCAGCCCGTGCCTAGGAATTTTCGCAACTACCCAGAGTACTAGCACGTCGTCGCAGCCCGTGCTTGGAACGTCGTCGCAGCCCGTTCCAACGTACTCTTGCTTTGAGAATGCTAGAACCTTCAACAACGATGAGATCTCAGCCTCCTAGTCATCCTCCTTGACGACTATTTTCATACTAGCTCAAGCGCCTCTCAAGCTAACCATTATCAACCAACTCGCATCGCATCATCGAGTTATCAACATGCTTGGGATGATCCCGTCCGGATTAAGCCAAGGCTATCTCACATCGTGCTTCGCTTTATCACATCATAGCGAAGTCTCATCTCAACATCATGGCTTGCCTCATCGCATCATGGCAAGGTCCCATCTCAACATCATCTAATCCATACATATGAGCTTCAACATCCGCTTCATATGCCACAAGCAGCTTTCACCATTCAAGAGCCTTTCCGCTTAGCTTTTGAATCATCCTCAACCATCTTGTTCCAAATCAACCACTAGCTAACTTGAAACAATTAAATCAATCATACATCCAAACAATCAAGCATTCAAACAAGATCTAATAACAATATTAACTATAGTGGCAATTTCGTAAATAAATGAGCATAAGTCTAACATACATGAATCATGGGTTTCTATCATAGATCTAACAAATATAAATCATGGGTTTTGTTTCTCTAACTTGATAAATGAACTTGCATAAGTAAATATCTTCATAAGAAATGGATCTAGACTTAGATCTAAGAAAAATGCATGAAATCACTATTTTTAACACCCAAACAAACCACCAATCCAATATACTCCTTTGGGTCCGCGTGAGAGATAACTACCACTCACCGAATCACCCAAACACCTCAAAAACAAATCACTTCAGATCTGGACAGCAAGGATTCAAGCTTGATTTGTCGAAATCTCGGTTGAAACGATGAAATCTAGCTTCGTTGGATGAAGATCTTCAACTTTGGCTCTTGGATCTTCAATCTCGATCTTCGATCTTGGATGGATGTTAGAACTAGATTGGAATGGAGAAAAGAAGATGAAGAAATGTTGTAGTCGAGCTCTCAAAATGGCAGCACTTCGTCGCTTCATAAACCGGTGCCAAAAAGTGAGCCAAACCCCTCTATTTATAGGCTGAAATCACCCTTAGGTCGCCCAGATCTTGTCTCGTAGGCTCGCTATTAGGTCGTTGCCGACCTAAAAAGCCTCGACCTAACTATACTACGACCTAAGACCCACAGTATGCATGCTACCTAAAAACATAAGCGTGCGACCTAACAATCTATGCAACCTACCTTAGGTCGTCTAATCGACCTAACTGCACCACATAACTACCCAGCGACCTAACTATTGCCGACCTACCCTTCCCAACGACCTATGACTCAATAGAAACTCGACCTAACGGTCTAGCCACCTCCCCGACCTAACAGCAACGCGAGCTACGACTCATCACTAAGTCGCTAACGACTTAACATGTGCAGACCTAAACTCACGCGACCTAAAAACCCTGCCGTCCTAACTTAGGTCGTCTACGACCTAACTAACATGACCAACTTCCTTAGGTCGTAAACACCCTTAAGTCAGTCCATTCTTATAGGTCGATTAACTCTTAGGTCGGCTAACTACTTGGTCGCTTCTCCTTAACTCGGTCGATACTTAGGTCGGTCAGAAACCATAACTCGTATACGACCTATCACTTATCTTGTTAACTCGGCTAACTGTTAGGTCGGTAACCCTAAGTCACTCATTCCTATAGGTCGGATATCTGCCTTAGGTCGCTCCCATCCTATAGGTCGCTAATCCTATAAGTCGCTCCCCTCGACCTAAACATCATACGAGCCAAAATCTGCACGAGCTAACACTCACTACACTACTAGGTCGCTAACCTGTCCCAACTTAAGTCTCTCCATATCTTAAGCCGCTTGCCTAAGCCACCATACGACCCAAGCTTCCTACGACTTAAACACCACAACACGAACTAACTCAGGTTGACTCAAACAATACTAACGACCTAATATAACCATTTTACGATTTATCGACACGTAAAAAAAATGCGGGTCGTTACATGGTGCCTCACTATTAAATTCCCTACAGACAATGGGGTGGGAGTTATAAAAGGGGATCAAAATGCTGGGCAAGAGTGTTATCTGACAGAGCTACGAGAAACCAGAAAAAGAGAAATGGGAAAGAATGCGGCAGCCCCAGTCCGCATCAAAGAACCAGCCTTGTAGCAATTACAGGGCGGACCCTGCACTGGCGAGCACAGCGGAGTAAGGAAAGAGATGGACCCTAGAAAAGTCAGTGCAGTGGAAAATAGAGTGGTGCCAGTGGAGACGACAATACCAATACCTGTTGATCCAAAGGACCCAAACAAGGTGTTGAATGTGGGTTCACAACTTAATGTGTCAATTCAGAATATCTTAATATCTTTTTTAAAGACAAATCTGGATGTTTTTGCTTGGACTCATGCCGATATGTGCGGAATATCCCCAGAAGTTGCAGTGCATGCTCTAAATATTGATCCAAAATTTACACCTGTGAAACAGAAACGAAGAACTCAAGGTCCAGAAAGGTCGGCGGCATTAAAAGAAGAAGTTGATCGGCTCATGGAGAATAATTTTATCAAAGAATCTACCTATCCGAATTGGGTTTCAAATCCAGTACTGGTTAAGAAAGCCAACGGAAAATGGAGAGTATGCATCGATTTTTCAGATCTAAACAAGGCCTGCCCCAAAGACTGCTTCCATTACCCAGAATCGACCAACTGGTAGACGGAACAGCGGGACACGAATTGTTATCTTTTATGGATGCTTACTCCGGATATAACCAGATCATGATGCATGAGCCAGATCAGGAGGATATGAGCTTTATCACCGACACTGGTCTTTACTGCTACAAAGTTATGCCCTTCGGGTTGAAGAATGCAGGGGCAACATACCAAAGACTTGTTAATGCTATGTTCAAACGACAATTAGGCAAAACTATGGAAGTCTACGTAGATGACATGTTAGTAAAGTCTATGAAAGTAGTGGATCACATAGAACACTTAGCGGACATGTTCGCAGTCCTCCGAAAATACGGAATGAAGCTCAATCCTTTGAAATGTTCATTTGGAGTGGAATCCGGCAAGTTTTTAGGTTTCATCGTGAGCGCTAGGGGCATTGAGGCCAGTCCAGCTCAAATTACTGCATTGAAAGAAGTCAAAGCCCCTAGAACAAAGAAGGAATTGCAAAGTCTCAATGGAAAGGTCGCCGCCTTGAGTCGGTTCATTTCCAAAGCTACAGATAAATGCATCCCATTCTTTGACGCCCTAAAGAAAGGAAAGAAAAACTTCGATTGGACTCCCGAATGCCAAAAAGCCTTTGATGAATTGATTCGCCATATGGAAACGCCTCCAATACTTTCTAGGCCTGGCGATGGCGAGGATCTTCTTATATACTTGGCAGTATCATCTCATGCTTTAAGTGCAGCGCTGATACGAGAAGACAAAAGGATTCAACATCCAGTTTACTATATCAGCAAAAGACTCACTGGGGCAGAGATGAATTACTCTAAGTTGGAAAATCTCGCCTATTACCTACTAATTGCATCTAGGAAGTTGAGGCAATATGTTCAAGCTCATCTTATCAGAGTCCTCACTGATCAACCTTTAAAGCAAGTCCTGTTTCGCCCTGAGACTTCGGGTCGCCTTCTAAAGTGGAATATTGAACTCAGTCAGTATGACATCACTTATCATCCCCGAAAAGCAATCAATGGACAAGCTTTAGCGGATTTCATCGCAGAATTCACAGATAAGGGTAACAGTGAGGAAGAGGTGGTCAACGATTCCCCAATCCAATGGAAGTTATATGTTGATGGTGCGAGAAACGACTACTGTTCTGGAGCCGGAGGTGTACTTGAGACCCCTGAAGGCCGATCATTATGCTATGCGCTAAGATTGGAATTTCCTTCAACAAACAATGAAGCAGAATACGAAGCCCTTATCGCTGGCTTAAGGATTGTTAAAGAATTAAACATCCGAGCGTTACAAATATTCAGTGATTCTCAGTTTATCGTATGCCAAGTCAAAAAGGAATTCCAAGCAAAAGGGGGAAATCTGCCCGCCTACTTGTCAAAGGCTTGGGAACTCCTGGGTGATTTCGATCATTACATGATAAGTCACATTCCTCGAGAAGAAAACATGAAAGCAGATCGTCTCGCAAAGTATTCTAGCACAAGCGAAGCTCAATTTCTGGGGTTAACTCCAGTGGAGGTCCTGTCGACTCCTAGCATTGATGAGATGGACATCGATTGGATCATGAGCATGTCTCAAGAGCAAGAATCATGGATGACTCCGATAACAGAATATCTGCTCAATGGATCCTTACCAGGGAACTCAAAAGAACGACAAAAGCTACTGAGAAAAGCCTCTCGATACATAATCCAGGATGGCCGATTATACAGACGGGGATTCTCAATGCCATTACTCCGATGTGTATCTAGGGAAGAGTCCAAAGCAATCCTAGCGGAGGTACATGGAGGAGAACGTGGTGATCATTCAGGTGGCCAAACATTAGCAAAGAAAATTCTTCGATACGGATATTTTTGGCCAGAAATTAATCGAGATGCAGCAGAGTATTCCCGAAAATGTGACAGATGCCAAAGATTTGCCAAAATTCCTAGAGCACCTTCCACTGAACTCACACAGATGGTCAGTCCATGGCCGTTTTCAATATGGGGGATAGACCTTGTAGGACCGTTACCAACTGCCAAATCTGGTATTAAATATGCCATTGTTGCTGTAGATTATTTTACTAAGTGGGCAGAAGCTGAACCACTGGCTACTATCACCTCAAAGAAGATGATAAGTTTTGTGACTAAAAACATCATTTGCAGATACGGTGTGCCTCAAAAAATAATTACAGACAATGGTACTCAGTTTGAAAGTGAAGAATTCCAAGATTTTTGCAAGCGATTCAAAATCCGAAAAAGCTTCTCAGCAGTGGCTCATCCGCAGGCAAACGGGCAAGTGGAAGCCGTGAATAAAATTATTAAGTCAACCATCAAAAAGCAACTTGAAAGAGCAAAAGGTGGTTGGGTCGATAAGCTACCACTGGCACTATGGGCATACAGAACCACTCACAAAACTGCGACTGGGCACACCCCGTTTTCATTAGCATACGGGTCAGAGGCAATGATTCCGGTAGAAATAGAGGTCCCTTCACATAGGAGAATCCATTTCAATCAAGCAGAAAACGAAAAGATACAGCTTGAAGCGCTAGATCTCCTTGATGAAAAAAGAGATGAGGCTAATCTCAGAATTGCAGCTCATCAGCAAAGGATAGCCAGACATTTCAACTCCAAAGTTCGCCAACGCAACTTTGAGATTGGAGACCTAGTCCTGAAAAGAATTATGACAGCGACAGGTGTGTTTGGGCCAAATTGGGAAGGACCATATGTCATAGGTCAGAAGCTTCTTGACGGCACATTCAAACTCACTACTGTTGAAGGAGATCAAATTCCAAGGGCATGGAACAGCAATCATTTGCGTCCATACTTTACTTGAAAATTTTATTGAAATATTGTAAAAAGAATTATGAATGTATGATTCTTGTAATTGAAGGCAATTGTAAAACTGATGCAAGTAAATAATGAAAAAATATAAAGTGGATGTAGGCCCAATTTCCTGGCCGAACCACTATAAAACTTGTGTTCCTTGTTATTATTACATGTTTGCTTTATTTTCGATATAAAAAGTACATAGAATGTATTGCTGAAATGTCGATTTAAATTTTTGCAGACAACGGAAGTGAAACTTGCACATAATAAGACCTAGTGATTCTCGCCAAATTTCAAGTCACAAAAGCTCCAAATTCAAATCCTAGATAGGAAGTACTTCAATTGAACAGCCTATGATTTCGATAGAAATGGGCCTTTGCTAATAAATTGAGATCGTTTGAACAAACAAACATCCAATTAAGAAGGTGATGCTCGTTCTCACGAACTTGCCTGGCAATGAAGTACATATTCCTTGGATTAAACGAGTCACTTGTAAAAAAAAAAAAAAAAAAGAGGATCACTGAAAAAGCATAAGCAAGTGGACAAGGGAACAACCAAAGCCATCATCGGCAGCACAAATCCTCTTCGGAGGCACAACTCTTCGGAGGATAAAGACCTCTAATGGGTCATACGCCACAAAAAAGAAAGTTCTCTACTCAACAAAAAAGATTGGAGGAGTCATGACCCTCCAACCATGAGAGAGTAACTTCCAGGCGATGAAAACCCTCTTTGAGGCACATTTCACCAGGAGTTGAAGTGTAACAGCCGCTCTTCGGAATTTCACTTCACCAGAGTTGAAATGCAAACAAAATAAAGACCTCTTCGGAGGCACATTTCACCAGGAGTTGAAGTGTAACAGCCGCTCTTCGGAATTTCACTTCACCAGAGTTGAAATGCAAACAAAATAAAGACCTCTTCGGAGGCACATTTCACCAGGAGTTGAAGTGTAACAGCCGCTCTTCGGAATTTCACTTTTCCAAAGTTGAAATGCAAAACAAAATAAAGACCTTTCTGGAAGCCCACGTTTCACCGAGATTGAAATAAAACTTCCAAGTGTTGAAACGTGAAAAGGCTTTCTTCAAAGGCACAAATCTTTGGAGGTACACGTTTCGCCAAGATTGAAATAAAACTTCCAAGTGTTGAAACGTGAAAAATCCCTCCTCAGAGGTACAACCCCCTCCCGGGGACACAATCAAAAAAAAAAAAAGACTTCTTCGGAAGCCCACGTTTCACCGAGATTGAAATAAAACTTCCAAGTGTTGAAACGTGAAAAGGCTTTCTTCGAAGGCACAACTCTTTGGAGGTACACGTTTCACCAAGATTGAAATAAAACTTCCAAATGTTGAAACGTGAAAAATCCCTCCTCAGAAGTACAAATTTCTATTTTAAAAAAAATATCCTCATCCAGAACATACTTTAACTTTCGAAGGAAGTGTGATTTACCTATTCTAGAAAATAACCTTCCTCAAAAAAAAAAAGGAGGGGAAGAAAGTTAAAGTACTCTTCAGAGGCCTGCTTTACCACATAGAAGAATTCACTTGGCAAAATGCGTACTTAAGCAAAAGGAAAAAAAGTGATTTCTTCGAAGGACAAAGCGTAAAAACTTATATGAAGGAAGTTGTACTCTACGAAAAATTTCTTCAAGAATGAAGTAATTATTCTTTAGAAAATAAGAGTGCGAGTCCCCTCAAAGTATAAAATATTGCAGCAAACTTATGGTATGGGGGCAACATGGTATAGTTACATACAAAATGGTATAACTACATCGGTAAAGTACGCTCAAACAACATACCACAAGCTTACCGCAATATCATATAAACAAACTTGTGCAAAAATGAATAATAAATGCATTCTCAAATTCAAACAAGAGTCTGTACAAATAAAGGATCATTTTATTCAATTGCAGATACAGGTTTCAAAATAAAAAAAGCAGGGGCCGGTGCCTGCACAACATCCGACCATCACACAAAAAAGGAATCAAAAAGCCCGAAGTCCAACTCTTCACTTCTTCTTACCACCTTTGGACCCTTTGCCTGGCCGAATGATTAGTTTTTCAGGTCTATCTATAGGCATAAGGGAAGAAGGAGAGGGAGGTGCAACCAGTGCAACTTCCGGTTCCTCTTCAGTAGTGATGATTTTCTTCCCCCTCCTCTTCGATGTTCCGTGCTTCTTTCTTCTCTTCGAAGAAGACTCACTCCCTGGAGTAACAAGAGCGGACAAAACTACGTCATCAGAGGGAGTCCGCTCCGGAGAGATCTCGCCTCCTTCAAGTCCCTCGTCCTTCTGCTCTTGCGAAGCGATAGGGTCATCCAAGCCATGAAGAGCCTCAATCTGCTCCTCTTGTGACCCGGGCTGTGAAGCAGAAGGAGGAGTCACCTGAAGAGACGGAGGAGGGATAACCGAAGGAAGTGAAGTCTGCACAGCACTTGGTGTTTCAACTGCAGAAGAAGAGAAATTAAAAATATTAGTATCCCCCCGAAAGAAGGGAGATATGGGTTCGTCGAGATTCAAGAAGTAATCGAGAAGCTCATCAAACTTTTGAGGAGTAAGCAAGCGATCCACCTGAATCGGACCAATGTCAAAATTACCTGAAGATGTTTGCTTCGTTAGTTCAATCTCATAATTCTGAGCCCCGATATCCTCCAAAGCCTCATCATCAGTAGGGGTAATTACCCCGGTTCTTGTAGGAGGCAGCGAATGAGCACTGGAACCTGTAATGTCCACTTCGGAAGAAACTAAAGGACGTTCAGAAGTGGTAGGTAGTATTTCTTTCTCAGAACGTTCCCCTTCCGCCATTCCGGCCCGTACCCTGGCGAGTTGCTCTTTTCCCTTGGCAAGAGCGGCGCGGGCATCATCATTGAGATAATGCTCTTCAAGAGCTGTCTCAGCGTAGCCAGCACCTTTACCACCTAGCATATCGAGTGCTGCCTCCCAAACTTCAGCTAATGTAATTTCATACTTAGGGCCTAGAAAGGCAAGGCTGCCACGCCCCAAAATGCTGTGCAGATAAAAATCAAATAATGTGGAGCTAATGTCAGCTTTGGTTGCTTGATGGGCCTCTTCGGCCGCGAGTTTACCAGCAACAGCCTCGTCACGCTCCTTTTCGGCCATAGCAAGTCGAGCTTTTAACATCTCTATCTCCAAGCTTTGAGAGCCGGTCTGTTCTCACAGCTGTAAAGTTTCAACGCGATATTCTTCTATGACCTTCTCCTTGTGTGTGAGCTTATCTTCGACTGCCCTTTGACTGGCATGCGCATCTCGTACTTGTTGCTGAAGCATGCCCTCCTTTTGAGAATAGAGAGTAGACGAAGTAGCTAATTCTTCTTTAAGCTTTTCTACTTCCGCTTCCAGCTTTTCATTATAGGAAGCAATACTTCTCATTTCGGCGTCATGCTGTTCGAGAGTCTTCTGCCACTTAGCCTTATCGTTCTCCATTGTGAGCATGGCCTCGATATTGGCTCGGTTAACCCTCTGAAGCTCGTCGACAAGTTTTTGCCAGTTCGACATTCTTTCAATATCAGTCCTGACAGTATCAAGATTTCGCAGCATAGCCGATTTGTCGAGAGGAACCAAGTCGAGATCAAACCGAACCCCTCTCAGGCACCACTGAGGGAATCAACTTTGAAGAGTGGGAGGACCTTGCCCAACTTGGTATGCGGGCCGGTTGATGATTGTTTGAATGTCGTAACGAACGGGGGCAGGAGATTGGGCAGGAACATTTTGAGAAACCGTCGGCATTGTTTCTTCAGTAAGTTTAGCCCGCTTGCTAGAAGAATCTTCCATGTGACCTTTACCTCTCTCATCGTGAGTGTTTCTTTTCTGGGTATCATCATCTCTGTGGGGAGGGTCATGTCTTTCTTGTTCTCTTCGGTGACGTTCTTCATATGCTCGTCTCTCATCTGCTTTCCTGATGGCCCTCTCTTCATCCGATTCTCTATAAGAGGGGAGGTGACGCCTGTAATCATATTGGCTACGCCTCCCGTAGCGCTGGAAATCATCATAATATGAACTGCTGCGCCCCATTGGAGAATCTGGAATAAAAATAATAAGCTTTAGAAATCTTTAAAGTATAAGAAGATGAATGCGTAGAAGTGCTGAAAAATCCTAAGTGTTGTGTAACGTGTAAGCTACATGCATCAAGTTACAGACCACTCTATGGAGTAGAGGTAGTGATAACTTGAGTAGAAGGGGTCGACATTTGTTGTAGAGAAGATGTCGCCTCAATTACAGAAGAGACAGTTTTGGAAACATCATCCCTAAAAAGTTCTTGAGAAGTGACCATTATGTCACTTAAACTCCCAAAAATATCAACTCCAAGATCATCGTTCTTATCAGTATGGGGAAGGGACTCCTCTTCTTCGGTTATGGGGGCAAGTGCAGGCTTTTCAGACGGCTCCGCATCATCCCTTGGAGTGGAACATTTTACTAGTGAAGTTTCTATAGAGGTTCCTCCCCGCATGTGCTCTTTAATAGAGACCGGGGCATCAGGAGTTTTCATCGGAGAATCGGGAACTTCAGTCGGAACTTCATGAAGTTGAGTAGAACGGGAAGAATGTAAAAGCTCAAACCGATGAAGAAGTTCATCTGTCAATAGAAATTTTGCGCTCCTCTCTTCAGCAGCCACAATGCTTAGCCTTTCAAAGACTGGTTTATGACTGGAATCTCTAGAAGGAGGAGGAAGTGCTGTAAAAATAAGGAATGGAATCAGCATCTAGCAATACGAACCATGAAAAACTTAAGATGAAATTGAAGAGAGAAGGGAAAAAAGATCTCACTTCCTATTCTCCAGTCTGCGTAAAATCCTGCGGGGCAACGAATATAGAAGAATTGATTCAAAAAACCATGTGCACTCTCCGGCAAATCCAAAATTAGTTTACGGTTCCTCGCACCTCTTACAAGTACAATCGAAGGATGGTCCTTGTTCTTCGCAAAAGTGCACAGGTAACAGATTTCCTCAAACCTCGAAAGACGGTCAAGAGTTCTCCTGAACAGAACGCACAATCCCATCAAAATGGCATAGCCATTAGGATGCAGTTGGAAAGGAGAGATCGTCAGTCGAAGAAGGATTTGTTGAAGAAATTCATTAAAGGGAGGAATTGCTCCACTTAAGCACATTTGGCGATTAATGGCAACAAAACCGGAAGGTGGTCTATCAGCAAAATCATTTGGTCCAGGGAGTAAAACTTCTGCCTCGGCAATGCCAAATTGAACGCATAATTGATTAAGCACCCGCTGTTTCAGAAGGGTAGGAGTTCTTTCCGGAGGGTTCTCCAGTGGAATAGCAATCGGAGGAGCCCCTTTGACGTGTTCTATCATCTCTTCTTGTTGAGACGTCATTCTATACAAGAAACTGGATGTTCAGATGTGAAGGTGCACGTTTCCTAAAAGTGTGAAGTGTTGTGCAAAACTAATAAAAATAACAAGCAAAATAATTGAAATTAAACTAATTGACAACTGATTGATTATGAGATTTCAGGACTTGTTAATTTAAAACTCGAGTGCAGTCTTAATTCAAAAAAAAATTTAGCTTTGCTTTAACACTTCATTTGAGTCGGTTGATTCACGGCATTTCACTCACATAGTTCATTTAAGTTGATTATTCTTTATCGACTAATCTGTCATTCGAATCGGGCGGTCAGTGACAGTATATTCGTCCCATTTTTTTGCAAATGTTATGTTTAAACAGGTTGTTAAATTAAAAGTTAGAGCAATCTGCAAAGGAGTGTAATAAATTTCAAATGATTCAAGTCCAAGCAGTTCAATCAAATTCCCTCAAAATTTTACAAGTCATAGGTCATCCAGACTGTCCCCTGCGACTTAGCATAGGTCAGGGCTATATTAGGTCGCACTGTGCAGGTTAAAGGGGTTCAAAGCAATGCAGATTTGTTCAAGTCCTAGCTCGGCCACGACCTAAAAACCTATGCTGTAGAAATTAGGTCGCACAAGTTTTAAGTCGTTCAGCTATCAGTGGGTCGTATGACATTTTGGTTATGCAAGCTTTAGGTCGTCCAGCGACCTAACGTAGGTCGAAAATTTTCTTTAGGTCTCAAGGGCCCTAAGGTCGTGAAGCATCTTCTGTCACTCAAATTCGTTAGGTCGCCTAACTTCCTCTCTGCACCAGACCCAATAACCCGCGATCAACTACCCGAAGAGATTCATCGCCCTCTCCATGAAATTTACCATCTCTTCATACCACTAGATCATTCCAAAAACTAACCAAAAAATCCCCAGTCCATCATAAATTCAACGCATTGCCGTGACTTCCTAAATCAACCAAACAACGACCGAAAATCGATTGCAACAATCACTCGAAATAAAGCGTGATACATGGGGTTGAGCTAAGATCGAAAAGTGAGAATTCATAATTCAACGGCGATTATGATGGGATGAAGACCAGGTTCACTTACGAGACGTAATGATAAAGATGAATCGGTGACTGGATGGGTTGAATTCGCCTTTGGAAGCTCAGAGAATCGTTAATGGCGGTAGGAGATTAGAGCAATGGAATGAGGAAGAGGTAGCGACCTAACAGTTTTATATGAGACAAAAATGGGAAGACAAATAGGCACGCGTATTGGCACAAGTGTTAGGTCGCTCACGACCTAGCTAAGTCAGGTCGAAGTACGCGACCAACGACCTAGGCACGTACTTCGAGGGGCAAATGTTAATTCCTCTTGGTTAGCGACCTAAAACCTAAAGATATGGAGCGACCTAAGTTACAGGAATGGCCTAGCGACTTAATTGATCAAGCGACCTACAGAGCTCTGCGACCTAAGGGAAGCTGCGACCTACAGAGCTCTGCGACCTAAGGGAAGCTGCGACCTACAGAGCTCTGCGACCTAAGGGAAGCTGCGACCTACAGAGCTCGGCGACCTAAGGGAAGCTGCGACCTATAGAACTCACACGACCTAACAGGGTGCTTAGACCTAAGGAAGGCCGCGACCTAAAGGATAATGTGACCTAGCGACCTAAAGTTTCAGCGACTTAGCGACCTATGAGCCAGAGCGACCTTACAACTTAAGGATGGAGCAACCTAACGACATGATTGTCTTAGCGACCTAACTGCCCAACGACCTAAAAAGGCCGCGACCTAAGTAAGCTGCGACATAAAAGATGTCCCGACCTAAAGGAGGCCACTACCTAAGATAGGTCGCTCACGACCTAAGGACATTGCATTAGAAGGCCGCCTTCTCTAAGCCGCTACCGGTAAGGTCGCTTACGACCTAGAACTTGTTGAAACGAGCTTGCATGTTTTTATGGAAGGAGGGCCAGTGCTTCTTAGGTCGGCTACGACCTGCGACCTTACTTAGGTCCGTCAGGACCTACGGCCTAACTCCGAAAATTGCCTATAAATACAACCTTAGTTCCAACTAGGAGAGGACCTTTGGACTTTTTCATTTCAAGCGCCGTTACTCCGCTGCATTCTGAACTACTTCAACACCTTCAAGGAACTTCATGAAGAAATCAAACATGTCAAACATGTGTTCAAAGATTCGGATCGACATTGAAGTTTAGGCTACTTGTTTAAAGTCACTTGAAACTCAAAGTGTGTTGTAATCAAAGTGTAACTGCATTGACTTGTCATCAAATCGTCAATAAAGATATTCAAAGTGGACGTAGGCTATCTCTCAAGCCGAACCACTATAAAATTGCTGTTGTTTACTGTTTTTTCACTATTATCGGCTTATAATCTGTTCCCGAGTTATCGGGTGGTGCTTTCACGATCTCACTTTACACACCGGGGTGTTAATGTTCAAATTCAAGCGTTAACACTTATCTTACCAGAACACAGAAAAGATCCAATACACCTTGGAGCTAGCTTCCCAGCCTTACCCAATCTTATAGCTCCTAAAACCTGAGAAAACTTATCCAAAATCTGATCTTCGATTCTAATCCACAAAAATTTTCAGACGATCTTGGGCTGCCTACATCCTACCTGATCAGCTCAATCCTCGCTGATGTCTCAAGAAACACCCTGGACCAAACCCGATCCACCAGAATGATCCTCCAAGATTCAACCCAGATCAAGAACAACCTCCACTCACAATCATCAGAAGAAGACAAACTTCTCCTATCCGGAAAAGAAAAGCAGATGCACTCCCAAACTGCTTTCGCTGCACAACTCTGATATGGAGTAGAAAAGAATGCTGATACGAACACAAGCACAAACTGGACAACATAACCTAGAAGATCTCTAATAACCAAGAGAACACTCAGACGTTCCTCCAACCTTGAGCTGCTTCACCAAACTCCATCTCAAGGAACCAACCTTTAACTAGTTGAACCATCGGTACCACTTTTGGAATCGTGGTCGATAAGAAAACTCAATCTTCAGATACAGATAAACCCTCTGTCTTCCCAGAAGACATCCAGAAAAATCTTCAATAACTCAAAAGAACACTCAAACTATCGCAAGTCTCTTTTGCGATCAATTCAGACTATCATCCAAAGAAAACTGTTCTTTCTCTACTAATCAGAACAGCTTAAGCTGGTCTAGCCAATCCATCGAAGAAATGTATCCACTCTACTACTTCTGAACTCCATCTCTCAGACATTACTAAGCCAGAAGACCTTTTTCCGACCCACAGAACACTCTGAGCTGCACTGCTGACATAGGTGCCAAAGAATTCCTAACCAAAGCTCTTCGAGAAACTCGAACTTCAAACCAAACAGAAACACCCTGCTAAACTCAGCCACAACACCGAAGCAGACCTACTCCCTTAACTCGTTCTAAAGAAAACATCTTCGGAAACATCCATAGTCACTGCATCTCATCACGCAGCTACTACTTCCTGAGGTATCAAGATATCATTACTCACTTCCGTCTAACCAACAGATCCAGACTCTACTCATCCAACTTCAAAGATGAACTCCGAACCTTAACAGGTTACCTTCAGAGATCGATGAAATCCTTATACCACTGCAAAGCTTACTCGAGACGGTATCAGGTCTACAGTCTCGACAGATACACTTCCAACCTCAAACATTCAAACTCCAACCAATGGTAGTAGTCGTGTTACACACACCACTACCTCATCCACCTTTATAACTTATATTGGAAAACCTAAACAGGTAACCCAACAGATAGGTAGAAATTAATAAATATATATATATATATCAAAATTACAAATACGCTCTCTCAAGAAAGAAATCGCTCCAAAGCCTAGGTATTCACTCAACCTAGCGCTCTTATACCAACCGTGACGACCCGACTTTCTCTCCACAGGAAGTCGCATCATCTTTAAGAAAGAAAGGGATAGAAAAGAGAAAAGAAAGAAAAGAAAGAAGAAACAACACCAGAATATCAACAGCGGAACAAATAAATTATATTAATAACATAAGTATTACATAATATACAACATCTATCAGAGTCACACAGCATATACATCACATACTAGACAGTAATAAACACCTGTCTAGTTATTACAACTCAATACAAACACAACACAGAGATGCCAACACAGAGAACACACAGCGGAAACTATATATCTAACGCTGAAGCCTCATGCTCCATTGCTCCTCCATAATTCGTCAAAGCTAACCTGAATCCCTTGGCTACTCATAAAAATTTGAGTACCCAAGAGTTTAAGAAAAACAGAAGATAAACTCTGGGTTAGACATGGGTCTGGTGTGAGTAACAGGTTAAAGTTGCTTAACTTTTGAAAAACCTTTGAAAAGAAAGGTATCACGTAAGACTTCCCACACATAAACATGGAAAAGTTTTTACTTTACGCTAACCAAAACATTTGATTGGAAATCCGATGATATTATAGAAGTGTCTAGTGTTTCAAGTAAATAAGAAATAGCTGAAATTGTTACATTCATTAAATTCTAGCTACTTGCCACAAAAGTGGGTAATACTATCAAAACCATTGGAACTTATCGGATTTTGGATTCCATACAATGGCAGGGCTACTGGGGTACCATCCATCACAGTACGTGGCCTAAATCACCATACCGAGGAGCCATCCTAACTCCCCTGCAACACAAGGCTGGAACCATTCCTTACTGAACAGACCCGAACAAGACAACCCAGGCCGTTGTTGCAATCAACTGCCCCACACAGCCGAATATAAAGGGACCTCTAGACAGGGGTAAATCTCATCCTACTTGGGCATGACCCACATAGCCTTGCTGCACCTCCCTTGTTTTAGCCATTCCCGGTTGATGAGGCTTGAGGCTACGATTACCTTT
The DNA here is from genome assembly GCA_030765085.1 of Allium cepa. Taxonomy (NCBI): domain Eukaryota; kingdom Viridiplantae; phylum Streptophyta; class Magnoliopsida; order Asparagales; family Amaryllidaceae; genus Allium; species Allium cepa. Next base: position 233,995,427 of record CM060938.1, read on the forward strand.
ATAGAACACATCTATCTTAGAATGCTCATCGTCCACCTGACGATGTTCTGAAAGCATTCAATCGTACAAGTTCGTTCCGGGTTCGAACGAAACCGAAGGCATTATCTCGTTACACTCATTTCGGAATCACCCTCAGAGTTAACGACGATAACCCTTGCACACTGACCTTCATCTCGAATCTGAAAGTACTACCCCATTAAACTTGTATTGGAATCACCCTCAGAGTTTTAACGACGAATAGTCCTTACACCTTGAGTCTCGCTCTTCACTTGAGATTCACGAACCTAACGTTAATTTGGATCGATGTGGTTTTCGGATATCCAAATATGGAAAACCGATCCCGGTCTCATCGAAATCCAAAACACCATCTATTTGGTCCAAGTTGTTTTAATGTTTAAAACAATTCAATTCTATATTATCTATATACACATAGATAGATAATTCACATATCGCAATAGATAATCAACATTATCATCATAAACAGATAATCCATATTATCATCACAAATAGATAATTCATATCACAATGCAACCAAAGCATCCATATCACACAGCATCACTTATCTCATCTGAGATCAACAACTATTCAGGGCAATCAATATCAATCAACATTCATAAGCAATGACTTATTAATCACTATCCTGTAATTAACTTAAAATGAATTAGTAATTACTTAGTTACTTCCATTAAGTAATACACTTAAACAATTCTCAAATGATTATTTATTGAATCAATTAATCTAATTAATCATTAAAATTAATCGCATTAATTAACTATTAAATAATCCTAAGTTAATGACTTTCATTAACCATTAACAAATCTATAATTACTTCTCTATAGTAATTAACTGAGATTAATTATTGTTAATTAAAAATTAAATTATCTATAAAACCTGTTAATTAATCTCAAATTATTTAATTAATCAAGTGTTAATCTATAACTTAATTAATTGTTAAATTATTTGATTAATAAATTTCAAATCATTAATTTAAATCAAATCTTATATAATTAATGATTTCTTAATTACAAATTAATTAATCTTAATTAACTTACTCAATCCTTTAATTAATTAAATAAAACCCTTGATTACTTAATTAATTATCCAAATCATTAATTAATTTAATTAATTAATTATCCATCTTAATTGCCTTAATAATTTAATGAATTAAAATCATTAAGTCCTAATTAACTTTAAGATAAACCTTAATCTTATTCATGATTTAATTATCATAATCAAAGTATTTTAAAAAACAATTTGCTTTAAATTTACCTTTAAATTCCATTTTAAATTTAAGATTTAAATTGAAAACAATTTTAACTTAAACAAAGTTTAACAATTCAAAAACCTTTTAGTTACATGTTAAAGAAATACTTATCTATGAAAGAATTTTTAAAGAAATTTAAACCAAATTCATTTTCAACTTTCAAACCATATTTTAAAACATTCAAAGTTGTTTTAAAACATTTAAATTCAAAAGCTTTATTTATTTCAAACTAGAATTCAAACTGTGCTTTGAATTCTGATTGAAACTTGAATTTAAAAATGTTGTTTAAATCTCCTTTTAGATTTAAAAAAAAACATGTTATAAAATATTTTAACATTCAATCTTAATTACAACATTTGAATTTATAAGCTTCATTTTCCTTTCAAAACTAAAGATTCAAATTCAATTTGATTTCAGATTTAAAAATTCAGATTTAAACTTTGTTTAAATCATTCCTTTATAATTTAAAACTTCTGTTTTAAATTTTAAAACAGAACAGGTTTCTAAAACCTGTTATCAAACTCTTCCTCGTGCCACCTAAAATTTACTTCGAGTCCAACCTCATACAAACTCGAGCAAACTAATCATTTACACGAGAATCCCTTGAGACAAAACTCCATACCAACCATCGACTAAACTTCACCAAACCAGATATGCACTGTGCATATGCACAGACCAGCCTCCCCTCTCCGATCATCCACGATGAACTTTACAAATCAACGACCATCTCCAAATCAATCTACGATCACCGAATCTTCACCATCCACTCGAATCCAAAATCGAGTAACAGAAACCCAAACAGGAACCAGAACCCAAACCTGATACCCACTTCAAAACCTGGAAACACCACCATCACCACAACTCCGACCACCGTAGCGACTGCAATTCCGGCCATAGCTTCGATAGCTCACCAACTTCCATCACCCAAAATTCTGCTGCACTCGATCAACAAGAGAAGCCGAGTCGATCAAATTGGTCAAGCAAACCAAAACTAGGGTTAAAAATTTATATTGATCACCGCTGTCTCCACACTAACTTGATCACCATACAAGCAATTTTCCATGATTCTCCGATATTATCTTTCCATTGTATAAATTCACTTGTAAGGACATGTTTGTATAACCGTCCATTATTTAGTTGTGTTGTATATTGTTGTTGTACACTCTAATGATAATGTAATGTAATAACTGATATAGTTCTTTGTTTTAAAGATTATTCATTTATCTATTATATGTTGTTCCGTTGCGATATGTGAGATTCTGATGTTGTTTCTGTTCTACTCTTCTTCCGTTCTATTTTCTTCTTCTTCTTCTACCTTTTTCTTATCCTTAAACCCTAAGAATTCTGTTTTCCGGCATTCGATTGCTCGGCAGCTGATACAGTGGACGTATTGATGTCGATTTTTGGAAGTCGAAGAATCGGGTTCTTACAGTTACACTCATTTTGGAATCACCCTCAGAGTTAACGACGATAACCCTTGCACTCTGAATCTTCATCTCGAATCTGAAAGTACTACCCCGTTAAACTCGTATTGGAATCACCCTCAGACTTTTAACGACAAATAGTCCTTACACCTCGAGTCTTCGCTCTTTACTTGAGATTCATGACCTATCGTTAATTTGGAACAATGTGGTTTTCGGATATCCAAATATGGAAACCCGATCCCGGTCTCATCGAAATCCAAAACGCGATCTTTTAGGTCCACGTTGTTTTAATGTTTAAAACAATTCAATTCTATATTATCTATATACACACAGATTGATAATTCACATATCACAATAGATAATCAACATTATCATCATAAACAGATAATCCATATTATCATCACAAACAGATTATTCAAATCACAATGCAACCAAAGCATCCATATCACACAACATCACTTATCTCATCTGAGATCTCAACTATTCAGGGCAATCATTATCAACCAACACTCATAAGCAATTACTTATTAATCACCATCCTGTAATTTACTTAAAATGAATTAAATTAATTACTTCTTCCCGAATTAATTTAAAGTAAATTAAATTAATTACTTTCATCACATAAATCTTGCTTACATAACCGTTAATTAAGTACAAATCAATTAATCAATTACCCTCGAATAAATCGCCTTAATTAATCACCCTTGATTAATTATACTTTAATTACATTCAAGTAATTAGCCTTTAATTAATTTCACAAATTAATTATCTTAAACCAAATTCAGTAATTAGCCTTTTAATTATTTCATAAATTAATTAACTATAATTAATTACATTAATCCTTAACTAATTACATTAATTAATTCCTTCATTGATTAATTGTTCTTAATTAATCAATCCTTAATTACATCATTAATTATATAAATTAATGATCCTTAATTATTTTTATTTATAATTACCATATTTGAATTAATTACATTAAGAAATTAATCATCAATTAAACCATATTGATTAATCACTCTTGATTGATCACATCCAGTAATTAACTATCTTTAATTACTTCATTAGATAAATTAATTACTTCTTAATTAATTATCTTTAATAGTTAATCTTTAATTAATTATATTTATTAATCACCCTAGATTAATCTCATTAAGTAAATAATTACACTTAATTAATTACATCTCTTAATTATCTTCAAATAACTTTCTTAACCAATTCTAAATTAACTACACTAAGTAATTAACTATTAATTACTTCCTCTAAGTAATTCTTCTTTATATTAATTACACAAAGTAATTAATCTTTAAAACTCTACCATTACCTAATTATCCTTCAATTTAATTACATCTAGTAATTATCTTCTTAATTACTTCACTAAGTAATTATTATTTAAAATTACATTGAGTAATTACTTCTTAAATTAACCAGTGATTATCTTAAATTAATTAAACTTAATTAATTAACTTAAACTAATCAAAATAAACTAATTAATTACAATTAGTAATTAATTTCTTAATTACTTCCATTAAGTAATTACACTTAAAAAATTCTCAAATGATTATCTTTAAATTAATTAATCTAATTAGTCATTAAAATTATTCACATTAATTAATTATTAAATAATCCTGTTAATGATTTTCATTAAAAATCAACAAATCTATAATTAATTCTCTAAAGTAATTAAATGAGATTAATTATTGTTAATTACAAATTAAATTATCTATAAAACCCATTAATTAATCTCAAATTATTTAATTAATCAAGTGTTAATCTATAACTTAATTAATTGTTAAATTATTTGATTAATAAATTTCAAATCATTAATTTAAATCAAATCTTATCTAATTAATGATTTCTTAATTACAAATTAATTAATCTTAATTAAATTACTTAATCCTTTAATTAATTAAATAAAACCCTTGATTACTTGATTAATTATCCAAATCATTAATTAATTTAATTAATTAATTATCCATCTTAATTGCCTTAATAATTTAATGAATTAAAATCATTAAGTCCTAATTAACTTTAAGATAAACATTAATCTTATTCATGATTTAGTTATCATTATGAAAGTCCACACTAACTTTAAGATAAACCTTAAGTCCACACTAACTTGATCACCATACAGGCAATTTTCCATGATTCTCCGATCATCCTACTATCACCAGAAGAAAACTTGAACCTCCAAATCATTCAGATCACCAGAGATGAACCAAAACTCCATTTCTGGTCAAAATAGTAATTTACATCGATATCCAAACTAAAAATTTTGATTTTAGTTTTAAAAATCAAGATTTTGAATAAGCTTTTAGATTTTATACTTAGATCAGCGAATTAATATGTTTGAAAGTTAACATCAATCAAGCTTGCACTGTTCTTGAAGGTTTCCAGTGAGATTTTCAAACTTATTTTAACTCAAATAAATTTTAAAACTTACTTCATAATCAAACAAACAATATTTGTCTATATTCTATGTTCTAACAGATCTTAGATCAAAAGATAAGGGTTATATTTGCAATCTGGGTCCAAAAAACAAAGAACAGAGGTATTTTTAATTGAAGCAGGCATGCACACATTCATCCAAATGTTCAAAGATATTCCACATATAAATATACAACTTACTTATCTACATCCACACAACTTATCACTGGAATAATCATGCAACCATGTTTTAACTTACACATTTCCTTTATTTTGAAAAAAAACTTTTGACGGAGAAAACTTTAAAACTCTGAGTTGCTCCTCTGTCTTTTGCTTTTGAAAATAGCCGTTGCATGCTTGTTAAATGATGTTACATGATCTTGAACTTACTCCAGCCAAATTCCAGGTTGTTGAATTGATGGAATTACCGGTTTTTAAAATGCTTTGCGGGTTGTATTTTGCAAATCTTGTTACCGGCTCTTGATCGGCAATTTTTTTTTGAGGAGTGAATTTTCAGATTTTCTTTTGAAAATGGAAATGAGATTACAGGTTTTTGTGATTTACCTTTTGGTTTGAGGAGTGTTACTTACTGATTTGAATATGTTTTTGAAATTGAACTTGCATGCTTGAGTTGCTTGTCATTGAAACATGCAAAGATGATTAAGGTTTGGGAAAAAAATGTAGGCAGGATTTTGAAAATGAAGAAGGTTTGTAGGCTTTTAAATTTTGATATTTTCATTACAGCTTATTGCTTGATAATTTCTGTTTTGAGGTTGATTTCTTTTTGAGAGATAGTTAAATTTTCTTCTTAGTTGAGTAAAAAGATAGAAAGGAAAATGATGAATAGAAAAAACAATATACATGGCTGAAATTATTTATCAAAATAAAAGAAAAGAAAATGAGAATTAAACGACACTTGTCATATTGTTTAATTCATACATTAACACATGTTGTTTGATTACTTAATATGTTAACACTTGTCTTTGTTTTATGTTCTTTTTTTATATTTTTTTATATTTTGAATGTTTACATGAAAGCTTTTATATCAATTTATAAACTACAAATACTTATTCATATATATAGATAATTACAAATAAAATAAAATCAATTATAATTATAAATAAAAGCTTATACAAATATCTTTAATTCGAATTCAAATTAAATTATGAAAATCCAACTTAAAATATCAAGTTGTATATACATATATAACTACCTATTAAATTTAAAAATAACAATTCTATATTCATTAAAAATTATTTATGGTTATAAAACCTAAGTATTATAATTATTATTTGAAAATAACAAATTTGATAATTTTAAATAATTTATAAAAGAGATTATAAATCACTTTTATTATTAAATGAATTAGGACCATATCCATATTGTATTTTAAACTTCTTTTTCAAATCATATATTCCAAGTAATATTTAAAGAAATGAAACAAACTTATTATTTAAATTTAAAATTTAAGCTAAGATATAATCTTAAGCAATTTAACATTTATCTTAAGTATTTACAAACCATAGAGTTATTAATTTAATAACTTTGAAAAGCTTAATATTAATTTAAATCATAATTTCCAAATTATTAAATATATTATTAGAATTTGAAAACAAAACTTTATTTATTTATTAAATTCAAAATCAAAGATTATCTATAATATATATACAAATATATATATATATATATATTATAAATAGAAACATTTATTTTGCTTTTAAAAGATAAAATCACTAATTAAATATTTATCTTATTAGAATATTAAACCAATTCATATTTTATTAATCAATATGATTAAATCAATTTAATTTTAAATAAAGATTATTAAATTGATATTGCCAAAAATTCCAGGATATCACATTCCTTCCCCCTTAAAAGAATTTTGTCACCGAAATTTAAAACAAAGGTAATTTAATAATATATTTAAAAATTTTAATTTTAAAACACAAGCATATATTATCTACCATATGCTAACAACCATAGCAACCAATTCACCCTAACAAACAAATTTAACTATCCGGACAAAAATTCTCAATAGAATTTTCTCGAGTTTCCCAAGTATAAACACCGGGATACTCGCTCTACAGAATCCAAACAATCAACACTACTAAGCTACAGAGCTCCGACTCATCTAGGTCTACCAAACTAAACAAGAAATCAGACTACAGACAAGTCTGACTCAACAACCAAACCTCCCAGAACAGCTGATTCCGCAACCAGAGATAGATCATACACGTACTCCCTCAGAGATACGTGAAACACATCGAATTCCAGTTGTCCATACTGGCAATTCAACCCAGAAGACCAAACACTTATCTTACCAGAACACAGAAAAGATCCAATATACCTCGGAGCTAGCTTCCCAGCCTTACCCAATCTTATAGCTCCTAAAACCTGAGAAAAATTATCCAAAATCTGATCTTCGATTCTAATCCAAAAAAATTTTCAGACGATCTTGGACTGCCTACATCCTACCTGATCAGCTCAATCCTCGCTGATGTCTCAAGAAACACCATGGACCAAACCCAATCCACCAGAATGATCCTCCAAGATTTAACCCAGATCAAGAACAACCTCCACACACAATCGTCAGAAGAAAACAAACTTCTCCTATCCGAAAAAGAAAAGCAGATGCAATCCCAAACTGCTTTCGCTGCACAACTCTGATCTGGAGTAGAAAAGAATGTTGATGATGAACACAAGCACAAACTGGACTACATAACCCAAAAGATCTCTGATAACCAAGAGAATACTCAGAAGTTCCTCCAACCTTGAGCTGCTTCACCAAACTCCATCTCAAGGAACCAACCTTCAACTAGTTGAACCATTGGTACCACTCTTGGAATCCTGGTCGATAAGAAAACTCAATCTCCAGATACAGACAAACCTCTGTCTTCCCAGAAGACATCCAGAAAAATCTTCAATAACTCAAAAGAACATTCAAACTATCGCAAGTCTCATTTGCGATCAATCCAGACTATCATCCAAAGAAAACTGTTCTCTCTACCAATCAGAACAGCTTAAGTTGGTCTAGCCAATCCATCGAAAAAATGGATCCACTCTACTGCTTCTGAACTCCATCTCTCAGACACTGCTAAGCCAGAAGACCTTTTGTCGACCCATAGAACACTCCGAGCTGCACTGCTGACACAGGTGCCAAAGAATTCCTAACCAAAGCTCTTCGAGAAACTCAAACTTCGAACCAAACAGAAACACCCTGCTAAACTCAGCCACAACACCGAAGCAGACCTACTTCCTTAACTCATTCAAAAGAAAACATATTCGAAAACATCCATAGTCATTGCAACTCATCACGCAGCTAATATTTCCTGAGGTATCAAGATATCATTACTCACTTCTGCCCAACCAATAGATCCAGACTCTACTCATCCAACATCAAAGATGAACTCCGAACCTTAACAGGTTACCTTCAGAGATCGATGAAATCCTTATACCACTGCAAAGCTTACTCGAGACGATATCAGGTCTACAGTCTCGACAGATAAACTTCCAACCTCAAACATTCAAACTCCAACCAATGTTAGTAGTTGTGTTACATACACCACTACCTCATCTACCTTTATAACTTATATTGGAAAACCTAAACAGGTAACCCAACAGATAGGTAGAAATATATATACATATATATATCAAATTTACAAATATGCTCTCTCAAGAAAGAAATCACTCCAAAGCCTAGGTATTCACTCAACCTAGCGCTCTGATACCAACTGTGACGACCCGACTTTCTCTCCACAAGAAGTCGCATCATCTTTAAGAAAGAAAGGAATAGAAAAGAGAAAAGAAAGAAAAGAAAGAAGAAACAACACCAGAATATCAACATCGGAACGAATAAATTATATTAATAGCATAAGTATTGCATAATATACAACTTCTATCAGAGTCACACAGCAAATACATCACATACTAGACAGTTATAAACACCTGTCTAGTTATTACAACTCAATACAAACACAACACAGAGATACCAACACAGAGAACACACAGCGGAAACTATATATCTAACGCTGAAGCCTCGTGCTCCATTGCTCCTCCATAATTTTCCAAAGCTAACCTGAATCCCTTGGCTACTCATAAAAATTTGAGTACCCAAGAGTTTAAGAAAAACAGGAGATAAACTCTGGGTCAGACATGGGTCTGGTGTGAGTAACAGATTAAAGTTTCTTAACTTTTGAAAAACCTTTGAAAAGAAAGGTATCACGTAAGACTTCGCACACATAAACATGGAAATGTTTTTACTTTATGCTTACCAAAACATTTGATAGGAAATCTGATGATATTATAATAGTGTCTAGGGTTTTCAAGTAAATAAGAAATAGCCGAAATTGTTACATTCATTAAATTCTAGCTACTAGCCACAAAAGTGGGTAATACAATCAAAACCGTTGGCACTTATTGGATTTTGGATTTCATACAATGGCAGGGCTACTGGGGCACCACCCGTCACAGTACGTGGCCTAGATCACTCTACCGAGGAGCCACCCTAACTCCCCTGCAACACAAGTCCGGAACCATTCCTTACTGAACAGTCCCGAACAAGACAACCCCGGCAGTTGTTGCAATCAGCTGCCTCACACAGCCGATGAAAATGGACCTCTAGACAGGGGTAAATCTCGTCCTACTTGGGCAAGACCCACTTAGCCTTGCCGCACCTTCCCTGTTTTAGTCATTCCCGGTTGATGAGGCTTGAGGCTACGATTACCTTTATAGAACACATCTATCTTAGAATGCTCATCGTCCACCTAACGATGTTCTGAAAGCATTCAACCATACAAGTTCGTTCCGGGTTCGAATGAAACCGAAGGCATTATCTCGTTACACTCATTTTGGAATCACCCTCAGAGTTAACGACGACAACCCTTGCACTCTGAATCTTCATCTCGAATCTGAAAGTACTACCCTATTAAACTAATATTGGAATCACCCTCAGAGTTTTAACGATGAATAGTCCTTACACCTTGAGTCTTCGCTCTTCACTTGAGATTCACGACCTATCGTTAATTTGGATCGATGTGGTTTTTGGATATCCAAATATGGAAACCCGATCCCGGTCTCATCGAAATCCAAAACACCATCTTTTAGGTCCAAGTTGTTTTAATGTTTAAAACAATTCAATTCTATATTATCTATATACACATAGATAGATAATTCACATATCGCAATACATAATCAACATTATCATCATAAATAGATAATCCATATTATCATCACAAATAGATAATTCATATCACAATGCAACCAAAGCATCCACATCACACTGCATCACTTATCTCATCTGAGATCAACAACTATTCTGGGCAATCAATGTCAATCAACATTCATAAGCAATGACTTATTAATCACCATCCTGTAATTAACTTAAAATGAATTAAATTAATTACTTATTCCCAAGCTAGTTTAAAGTAAATTAAATTAATTACTTTCATCACATAAATCTTGCTTACATAACCGTTAATTAAGTACAAATCAATTAATCAATTACCCTCGAATAAATCGCCTTAATTAATCACCCTTGATTAATTATACTTTAACTACATTCAAGTAATTAGCCTTTAATTAATTTCACAAATTAATTATCCTAAACCAAATTCAGTAATTAACCTTTTAATTACTTCATAAATTAATTAACTATAATTAATTACATTAATGCTTAATTAATTACATTAATTAATTCCTTTATTGATTAATTGTTCTTAATTAATCAATCCTTAATTACGTCATTAATTATATAAATTAATGATCCTTAATTGTTTTTATTTATAATCACCCATCTAAATTAATTACATTAAGAAATTAATCATCAATTAAACCATATTGATTAATCACTCTTGATTGATCACATCTAGTAATTAACTATCTTTAATTACTTCATTAGATAAATTAATCACTCCTTAATTAATTATCTTTAATAAGTAATCTTTAATTAATTATATTTATTAATCTCCCTAGATTAATCTTGTTAAGTAATTAATTACACTTAATTAATTACATCTCTTAATTATCTTCAAATAACTTTATTTACCAATTCTAAATTAATTACACTAAGTAGTTAATTATTAATTACTTCCTCTAAGTAATTCTTCTTATATTAATTACACAAAGTAATTAATCTCCAAAACTCTTCCATTACCTAATTATCCTTCAATTTAATTACATCCTGTAATTATCTTCTTAATTACTTCATTAAGTAATTATTATTTAAAATTACATTGAGTAATTACTTCTTAAATTAACCAGTGATTATCTTAAATTAATTAAACTTAATTAATTAACTTAAACTAATCAAAATAAACTTAATTAATTACAATTAGTAATTAATTTCTTAATTACTTCCATTAAGTAATTACACTTAAATAATTCTCTAATGATTATCTTTAAATGAATTAATCTAATTAATCATTAAAATTAATCACATTAATTAATTATTAAATAATCCTAAGTTAACGACTTTCATTAACCATTAACAAATCTATAATTACTTCTCTAAAGTAATTAACCGAGATTAATTATTTTTAATTACAAATTAAATTATCTATAAAACCCATTAATTAATCTCAAATTATTTAATTAATCAAGTGTTAATCTATAACTTAATTAATCGTTAAATTATTTGATTAATAAATTTCAAATCATTAATTTAAATCATGTCTTATCTAATTAATGATTTCTTAATTACAAATTAATTAATCTTAATTAACTTACTTAATCCTTCAATTAATTAAATAAAACCCTTGATTACTTAATTAATCATCCAAATCATTAATTAATTTAATTAATTAATTATCCATCTTAATTGCCTTAATAATTTAATGAATTAAAATCATTAAGTCCTAATTAACTTTAAGATAAACCTTAATCTTATTCATGATTTAATTATCATTATGCAAGTATTTTAAAAAAACAATTTGCTTTAAATTTACCTTTAAATTCCATTTTAAATTTAAGATTTAAAATGAAAACAATTTTAACTTAAACAAAGTTTAACAATTCAAAAACGTTCTAATTAAATGTTAAAGAAATACCTATCTATGAAAGAATTCTAAATATATTTAAACCAAATTCATTTTCAACTTTCAAACCATATTTTAAAACATTCAAAGTTGTTTTAAAACATTTAAATTCAAAAGCTTTATTTATTTCAAACTAGAATCCAAACTAAACTTTGAATTCAGATTTAACTTAAATTTAAAAATCTTGTTTAAATCTCATTTCAGATGTGAAAAAAAAACATGTTATAAAATATTTTAACATTCAATCTTAATTACAACATTTGAATTTATAAGCTTTATTTTCCTTTCAAAACTTGAGATTCAAATTCAATTTGATCTCAGATTTAAAAATTCATATTTAAACTTTGTTTAAATCATTTCTTTATAATTTAAAACTTCTGTTTTAAATTTTAAAACAAAACAGGTTTCTAAAATCTGTTATCAACCTCTTTCCCGAGCCACCTAAAATTGACTTCGAGTCTAACCTCATACAAACTCGAGGAAACTAATCATTTACACGAGAATCCCTCGAGACAAAACTCCATACCAACCATCCACTAAACTTCACCAAACCAGATATGCACTGTGCAAATGCACAGACCAGCCACCCCTCTCCGTTCATCCACGATGAACTTTACAAATCAACGACCCATCTCCAGATCAATCTACGATCACTGAATCTTCACCATCCACTCGAATCCAAAATCGAGTAACAGAAACCCAAACAGGAACCAGAACCCAAACCTGATACCCACTTCAAAACCGGAAACACCACCATCACCACAACTCCGACCACCGTAGCGACTGCAATTCCGGCCATAGCTTCGATAACTCACCAACTTCCATCACCCAAAATTCTATTGCACTCGATCAACAAGAGAAGCCGAGTCGATCAAATTGGTCGAGCAAACCAAAACTAGGGTTAAAAATTTATATTGATCACCGCCGTCTCCACACTAAATTGATCACCATACGGGCAATTTTCCATGATTCTCCGATCATCCTACTATCACCAGAAGAAAACTTGAACCTCCAGATCATTCAAATCACCAGAGATGAACCAAAACTCCATTTTTGGTCAAAATAGTAATTTACATCCATATCCAAACTAAAAATTTTGATTTTAGTTTTAAAAATCAAGATTAAGCTTTCAGATTTTATACTTAGATCAGCGAATTAATATGTTTGAAAGTTAACATCAATCAAGCTTGCACTGTTCTTGAAGGTTTCCAGTGAGATTTTCAAACTTATTTTAACTTAAATAAATTTTAAAACTTACTTCATAATCAAACAAACAATGTTTGTCTATATTCTAAGTTCTAACAGATCTTAGATCAAAAGATAAGGGTTATGTTTGCAAACTGGGTCCAAAAAACAAAGAACAGAGGTATTTTTAATTGAAGCAGGCATGCACACATTCATCCAAATATTCAAAGATATTCCATATATAAATATACAACTTACTTATCTACATCCACACTAATCATACGTATCACTGGAATAATCATGCAACCATGTTTTAACTTACACATTTCCTTTATTTTGAAAAAAAAACTTTTGACAGAGAAAACTTTAAAACTCTGAGTTGCTCCTCTGTCTTTTGCTTTTGAAAACAGCAATTGCATGCTTGTTAAACGATGTTACACGATCTTGAACTTACTCCAGCCAAATTCCAGGTTGTTGAATTGATGGAATTACCGGTTTTTAAAATGCTTTGCGGGTTGTATTTTGAAATCTTGTTACCGGCTCTTGATCGGCAATTTTTGTTTGAGGAGTGAAATTTCAGATTTTCTTTTGAAAATGGAAATGAGATTACAGGTTTTTGTGATTTACCTTTTGGTTTGAGGAGTGTTACTTACTGATTTGAATATGTTTTTGAAATTGAACTTGCATGCTTGAGTTGCTTGTCATTGAAACATGCAAAGATGATCAAGGTTTGGGAAAAAATGTAGACAGGATTTTGAAAATGAAGAACGTTTGTAGGCTTTTAAATTTTGATATTTGCATTACAGCTTATTGCTTGATAATTTCTATTTTGAGGTTGATTTTGTTTTGAGAGATAGTTAAATTTTCTTCTTAGTTGAGTAAAAAGATAGAAAGGAAAATGATGAATGGAGAAAATAATGTACAAGGTTGAAATTATTTATCAAAATAAAAGAGAAGAAAATGAGAATTAAATGACACTTGTCATATTGTTTAATTCATACATTAACACATGTTGTTTGATTACTTAATATGTTAACACTTGTCTTTGTTTTATTTTCTTTTTTTATATTTTTTTTATATTTTGGATGTTTACATGAAAGCTTTTATATAAATTTATAAACTACAAAAACTTATTCATATATATAGATAATTACAAATAAAATAAAATCAATTATAATTATAAATAAAAGCTTATACAAATATCTTTAACTTGAATTCAAATTAAATTATAAAAATCCAATTTAAAATATCAAGTTGTATATACATATATAACCACCTATTAAATTTAAAAATAACTATTCTATATTCATTGAAAATTATTTATGGTTACAAAACCTAAGTATTATAATTATTATTTGCAAATAACAAATTTGATAATTTTAAATGATTTATTAAAGAGACTATAACTCATTTTTATTATTAAATGAATTAAGACCATATCTATATTGTATTTTAAACTTCTTTTTCAAATCATATATTTCAAGTAATATTTAAAGAAATGAAACAAACTTATTGTTTAAATTTAAAATTTAAGCTAAGATATAATCTTAAGCAATTTAACATTTATCTTAAGTATTTACAAACCATAGAGTTATTAATTTAATAACTTTGAAAATCTTAATATTAATTTAAATCATAATTTCCAAATTATTAAATATATTATTACAATATGAAAACTAAACTTTATTTATTTATTAAATTCCAAATCAAAGATTATCTATAATATATATACAAATATATATATATATATATATATATATACATATATTATAAATAGAAGCATTTATTTAGCTTTTAAAAGATAAAATCAATAATTAAATATTTATCTAATTAGATTATTAAACCAATTCATATTTTATTAATCAATATGATGAAATCAATTTAATTTTAAATAAAGATTATTAAATTGATATTGCTAAAAATTCCGGGATATCACATTCCTTCCACCTTAAAAGAATTTTGTCCCCGAAATTTAAAACAAAGGTAATTTAATAATCTATTTAGAAAATTTAATTTTAAAACACAAGCATATGTTATCTACCATATGGTAACAACCATAGCAACCAATTCACCCAAACAAACAAATTTAACTATCCGGACAAAAATTCTCAATAGAATTTTCTCGAGTTTCCCAAGTATAAACACCGGGATACTCGCTCTACAGAATCCAAACAATATACACTACTAAGCTACAGAGCTCCTACTCATCTAGATCTACCAAACTAAACAAGAAATCAGACTACAGACAAGTCTCACTCAACAACCAAACCTCCCAGAGCAGCTGATTCCGCAACCAGAGATAGATCATACACGTACTCCCTCAGAGATACATGAAACACATCGAATTCCAGTTGTCCAAACTGGCAATTCAACCTAGAAGACCAAACACTTATCTTACCAGAACAAAGAAAAGATCCAATACACCTTGGAGCTAGCTTCCCAGCCTTACCCAATCTTATAGCTCCTAAAACCTGAGAAAACTTATCCAAAATCTGATCTTCGATTCTAATCCACAAAAATTTTCAGACGATCTTGGGCTGCCTACATCCTACCTGATCAGCTCAATCCTCGCTGATGTCTCAAGAAACACCCTGGACCAAACCCGATCCACCAGAATGATCCTCCAAGATTCAACCCAGATCAAGAACAACCTCCACTCACAATCATCAGAAGAAGACAAACTTCTCCTATCCGGAAAAGAAAAGCAGATGCACTCCCAAACTGCTTTCGCTGCACAACACTGATATGGAGTAGAAAAGAATGCTGATACGAACACAAGCACAAACTGGACAACATAACCCAGAAGATCTCTGATAACCAAGAGAACAATCAGAAGTTCCTCCAACCTTGAGCTGCTTCACCAAACACCATCTCAAGGAACCAACCTTTAACTAGTTGAACCATCGGTACCACTTTTGGAATCCTGGTCGATAGGAAAACTCAATCTCCAGATACAGACAAACCTCTGTCTTCCCAGAAGACATCCAGAAAAATCTTCAATAACTCAAAAGAACACTCAAACTATCGCAAGTCTCTTTTGCGATCAATTTAGACTATCATCCAAAGAAAACTGTTCTCTCTCTACTAATCAGAACAGCTTAAGCTGGTCTAGCCAATCCATCGAAGAAATGGATCAACTCTACTGCTTCTGAACTCCATCTCTCAGACATTGCTAAGCCAGAAGACCTTTTTCCGACCCACAGAACACTCTGAGCTGCACTGCTGACACAGGTGCCAAAGAATTCCTAAACAAAGCTCTTCGAGAAACTCGAACTTCAAACCAAACAGAAACACCCTGCTAAACTCAGCCACAACACCGAAGCAGACCTACTTCCTTAACTCATTCTAAAGAAAACATCTTCGGAAACATCCATAGTCACTGCATCTCATCACGCAGCTACTACTTCCTGAGGTATCAAGATATCATTACTCACTTCCATCTAACCAACAGATCCAGACTCTACTCATCCAACTTCAAAGATGAACTCCGAACCTTAACAGGTTACCTTCAGAGATCGATGAAATCCTTATACCACTGCAAAGCTTACTCGAGACGGTATCAGGTCTACAGTCTCGACAGATACACTTCCAACCTCAAACATTCAAACTCCAACCAATGGTAGTAGTCGTGTTACACACACCACTACCTCATCCACCTTTATAACTTATATTGGAAAACCTAAACAAGTAACCCAACTGATAGGTAGAAATTAATATATATATATATATATATATATCAAAATTACAAATACGCTCTCTCAAGAAAGAAATCGCTCCAAAGCCTTGGTATTCAGTCAACCTAGCGCTCTTATACCAACTGTGACGACCCGACTTTCTCTCCACAGGAAGTCGCGTCATCTTTAAGAAAGAAAGGGATAGAAAAGAGAAAAGAAAGAAAAGAAAGAAGAAACAACACCAGAATATCAACAGCAGAACGAATAAATTATATTAATAACATAAGTATTACATAATATACAACATCTATTAGAGTCACACAGCATATACATCACATACTAGACAGTTACAAACACCTGTCTAGTTATTACAACTCAATACAAACACAACACAGAGAGGCCAACACAGAGAACACACAGCGGAAACTATATATCTAACGCTGAAGCCTCGTGCTCCATTGGTCCTCCATAATTCGTCAAAGCTAACCTGAAACCCTTGGCTACTCATAAAAATTTGAGTACCCAAGAGTTTAAGAAAAACAGAAGATAAACTCTGGGTTAGGCATGGGTCTGGTGTGAGTAACAGGTTAAGGTTGCTTAACTTTTGAAAAACCTTTGAAAAGAAAGGTAACACGTAAGACTTCCCACACATAAACATGGAAAAGTTTTTACTTTACGCTAACCAAAACATTTGATAGGAAATCCGATGATATTATAGAAGTGTCTGGGGTTTCAAGTAAAGAAGAAATAGCTAAAATTGTTACATTCATTAAATTCTAGCTACTAGCCACAAAAGTGGGTAATACAATCAAAACCATTGGCACTTATCGGATTTTGGATTCCATACAATGGCAGGGCTACTGGGGTACCACCCATCACAGTACGTGGCCTAAATCGCCGTACCGAGGAGCCATTCAAACTCGCCTACAACATAAGGCTGGAACCATTCCTTACTGAACAGTCCCGAACAAGACAACCTCGGCCGTTGTTGCAATCAACTTCCCCACACAGCCGAATATAAAGGGACCTCTAGGCAGGGGTAAATCTCATCCTAGTTGGGCATGACCCACATAGCCTTGCTGCACCTCCCTTGTTTTAGCCATTCCCGGTTGATGAGGCTTGAGGCTACGATTACCTTTATAGAACACATCTATCTTAGAATGCTCATCGTCCACCTGACGATGTTCTGAAAGCATTCAATCATACAAGTTCGTTCCGGGTTCAAACGAAACCGAAGGCATTATCTCGTTACACTCCTTTTGGAATCACCCTCAGAGTTAACGAGGATAACCCTTGCACACTGAACCTTCATCTCGAATCTGAAAGTACTACCCCATTAAACTCGTATTGGAATCACCCTTAAAGTTTTAACGACGAATAGTCCTTACACCTTGATTCTCGCTCTTCACTTGAGATTCACCAACCTAACGTTAATTTGGATCGATGTGGTTTTCGGATATCCAAATATGGAAAACCGATCCCGGTCTCATCGAAATCCAAAACACCATATTTTTGGTCCAAGTTGTTTTAATGTTTAAAACAATTCAATTCTATATTATCTATATACACATAGATAGATAATTCACATATCGCAATAGATAATCAACATTATCATCATAAACAGATAATCCATATTATCATCACAAATAGATAATTCATATCACAATGCAACCAAAGAATCCATATCACACAGTATCACTTATCTCATCTGAGATCAACAACTATTCAGGGCAATCAATATCAATCAACATTCATAAGCAATGACTTATTAATCACTATCCTGTAATTAACTTTAAATGAATTAAATTAATTACTTCTTCCCTAATTAATTTAAAGTAAATTAAATTAATTACTTTCATCACATAAATCTTGCTTACATAACCGTTAATTAATTACATATCAATTAATTAATTACCCTCAAATAAATCACCTTAATTAATCACCCTTGATTAATTATACTTTAATTACATTCAAGTAATTAGCCTTTAATTAATTTCACAAATTAATTAACCTAAACCAAATTCAGTAATTAACCTTTTAATTACTTCATAAATTAATTAACTATAATTAATTACATTAATCCTTAATTAATTACATTAACTAATTCCTTCATTGATTAATTATTCTTAATTAATCAATCCTTAATTACGTCATTAATTATATAAATTAATGATCCTTAATTTTTTTTATTTATAATCACTCTATTTAAATTAATTACATTAAGAAATTAATCATCAATTAAACCATATTGATTAATCACTCTTGATTGATCACGTCCAGCAATTAACTCTCTTTAATTACTTCATTAGATAAATTAATTACTCCTTAATTAATTATCTTTAATAAGTAATCTTTAATTAACTATATTTATTAATCTCCCTAGATTAATCTCGTTAAGTTATTAATTACACTTAATTAATTACATCTCTTAATTATCTTAAAATAACTTTATTAACCAATTCTAAATTAATTACATTAAGCAATTAATTATTAATTACTTCCTCTAAGTAATTCTTCTATATAAATTACACAAAGTAATTAATCTCCAAAACTCTTCCATTACCTAATTATCCTTCAATTTAATTACATCCAGTAATTATCTTCTTAATTACTTCACCAAGTAATTATTATTTAAAATTACATTGAGGAATTACTTCTTAAATTAACCAGTGATTATCTTAAATTAATTAAACTTAATTAATTAACTTAAACTAATCAAAATAAACTTGATTAATTACAATTAGTAATTAATTTCTTAATTACTTCCATTAAGTAATTACACTTAAAAAATTCTCAAATGATTATTTATTAAATCAATTAATCTAATTAATCATTAAAATTAATCACATTAATTAATTATTAAATAATCCTAAGTTAATGACTTTCATTAACCATTAACAAATCTGTAATTACTTCTCTATAGTAATTAACTGAGATTAATTATTGTTAATTACAAATTAAATTATCTATAAAACCCATTAATTAATCTCAAATTATTTAATTAATCAAGTGTTAATCTATAACTTAATTAATTGTTAAATTATTTGATTAATAAATTTCAAATCATTAATTTAAATCAAATCTTATCTAATTAATGATTTCTTAATTACAAATTAGTTAATATTAATTAACTTACTCAATCCTTTAATTAATTAAATAAAACCCTTGATTACTTAATTAATTATCCAAATCATTAATTAATTTAATTAATTAATTATCCATCTTAATTGCCTTAATAATTTAATGAATTAAAATCATTAAGTCCTAATTAACTTTAAGATAAACCTTAATCTTATTCATGATTTAATTATCATTGTCAAAGTATTTTAAAAAACAATTTGCTTTAAATTTACCTTTAAATTCCATTTTAAATTTAAGATTTAAATTGAAAACAATTTTAACTTAAACAAAGTTTAACAATTCAAAAACCTTTTAATTACATGTTAAAGAAGTACTTATCTATGAAAGAATTTTTAAAGAAATTTAAACCAAATTCATTTTCAACTTTCAAACCATATTTTAAAACATTCAAAGTTGTTTTAAAACATTTATATTCAAAAGCTTTATTTATTTCAAACTAGAATTCAAACTATGCTTTGAATTCTGATTGAAACTTGAATTTAAAAATCTTGTTTAAATCTCCTTTTAGATTTTTTAAAAAAAACATGTTATAAAATATTTTAACATTCAATCTTAATTACAACATTTGAATTTATAAGCTTCATTTTCCTTTCAAAACTAAAGATACAAATTCAATTTGATTTCAGATTTAAAAATTCAGATTTAAACTTTGTTTAAATCATTCCTTTATAATTTAAAACTTCTGTTTTAAATTTTAAAACAGAACAGGTTTCTAAAACCTGTTATCAAACTCTTCCTTGAGCCACCTAAAATTTACTTCGAGTCTAACCTCATACAAACTCGAGCAAACTAATCATTTACACGAGAATCCCTTGAGACAAAACTCCATACCAACCATCCACTAAACTTCACCAAACCAGATATGCACTGTGCATATGCACAGACCAGCCTCCCCTCTCCGATCATCCACGATGAACTTTACAAATCAACGACCATCTCCAGATCAATCTACGATCACCAAATCTTCACCATCCACTCGAATCCAAAATCGAGTAACAGAAACCCAAACAGGAACCAGAACCCAAATATGGTACCCATTTCAAAACCTGGAAACACCACCATCACCACAACTCCGACCACCGTAGCGACTGCAATTCCGGCTATAGCTTCGATAGCTCACCAACTTCCATCACCCAAAATTCTACTGCACTCGATCAACAAGAGAAGCCGAGTCGATCAAATTGGTCAAGCAAACCAAAACTAGGGTTAAAAATTTATATTGATCACCGCCGTCTCCACACTAACTTGATCACCATATAGGCAATTTTCCATGATTCTCCGATCATCCTACTATTACCAGAAGAAAACTCAAACCTCCAAATCATTCAGATCACCAGAGATGAACCTAAACTCCATTTCTGGTCAAAATAGTAATGTACATCCATATCAAAAATAAAAATTTTGTTTTTAGTTTAAAAAATCAAGATTTTGAATAAGCTTTCAGATTTTGTACTTAGATCAGTGAATTAATATGTTTGAAAGTTAACATCAATCAAGCTTGCACTGTTCCTGAAGGTTTCCAGTGAGATTTTCAAACTTATTTTAACTTAAATAAATTTTAAAACTTTCTTCATAATCAAATAAACAATATTTGTCTATATTCTAAAGCTCTAACAGATCTTAGATCAAAAGATAAGGGTTATGTTTGCAATCTGGGTCCAAAAAACAAAGAACAGAGGTATTTTTAATTGAAGCAGGCATGCACACATTCATCCAAATATTCACAGATATTCCACATATAAATATACAACATACTTATCTATATCCATATAAGTCATACTTATCACTGGAATAATCATGTAACCATGTTTTAACTTAAGTAATTTATCAAAAATGTTACTCACCTGGAAATAATTGAAGAACAGAGCACATTTCCTTTATTTTGAAAAAAACTTTTGACAGAGAAATTTTAAAACTCTGAGTTGCTCCTTTGTCTTTTGCTTTTGAAAACAGTAGTTGCAAGCTTGTTAAATGATGTTACGGGATCTTGAACTTACTCCAGCCAAATTCCATGTTGTTGAATTGATGGAATTACAGGTTTTTAAAATGCTTTGCGGGTTGTATTTTGAAAATCTTGTTACAGGCTCTTGATTGGCAATTTTTGTTTAAGGAGTGAAATTTCAGATTTTCTTTTGAAAATGGAAATGAGATTACTGGTTTTTGTGATTTACCTTTTGGTTTGAGGAGTGTTACTTACTGATTTGAATATATTTTTGAAATTGAACTTGCATGCTTGAGTTGCTTATCATTGAAACATGCAAAGATGATTCAGGTTTGGGAAATAAATGTAGACAGGATTTTGAAAAAGAAGAAGGTTTGTAGGCTTTTAAATTTTGATATTTGCATTACAAGTTATTGCTTGATAATTTCTGTTTTGAGGTAGATTTTGTTTTGAGATATAGTTTAAGTTTTCTTCTTAGTTGTGTAAAAAGATAGAAAGGAAAATGATGAATGGAAAAAACAATGTACATGGCTGAAATTATGTATCAAAATAAAAGAAAAGAAAATGAGATTTAAATGACACTTCTCATACTGTTTAATTCATACATTAACATATGTTGTTTGATTACTAGATATGTTAACACTTTTCTTTGTATTATTTTCTTTTTTTTTTATATTTTTTATTTTGAATGTTTACATGAAAGCTTTTATATAAATTTATAAATTACAAATACTTATTCATATATATGGATAACTACAAATAAAATAAAATCAATTATAATTATAAATAAAAGCTTATACAAATATCTTTAATTCAAATTCAAATTAAATTATAAAATCCAATTTAAAATATCAAGTTGTATATACATATATAACCACCTATTAAATTTAAAAATAACAATTCTATATTCATTAAAAATTATTTATGGTTATAAAACCTAAGTATTATAATTATTATTTGCTAATAACAAATTTGATAATTTTAAATAATTTGTAAAAGAGATTATAAATCACTTTTATTATTAAATGAGTTAAGACCATATGCCATATTGTATTTTAAACTTCTTTTACAAATCATACATTTCAAGTAATATTTAAAGAAATGAAACAAACTTATTGTTTAAATTTAAAATTTAAGCTAAGATATAATCTTAAGCAATTTAACATTTATCTTAAGTATTTACAAACCATAGAGTTATTAATTTAATAACTCTGAAAAGCTTAATATTAATTTAAATCATAATTTCCAAATTATTAAATATATTATTAGAATTTGAAAACACAACTTTATTTATTTATTAAATTCCAAATCAAAGATTATCTATAATATATATACAAATATATATATATATATATATATATATATATACGTACATACATATATATTATAAATAGGAACATTTATTTAGATTTTAAAAGATAAAATCACTAATTAAATATTTATTTAATTATATTATTTTACCAATTCATATTTTATTAATCAATATGATCCAATCTATTTAATTTTAAATAAAGACTATTAAATTGATATTGCCAAAAATTCCGGGATATCACAAAATTAATCAAGATAATTAATTGTTAAATAATCCTTAGTTAATTATCTTCATTAACTAAAAACAATTCTTTAATTACTTTCCTAATTAATGTCTAATTAAAAATTAATATAAATCATTAATTAATAAATTAAATAAATAAGTCATTCCTTGATTATCGTATTCATTAAATCATTTTAATACCTTAATTATTTCTAAGGTAATCCATTCCTTTATTAATGACTTCATTAATATTAAAGTGTATTTAAAACATTACACTTCTAAATTTAGATTCAAATTTCATTTTGATTTTAAGATTCAAAATGATTATATATTTAAACATTAACCAAATTTAAATATCAACTTATAAACCTATATAAGAAAAGTTCTAACTAAATTACTTAAATTTTTATTTAAAATTTAAGCTTTAAAATACATTGCATTTTAACTTGCAAATTCAAGTTAAAACAAACTATTTAACTTTTCATTCGAGATCCTTTTTATAAAAGAACTTTATTAAAATCCAATTCAAATATTTATTTGAAAACAAATTACTTCAAAAAGCTATTTGATTTAAACTTGTTTAAAACATTCAGATTTAAAAACTGGTTTAAATCACAGATTTGAATTCAAGAAACTTGAATCCATATCTAAACATTTGATTTAAACTTGGCTTTAAACTTTGATTTAAAACTTTGATTTAAACTTGCTTTTAAAACCTTGATTTTAAATTCTTGATTTAAAATCCCAATTCATTTTAAAAGCTTAAGATTCAAAAGTTTATTTGAAAACTAAACTTAACTTTTGAATTTAAACCCAGTTTAAATTCATTTTTCAGATTTTAAATTAAATTTCAAAATCTAGAAAACTGTCGGGTTTTTAAAAACTTGAAACCCTCTTTTAAATATTTTAAAACTTTAAGATTTCAAAGCCATTTTGAATCTAACTTCATCTAGATTTAAACTTATTTTTAAATCAATCTCATAATTTAAATTCTATTTAAATTTTGCTTTAAATTCAAATTTTACTGTCAGGTTTACTAAAACCTGTAGCAAGACAAAAACAACCCGAGGCAAATATTTTACTTCGAGTTCAAACCTCTATTGCTTCGAGTAATCACTCGAGTGACTCGAGTAAATCCTGAGTGCAAATCTTCTGCACAAACAATAGTTCACCAGAAAATAAAATGCACGGTGCACATACACCATGGGTCTGGCCAACTCCGGCCAACCACCAGACCACCATCACGGCCTTCCAAATCCACCACAGTTTCACGAATCAAAATCGAGAAGCAAATTCCCAAACCTGGAACACAGACTGCCAACCAACTTCTAAAACCTGGAAACTTTGCCGTACTCCAAATTCCGACCACCTGAGAGCCATCACCACCGGCCATAGCTTCGACTACCACCCCTCTACCAATTCCCAAAAGCACGTTGAACTCGATGCACTATGGAGTTTAAACTGACCCAAATTCCAATCCAGGCAAAAACTAGGTTTAGAAAATCCAAATGACAATCATTGCCACCACCATGCTTAGACCAACCACCAATCAATTTTCCCATTACCTCCGGTCAAACTCCTACCTCTAGACAGAATCCCAGCCTTCCAGATCAAGAGGATTGCTAGAGGCAACCAAAAATCCCCAAAACAATCAACACGGAAATGCCTACTCCAGACTCAACTAAAAAATGTGAAATTAGTTTTAAAAATCCAAATTTCAGATAATAATTCAAGATATAAACCTGAATTAATAATTTAAGATGATTGAAATTTCACTCATGTTAATCATTAACCGTTCTTAGGTTTTTACAGAACAGTTCTACTTTATTTAACTAAAATACAAATTTTAAAATTTGCTTTATGATCAAACAAACACATTTGTTTGAATACTGAGTCCTATCAACCAATAGATTAAGCAGAGGTTATTTTTTTGGGTTTAAATCTAAGCTTGAAATTTTATAAATAGAGATGTTTCCTGTTCACTAAACATGCAGGTATCATATATACACAGAATTGCATAAACATATATACATATAAACATACTCATTTCAAACATAAGAAACATATGTGAATATACTTAAGCATTTTTAATTTAAGTTACTAACAGTTTTGAGAAGATGACAGAGCTCTTTTGTTTGAAAACTGCTATCTTCATCCTTCTTAAATCATCTTACTTTGTTTAGTTGAATGATGTTTGAGTTTGAAAAAAATGAAAGCGCTTGCTGTTTTTTTTCTAGTTTGCTATGTTTTTGAACAACGGATGAAAAAAGGGAATTGATATATAGAACAAAGTTTACAGGAGATAAGTGTTAGCTGGTACACATTCTTTTTTTTTATTACTTTGGTCAGATATTTTTAACATTTGGAGGCTGAAATGATTTTTTATAACATTCGAATGACCTTGTTTGTGCTAGCATTAAATGCAAGAGTCCTTTACGTTTCATGCTTATCCATTTTTGTATATGTGTTCATAGATGTTTCTTTTTCATTCCAGCATATCTAAACTTCATATATAAGATCCTTTGCCTGGTCATGCTCTTATACTCTATGTATATAATACAAAGTTGCTATAGTTATTTGTATTGGTTTATTACTTAATTTATATCCATATACTTTTATACTTAAACAATTTACACTTTTATCTTTCTTTTATTTTTTAAACTTAAACTATTCAATACTTCATTTACTTATTAATATATATATATATATATATATATATATATAAATTTTAAGAAATAAAATAAAGCCAATTATATAAAAGCTTATACAATTATCTTTAAATTCAAAATATCTAAATATTTATCCTTTGAACTTTAAATTCAAATTCAAATCAAATTCTAAAATCCAACTTTAAAATCAAGTTATATATATACATATATAACTAACGAATTCAATTTAAATAACAATTCTATTTTATAAAAAATCTATTTGTAAAAACTATACATTGTTAATATTGTTTTGAAAATAACAAATTCTAAATTTTAAATAATTTATAAAAGAAATTATCTCTATATTAATAAATTACGTATTTTATCAAGCTAAATTTAAAAAGAAAATAGAACAAACCTTTTTGTTATTCTTATTTAAATTTAAACTTGAGCTAAAATAAAATTTAAAACAATTAACATTTATCTTAAGTATTTTAAACCATATAGTTATTTATTAAATAGCTTTTAAAAAAGTTATATATTAAATCAAATTATAATTACCAAAAATATTAAAATTAGAAAATCTGTTTCACTTGTTAAATTTAAAGCAAAGCTTACCTATTTACAATATATACAAATATATATACATTTATAAATAGAAAACAATTTATTAGCTTTTTAAAAGATAAATTATTAGTTAAATGTTTATTTAAAAGAAGATTATAAAATCAATTCAAATCTTATTAACAAATATTATCAAATCATTTTTATTTTTTTAATGCAGATTATTAAATTGATATTGCCCAAAATTCCGGGATATCACAGCCGCCACTTATACTATTAATGGCCGATAATCATCTTCGTGTCTCCTCGAAAATCTCTCGATCCGTGCCTTAATTTCGAAAAATTTCTAAAGGAAAGTTGTAGATCGTAGAGAGGTCTACTCATCCAACGGGTGGTTCGAGCTATCATCGTCGATTGGAGGCGTAATGGGGTTGCATTCGTCGGCCGCTCGTGCTCGAATTTCAAGCTATCAGAAGCACCGAGCTTCACGTGGCTGTGACCTAGGGTAGAGCTCACGATGGACTTCGTAGTGGTGGCCTTCGATCGAGGTGAATGGCACCAGCGAGGGTCGCGATTCTGATTTAAGGTAGCGACAGTGGGTTTCGAACAACCCAGGGGCTCGCGTATGTGATTCCAGGGAGGGAAGGAAGTAGAGAGGTTGCGGTCTGAATTCATATGGTAATTTTATAATAAAAAGAATTGATTTTTTTTTATAAATTATACGTTCAAAACTTTGGAATAACATATCTTTCTCGTACGAGGGTGAAATCAGATGAATTTGGTAGCTTCGGAATCGCAATGTCGCAATCTACGCCGTAGTGCAGATCTAGAGACGTTTGGTGCGAGTGGAAATTATAGAATAAATCTTACCCACATCTGGATGCCGTTTAATTTAAATAGCTAATATTTAAATGAGTGATTGATTGTTTGAATGTGATAATTATTATCTGATTTGATCGATATTTATTGTTGTGCTAACATCTATGGATGCAGAGAAGCAGGTTGGAGGGATCCAACTGGATTCCTCACAAATAGGATTATATTTATAATCTGTGATATATTTCATTGATATCCCATGATAGATTGATTTAAAATTTTGTTATGTTATGTTACGGTCGGATAATATAATTTGGTATAATGATTAATTAAGATGATTATTAGATTAATTAATTAAAGATAATCAATTTATGGAATTGTGTAAGTATAATGACGTAATCAAAGTAGTTAAGGGATTAATTACTTAATGTAGTTAATTAAATAATGTGATCTATCAAGTTAATTAATTGGTTTAATTAAGATAATCACATGATGGTTTGTTAAAGTATGATTACTGAATGTAATTGGAAGGAGAAATTACTGAGTAAATTAATTAGTGGATATTTACTGGATGTTAATTTTAATTGGAATGGTAATTTTAATGGAAATGATTTTGGATTAATTACCTTGTGTAATTAATAACAAGGGTAATTACTTTGTGAAAGTATTTAATAATTAATTACTTAGCATAACAAATTTAAGAATTGGTTAATAAAGTTATTTGATGATAATTATGTAATGTAATTAATTAAGGGTAATTAATTTCTAATGTGATTAATCAAGGCTGATTAATGAATAATTAATTTAAGATTTGTTTATTAAATATAATTAATAATTAATTAAAAGAAGTAATTAAGGATCATTAATCAATGTAATAAATGAGAGTAATTAAAGGTCAATACTGTAATGGTTAAGGATAGGTAATTTGTGAAATTTATTGAAGGATAATTACTCTATGTAATTAAAGATAATTAATCAAGGTGATTAATTAAGATGGATATTTGAAGAATGATTGACTTATTAAAAGGTTGTAATTAATTAATGGTTGATTAATCAAAGTTAGGTCATTTATTCTTAAGTAATTGATTTAATTTAAGTTAATTAAATTAATTATAATAGGGATTAACAGTGATTTCTTATGAATGATTGTTTGAGTAAAATATCTGAATTGGATGATATCTATTGGATGATATGTTGTGTTATTCTGTGAGATGAAATGTTTTGTGATATGATATGTTTGGGTGGACATTTATAATGTGGTTATTATATTAATGATGAGGAATCTCTGTGTAAAAAGTGACATCTTGTATTTAAAATTGAATTGTAGTTCACTTAAATAACTTGGGCTAAGATGATATTACATTCGAAGAGACTGGAGTCGGGTATTAGTAAATACCCGAAACCACTTCGGTTCTTTATAAATTGATATGTGAATCAATAGGCTCGTATAGAATGATTTAAGTGAATTGGACCATTTAATCTAAATTTTGGTACCTAGAAAATTGATGTGTGAAATAAGTGATGTCTATAACAAATTGTGAATTTGTAAAGTGATACAAGTTACCCCGGGTTTTATATAAGTTGCATGCTTTGTATTTCATGTTAGATGGGTTTACTCACGCTAGTTTCCAGCCTGACCCGGGTGTTACTTTGATGTAATTATGACGCCCCACCTCTATACCCACGCTAGCCAAGGACATTAAAGGGTAATGCCGTCAACTAACACGGAGAATAAGGCTGGTTGGGAGCGACCTCCATAGCCTTGCTCTAACTATCAATTGAATACATCGACAATAAACAGGTAGACATACTCAATGAATACTTAAAACAAAACCATAGGTGGTTGAAGGATCTATCAGAACAGAATATAACAACTCAAATGTAATATACATCACAGAACAGTAGATCATCATACACACATATATTGATACATAACAGAGTATACAAAATAATACATGTCAAGTGGTATAGCAAACCACAATATACAGACGGATCCCAAAAGAATACATATAACAGAGTTACAATACAAAGGACTACTCAAAAAGCTTTAACAAAACGGAACAAGCTGAATAGTCCATGCGGAAGCAAAATAGGCTAAGTCCAAAAGCACCTAACCTGAAACATCTCGGTCTGACCCGAGTATAAAATACGCGGGTCAGTCTAGCTAAACAAATCAGTTAGATAAACTGAACAACAATAAACCTGCAAGGTTACAAGGTATAACAAATATCTCTAAAGGAGATAACACAAACATCTAACAAAAGATGAATCATATGATAACAAGCCTCATATCATCGGCAACATATAGAAATAAAGGATAAGAATATCCCAAAGCAAGCCAAAAGGCAATAACAAATACCCATAAGGTATACAAGTTCCACATGGTAAATGCTACTCATCATGCGGCTCAAAAAGACCAACACCGAAGGGCGATACCTAGGGAATATACATATGAATAAAACATCAGAAAATTTGCTCGAGCTCAGTACCGTATAAACAAGGATCCATGAGCCCGAAGACTCCAAACCCAATATTACCCATGCGGCTCATAACGACCAACATCGGAAGCGATACTAAAGGGCAACCCAATATCACCCATGCGGCTCATAACGACCAACATCGGAAGCGATACTAAAGGGCAACAAACCCGAAGGCACATACCCGAAGGCAACAAACTGTAGTGGTGAAGGTCAGAGACCCAGTACTGGACATCACTAACTGGCGGAATGTGTCATAACTCTCAAAAAGGAACCCGAAAAGTGGTAACGTGAGTCCCATAACCACTCGTTCGCACTAAACGGTTTACTATCCGTCAGTTAATTTCACACTCAAAGCAGTACAAAGTTCACCTCATATCATCGGTAAACCAAACCCGAAGGTCAAAACGATCAATTCAATAGGTCGAGGATTAATCGGAAGAATAAACGCACAGATTCATGGTCTGTGTTTTGTCCAACCATTTAATCACCCTTCCACTTCGCTCTAAGTGCGAAATTGTGCGTGTGCTTTAAATAGAATTTATAAATCGGAGAAGCGAACTTTTAATACGATTTGAAGAAATCATTTATAAAAACTCGTGAATGAATTCAATAAGGAATCATCAAGATCAAATATACATAAACAACTAATTGGAAATCAATATACATTGATTAAATTTGGAAAACTAAACGAACAAGGCAATTTGAAAAAAAACAGCATATTCAGACGTCTGAAAGAAGGGATTCAGGCGTCTGAAACTAAAAATAAATTTGTTTTTCAAAATAGAATTCAGACGTCTGAATCCAAACTCCCAGACGTCTGAAATAGGCAATATTCGGCCTATTTCCTTTCTGGTTGAAAATTAGCCAATTCAGACGTCTGGAATATAAATTCAGACGTCTGAATCTGGGGATGAAAATGTTCCCCCAGAACAATATTCAGACGTCTGAAATTATGGGTTCAGACGTCTGAAACTCAATGTTCAGGCATTTCCTGAACCTGGGCCAACTATGGCCAAACAAATCGAAAGCAATCGGATGTGTGTTGACTATGGGCTTACGTCAAACGACTACCCAACCTTAACGACGCACCCAAATACTCCGAACAACACAAACATCATCCATATAAGGATTTTCAAAGATTTGGGTTCAAAAATCATAATTTGGCAATTTCACCGAATCAACCCAAATCAAAAGCAAAAGAACATATGAACAATTGTTAGGAATTCATGCCTAACATCAATATATCAAAAGAAGTAGATGTGAGTTCAAAACTCACCTTTAATCCAATAACAAAGAAGAAGGAGTTCGATTTGCAAGGAGAAGACCAACTAATCTCCACTTCTACTCTACTAGCTTCAATCTAAGATCAAAACAAGTATTTTCCTAAGTTTAGGTTTAGGAATTTATGAGATTGAACAGAGAAAGAGATAGGGAAGATGAAGAGGAGCTTACCTATGTCTTCTCTTTGATATTGGAGCAAGAATCAAGTTTGCAAAGAAGAAACTGGGGCTTGCAATTTCTATTTCTCTTTCTCTTCCACCATTTTCAGTTTTTCTTAAGCTAAGAAATGAAATGAGGGTGAATGGATGAAGAGAGGGCTGAGTTAGGGGTTTAAACTAACAAATGGGCTGAACCCAAACCCAAAACCCAATTAGAAAAAGTTGCAAAAATTCACAAACACTAAACATATCGAAGCTAATACTCAAAAAGATCGCAAACGTCATTTGAACCAATGAAGGTGGTTTCGAGTTCCAATTCGGCCATTTGTAGAAAGTAACATTTCGGACCTAATTACAACTAACGACGCTATATTTAAATAAAACATTTAAATATAAAATCGTTAAATATGCGGGTTGTTACAGTAATGCTCGGGTCAGACCGAGTATTACAGATTTTCAGGTTAGGACGTTCTGGAGCTTAAGAGGCGAGCTGGATGGCAAGAACGTATGGAGTGTTTCCGCTGTATTATATTTTTGTATATCTAAGACTTGATGATTGTGTATATCCAGTGTCTGTATATATGTGTAACTCTGATGTATTATAAATATATTTGACAATACAGAATTCTTTGGTATAACTGTTATTATTTGTTATTATATTTTATCCGCTGCGAATGTGAGATGTTGGTGTTTCTGTTCTTCTTATTCTTCTACCTCTTTCTTATTTTTCCTAACTATATGGAATTTTCAGGATCGAAAATTTCGGGTCATTACAGTTGGTATCAGAGCTGAAGGTTAAGCGAGAACCTTGGCTCTAGTAGGGGATACTCATTAAGGATAGGGTCAATGGTACCCTAGAATGAGTTGAGTATATATACATGATCGCATACTTGTTATTTTCTTATATAAAGGTTTTAAATGATTTTATATAAGAATATATTTTGATATATAAAGCAATATTTCTTTCTAATAAGTATTAAGGTATGTGGTTGTTATATTATTTAAAAATTTAATAATGAGAATTAAGTAGTAATAGAAATACAAACAAATGAAAATTAAATGAAGGTAAGTTTGAAATGGATTTAGAATTAAATGGTTTAAAGAGATAAGTTGATTTGATTTAAAGGATTACATCAACATTCAAAAATTTAACTCGAATTTATATAATTCGGAATGGTTTAAATTTGAAATTTGAATTGAATTCGTTCAAATTGAATCTTATTTGAATTAATTGGATTTGTGATTGAAGATGTATAAGTTAAAAATTTTAAATGGAAAATTTGAATTGGATTAAATTTAAATGATTTGAAATTGAAGTGGGTTCAATTGATATTAGTCCAATTTGATTGGAATAATTTGGAATTGTAATTAAAGTTGAGTAGGTTTAAAACCAAATGGAATTTGATTTGAATTTGGAAAGAAATCAAGTTTAGTTCAACTTGAATAGGGGTTAAATCAATTTCAAATTGGAAACTGAAGTTATTTAAATTGAAGTTGGGTCAATTTAAATGGGAGTGGAAATTTAAATTGAATTATTTAGAAATGGAGATTGGGAATTGAACAGTTTGGCTCTGAAATATTTTTCCAAATAAATATTTTAATATAAACTGTTTTAATCTATTTTCCTATCTATTTACTATATACAACATTTCTTTTTAAACCCCAAGCTATTTTATACTTATTCTACAATTATTTTGAAACTATTTAACAAGTTTTCGACTGTTTTATAAACTAATTACTATTTTTCAACTATTTTACAAATCAATTACTATTTTACAACTATTTTGCAATCATCTAAAATCTTTGAAACTATTTAACTATTTTCCAACTATTTTACAATTAGTTAACTATTTTGCAGCTATGTTACAAACTAATAATTATTTTTCAACGACTTATCTATTTTAAACATTTCAAGCTATTTTCTAAATATAAACTGGTAGGAATTCAAACTGTTATTTATTAAATGCCCAACCGAGATAAGAATTGAAGTGATAATCCAAATGGGGATTAAGACAAATATGAATAAGTGAATAAAATCAAAGTGAGGATGAATTGAAAGTAAATTGATTTGGCTAATAATCAATGAAGTTAAATACGTAGGATGTACGTATATTATTCTATTCGCATAGTGATTTGATTCAGATTCGAGCACAGAATTTCGAGATACTTATATCGTTCCGAGTTGGGATTTTTCACTCGATTTTTGATGGCGAGCCTGGATATGGATTGTTGATTGATTCTGGATATTCTCTATCATAGCTAGATTATGCAAGGAGAATGACGGTTTCTGATCAAGAAACCAGATCTGTGTCCGCACTAGGAAGTCGAGTGGATGATACTAGTTCGGAAGTGCAATTGTGTGATCGAGTGAGCGATCAGATTGGTATAGCGTACGGATGATAAGTGTACATCTTACGGATTTGAATGAAATTTGATATTGAAAATTTGTGAATAAGAAATGGGAAATGATTTCTTTTGAAATGAGTGTATATTTTGTGAAATATACAATGGATAAAAGTGAAAGTTGGATATTTTCATGATGATAAGTAAGATGGAAACAACTTTATAGAAAAATGAGTAATCAAATTTGAATATTTGATTTTGAATGAACAAAGTTATATAAGATAAATCTCCCCTTGTTGAATCTATTACCGGAAGAAAAGGATTTTGAAAGTGTTTGAAGTATAAAAGGTGTTTTATACAAGTTTGAAATGATCCAATGTTTTTTTAAAACAAAAACATATTATATATATATAAAGGATATTATGAGGATTTTGGAAAAAGGTTTTGGGAACCTTTAGATTTGGAAAGGCTTTTGATTTTTGGGTAAAATCAATATTGGAATTTGGAAAGCCTAGTTTGAGAATTATCGATTTTGAGATAATCGATTTTGAGAAAAGGAGATTTATATGAGATTCACACTAGGTGTATGATTTGGAAGATACTATATGTGTATAGTATAAAGTGTTTTGAAATAGCATTGGCGAAAAGGCGCTCCCTTGAAATGAACTTCTCCAGAGTGCCATCGGTTGGTACTGCCTTGAAACCCTAAGGGGGGTTCTAAAGTTGATCCTGTGAGGAGTCCGGAAAAAACTATTTCCTGAGGATTGTCAGTAGTGTGTAGCGAAAGTCGAGGGCGCTGATGCCTACGGAGACATTTGGGTTATGCTGTGACGATAGTATAGCTCGATGTCACTACGATTTACTATAGACCATAGCGAAAGTCATGTGTGCCACTGAGAGCCAACAGTCTACGTTTGATTTTATATCGGTAGACTGCGACCTATGGTGACATAACGAAAGTCATGTGTGCCGCTGAGAGCCAATAGTCTGCGTTTGATTTTACATTGGTAGACTGCGACTTATGTGAGAGTGGAGAAGTTTCATTTTTGACAACGAAAATCGAGGGCGCTGATGCCTACAGTTACATGGACTTTTGCTGCGATGGCAACGTAACCCTGGAATGTAACCGCGATCTGTTATGGGTTTCATGGCATAATCGAGGGGCGTAGAGTTCCTACAGTTACATGCACTTTTGCTGTGTTGGCAACGTAACCCAGGATGTAGCCGCGACCATGGATGGGTGATGCACATCTCATATCTAGAAAGCGCGATGTAAAGAAAGGAATCAAGGACAAACGACTTACCTTGAGTCGCGGCGAAACCCTAGGTCGCTCCTCCTTGAGTCGTGTTGCCGTACTCATTAGGTCGCACGTGCGAGAAGCTCCTGTAGGTCGCAAACGACCTATGCTCTCTGACCTAACCCTAAGTCGCGAGGAAGCAGCTACTCCAAAACCCCTTAGGTCGTACAACGACCTAACCTTCCACCATAGGTCACGAAGCTCCACTCTGAATCGCGAAGAGGCCCAGTAGGTCGCGGCCGTACTTCTTTTAAATCGCGTCAAGATTATTAGCTCGCGTGAAGAACATAGCTCGCTGCCAAGTTTAATAAGTCGCGAACGACTTATTTCCTCCTCCATAAGTCGTGAACGACTTATTTATTAAGTCGTGAGCAATGAGTCGTTGCCGAGTTACCATAAGTCGTTATCGCGAAGCTCCATTAAGTCGCTGCAATTTTTTCGCGTTCTTTTTCTTTAGGTCGTAGAAGAGAATGTTGAGTCATTTGTACTGTGTAGTCTTGAGTCGTGTACATATTGTGTTGTAAAATTTTAAGTCGTGTGTTGAGTTGTAAGCCTATAAATAGGTAAGTTGTGTCATTTGTAAAGGAGTTGAAATTTGAATAAAATTTGGTTTGTGCTTTGTGTCTCCATTTTTAAATTGGTAGTCGAGTGTTATCTCCTATCCCCAGTTTCGGCATTCGAGTGCGCTCGAATCAACGATTGTTGAAGCCAATTCATGGAATCAAGTGCGCTTGATCAACGTTCGAAGAATTGAAAATCTTCTCTCACGGCATAGTGCGCGATCAACGTGTCGAAGATTGCTAAAGTCCGGTATCTTCGTGATCAACGGATTTGGGCCTTTCGGTATTCTTAAATCCATCGATTTACCATCGATTCACCGATTAGTTCCGCTAATCGTGGGAGATCCTGGACGAATTCGATTTACATCATTGAATTCTCTTCCCACGCTGCGTCAGTTTGGTATCAAAGCGAGATCGCAAGAAGTTTGCGCCATTTGGAGACTTGGGTGTCGAGAATTTGAAGTTTGGAGATCGTATTTGCAATTGTTGAGAAGTTTAGTGTTCATCGTGTTCATCGTGAAGTTGCAACAAGTTGGGAGTTCGATCCATCTCACTTCGGATGAAAGTTCGGAAAGTGTTTGAAATTTATTCTTGAGTTTGTTTGAAGTTCAATCATGCCTCCGAGACGAGCTCAACGTCATCGCAATATTAATGCTTTGTATGGAAGAGAAGAGGTCGATGAAATGGAACAACGAATCAACGAGAGTTTCACTGAAAAGTTGAATGAAGGAATTGGTCGATTAGAGAGAATGATGCTTGAAATGAATCAAAATCGAAGAGGGGTTTCACCTGAATCGAGCCATGGGAGAAATATAGTTTCACTACATTCAGATCGGGAGAGAAGAGAAGATCATGATCGTAGAAGTGTTGACAATCGTGATAGGAATGAAGACCAAAGAAGTGGTGGTGGAAGAGAGGTTGGTGGTCATGATCGACATCGATATACTTCAGACTTTGATGAGGAGTTTGATGGTGATAGGGGAAGTGTCCATTACCGAGATAGAGATCAAACACGACGACAATATCGAGATGTAGATGATGATCATCGATGGGAATCGGGAATGAAGATGGAGATTCCTGAATTTAAAGGTGGAATGGTTGCAGAAGAATTCATGGACTGGTTGTCTAATGTTGAGGAGATCTTTGATTTCAAGGAGGTTCCGAAAGACCGTCGAGTGAAGTTAGTTGCTACTAGGTTGAGAGGGAGAGCTATGGCGTGGTGGCAGCAAACCAAACTTACACGAGAACGGATGGGGAAGTCGAAGATTGTTGAATGGGAGAAAATGAAGAAATTGATGAAGGCCACATTTTTACCTTACAACTATCAATCACTCATGTATCAGAGGTTGCAAAACTTGAGGCAAGGAACGAAGACTGTTAATGACTATGCTGATGAGTTTTATCAACTGATTGCTCGAAATGACATTATGGAGACCGAGGAACAATTGACTGCGAGGTTTGTTGGAGGTTTGCGAATGCAGATCCAGGATATGGTTAATATGTTTGACCCGAGATCTGTGGCGGAAGCGCACCAGAAAGCGATAACTTGGGAGAAGCAGGGAAGACGAGGAGGTGATGTGTTTACAAGTTCCAATATTCAAAGCAAAGGGGTTAATGGGAGTTCCAATGTTTCTAAAGCCGTCAGTAAACCAGTTGTGAAGGAGGTAGAGAAGGCAAAGGTCAACAACAGTTTCAAATGCTACAATTGCCAGGAGATGGGTCATAAGAGTAACGAACGTCCGAAGCCAAAGAAGAGAACGATGATAGCTGAAGATGCTGTTGAAGGTGAAGATAGTCCAGTTGAGGAGAATGAACAGGATATCGCGTCAGGAGATGAAGGGTGTAATCTAATGATGAGAAGGTCTTGTTTAACACCCAAACAAGAGGATGAGGCTAGTTGGTTGAGGAGCAACATTTTTCAATCTACATGCACTATTCTGGGAAAAGTTTGTAAACTTGTGATTGATGCAGGAAGTTGTGACAATATTATCTCTACTGAAGCTGCGAGGAAGCTGAAGTTGAAGATGGAGAAACACCCTAATCCTTACAAACTAGCATGGCTGAGAAAAGGAGGAGAGGTGAAGGTGGATAGGCAAGTTCGAGTTCCATTTTCTATTGGAAAGAAATATAAAGATGAGATTTGGTGTGATGTAGTTGAGATGGATGTTTGTCATTTGCTTCTGGGAAGACCGTGGCAGTATGATCGAGTAGTGCAACATGAAGGTCGGACCAATAACTATAGTTTTATGTTTGAAGGCGTTAAAATTATTTTAGTTCCAAGGAAGAGACAGCAAGGTGAGGGAAAATATGAGGAGATTGAGGAGCTGAAAACTCTATTAACTTTAAAGGAATTAGTTGAAGAAGTAGAGGAGAGTCCTGAAGTGTTTTTGTTGATTGGACATCAAGCTACTGAATCCGTTGAAATTCCAAACGAAGTAAAACCGATATTAGAAGAATTCAGTGATGTATTTCCAGAAGAACTACCAAAGGAGTTACAGCCGTTGAGGGATATTCAAAATCAAATTGATCTTGTGCCAGGGTCAGTGTTACCTCATAGGCCACATTACCGGATGAGTCCGAAGGAGCTTGAAGAACTGAGAAAGCAAGTGGAGGAGTTGTTAGAACAATGGCGTGTCCCGGAGAGTTTGAGTCCATGTGCCGTGCCAGCCTTATTGGTACCGAAGAAAGATGGAACGTGGAGGATGTGTACGGACAGTCGGGCTCTAAACAAGATCACTGTGAGATACAGATTTCCTATGCCGAGGTTTGATGATTTGATTGATCAATTGAGTGGGGCTGTTGTGTTTTCCAAGATTGACCTGAAGAGTGGATACCATCAAATTCGTATTAGACCGGGTGATGAGTGGAAGACTGCTTTTAAAACCAGGGAGGGTCTATACGAATGGTTGGTTATGCCATTTGGTTTGTCAAATGCTCCTAGTACTTTCATGAGAGTGATGAACCAGATTTTTAGACCATTTGTTGGGAAGTTCGTGGTTGTTTACTTTGATGATATTCTGATTTATAGTGGGAGTACGGAAGAACACATCCAGCATTTGCGAGAAGTATTGCTGATTCTACGACAAGAGCAGTTTTATGCAGCAACAAAGAAGTGAGTGTTTATGACGGACAGAGTTTTATTCCTAGGGTATGTTCTGTCAAAGGAAGGTATTCAAGTGGATGAAAATAAAGTGGAAGCTGTCAGGAGTTGGCCACAACCGAAGACAATTATCGAAGTGCGAAGTTTTCATGGCTTGGTGTCTTTTTATCGAAGATTCATTCCACACTTTAGCAGTGTGATGGCACCAGTAACCGATTGCATGAAAGGAAAGAAGTTTGTATGGTCAGAGGAAGCAGGGGTTGCCTTTGAGAAGATCAAGACACTCTTGACGACAGCGCCAATTCTGGTACTGCCGAATTTTCAGTTGTTGTTTGAATTGCATACTGATGCTTCGAAAGTGGGAATTGGTGGAGTATTGAGCCAGAAGGGAAGACCAGTTGCTTATTTCGGTGAAAAATTATCTGGAGCCATGATGAGATATAGTACTTATGATGTAGAGTTTTACGCAATTGTTCAAGCCGTGAAACACTGGCGACATTACTTATTTCAGAAGGAGTTTGTTCTTTACACTGGTCATGAGGCATTGAAACATCTACAAGGGCAGGACAAGATTTCAGCGAGACATGCTTCGTGGGTAGCATATCTACAACAATTTACTTTCGTTGTAAAACACAAACAAGGGGTAACAAATCGCGTAGCGGATGCTTTAAGCAGATGAAATGACTTGTTGACAACGTTGCAGGTTGAAGTAACAGGATTCGAATTATTGCCCGAGTTGTTTGAGGAGGATCCTTACTTTGCAAAGTTTGTTGAGAAAGTTAAGGATGGGAATACCGATGAATTTGTATTGGTTGATGGATTCTTTTTCAAGGGGAATCGATTATGCATACCAGACTGCGGCTTAAGAATGAAGATTATCAAAGAATTACATGAAGAAGGCAATGTAGGCAGAGATCGTACATTGCAGTTAATTTCTCAATCTTATTTTTGGCCATCAATGAGAAAAGAGGTAGAGAGATTTGTGGAGAGATGTCATATCTGTCAAGTTTCGAAGGGAACAGCTACGAATGCGGGATTATATATGCTGTTACCTGTGCCTTCTAAACCATGGGTTGATATTAGTATGGATTTTGTGTTGGGTTTGCCGAGAACTCAGAGGGGGAATGATTCCATATTTGTTGTGGTGGACAGGTTTTCGAAAATGGCACATTTTATAGCCTGTAAGAAGACAGCGGATGCAGTTCGAGTGGCTCAATTATTCTTTAAAGAGCTGTATCGATTGCATGGGTTACCAGAATCTATTGTTTCGGATCGAGATACTAGATTTTTAAGCCATTTTTGGTTGAGTTTGTGGAAGATGGTCGGAATAAAACTAAATTTTAGTAGCGCTTACCATCCGCAAACAGATGGGCAAACAGACGTGGTGAATAGGTCGTTGGGAAATTTGTTACGATGTCTTGTGAAAGACAATTTGACGAGTTGGGATTTGAAGTTGTGTCAAGCTGAATTTGCTCACAATCATGCAATTAACTGAAGTATAGGTTTTAGTCCATTTCAGATTGTATATTCAAGCTTACCAAAGGGACCGCTGGATTTGACAATAGTGCCACAACCGAAAGGGACAGTTAAGCGGGCTGCCGATTTTGTTGATGGGTTGACAGAATGCCATAGAATCGTTTAGGAACGATTGGAGAAGACAAATGAGAAGTATAAACAAATTGCGGATAAGAAACGAAGAAGTGTTGTCTTCAAAGAGGGAGATTTTGTATATTCCGTTTTGACGAAAGATCGTTTTCCGGTTGGAATTTACAATAAGTTGAAAGCACAAAAGATTGGTCCAGTAGAAATTTTGAAGAAGATCAATGATAATGCGTATTGGTTAAGGTTGCCGGAAGAGGTTCATACTTCTGATGTTTTCAATGTCAAACACTTAATTCCGTATTATGGGGAGGATTTTGTCGAAGAAGAGGAAAGTGTGAATTCGGGGACGAATTCTTTTCAACCAGGGGAGGATGATGCACATCTCATATCAAGAATTCGCGAAGTAAATAAAGGAATCAAGGACGAACGACTTACCTTGAGTCGTGGCGAAACCCTAGGTCGCTCCTCCTTGAGTCGCGCTGTCGTACTCCTTAGGTCGCGCGTGCGAGAAGCTCCTGTAGGTCGCGAACGACCTATGCTCTCCGACCTAACCCTAAGTCGCGAGGAAGCAGCTACTCCAAAACCCCTTAGGTCGTACAACGACCTAACCTTCCACCATAGGTCGCGAAGCTCCACTCTGAATCGCGAAGTGCCCCAGTAGGTCGCGGTCGTACTTCTTTTAACTCGCGTGAAGATTATTAGCTTGCGTAAAGAACATAGCTCGCTGCCGAGTTTAATAAGTCGCGAACGACTTATTTCCTCCTCCATAAGTCGCGAACGACTTATTTCTTAAGTCGTGAGCAATTAGTCGTTGCCGAGTTACCATAAGTCGTTGCCGCAAAGCTCCATTAAGTCGCTGCATTTTTTTCGCGTTCTTTTTCTTTAGGTCGCAGAAGAAAATGTTGAGTCGTTTGTACTATGTAGTCTTGAGTCGTGTACATATTGTGTTGTAAATTTTTAAGTCGTATGTTGAGTTGTAAGCCTATAAATAGGCAAGTCGTCTCATTTGTAAAGGAGTTGAAATTTGAATAAAATTTGGTTTGTTCTTTGTGCCTCCATTTTTAAATTGGTAGTCGAGTGTTATCTCCTATCTCCACTTTCGTCATTCGAGTGCGCTCGAATCAACGATTGTTGAAGCCAATTCACGGAATCAAGTGCGCTTGATCAACGTTCGAAGAATTGAAGATCTTCTCTCACGGCATCGTGCGCGATCAACATGTCGAAGATTGCTAAAGTCCGGTATCTTCGTGATCAACGGATTTGGGCCTTTCGGTATTCTTAAATCCATCGATTTATCATCGATTCACCGATTAGTTCCGCTAATTGTGCGAGATCCTGGACGAATTCGATTTACATCATTGAATTCGCTTCCCACGCTGCGTCAATGGGGGTGATGATTTCCAGAGCATTCTCACCAAAGGTATTTCCTCTATTTTCAAAAAAAAAATTCTATATTTTCAATAAAATTATTTTCCCAAGTATTTTCGCTGGGTTTTGAAAACGGATTTACTAAGTACTTATAGATTTTCAGTCCTACGCCTGATCAACGTATGACTGAATTTCTATGAGAACAAGGATGGACTGGTTGAGACATCGAGTTATAAGAAGTATTTTTATAAAAAGCTATTTTAATGGTATTATGTGAATTTAAAAGTATTTCTAAAATTTTAAAATAAAGGAGTAATCTTTATAGCTAAATAGATTAGTTAAGTAAGTATGTTAATAAGATTTAAACTGGTTAAATAGAAGTTGAATTGGGAGTTATTAATGGAGTTGGATTTGAAGTAAGTTAAAAGAATTGAAATGAAAAGTTGAGTTATAAATTAAATTTGATATGAATTGTTAGTAAATTGAATACAATTGAAATATTGTCGAATAAAAGAAAGTTAGATTGAAACAGGAATGGTGTGAGTTGCAAATAAAGTTCAAGAAAGTAGACATAAATTGAAAATGGTCCTGTAATTAATTAAATGAGTCATGAATGAAGTGAATTTGGAAATTAAATTTGTAATGAATGAAACAAAAGAACTAATCAAATAAATTTGTAAATTGAAATGAGTTTTGATTGAAAAGGAACCAAGTAAATTGAAAAGGAAAATTTATTTTGCAAATGAAGTGAGCTTAAGTTTTGAAGTTGGACTAAATTAAAGTAAATTTACATAAGTTTAAAATTTGTAGAAGCTCGACTTCGAGTAGAAAGGGGTAGACCATTAAATAAAAGCTTAGGTTGAATTAATTTGGGGATGGTTAGTAGTACACAGGCATGGAATGTGTCGTGCTAAATAAAATGGTTGTGAATGAATTAAAATGGAAGGAATTGAAATAAATTGAGTCGGAATCAATTTAAATTTGTTATAGAACTTAATTAATTATTTATTCGCATGGATATCATCAAATTGCGTAGAAATGATTGTCATTTGACGTAAACAAGATTTAGTTTAATTCTATGAATTAGTGGAAGCAAATATAATTGATTTTTGAATCAATTGATATTAATATGAGTTTCTTTGGAATTATAAATAAATTGAAGGTACGTAAGTAAGCTGTACATCACTTAAATTAAATGCAAGGGTAAGAAAAGCAAGTGAAAGCAAATGAATTGGTGATTGAAACCTTATTAATTACTTTTAAGTGCTGTTTGTTGGGTATGGCTTATGAAATCCATGTGTTAGATATTGAAAATGAGTGAAATGTAAATAAATTTCCTATATATGGCACTTACATATTTAAATTGAGTAAGTACAGGTACCTGAAGGCCGTTTGGCTAGATTTGGACGCGCTAATTGCTAAATTAATAAGTCGCTTGCTTAAAAATGCTAAATAAAGGTATGCCTACGCAATAAAAATAGGAAATATGAACTGTTTTTGCTTTTCCGACCATGTTTGTCGATGTATATATATTTATATCTATTGTCAAATTGCAAAAGCTCCTCCGTACAAAGGAGACTCTAACAAAAAAATTTGAAAATTTTGGGAGTTAGAAAA
Source organism: Allium cepa (assembly GCA_030765085.1). NCBI lineage: Eukaryota > Viridiplantae > Streptophyta > Magnoliopsida > Asparagales > Amaryllidaceae > Allium > Allium cepa. Next base: position 234,038,884 of record CM060938.1, read on the forward strand.
TTTTTAGGAAATTTTTTGTTAGCGATAAAACGATCTCAAATTGGAAATTGAAATAAATTAGTAGGATGAAACTAATTTGAAATAATGATATGAATCAGTTATACATGGAAGATAAAATTCAATATTTAGAGTTGAAGATAAATTGAATTCATATGGAAATGGGAAAACTAATTTGAATAAAACTAGATACGAAAACTTCTGTAAGGAAATGTATAAAATGATTTTAAAAGCTATGATTGGATATAATTGCTAAGTAGGATATGCAGGTATTATAAAGGGAAAGGAAATTTGGTTTTGATTTCAGGAGATAATTTGAATTGCCCGACTTAAAAGGTATGTGTTTAAATTTCTATATGAAATTTGGTTGGGTTTTTGACCTAGCCACCTAGCTCTATGTTTTATTTTGGAATTTGGGAGCCAGTAGAGGCATTTTGTAGTTGTACCGAGCTAGCTGCACAAAGGAGACGCTGGCGAAATTTTTCGAAAATTTAGAGAGTTAGAAATTTTTGAGAAAGTTGTGATAATTTAAATTTGAATTTAAATTTAAATTTGAATAAGTGGAGTAAATAATGTTGTTGGAAACTATGGAAGGTTTTGGGAAGTTGGTTGAAGTAATAATGGGCCTTTAATAAAAGATATGTTATGGCAAGTTGATAAAACTGTTTAGTTTTGGAAAATAGTAATGGGTACTCAATCATTCTTCCTAACAAGTAATTCCGGGGACGAAATACTTTTAAGGGGGGAGGAATGTGACGACCCGGAATTTTGGACAATACAAATTGGAATATTTAGTTGATTTTAAATATTTAAGGTTAATTTTTTTAACTTGAATTCAATTATTATTATTATTATTATTTAGCAATTAAGCTATTGGATTTAATAAACTAAAATTGGGTAAATTTTTGAATATTCAGTTTTAAGCCCGTTAAAAATAATTTGAAGGCTTATAAAATTTATAATGATGATACTGAAGAAAAAAGAATGGTTGAAATTTAATTTAAAGGTGATTTTTTCAGTTTTGAAAATATATCATTTAAATCAATATTTAAAAATAGCCTTCCGAGGCACAATCTCAGAATTCGACGAAATCAGTTCCATTGGATCCGTAATAGTTGTTTACTAACGGATTTCAAATTTCGTAGTGTTTGGATTTACCGTTTGCTCGTACGGGTGAAAAACGCGTTGAAATAAAATCGACAATTTAATATTTTAAATCGATTTAAAAAGCTAACTTCCACATATGATCAAATTAGCCTCCGAAACACGTTCCATTGTGTTTGGAACGTGGGTAAAACCATATAAACGCCTGGCGGCATGTCTGATTCGGAGTTCGTTCGAAAAGCTTGTAAAATTTGAGAATATTAATAAAATAATAATTATATAAACGTATACATCATCACGTTTAGGGCCGAATCCTATTCTTCTTTCTCGGCCGCCACTTATACAATTAATGGCCGAAATCATCTTCGTGTCTTCTCGAAAATCTCTCGATCTGTGCCTTAATTTCAAAAACTTTCTAAAGGAAAGTTGTAGATCATGGAGAGATCTACTCATCCAACGGATGGTTCGAGCTATCATTGTCGATTGAAGGCGTTATGGGGTTGTGTTCGCGGGTCGTTCGAGCTCGAATTTTAAGCTATCAGAAGCACCGAGCTTCATGTGGCTGCGGCCTAGGGTAGAGCTCCCGATGAACTTCAGAGTGGTGGCCTTCGATCGAGGTGAATGGCAACAGGGAGGGTCGCGATTTCCGATTTGAGGTTACGGCAGTGGGTTTCGAACAACCCAGGGGCTCGCGTACGTGATTCCAAGGAGGGAAGGAAGTAGAGAGGTTGCGGCCTGAATTCATTTGGTAATTTTATAATAAAAAAATTGATTTTTGTTATAAATTATACGTTCAAAACTTTGGAATAACATTTCTTTCTCGTACGAGGGTGAAATCAGACGAATTTGGTAGCGCCGGAGTCGCAGCGTTGCAATCTACACTGCAGTGTAGATCTTGAGACATTTGGTGCGAGTGGAATTTTTTGAATAAATCGAACGGGGTCGATTTATTTTAAAATTTGAAATGCTGATGCAAGGTGAGTAAATCTTACTTACATCCGGATGTCGTTTAATTTAAATAGCTAATATTTAAATGAGTGATTGATTGTTTAAATGTGATAATTATTATCAGATTTGATCGATATTTATTGTCGTGCTAACATCTGTGGATACAGGGAAGCAGGTTGGAGGGATCCAACTGGATTCCTCACAAACAGGATTATATTTATAATCTGTGATATATTTCATTGATATCCCATGATAGATTGATTTAAAATTTTGTATTGTTGTGTTATGGTTGGATAATATAATTTAGTATAATGATTAATTAAGATGATTAATTAGATTAATTAATTAAAGATAATCAATTTGTAGAATTGTTGAAGTATAATGACGTAATGAAAGTAATTAAGGGATAATTACTTAATGTAGTTAATTAAATAATGCGATTGATTAAGTTAATTAATTAGTTTAATTAAGATAATCACATGATGGTTTATTAAAGTATGATTACTGAATGTAATTGGAAGGAGCAATTACTGAGTAAATTAATTAATGGATATTTACTCGATGTTAATTTTAATTGGAATGGTAATTTTAATGGAAATGATTTTGGATTAATTACCTTATGTAATTAATAAGAAGGGTAATTACTTAGTGAAAGTAATTAATAATTAATTACTTAGTGTAACAAATTTAAGAATTGATTAATAAAGTTATTTGATGATAATTAAGTAATGCAATTAATTAAGGGTAATTAATTTCTAATTTGATTAATCAAGGCTGATTAATGAACAATTAATTTAAGATTTGTTATTAAATATAATTAATAATTAATTAAAAGAAGTAATTAAGGATCATTAATCAGTGTAATAAATGAGAGTAATTAAAGGTTAATTACTGTAGTGGTTAAGGATAGTTAATTTGTGAAAGTTATTGAAGGATAATTACTCTATGTAATTAAAGATAATTAATCAAGGTGATTAATTAAGATGGATATTTGAAGAACGGTTGATTTATTAAAAGGTTGTAATTAATTAATGGTTGATTAAGAAAAGTTAGGTGATTTATACTTAAGTAATTGATTTAATTTAAGTTAATTAAATTAATTATAATAGGGATTAACAATGATTGCTTATGAATGAGTTTTTGAGTAAAATATCTGAATTGGATTATATCTATTGGATGATATGCTGTGTTATTCTATGAGATGAAATATTTTGTGATGTGATATGTTTGGGTGGACATTTATAATGTGGTTATTAATGATGAGGAATCTCTGGGTAAAAAGTGACATCTTGTATCTAAAATTGAATTGTGGTTCACTTAAATAACTTGGGCTAAGATGATATTAAATTCGAGGAGACTGGAGTTGAGTATTAGTAAATACCCGAAACCACTTCGATTCTTTATAAATTGATATGTGAAATCAATAGGCTCGTATGGAATGATTTAAGTGAATTGGACCATTTAATCTAAATTTTGGTACTTAGAAAATTGATGTGTGAAATAAGTGATGTCTATAACAAATTGTGAATTTGTAAAGTTATACGAGTTACCCCGGGTTTTATGTAAGTTGTATTCTTTGTATTCCATGTTAGATGGGTTTACTCACGTTGGTTTCCAGCCTGACCCGGGTGTTACTTTGATGTAATGCTCGGGTTTATAGATTTTTAGGTAAGGATGTTCTGGAACTTAGGAGGCAAGCTGGATGGTAAGAACATATGAAGTGTTTCTGCTGTATTATATTGTTGTATATCTGAGACTCGATGATTGTGTATATCCAATGTATGTATATTTGTGTAACTCTGATGTATTATAAATATATTTGACAGATACAGAGTTCTTTTGTATAACTGTTATTATTTGTTATTACATTTTATCCGTTGTGAATGTGAGATGTTGGTGTTTCTTTTCTTCTTATTCCTTTATCTCTTTCTTCTTTTTCCCAACTATCTGTAATTTTCGGGATCGAAAATTTCGGATCGTTACACTTTGAATAATTGGTGAAGGGGTGAAACTCCTTTAAAATTGGCATTGATTAACCATAGATTTCTGTATCCTCGGTTTACGATGCTATCTACCTTCTGCTATACCCGGATTCTATCTCTGACGATCGAATGTCGATTTGCCTTAGATTTCCGAATTGGTTATATTCCTGAATTCACGGTTGACCGATTATGGTCGCCCGTGATTTGTAAAGGCTTATCCATCTTCTATTTGGTAATTAAATTATCTTATCTTCGTTCGAGCTTATCTTCAAACCAGAATTCTATTTGATTAGAGTCCTCTAAATTTGAATCTCTGTTTGTTTGAAATCTATCCTTGAATCATACTTTGGAATTTTGTGTCTGGTTATATTTTGGAACTGTGCATACATCGAAATTTCATAAATAATTATCAAATTTTAATAATTCACTTATAAAAATCAATGTACAATTTTATAACGTTTCATTTACTTTCATTTAAATTTAATTTACCACTTCGTAAATTAAATTGAAATTCCACTTTATTTCATTAACTTAACTTTTATTTTTAAAACACATTTCGCATTTTCCAAGTTAAGTTATATTCAAACTTCAATTTTAAACATTTATTTATTTAACTATTTTTAATTTATAGAAAAATCAATAACACTTTATAAAATCATTTTAAATTCAAATAAAAATCAAATTATCATATTTTCTTACTCAACTTAAATTCCATTTACAAATAAAACCATAAATTCCAAAATTTACTTATATTTCAAATTCCACTTTACCATATATTTATTTCACTTATTTAACTTGTAGAAAATCACTAATATTTTATAAAAATCATTTTTAAATTAAATTTAAATCAAAATATCATAATACTTTCATTTTTATAATACTTTATAAATTCTAGAAAAATATGTATTAACCACGGGTTTGTATACAATTTCTAACCTAGGTCAAATGATACGGATAATATATCATTTTAATCCGTAATTTACAAAGGAAAAATTCGGGTTCTATCATTTCAAACCCGCAATCCCAAGTTAAATGAAATAAATAAAAATCGCCCTGGCCTATCATTTCAGCCCTTAATGATTTTTCCCTATTCTAAAGTCCGTTTGGGTATGTATCATTTCAATCCATGGTGATTCTAATCTACAGGGAACTTGCAGTGTGATAAACTGATATAAATAAACAGAATAACATTATATAACAGTAACATATGATATGAAAGGTGTATAAACAGGGGTGAACATCATATGATCATACCATAAGCAGTTATAACATAATAATAATATCTACAGATTTACAGGGTGTCAATTTACTAATTATATAAGTACAAAATGTCTGGTGAGAAATACTCACCTCTACAAGCTGGAGATAACAGATTCTGACATACAAATAAATTCCAGAAGGCACGATAACACGATTATAGACTTGAGTGGAGTAGAGAAATTGGGTTGGAAGAGAACCAAGCTTTTATCTTGTACATAACCCATAAAACAAGACAAGTATAAATATGATTTCAAACCAAATATACATATTCAAACAATTTGAAATTGAAAGCAACTATGAAAGGAATTACTTGACCATTGCCTCCATCATTCAAGTGCTCAGCCTAGGGTTAGGTGGGCGTGGCCAAAGTGGTGCATAGGGCTAGGGTATGGGTTCATGAAGGCAAGGCTATAAGGGGATGAAGGGTGGAGGTTACATCACAAGAATACAAAGTGTTTAAGGCAAATGAATGGGTTTTTGGTGCATCTATGGGTTCGGCCAGAGGACACCTGAGCTTGACCTTGGCTTGTGGTGGTCAAGTAGTGGATGGAGTGTCGGTCGGAGGTAGTGGAGGGACTGGTGGTGGCTTCTATGGAGGTGGCAAGGTGGAAAAATGAAGGGCATGGCATTAAGGACTTTGGCTATGTAATATTCAAGGTGATTTTGCAACTTATGGTGATAATAGCTTCAATGGGGCTCACAGCCTGGTTAAGTCAGAGGAAAAGGAAGGTGTGGCAGTGAATTTGGGTGAGATAGGGGCCGGTGGAAGGTGGTGCAAAGGTGGCCGAGGGGTTGTATGAAGTAGTGATGGCCATAGGAGGTCGGCAATGCGTGTTTAAGTGGTGCTTTGCAATTTTTTGTGGATCTTCAGAACAAAGATAGCCACAGCCATGTAGGTCAGAGGAGATGGAGGAGATGATAGATGAGTATTATGGTGGTGGGGTGGTGGTGAAGGTGGAGGCTATAGGCCGAGCAACCCAAGTGAAGGCAAGGTAAAATAATACATAAACAAGGAAAAATTTGAAAAGAAAGTGAAAGAAACATAACCAATTTTTGTTTCAAAGTTGAATGCCGGGAATTTTGAGATAAGAAGATTTTTTTTTTCGTGAAAAATGAAGGGTGATGGCTGAAGAAAGGATATGGTCAGCCTAACTGAATGCAAGTGTTGATTTGCAAATGAAAAGGTAAAAGGAGATGAAAAGTCAATGGTATATGAAAAGTTTAAAACTCTTCAAATATCTTTTATTCTTTTTACATTTTTAAACATATGGAAAATGACTATAAATAAAATAAAAACACAACAAAATAATATACGAATAAAAATAAATAAATAAATTTTAGATAAATATAAATAAATTAAGAAAATAACTTAAAAATAGAAAATAAAATACAGTAAGTTTTGGACAATTATAACATCACTTCAAAAATGTTTTAAAATAAAAGTATATACCTAACATGTCATATTACACAAATATATACATTTAGAACAAAATTTGACAAATAAAATTATTATTTACATAAATTAAAATAGACAATTTTATTAAATAAATCAACTTACATACAATATTGTAAAAAGCATAACTTTCACAATATAAATCGGATTTCAACGAAAAGAAAAGTAGTATTCTTGAAATTTAATATATTTTCATAATAAAAGATAAAATTCAAGAATTAAAATATTTAAATTTTAAATTTAAAAGTCAAAGTTTGACCAGATTGACCAAAAATCCACTTTTTTGGAAAAATTCTATTTATTCAGGTTTGTAATTATAATTCACACAAAAATCAAAATTTATATTTTAAATAACAAAATTTATCCATTTTAATAAATATAATAAAGTTTTTAAATCAGACATTTCAATTTAAATAATTAAAATAAACAATTAAAATAATCACACAATACTGGGTTGTTACACTCTCCCCCACTCAAATCTTTTCGTCCTCGAAAAGAACGAACAAGGAAAATAAGGAAAAGCAAGATAAACAACAAATAGTACCTGGAAAAAAAAATTCAGATTCGAAGCATGAATGCTCTTCTCCGTCTCCTAGGTACAATCTCGATTATCAGTACCTCATCGTACGTCGATCAGACTAACAGATTTCCTTCTTAGCTGCTTCATACCTCTGTCGACAATACGAAGTGGCTTACTTTTGATAGTCAAATTAGGCTCAATATCCCAACCATCAAGAGTAGAAGGCTGAACAAAAGAGATGGGTCAAGAAGATACCAAAGAAGATGTGAGACATGAAATACATCATGCACTCCAGAAGTTCCTCGGGCAAATCCAAACGATAAGCCAAAGAACCGACTCTTTCCACAATGCGAAAAGGACCCTCGAAGAGTAAGAGGTAGGAATAGCTAGAAGGGAAAATAGGTTGAAGGACAAGGATGAACCATTATTTTAAAACCATCTAAATTTCAATTTATAATTTTATATTTAATGTTTTAAACATTTTATAATATGATGAATAGTTATTTGATTCAAATTCGATAGTTCAAAGTAAAAAATATTTAAAACATTTTAAATTATTTAGACAAGTAAAATAAATGATCAGAATATCCTTTATATAATACTCTATCAAAATACTTTTATAACTCGATGTCTTAACAAGTTTACTTTCGTTCCTGCAAACTCTGGCTATGCGTTGATCAGGCGCAAAGCTAGTATTCTCTAGGTACTTAATAGACTTGTTTCAACACCCACTGAAAATACTTGGAAAACCTTTTAAAAATAGATATAGAAAGTACAATCCAAACAAAACAACCAAACCAAAACATGTCGATCATGGATCACGGATACAGAATGGTTACGCCTGCATTCCCCAAGAAACATCCGTACCCATAGGCTGACTACCGCGGTCCTGCGATTACGCCATGAAGACTGGTAGTACCACAGATACACAATGGTTACGCCTGGATCCCCCAGGAAACATCCGTAGCCTTAGGCTCTCGCAGCCCCTTCGGATTTCGCTACCATGCGACCCAATAGATCGAGATACACAATGCTTACGCCTGGATCCCCTAGGAAACATCCATACCCGTAGGCTCTCCAGCTCCTGCGAATTACGCTACGCAGTCGCGCTCGTAAGACCATGGAGATTGCCAGGGAATTCGATGGACACTCGAGTATCATATCCGGAAAACCCAAATCAGATAGAATAATATCGATAGAATGAATCCATAGTGTGGCCACAAAGCAAATATCAAGCAGAAGGCACTTTCCATATCTTTACTTCGAAAATATGTATCATATAGTACCTTTTCAAATCACTTTCAAATATCATACTTATATAAAGTCCATTATATATAAGATTTCATTTTCAAATCAAATGCTTTCCAAAATCAATAGTATATCAAATCATACTTATACAGACTTCGATTATATAAGATTTATCTTTCCAAATTGAGTACCTTTTCAAATCAACATGTTTCAAATCAATTTCATATTTATGCAAATCAATTTTATATAAGTTCGATAATCTCCAAATCAAATATTTAACAAAAACAAGGTTCTCAATTTTAATTCCTTTCAATAACGTTTTAGTTTCAAAATCATATATGATTTCGCCAAATCATTTCTTCCAAATTACATACATTCAGTTTCAAAGTTTCTCAAAACAGTAGATTTAGAAAATAATCCTGGTTTCCAAATCAACAAAATTTAGGTCGAACAAATTCATTTCCAAAACCATCATATAAATACTGGGTTTAACTATCCAATCTATTTTCAAAACCAAATATTTACCTCAAAATCAATTATTCACAAAATGATTTCCAAGTTATAACTATACCTTTAACACCGTTAAACTATTTATTTCTATTCAAAAGATCAATTTACCTTTTTCAAACTATTTAAAACTAAATTTTATTCAAAACATTCCAAAACTAAATCCCATATCAGTAAATTCAAAATAGTCTTATTCATTCACTTAACAAAATAGTTTCAACTCATTTACCTAATCGATTGATTTATATTTTTCCATGATTACTTAGCTTTTGAAAATTAAGCCTTGATTTGGAAGTGCTTGGACTTATAAAAATAGTCTAAGAAATCATATTAAAATCCAAAAGTTGGAAATCACCAACAAATCGGTAAATCAATTCCAATAGATAAGGTTATACCAAAACAATCTGAAACTCGAGGACTAAACACCGGCTTACTTTTAAATCATTTCAAATATATATATATATATATATATATATATATATATATATATATATATATATACACACACACATATATCTTTCTAATATCAAACCATACTTCAAAATATGAAATCAAAATTGGTTTCGCAAAATCAATCGCATAGCAAAGCTACTAGAGTGGCCTCTCACCCACCCAGAAACTCGAAAATCAATATCGTTGATGCATGCATTCATCAATAAATTATTTTCCAACGACATAAGTGGGTTATGGACTTTTATTTTCTTGAAACTTCATTGAAATCTCTTCGAAATCATTGGAATTAGTTCGAATACATTTGAAACATTTCTTATTCGGAAAAATATCTTTAAATCATATTATTATTAATATATCCAAAATCTTAAAATCGATTTCAAAACACCGGAGTTCAATTACACGAAATTAAAATTCAAAGCCCTTCAATTATAAATCCTTTTTATAAAATTCAAATTTCTTATAAATTTCAAAATTTCAAATCCTTTCGAAATTTCAAATTTTTATTTTTTTAAAAGATATAAAAATCCTTACCGAAAACAATTCACTTTTATATTAAAGGCGGTCATCCTTATAATAAATTCAATGTATGCATAATTTCAAAATACAAACAAAGACAAATTTCCAAAGAATGATTCAAGATTAGATTTCAAACAAACAGAGATTCGAATTTAGAGGAACGCTAATCAAATAGAATTCTGGTTCGAAGAAAAGCTCGAACGAAGATAAGATAATTTAATTACCGAATAGAAGATGGATAAGCCTATATGAATCGCGGGTGACCTTAACCGGTCAACCGTGACTTCATGAATATAATCAATTTGGAAATCTAAAGCAAATCGACATTCGATCGCCAGAGATAGAATCCGAGTAGAGCAGGAGATAAATAGCATCGACATCCGAGGATATAGAAATCTCCGGTGAATCAATGCCAATTGTAAAGGAGTTTAACCCCATTACAAATTATTCAAGGATTTGCGAAATCTCCGATCTTTAGAGAGGTCATTCCAAAGTGGAGTTACGGAATGCTCCAAAATCAAAATGATAAAAATGGGGAAGACAGGATTGGATTTCAAAATCAATGGGAGCGTTCCAAAGTTACAGGAATCCTAATTGTTAAGAATCCTAACCAAGAGATTACTAACAAGATGGATACATAAAGAATGAAGTTTAGAAAATCTTGATTTCAAAATAAGGAAAATTATATACTAATATAATCTTTGAAAATCCCTTAAAAATCATTTAGAAATCATTTTATACTTCGAAAATACTTTCTCTCACAAAGAAAGGATTCTTAGATTGATTTCACTCATTCTAGGGTATTTCTACCCTATCTCTAATGACTTTTTTTCTCTACAGGCTATGGTTTGCCTAAAACCAAAGCTCTGATACCATCTGTAACAACCCGATATTTTTAGCCATTCGCATCCACACATGTCGGACTTGAATTATCCAAAATACCGCATTGTAAATAAATTTGGAGCAAATGAAATGCAATCACAGAATCACAGATACAGAAATATCAGAATAACTCGCAGCGAAAATTAAAATACCATAGTAGTTCATGAAGCTACTATAACAAACTCTCAAAATATAATACATAATATCAGTCTGAAACATATACAATAGAAATCTCATATACATAGAAGTTTATAAATACCAGAGCAGAAATAGAACAATTAAAACTGAAAGGGAATAGATAAATAGACAAGCAGAATCTCCAGCGATTCCAAGCTCCAGAAAAGAAATCCAATGCTAAGCTGTAAATACTCAGGCTGACCCGAGCGTAAAGTAAAACACAAAACACTCGAGTCAGGACATACATACTTATATAATGTAAACCAACTCAAGTGAGCTGTCGAAGTAATGCACCATAACTTAAAGGATGCTTGGGATCGCCCATCCTCTAAGGATCAGTTAAACCATAAATTAATTACATCCCGTGGTTAAAATTCCAAAATGGTATTTTATACTTCGTAAATCAAAAATCATTTCAAAACTCAATATCATTTCAAATTCATTTTAATATCAAAATATCATATTATTCCAAAGCCACATTCGTTTTTATTTAATTTAAATGCCATTTCGAATCACATATCAAAATGGTTTATATACCAAAGCAAATATTCCAATTAAACCAATTAAATATTCCAATTAAACCAATTAAATATTTCATTTAAATCATTTAAAAGTGAAGTTATTATATTTAATAATCAAATATACAATTCTCAAAATTTTACCTTTTTCAGAATTCATTTATTTACTTCAATTTATTAAAACAGTGAAATTTCAACTTTTGCAGCATTTAGAAAATGCTACGGTAAATTTACATTTGAAAATAATTCATTTTAACAAAGATAGTATTTACAGATATACTGTAATAGGTTTAATTTAGTTTCTACAACTAAAGCACTTACAAAGTGCTATAATAGCCCATAGTTCAATTTAGTCTTTTTGTTCATTTATATCAATTACAACATTTACAAAATGCTGTAATATCTTTTACTTCAGAAATGATAGCATTTCAAATATGCTCATAATCAAATTCCAAGTCTTCAATAAAATTTCAAAAACAATTAAATTTTTCTTTAAACAAATTTTAACTTATAAAATTCATATTTTCACACTTTTAAAAATGATCATTTAAATACTTTTTAATTTATGATTTTATAAAGTGAAATTTCACAAATAATTATCAAATTTTAATAATTCACATATAAAAATCAATGTACAATTTTATAAAATTTCATTTACTTTACATTTAGATTTAATTTACCATTTCATAATTAAATTTAAATTCCATTTTATTTCCTTAACTTTTATTTTTAAAAAACATTTCACATTTTCCAAGTTAAGTTATATTCAAATTTCAATTTTAAACATTTATTTGTTTAACTATTTTTAATTTATAGAAAAATCAATAACACTTTATAAAGTCATTTTAAAATCAAATAAAAATCAAATTATCATATTTTCTTACTTAACTTAAATTCCATTTATAAACAAAACCATAAATTCCAAAATTTACTTATATTTCAAATTCTGCTTTACCATTTATTTATTTCACTTATTTAACTTGTAGAAAATCACTAATATTTTATAGAAATCATTTTTAAATTAAATTTAAATCAAAATATTATAATACTTTCATTTTTATAATACTTTATAAATTATGGAAAATATATATTAACCACGGGTCTGTATAAATTTCTAACCTAGGTCAAATGATACGGATAATATATCATTTCAATCCGTAATTTACGAAGGAAAAATTCGGGTTCTATTATTTCAAACTTGCAATCCCATGTTAAATGAAATAAATAAAAATCGCCCAGGCCAATCATTTCAGCCCATAATGATTTTTCCCTATTCTAAAGTCCGTTCGGGTATGTATCATTTCAACCCATAGTGATTCTAATCTACAGGGAACTTGCAGTGTGATAAACTGATATAAATAAAGAGAATAACATTATATAACAGTAACAAATGATATGAAAGGTGTATAAATAAGGGTGAACATCATATGATCATAGGATAAGCAGTTATAACATAATAATAATATCTACAGATTCACAGGGTGTCAATTTACTAATTATATAAGTACAAAATGTCTGGTGAGAAATACTCACCTCTTCAAGCCGGTGATAACTGATTCTGACACACAAGAAAATTCCAATAGGCACGATAACATGATTATAGACTTGAGCGGATTAGAGAAATTAGATGGGAAGAGAACCAAGCTTTTATCTTGTACACAACCCATAAAACAAGACAAGTATAAATATGATTTCAAACCAAATATACATATTGAAACAATTTTAAATTGAAAGCAACTATGAAAGGAATGACTTCACCATTGCCTCCATCATTCAAGTGCTCGGCCTAGGGTTAGGTGTGCATGGCCAAAGTGGTGCATAGGGCTAGGGTATGGGTTCATGAAGGCAAGGCTATAAGGAGGTGAAGGGTGGAGGTTACATCACAAGAATACAAAGTGTTTAAGGCAAATGAATGTGTTTTTGGTGCATCTATAGGTTCGGCCAGAGGACACCTGAGCTCGGCCTTGGCATGTGATGGTCAAGTGGTGGCTAGAGTGTTAGTCAGAGGTGGTGGAGGGACTAGTGGTGGCGGCTATGGAGGTGGCAAGGTGGAAAAATGAAGGGTACGGCATTAAGGAGTTCGGCTATGCAATATTCAAGGTGATTTTGCAACTTTTGGTGATAATAGCTTCAACGGGGCTCACGGCCTGGTCAAGTCAGAGGAAAAGGATGGTGTGGCAGTGACTTTGGGTCAGGTAAGGGCTGGTGGAAGGCGGTGCAAAGGTGGCCAAGGGGTTGTATGAAGTGGTGATGGCTATAGGAGGTCGGCAATGTGTGTTTAAGTGGTGCTTTGCAAATATTTGTGGATCTTCACAACGAAGATGGCCACGGCCATGTAGGTCAGGGGATATGAAGGAGATGATAGCTGAGTATGATGGTGGTGGAGGTGGTGGTGAAGGTGGAGGCTATAGGCTGAGCAACCTAAGTGAAGGCAAGGCAAATAATACATAAACAAGGAAAAATTTGAAAAGAAAGTGAAAGAAACATTACCAATTTTTGTTTCAGAGTTGAAGGCCGAGAATTTTGAGATAAGAAGCCCTTTTTTGTGAAAAACAAAGGGTGATGGCTGAAGAAAGAATATGGTCAGCCTAATTGAATGCAAGTGTTGATTTGCAAATGAAAAGGTAAAAGGAGATGAAAAGTCAATGGTATATGAAAAGTTTAAAACTCTTCAAATTTCTTCTATTCTTTTTACATTTTTAAACATATGGAAAATGACTATAAATAAATTAAAAACACAACAAAATAATGTGAGAATAAAAATAAATAAATAAATTTTAGATAAATATAAATAAATTAAGAAAATAGCTTAAAAATAGAAACTAGGTTTTAATAATTGAAAATAAAATACAGTAAGTTTTGGAAAATTATAACATCACTTTAAAAATGTTTTAAAATAAAATACATACCTAAAATGCCATATTACACACATTTATAAAAATTAGAACAAGATTTGACAAATAAAATTATTATTTATATAAATTAAAATAGACAATTTTATTAAATAAATCAATTTACATACAATATTGTAAAAAGCCTAACTTTCACAATATAAATCAGATTTCAACGAAAGGAAAAGCAGTATTCTTGAAATTTAATTTATTTTCTTAATAAAAGACAAAATTCAAGAATTAAAATATTTAAAATTTAAATTTAAAAGTCAAAGTTCGACCAGATTGACCAAAAAATCACATTTCTGGAAAATATTCTATTTATTCAGGTTTGAAATTATAATTCACACAAAAATCAAAATTTATATTCTTAACGTTTATGACTTAACCTCAACTAATCGTTTATGTTACTGGGCAGGCCTGGGTGCATTTCATTCTGGAGTGGAAGGTAATTTTGCACATATTTGTTTATTTTTATTTTCATTTATTGTTGCATCTAACTAAGCCTAGTTCACATTTCCATTATATAGGAACTCGTTGATGTAGTAATGGGGCTTCTTATTTTATTATCTATATAATTATTGGTTTTGCATATATAATTTTTTATATATGAAATGTGACTAGAATATTGTTGTTGACATGGTAAAAATAGTCATTTATTTAGCATAGAATTTACTAGATATTAACCTTAATAAAACTGCTACATTTTATCAATGTAAACTTAAGATGATTTATCAACCAAGTAAAGAGATGATATTTAATCATGGTTAATATGAATTTTTTATTGTTACCTAATAAAGTATTGTGAAAAAAATTATTATTATTTTAAGTTGTATTCTTAATGTTTGCATCTCAGTTCTTGTAGAAACTTGTTTTAAATTGTAAATTCTTTCTATGATCATTCCAAATTAATATTGTTACAGATCCAACATACCACATAAGTTTCCTATAAAAGTGTTATTAACATTGGTTTATGTGTATTATTACTATAGTTATTCACATAGTCTTTAGTAGTACATTCGATTGGTTAGTTGGTTCATATCATGATTACATCGAATACCAATGCTTACATAAAAAGAAAAACATAAGGTAAGAAGTACTTTCCTTTAAAATTCTTTGGTTTTCCTATTTTAGAAAAAATCAAGGAAATTTCATTTATTTGAGTGACATTCAGTACATTAGTGTCTTATAGAGGATTTCCTACATTTGCTCACAGTTCATGGAGTAGAGTACTCGTTTGGGGCAACTGATTTTCCATCATGTGGTGTATTTGAAGTAGAACCCAAAAAATGCCCGAACTACAAATTCAAGAAATCAATTATGGTTGGAACAACTTCCTATGATCCACTTCAGTTACGCTTATTCATGGATGTTCTTTCTTGCAACTACAGTGTTGATTCCTACAATCTATTTACAAAGAACTGTAACCATTTTAGCAAGGATATTTGCTTCAAATTAACTGGAAAATCAATTCCAAAATGGATCAATCGACATGCTAAACTTTGTTTACGTTGTTGCTGCGTATAAATGGCAGATAGCCGGATAAGATGTAGGTTTGCTATTTTATGTAAATATACATTTTTAGCCATGGAATGTTTGATATTTGTGTGTACATCCATTTATGTAAATTTATTATGGAACATTGATGTTATAGCTCTTTTTATTTGAGTTATCTTATTTGAGATGTGCATGGTGCTTTGGAGTTACGATACTTAATTTGTGTTGTTTATTAATATATCAAATCTATTATATGTTTTAGAAGAATATTTTTCAATTTCTAATTGAATTCTATAATCCTTCTTACCAAATCCTACGAAAGCTCCATAGTGTTAATGAATTGCCAAAACTATTTGTAATAGTTATTGAGTATTTAAGATGTATAGAACCTTTAAAATATATGAGAATGAACTAAGTCTTTTGGAAGATTATCTATAGTAGCCTAGTGCCACAGTCTCATATTTGGCTGACCTAAGAATTTCCTTCAAATCTTAATTTTTTTTCGAAACAACACGAATCATTTACGTCAAAAAAAGCCAAAACAAGTTCAACTTTACACCATTTGGGAAATCATAACTCTATTAAAAAACATAACCAAATCCATAACATATGTTCATAGGAAGACCGATACGTATTGGTCAAAAGAGATAAAGTCTTTATGTCAAGCAAAAATCATACCAACCGCCTGTCCAAAACTATAGATGTCTATAGTAAGGCTATATAGAACGGCTTCAGGATCCACCACCGAATCGACCGAAACCTTTCAAGCACCTACTCCTAATGGTACATGGTGCACTAAAATAGTTACTTAACAATAGAAATTTATTTTATTAACAATATAAATATAATTGGTTATATTTTCAATTCATGCACAAATTTAGAAAAGAAAAAAGGAAAAAGGAAAAAAAGGGTGATAGAATCATATGTAATGCATTTTGCTTTAGTAAAGATATGCCATTAAGTTTTATTAAGTTGACATAAGTAGTTTTGAGAAATTATACACATATATTGAAAGACTTCCATTTAATTCTCTTTAAACCATAATAATTAAATAGATGTTGCAAGTTCTCTGACAACCCTGCAAAGTGATAAAATTATGCTTTAAGATTGATATAAACTATAACTAGTAGCCTAGCAATCAATTTTCAAAAATAGAGTCAATGCCTCCATCAAGAATTCTATCATGAATAGAGGCCAAATCAAAGCTAACATATTATTTAACAATTAATTTACATTTACAATAAACATGTTACTTAACGAGTGATCTATATTTGAACAAAATGGAAGATTGTTCTTGGTTTCAAAACTATTTATGCATGAATTACATATCGAAACGCTATGCAGTGTAGTTAGCTGAAGTATGAACCTCTGAAATAAATAAGAATAAAAAGTTCATCCAATTATTGTCTGATTTAATTTTCTAACTCGTTGAAATGTAGATTCGAATTTGATATAACTTTCAAGCATCGTGTAAATGAATTATTTTGATTGTGACTAAAATAGGTGAAGATATTTGGTTTTAAATGGGATTAAAATAGCATAATTTTAAAATATTGGTTCTAAGCGATAATGGCGATGAAAACAGGCACCATTTGATTTTTTAGATGTGACTGTTTAGTTCAGGTGCGATAGTTGTTAAAATTATTAACTTCGCCATCCCCAAGTCATCTTTGATAGAAAAGAATCTACATCTAACTTATTGTTGGATTATTTTTGTTTAATAGAAACCAACAATAAGTTGTGTGCCGTTTTATAAGATACCAAGCATATTAACTAGCTTAAGCTGCCTCATATGTCTACATTATAAAAACAAACTATGTAAACGGTATCCAGTAAAATGAAGTGACTTCCAAAAATTAGTGTATTCTAAATTCAAAGTTAAATAAACCTTGCATTTAAGAAAGGGTCAATCATTTAAGAAAGGGTCAATCATTGCACCATTTGTTAACCAAGAGTAAAAATTCATTACCTAGGCCACAGGACAACCTAATACTATTTTAAACAAGCCTTTTGTCTTGTATGCTTTGGCCAATGTAATCGAAATTAGTTGCAAAACTATAGAAGGAATATAGTTTGTTTTTGCAAAATCAATTTGAGGCACTAATGCTAAAATGTTGTATGCTATTTTGTACTCCTTTACACGTTAGAAGCTAGAAAGAACTACTAATATGCTCACAACATGAAACGAGAACTCAAATATTATATATTATATTACTAAACTATCTCATGAATAAAGTCTGTATGGTTTTAATTGTATGTTATTTTAAACTAATGCAGGTGCTAATACTTAAAATAGCATGGTCACCTAATAAATGCACATGATGTATAAACACATAAAGGAAATGTGCATGCTTACCTAATAGCTGCTACTGGAGCCAGCGACATTAAGATCTTTGCTTGATCGACGGACGAAATGAGGAGATCGACGTGGTGAATCGGGCGGCGAGGGCATGGAAGAGCCTTTGCGTATGCTTCCAGTCAGAGATCGACTTCACTTCAAGCTTTCTAATTTGGCGCAATAATGGGTCGTAGTGGGTAAAGGCAAATTGGCCTTGTCGTATACGAGGTAGTTGATGGCGATGGTGGCAAGCCAGTTAGAGAACAAATGATAAGGAATAAAAAGCAAGAGGGATTGAAGAAAATAGTAGTGATCGATGAGAACGAGAGAGCCACGGATTTGAGAAAAGGGAACGAAAAGTAAGTCGGAGCCAAACTTAGTTTTGTAATTTGAGTCCAATATTTGGATGCACGAACAAAAATTCCACTAATTGCACAAGTGAACATCCACATGCATATGAAAATAATAATTACTAACGTAATATTTGTATTATTCGAATTTATAATTTTTTTAACTTTTTTGAATTTTATAAAATTTTGAATATTTTCATATTGTATTTAAATTTTATGGACTTTAAACTTAATAAATACTATTTTCTTTATTTCAAATAAATTTTAAATTTTCAATATTTTAATTAAATTTTGTGAAAATTTGAAAATGGTATGTTCAAATTTTACGAAAGTTTTCTAAGTTTTATGAATATTTTTAAATTTTTTTAGACAAAATTTCAAAATTTCAAATATTAAATATTAGTCTTAATTATTAATTATTAGATAATGAATAGTAATTATGAATTATTACTTCTTAATTATTAATTATTACTTCTTAATTATAACTGAATATTAAAAATGTTAATTATTATATATATTTTATTGTACAACAATTACGATTATTAATTACCAACTTTTGTATATTTAATAGTAATTAATAATTACCGCTAGCAATTATTATATAAAACCCATAATTATAATTGAATATATATTATTAAATGTTAGTTAATATGTATATATTACTAATTAATAATAATGATGATTAATTTTAATGTATTTAATCTTAATTAGTAAAAGTTATTTATTAATTATCTATTATTTAATAGGGCAAATATTTTATACAAAAATATTATTTATTTTAATTTTTATAAGTAAAATAGGAAAAATTATCACACATGCAACATATGGTTGGACTGCACAAATGCTCTGCTCGCTTGCTGAAGATAGAACCATATGTGAAAATTTATATTTTAATATTATACGAATTTCTAAATTCATTAACAAAGTATATTTCACTTAGGTGGATTATTGAATATTAATAGTAATTATTTCATATTTTAAAATAATCTATAATTATTATTATCTAATTAAAACAGTTAATTATTATTATTTGATATTAAATTTTAGCTTTTAATTATTACCGTTTAACTTTTGTTTAACTAATTATTATAATTTTCATACTACTAATTATTAATTACTATTATTTAATAGTAATTATTAATTTTTATTAAATATTTATTATTTATTATTTGTTGACTAACTGTTGATTGTTAATTAATTTATCATTGATTGATTATTAAATATTAATTAATAATTAATCACTAAATATTAATAATTAATTATTAAATATTAATTAATAATTAATTATTAAATATTAATTAATAATTAATTATTAAATATTAATTAATAATTAATTATGAATATGGTTATTTCATATTTCAAGTTAATAATTAATTATTAGTATTTAATAGCAGTTTTTAATTATTGTACATTATTAATTAATTATTATTATTTAGCATGCTCCATTAATTTCAACAAGGTACGTCTCTAGGATCGAACCCGTGACCTGTAATCTCATAGTCTGAAATACCAACCAACTAAAACCAAACATGTTCGCCATTAATATCTAATTTTTATTATTATTTAAGTATCATTTTGTGATGCCCCACCTCTATACCCATGCTAGCCAAGGACACTACAAGGTAATGTCGTCAACTAACATGGAGAATAAGGCTGGTTAGGAGCCACCATCTATAGCCTTGCTCTAACTATCTATTGAATACATCGACAATAGTCATACCAAGCAGGTCGACATACCCAATGAATACTTAAAACAAAACCATAGGTGGTTGGAGGATCTATCAGAACAGAATATAACAACTCAAATGTAATATACATCACAGAACAGTAGATCATCATATACACATATACGGATACATAACAGAGTATACAGAATAATACATGTCAAGTGGTATAGCAAACCACAAAATACAGACGAACCAAAAGAATACATATATCAGACTTACAACAAGAGGGACTACACAAAATGCTTTAACAAAAAGGAACAAGCTGAATAGTCCATGCGGAAGCAAAATAGGCTAAGTCCAAAAGCACGTAACCTGAAACATCTCGGTCTGACCCGAGTATAAAATACACGGGTCAGTCTAGCTAAACAAATCAGTTAGATAAACTGAACAACAATAAACCTGCAAGGTTACAAAATATAACAAATATCTCAAAACGAGATAACACAATCATCTAACAAAAGATGAATCATATGATAACAAAACAAGCCTCATATCATCGACAACTCATAGAAACAAAGAATTGGAATATCCCAAAACAAGCCATAAAGGCAATAACAAATACCCATAAGGTATACAAGTTCCACAAGGTAAACGCTACGCATCATGCGGGTCAAAAAGACCAACACCGAAGGGCGATACCTAGGGAATATACATATGAATGAAACATCAGAAAATTTGCTCGAGCTCGGTACTGTATAAACAAGGATCCATGAGCCCGAAGACTCCAAACCCAATATCACCCATGCGGCTCATAACGACCAACATCGGTAGCGATACTATAGGGCACCCCAATATCACCCATGCGGCTCATAACGACCAACATCGAAAGCGATAGTATAGGGCAACAAACCCGAAGGCATAAACCCGAAGGCATCATACCCGAAGGCAACAAACCGTAGTGGTGAAGGTCGAAGACCCAGTACTGGACACCACTAACTGACGGAATGTGTCATAACTCTCAAAAAGGAATCTGAAAATTGGTAACGTGAGTCTCATAACCACTCGTTCGCACTAAACGGTTTACTATCCGTTAGTTAATTTCACACTCAAAGCAGTGCAAAGTTCACCTCATATCATCGGTAAACCAAACCCGAAGGTCAAAACGATCAATTGAATAGGTCGAGGATTAATCGGAAGGATAAACGCACAGATTCATGGTCCGTGTTTTGCCCAACCATTTAATCACCCTTCTACTTCGCTCGAAGTGCGAAATTGTGTGTGTATTTTAAATAGAATTTATAAATCGAAGAAGCGATCTTTTAATACGATTTGAAGAAATCATTTAAAAAAACCCGTACATAAATTCAAAAAGGAATCATCAAGGTCAAATATACATAAACAACTAATTGGAATCAATATGCATCGATTAAATTTGGAAAAAAATATGAACAAGGCAATTTGGCAAAAACAGCAGGTTCAGACGTCTGAAAGAAGGGATTCAGACGTCTGAATCTGGAATTTAATTTCTTTTTGAAAAGAGAATTCAGACGTCTGAATCCAAACTTCCAGACATTTGAAATATGCATATTTTGGCCTATTTCCTTTCTGGTCGAAATTAAGCACTTTCAGACGTCTGGAATATAAATTCAGACGTCTGAATCTTGAAATAAAATTCTTCCCAAGAACAATATTCAGACGTCTGAAAATAGGGTTTCAGACGTCTGAAAATAGGGTTTTAGACGTCTGAAACCTGATGGTCAGGCATTCCCTGAACCTAGGCCATCTATGGCCAACAAATCGAAAGCAATCGGATGCGTGTTGATTATGGGCTTACGTCAAACGACTACCCAACCTTAACGACACACCCAAACACTCCGAACAACATAAACATCAACCATATAAGGTATTACATAGATTTGGCATCCAAAATCAATATTTGGCAATTTCACCAAAGCAATCCAAATCGAAAACAAGTGCATATGAACAAGTGCTAGGATTCATACCCAACATCAATGAAATCAAGAGAAGTAGATGTGAGTTCAAAACTCACCTTCTTACACCCAAACAAAGATGTATATATATATAAGCATAAATGTGAGATAAAAATCTCACCTTATATCACAATATAAAAAAGAAGATGCTCAAACACAAGAAGGAGACTAACTACTTTTCACTTCAACTCAACAAGCTTCAATCTAAGAATAAAACACATATTTTCCTAAGTTAGGTTAGGGAAATTCTGAGATTGAAGAGTGAAAGAGATAGAGAAGATAAAGAGGAGGCTTACATATGGCTTCTCTTTGATTTTGGAGCAAGAATCAAGTTTACAAGAAGAAACTAGGGTTTGCAATTTCTATTTCCTCTTCCCTTCCAACATTTTCATTATTTCTTAAGTTAAAGGAATGAAATGAAGGTGAATGGATGAAAAGTTAATGAGCTAGGGGGGTTTAAGAGAAGATTGGGGCTGAACCCAACCCAAAACCCAATAGAAAAAGTAGCCAAATTCAACTTACTCCAAACATATCAAAACTTATACTCAAAATGGTTGCAAACGCCATTTTGGAATCAGTGGAAATGGTTTCGAGTTCCAATTCGTCCATTTGCAAAAAGTAACATTTAGGACCAAAAATCCGACTAACGACGCTATATTTAAATAAAATATTTAAATATAAAATCGTTAAATATATGGGTTGTTACAGATCTCCCCTCCTAACAAAATTGCGTCCGCGCAATTCCTAGAGACGATACTTTTAACAACAACATACATACAACATTCAAAAGAAAAGGAAATAAGATTGAGTTGAAAAGATATACTCACCGTTGCCAAGCAAAGATAGAAAACCCGGATAGGATTGCTCAGTAAACTCTCTGGTTTCCCAAGTACATTCATTGGGACTAACGGACCATTGAACTTTAACGAGTGGCACGTCCTTGTTCCGAAGGTGTCGCACCTCCGTGTCAAGCACACGAATAGGTTGTTGTACAATAGATAAGTCCGGTGAGATCTCAAGCTCTTGCAAATCAGGAGAAGTAATCACAGAATCCGACTCCCGAAGACACTTCCGAAGTTGTGAGACATGAAACACGTCATGAATGCCAGATAAATGAGCAGGAAGTGAAACTCTATAAGCCACAGGGCCAATACGTTCAGTAATAGAAAATGGTCCTATTAAGCGAGGAGCCAATTTCCCAGTCGTACTGAAACGCATAACCCCTTTCAAAGGAGAAACACGAATAAAAACAGGATCACCAATAGAGAACTCGAGAGGCTTCCTACGGCTGTCCGCGTAGGATTTCTGGCAACTCTGTGCCTCTTTAATTCTCAACCAGATAAGATCAATCTTCTCGGAAGAACCACGAACAAAATCTGGACCAAGAATAAGCTTCTCCTCAGATTCCAACTAACAAGAAGGTGATCGACATGTCCTTCCATATAAAGCTTCGAAAGGAGCCATACCGATACTAGATTGAAAACTATTATTGTAGGAGAACTCTACAAGAGGTAGATGATCCTCCCAACAACCACCGAAATCAAAAATACAAATACGGAGAAGATCTTCCAAGACACGATTCACCCGTTCAGTCCGTCCGTCAGACTACGGATGATAAGCTGTACTAAAATTAAGCTTTGTTCACAAAGCTTGCTGAAGACTCTTCCAAAAAGGACTCGTGAATAAAGGATCACGATCACTCACAATAGAACTAGGAACACCGTGAAGTCTCACGATTTCCTTGATATATAACTTAGCCAAAAGCGAAGCAGTCCTATTAGACTTAATAGGGACAAAATGAGCAGACTTAGTGAGGCGATCAACAATAACCCAAATGCTAGAATGGCCCGATCTCGAACGAGGTAGGCCGTCAATGAAATCCAAAGAAATCTGATCCCATTTCCACAATGGAATCTCTAGAGGCTAAAGAAGACCCGAAGGACACTGATGTTCGGCCTTAAAACGCTGACAAGTTATGCAATTACTCACATAACTCGCCACATCGTGCTTCATGCCTTCCCAATAATAAAGACGACGCATATCGGCATACATCTTACTACTACCAAGATGAATGGTATACTTAGAACGATGACAGTCCTCAAGAATGTCATGCCTAAGTGCAAAATCAGAAGGCACAAAAAGATGGTTCTTCTTGTGAAGACACCCATGAGAATCAATGCTGAAATCCCGCAACGCCTCATCATAGGATCCAGACTCACAAAGCTGAATAAGATGCAACAAATCAGGATCACGCCGCTGAGCATCGGCAATACGATCCAACAAAATAGGTCGAGCTCCCAAACTAAATAATAGAATAGGAGAATCAAAAGATGAACCTCGATCACGAATTTCACAAAAAGATAGAGTCTCAAGAATATTCTATCCGGTGAGCATCATAGAAACAACAGCCGAATGTTTGCGACTAAGTGCATCAGCAACACGATTACCCTTACCAGGGGTATACTGGATATCAAAGTCATAGGAGGCAAGAAACTCGAGCCAACGCTGTTGTCTCATATTGAGTTCGTTCTGAGTGAACAAATACTTCAAAGATTTATGATCGGTATAAAGAATGAAGTGCTTGCCCAATAAATAGTGTCGCCAAATCTTCAAGGCAAAGACAATGGCGGCTAACTGAAGATCATGAGTGGCATAGCGAACTTCATTCGGACGCAGTTGCCTAGAAGCATAAGCAACTACCCGATCCTTCTACATAAGAACAGCACCGAGACCACTACCACAAGCATTGGTGTAGATAACAAGATCATGATTCCCCTCAGGAACCACAAGAATAGATGCATTAGTGAGAAGTTCCTTCAAGGTCTGAAAGGAAGCTTCACACTTTTCGGACCAAATAAAACGAATGCCTTTCCAAGTAAGGCTGGTGAGAGGAAGCACAGCACGGGAAAAATCCTTAATGAACCGATGGTAATAACCCGCCAATCCAAGGAAACTACGAATCTCATGAACATTCTCAGGCCTCTTCCAATCCTGGATGGCTTCGATCTTTGAGGGATCGACAGAAACGCCATCGGAAGATACAACATGGCCTAAGAACTTAACCTTATTCTCTCAAAAGTGGCACTTAGAGAATTTGGCTTTAAGCTGATGATGACGGAGAGTACTTAAGACAATTCTCAAGTGATTAGCATGCTCGGCTTCAGACTTAGAATAAATAAGGATATCATCAATGAAGACAAGGACGAACTTATCGAGATATTCCCGGAATACCCGATTCATGAGATCGACAAAGAAAGCAGGAGCGTTCGTCAAACCGAACGGCATAACGAGCCACTCAAAAGAACCATAATGAGTGCGGAAAGCGGTAAGAGGTATGCTATCCTCCGCGACTCGTAATTGATGAAAACCCGTGGCAAGGTCAAGCTGAGAAAAGACCTTAGCACCACTCAATAGATCGAACATATCATCGATCCTAGGCAATGGATACCTATTCCTGATGGTCAACTCGTTAAGCTTGCGATAGTCAATGCAAATCCTAA
The DNA here is from genome assembly GCA_030765085.1 of Allium cepa. NCBI lineage: Eukaryota > Viridiplantae > Streptophyta > Magnoliopsida > Asparagales > Amaryllidaceae > Allium > Allium cepa. Next base: position 234,064,683 of record CM060938.1, read on the forward strand.
GAGTTCCATCAGACTTCTGCACGAATACGACCGCGGATCCCCATGGAGAAAAACTGGACTGAATCAACTGCTTGGACTCAAGCTCTAATAGCTGCTTCTTGAGTTTCTCATTTTCCCTTGTAGACATCCTCGTGGGAGGACGACTAACTGGCTGCGCGCCTGGAATGAGGTCAATGCGGAACTCAATTGCCCGCTTAGGTGGCAAACCCGAGACTGGCTCAAAAACATCAGAAAAGTCACAAGCAATAGGAATACGAGATATATCATCATCATCTCGCGAGTTAAGAGAATATAAAGTCATTTCGGAATTATCCACATTTCGAAGAACAAGAGATAGCTGAGTAGGCAAATCCGGATGTCGAAGATACAAAATTCTCTCCGAACAAATAATCCTAGCATCATATCTTACTCGCCAGTCCATACCCAAAATCATATCAAATCCCATACAAGATATAACGTGCAGATTCGCACGAAAAGAAAATCCACATAAAACAATCTCAACATCATCACAAAGCAAGCTAAGGGTCGCGGATCCTCCAATAGGATCCGCTATCCTTAATGAAGTAACCAAACAAGAAACATCCAAAGATAAATCATCAATGAGCTTTTTCGATAAGAAAGAATGTGAAGCACCCGTATCGAAAAGAACTCGAATACTAAGATCACGAAACAAAATAGAACCTTCCAAAATAGATGGAGACATACCTTTGGGCTGAGAAGGACCTTCAGAAGCCTTAGCAGCATAAAGCTTGCTAGACTTGGCACCAGCCGGAACAGTAGGGCAAGCTGAAACATGATGACCTTCCTTCTTGCAATAGCGGCAGAAGAGAGGCTTAGGACAAGCTCGAATAATATGATCCGGAGAACCACAATTGAAACACTTCCGGACGAAAGGTGTTCCAACAGACTGAGGCTGAGAACTAGAACCACCAGTCTTCTTCTTCTTAGAAGGAAAAGGCATCTTCTGAAATGGAAACGGCCTCTTGTTGGGGTTCTTGGAAATCTCAACACCAACATCACTATCACACTCCTTCTCGACGGTCTCGAGATGAAGTGCCGAATCAACCAACTCCTCAAAAGAAAGCTTAAGCTGGAGCAACAAAGACTTCTTAAGATATTTCTTAAGACCAGAAACAAACTTCAAATTCTTCTTATAAGAAGTGCTAATGAATTCAAGACCATACTTAGATAAAGCCTCGAATGATGCAACATACTCAGAAACAGAAGATTTCCCTTGCTTCAACTCAAGGAAGTGACGGGTCAATAAAACTTTTTCAGATTAAGGAACGAACTTGAGTTCAAATCGCTCCCGAAACTATGTCCAAGAAAGAGTAGACTCATTAATCTCGGCTACAAGAAGCTCATACCAATCAAGAGCACGCTCTTGTAATAAGCTAGAAGTTACAAGAACTCTATCATGGTCAGAAAGATCCATACGGGAGAAGATACGCTCGCATGTGCGAAACCAAGCTTGGACTTCAAGAACGGACTCGGAGCCTTTAAACGGCTTTCCTCCAAGATGAGCAAAATCACTGCACTGGCGTGCAAAGGCATACTTGCGAGGTGGAGACACTCGAGGAGGAACTGGAGGCTGAGTGCTCCCAAACAATTCCAAAAACTGATCGGTAGACATATAAACGCCATCCGGATGTGAGCCACTGGATTGCCCAGCATCCGAACGTCGTCCCATGCCTCTTCCATCCATACGCTGAAGTAAGATCAGAACAAGATTAATCACAAGGTAGATACTTCAATATGGAATACTATGGAATTTAAATGCATTCCTAGACGTATTCCCACATTCTATCTAACCTTTGATAGTAAAAGGAATAGAAAGGCACGATAATTCAAAGATTTGTATCACTTATACACTTTGATGTACCGTAATATGTGCATCTATTCTGTGTTTATCATATTTTGTCCTGAACACAGCTCTGATACCACGCTGTGACGCCCTACCTCTATACCCACGCTAGCCAAAGACACTACAAGGTAATGCCGCCAACTAACACGGAGAATAAGGCTGGTTAGGAGAAACCATCTATAGCCTTGCTCTAACTATCTATTGAATACATCGACAATAGTCATACCAAGCAGGTCGACATACCCAATGAATACTTAAAACAAAACCATAGGTGGTTGGAGGATCTATCAGAACAGAATATAACAACTCAAATGTAATATACATCACAGAACAGTAGATCATCATATACACATATACGGATACATAACAGAGTATACGGAATAATACATGTCAAGTGGTATAGCAAACCACAATATACAGATGAACCAAAAGAATACATAAATCAGAGTTACAACAAGAGGGACTACACAAAAAGCTTTAACAAAAAGGAACAAGCTGAATAGTCCATGCGGAAGAAATATAGGCTAAGTCCAAAAGCACCTAACCTGAAACATCTCGGTCTGACCCGAGTATAAAATACACGGGTCAGTCTAGCTAAACAAATTAGTTAGATAAACTGAACAACAATAAACCTGCAAGGTTACAAAGTATAACAAATATCTTAAAAGGAGATAACACAATCATCTAACAAAAGATGAATCATATGATAACAAAACAAGCCTCATATCATCGGCAACTCATAGAAAAAAAGGATAGGAATATCCCAAAACAAGCCATATAGGCAATTACAAATACCCATAAGGTATACAAGTTCCACAAGGTAAACGCTACGCATCATGCGGCTCAAAAAGACCAACACCGAAGGGCGATACCTAGGGAATATACATATGAATGAAATATCAGAAAATTTGCTCGAGCTCAGTACTGTACAAACAAGGATCCATGAGCCCGAAGACTCCAAACCCAATATCACCCATGCGGCTCATAACGACCAACATCGGAAGCGATACTAAAGGGCATCCCAATATCACCCATGCGGCTCATAACGACCAACATCGGAAGCGATACTATAGGGCAACAAACCCGAAGGCATCATACCCAAAGGCAACAAACCGTAGTGGTGAAGGTCGAAGACCCAGTACTGGACACCACTAACTGGCGGAATGTGTCATAACTCTCAAAAAGGAATCCGAAAAGTGGTAACGTGAGTCCCATTACCACTCGTTCGCACTAAAAGGTTTACTATCCGTTAGTTAATTTCACACTCAAGGTAGTACAAAGTTCACCTCATATCATCGGTAAACCAAACCCGAAGGTCAAAACGATCAATTGAATAGGTCGAGGATTAATTGGAAGGATAAAGGCATAGATTCATGGTCCGTGTTTTCCCCAACCATTTAATCACCCTTCCACTTCGCTCGAAGTGCGAAATTGTGCGTGTGTTTTAAATAGAATTTATAAATCGGAGAAGCGAACTTTTAATACGATTTGAAGAAATCATTTATAAAAACCCGTGAATAAATTCAAAAAGGAATCATCAAGGTCAAATATACATAAACAACTAATTGGAATCAATATGCATCGATTAAATTTGGAAAACTAAACGAACAAGGCAATTTGGCAAAAATAGCAGGTTCAGACATCTGAAAGAAGGGTTTCAGACGTCTGAATCTGGAATTTAATTTCTTTTTGAAAAGAGAATTCAGACATCTGAATCCAAACTTCCAGACGTCTGAAATAGGCATATTTTGGTCTATTTCCTTTCTGGTCGAAATTAAGCACTTTCAGACGTCTGGAATATAAATACAGACGTCTGAATCTGGAAATAAAATTCTTCCCAAGAACAATATTCAGACGTCTGAAAATAGGGTTTCAGACATCTGAAACCTGATGGTCAGGCATTCCCTGAACCTAGGCCATCTATGGCCAACAAATCGAAAGCAATCGGATGCGTGTTGATTTTGGGCTTACGTCAAACGACTACCCAACCTTAACGACACACCCAAACACTCCGAACAACAGAAAAATTAACCATATAAGGTTTTACATGGATTTGGCTTCAAAAATCAATATTTGGCAATTTCACCAAAGCAATCCAAATCGAAAACAAGTGCATATGAACAAGTGCTAGGAATTCATACCCAACATCAATGAAATAAAGAGAAATAGATGTGAGTTCAAAAATCACCTTCTTACACCCAAACAAAGATGTGTGTGTGTGTGTGTGTGTGTGTGTGTGTGTATAAGCATAAATGTGAGATAAAAATCTCACCTTATATCACAAAACAAAGAAGAAAATGCTCAAACACAAGAAGGACACTAACTACTCTTCATTTCAACTCAACAAGCTTCAATCTAAGAATAAAACACATATTTTCCTAAGTTAGGTTTAGGAAATTCTGATATTGAAGAGTGAAAGAGATAGAGAAGATAAAGAGGAGGCTTACATATGGCTTCTCTTTGGTTTTGGTGCAAGAATCAAGTTTACAAGAAGAAACTAGGGTTTGCAATTTCTATTTCCTCTTCCCTTCCACCATTTTCAGTTTTTTCTTAAGTTAAAGGAATGAAATGAAGGTGAATGGATGAAAAGTTAATGAGCTAGGGGGGTTTAAGAGAAGATTGGGGCTGAACCCAACCCAAAACACAATAGAAAACGTAGCCAAATTCAACATACTCCAAACATATCAAAGCTTATACTCAATAAGGTCGCAAACGCCATTTTGGAATCAGTGGAAACGGTTTCGAGTTCCAATTCGGCCATTTTCAAAAGTAACATTTCGGACCAAAAATCCGACTAACGATGCTATATTTAAATAAAATATTTAAATATAAAATCGTTAAATATGCGGGTTG